>OY288250.1:13248333-14448333 GCA_958450325.1 Agrostemma githago | reverse complement strand
TCTTACATTAAATATCGCACCATATGAAGGTCTGAATATGTATGGTGTATTATGTATGCAAAGTAAGATCTTGGGACTAGATAGGAGTATGATTATTCACACTCTTTCCTAGATAACTCTAGAATTAATTTTAGAATTGCAACTTATTTTTTTGGATAAAGGTACAACAATACTACTGATTGATTAGAGTGTAAATTATTTACACCTAAGGTATGTCCACTTAATTAAGAATGTTTTTGTTTTAAGGTAATAGTTAGACTTAAGGACAATCAATAATTATTTTGTTGTATAACTTTATAAGGTGTAAGGGTAATAAGGTAATAAAGTAATCATCCCACATGCAAGTTATTTTGAGACGGATAATATGAGTTCATTGAGGTTATTGAGTTTGGGGGGAAGAAAAGGGACTTACGGACATGATCCTACGTCTCATTATAAAGGATCACAAGATCATTCTAATAAAACAAACTCAAATACCTCAAGAACAATTGTTATTAAAGAAATTCACTAAAAGAAGAATTGATGCAGTTTCAGATAATTACATTGTTTTCATATCATGACTGACATATTACAGTATAATAACATATTTATATATTGCATATATTCAAGAGTAAGAGTTAGATGATGAAACGGTAGAAAAGTATTCATTTAGCATCTTACCGAATCATTGAAAGTTCTAACTAATACATGTGAATTTATATATGTCATCAATAAAGTATTATAAGTCATTTGATTGATAAAGACACTTTGGAATTGTTTCATTAACAAAAAGTATAAAGTATATTGGTTTCAAATGGTTATTTGTTACCAAGACAGACTCATTCGGTAATAAGACAATAAAGTCTGTCTTGTAAATAATGACTATAAAGACAGTTGGCATATCCGGTTATATATATATACCAGAAAGTGGATGAATGGTAAAGACAAATTTGTCAATGGTGACATTGACAAACCCATTGTTGCAGATACCAGAAAGTTTGACTCGATAGATTCAAAGTAAAGTTTCTGCAAATTAAGGTTAATAATCATCCAATGAAAACTCAAATAAGGTTTTCCGTCAAATAGTACATCAATCTGCCATGATATCATCTCATTTGGTTTTGTATGAATGTGGTACATGATTTTAGATACTCAAGATTCAGTAGGAATATGAAAATATATCAAGTTTTATATCCTTTTAGTAAATGGGACTAATGTAGTCTCATTGATGTCCTTAAGAAAAAATTCATTTAGAATACACAGTATTACTTAAATCCATGTAGTTCAGGATATATTTCATGTGTTTAATTAAATAATAAGGTATAATTAAACTTAGTTTGTACATGTTTGGATATTGTGTACATTCTATAGTTTAATTGACAGATATTAAGGGAATACGATAGGATATTGAGATCCACTAAGGGCAGCCAAATATTGTTTGTCAATTATATTTGGAGCAAAACAATGTTGTCATATAAAGGAGATCGATTCAGGTTGAGATCATTCGGCATTTTGACTCCTATTTGGTCATGCTTATTTGTTACAAGGCTGCAAATTAAGTTCAGTATTGAAAAACCATTGAAGTTATTTGTGACAAAATGATGTTTATTATAGTTTCAAATAACAATACAAGTGGCGTGTTGTTATAGAAACGATTCAGAGTGAAACTCGTCTAATGTATGTTTGTACAAACTCCATTATTGCGGATCCGCTTACTAAAGAATTACCACCCACGGTCTTTCTTGAGAATATTGGTCAAAATGATGTTTTCGGTTCTAAAGATATTCAGGTTAAGTGGGAGTTTGTCATATTAAACACATTATTATGTACGGTTATTCAGTTCTGTAGAAATAAGGTTTATAGTTTTTAGTTTCACTCTGTCTCATTTGGTTGATCTCACTAAGGTTTAAAGTGGACCAGTTCGAAATATGCATGTTTGGATCACATTCGGTTGTTGTTTCCATGCTACACTCCTATACTAGATTCATGTCGTTAGTCATGTTGGCATAGGTGATCATTGGTGGGTCCTGTTACGACAAACTGTGGCAAAGGTCGCTTTGGTTCTATGTTGATATGATTGATGGACCGAATTGCTTAAGACGGTTAGAATGTTTGATAGCATTTTTGAGCTCATCAAGTTATATTGTAAATACAATTTTCAGGTGTCACACAATAGATGTATTTGGCCCAAGTGGGAGATGGTAAGAATTATGGAACTAAATACAATATACGTGGACAAATTATTTACTCGGATAATAATTGTATTTATATGCTATCTATTAAAGTTAAGTCCAAATATAATGTGATCTACTACGGTGTATTATTTACGGACTTATATATACGTCTTAAAAAGTATGGGTCGGACTATTATTTACAAGTGTAGATACCCATTAGGTTTTCTAATATTCGATGGACGCATTAAACTTAGGAGGCTATATATAGCCACCAAGGTTATGGTCCCTGGTCGCACAGAATAACCTAATCTCCCTGCCCTCCATCAGTAGAGAGATCAATATGGTTTGTTTGTCTACTAGAAGACCTAATCCAGAAGACCACCATGACGTAAGTTATGTTTTATCAGGATTATCATGTACGCTTCCGCTACAGCTAATTACAGTTTATTACTGATTAATTTAGTATAAAGTTTCAGTTTTGGATAAGATTAGATCTAACAAAAACGACCGTTCTTTTTAATGCTAATAATGAGTAATAAAATTAATCTCTATTGTAATCCATTAATCCAAATTCTGGGTATCATGTATTAATCAAAATTCGGTAATCCACAATACCCATAAATCATGTAGAGTATTAATCCATCATTAATCAAAATCCATTTCAAACCCTCAAGAATAACATAATACGACATTATTCATAATACCCAGAAATCCATAATTTCTTTCGTCTTTTTGTAGATGTCAAAATTAAATCCGGAGAAATTAAGTTCTATGGAGTAATTGCTTAGGTTTTTTTGGTTTAGAGAAAGAGAGAATTAAGAGCTTTTCAGGGAAAGGGTACGGTAAACACGAAAAATTAAATGATAAAATGTGTACAACATAGTAAAGTTCGTGTATGATTTAGAAATTCCATAAAATAATTTCCAAAATATAATAGGATATTATTTCCATAAAATATAAGGAAGATATCCTTTACCTATATAAAAAGGGGGAGTAGCCCACTTTTGAGTAACATTTTACGTAATACTTTTGAGGACATCCTTGTCCTTTGGTTTTTCATACATTTACATGTTTGCCATTTTGATTTTGTACTCCTTGATATTTATATTTTCAAGGTTTTGAATATTTTTCCCCATTTCGAGTGGTTACTTTTCTTAATCACAAATTTTCATGTGAGTCGATTTTACATAATCGTATAGGTTGTCATCTAAACAAAACTTTCCATATTCGTACTTTCTTTTATTATGCACTACGATAATATTAGACATGGACACTAGGTCCACACACTTTTACTAAAATACGTAACGTCCCAACTTCAACCATAAACACTAAAATACACTAAATAGACCCGAGTAATTCCGAGATCCGTTCTCAAAACTATCTATGCATCGAGTCCCGTTTAGTGTATACTCCGAGGGTGCAACTCCTCACAATGTCATTTACTTACATTCGCATTTACAGTTTTTCGTATGATTTATTACTTTTATGACCTTATAATCGCATGCTAAATCACCTAACACGGAATTCAAAATATAAAATAACTAAAATTGAACAAAGTGATGGTCGGGTTCCGTATTAGTCCCGGTGCTCGCCTCATTAGGTTCGACGCATCCCTACTAATACCGAGCCGACGCATCTTAAGCAGAATACCAGGTAAGGTATACCACGAGAACGACTAATATCCGTATTATCGCGTTAAAACTGATTTGCTAATACATATAATATTAGTACTCTCTACTCTCCTACGTGCATCTTTTCATGGTCTGCTTGTCACGTGAAATCGCATGCAAAGAATGTAAACACAACCACTTTGACAACAAAACTTACTTGTCCTTAAACAACCGACGTAGCAAAAGGCATAGGGTTAAAACAACGGATGTTACTGTATTTCCACCACAACAAAGGAACTAGGATATCAGCCCACCGATTGATTAATAGAGGCCGCTATAGTGCGGGCGGGATTGGGTGTTGACATCTATCGGATGTTGGCTTCCCAATACGTACCCTCACCCCTTACTCAGAATCGACGGTTTCCGGATGTCCGAAACCATTGGCAATGAGAGTCATTCCAGGCATGGAGTGCTTAAGGGTACAAGTCTTTATCTTTAGGGTCCCGTGCCACTCAACTTTGAGCCGGTAAGGGATCAAAGTTGACTTGAATGGTTTTCGAGTCCCCATAGTTGACTCGGTGGCGACTCCACAAATCGGCAACAACTTCAGTTCACTAAAAAGGTCGCCTTACCTAACAAAACGGCTTTTAAATATTTACAACCACGACTCGATCAATTCCCCAACGGAAACACGGGTTCCCCCACCCGTCTAGTACAAGTCCGGATCGCCATCCAAATCGAGGTCCGACACTTCGCCCCGTACGTGAGATCGGACCGGCCCCTGGCAGGGAGGGGGCCGCGTGGGTGGCCGCCACCACACGTTGAAAAACCGGGTCGGTCCCGCTTGGGGCGCCGGGCGGTGCGGACGGACGTCCACAATTCTTCTATGATCTTCAATGCTTGTTTCTTTCCATGCGTGCTTTATCGCAATTGAGTCTTCTATCCATCTTGATACTTGACTCATTTTCTCTATCCGGTTCAAACCTGTATGACTCAGCATATAGGACTAGACAAACAAACCCGTTACGTGCCACTTGTAATCATCAAAACCATTACACGAGATTGCCATAAATAGTAGTTACTTAATTAGTATAAAACCAATCTCGAGTCTACAATTGTGTAGGACTATCAAGGTGGACATTGGGAAGGATTTAAAACGAGCAGAGGGAGTCTAGTTTTAATGCACTTGTTCTTCACCGACAATTTAATATTGTTAGGAGAAGCTTCTGTGACTCAAGCTAATAAAATTAAGAATGCCTTGATGTGTTTTGTTATACTTCCGGCCTGAAGGTTATTTTAATTAAATCAAAGGTCTTCTTTTCTTCGAATACGGATGAATTATGTGTTGATGAAGTCTGTAATATACTAGGGATTGAAAAAACCAATGACTTGGGCACGTATTTGGGGATGCGTACGATTAATGGGAGAGTGACTAAAGACACTACCTTCGACTTTATTGTGCAAAAGGTCGTCAAGCGCCTCACCGGATGGAAATCTAAAGTGCTCTCGATGACAGAGTGTGCCACACTAATTCAGTCGACCTTAGCCACTATTCCATCATACGCGATACAAATGACAAATTTACCCCGTACTATTTGTGATGATATCGATAGAAAATCTTGTCAGTTCTTATGGGGAAGTAGTGATGAGAAGAGGGTCTTGAGTTTAGTGTCCCGGACTAACATGAACAAGGAGAACGATGAAGGTGGACTTGGTCTGAGATTGATGCGCTTCCACGTTCTGAAGGATTCTCTCCGAGCCAAATGCTTTATGGGCTTGGGTTTTGAGGTACAAATATTGTAAGGGAAAATGTGACATGGACATGTTTGGAGCACGACAAAATAGCTCGAATGTATGAAGGGGTATAGTAAAGGGTTTCTCGACTTTGAAATAGGGGTTGGTTTCGTTTATCGAAAATGGACGAAAAACTATGTTCTGAAGGCATTGTAGGGCTACTACCAAGCCGCTAGAAGAGCTCCCGTATAATGATATTCCATAAGCCGTCAAAGAGACCATGATGAATGAAATGTGGGACGCGGACAGAAGAAAGTGAAGGGTTACAACCCTTAAACCCAAGGACCTGTTACGAGTATTAACCGAAAAGACAAAAGTAAAGGGATAACAATTATACCTTATTTGCAGCGGAACAGCGTATTAATAAGAAGTATAATAAACCAGAAATATATATAATCTCCACGGACAGAATAAATAATCTTCACGGATAGAATAGATAATTCCCACGGACAGAATAAATAATCTCTACGAACAGAATAAAACACCCCCAAACGTGATGCCTCCTTTGGTATCCACACGGGTACAGAACTGCGACGTATATGCTAGTATAAAGGTACGTGAGACCGTCTCACAACTTCTCTCTATATCTATCTTATAACTCTTTATAAGAAGAATAATCCGTATATATATTATGAGTCAATACTCTTAATTCCCTATCTTGGTTCATCATATGAGCCTCCTTATATAGGAGATGAGAAGGTAGAATTAGGTTATTACTATAATTCTAATTACCATAATTAGATTAGTAGTATACCTCTAATTACCATAACCCGACAGCGCAGCTGGGTCCGTATTACTACTAACCCGATATATTTAATATATCGATATATATTAATAATATCCCGTACATATTGTGTGTGACCCAATGGGCCCACTTAAGACTACCAGACACGTAACCTATTTACATGTCAATCCGACATCGACCTCTAGCAAGGCATATCGGATACATAGACTTAAGCGGGTTAATCCGTAGGACAGTGGACATAACTCCTTCAGTCTCCCACTTGTACATGTCCTCTCAAGAACGGCGTTAAGTCTCTTTGCTACTATTGTCTCCAATTGAGAATGAGGTAAGAAGAAGTGTCATCCTCGTGTGTCTCAATCTTTTACTCGAATCTTTGAGTTGACTTGTTAAAAGAGCAGATAGATGACAATCATCCTATCTGAGCGCGGCCACGCATTTGTACAAGTCACACTCTCCGAGTGGCCAAGAAACAATAAATTCCCTTCAATAAAGGAAGAGCAAATCCCCTCTTGTCTAACCACATCCTATCACATGATCCATGCATGCCCAATAACCATCCATAGCCCCCTTTCACAGCTGACGAGGAATAGTATCAAAGCATACACATCACATGTACAGAATAGTCAAAGACTCAGGTCTAAAGACCGTACAAGTTCATAACTTGCAAAGAACTTTACTGACACTAAAGCGAAATCTTAGTAAAATCCTTTTCGACGGGTCTGTCTAATGCATGTTCTTAACATACACCCGTGTGCCTGGTTAGTATCTCAATACCTATGACTCAAGGAACTTAGTCATCAACCAACTCACACACCAGTCATTTAAGGGTATTCAAATGTCCCAACACAATACCTTGACTAGAGACAAAATAATTACATCATCCAAATAGAGTTCCAAGACTAAGTCACGTACTTAGTGATCTATTTCATCAATATAAATTATTAAGGGACAAAACTTGGTTACACTAATAACCAAATGACAATATGTCATACATATATCAATTATCGAAATAACTCCCACTAAACCAAACACCTCTAAAAGTACTAAGACCACTCGCCCATGCGTCTTATACCAATCATAACAATATGATCTTTATGTAGAGGAGGTTTCGAGACATACAACATTTGTATCGGTTAGTTACAAACATATAATCAATCTACCTTCTCTCGATTAAGGTAAACTGTTAGTTTCATAAGCAACAAATTGCTTCATAAACTTTAAAGTTGAGTGTGTGTTTATTTCGTAATCAAACGTCTATTTGCTTCAGAAGCAATAAAACACTAACTTTAGTTATAATATTAGTCATAAAGTTGTTCTTTGGAACCGTTCCAACACACAACTTCTCATCCAAAACAAAATATACTGAGATTACAATCTCACGTCATCTTTGTCTATTTGGAAATATGAATCGTTGTAACTTGTTTACAATAATTCGCTTATCACATCATGCGCATCTCTTAAATAATATCCCTTTTGCTTCTTAAGCGCAAAGGAGCAATTCTTAGATAGCATTCTAGTGACACTCACTAGATTAGTATCTACTCGTCACACGAGCACATAATAACCACATTTCTTGCAAAGCAATCAAATGTCGTTTAGTTAGAGAAGTATGTCACTTACATACCAAATCATAACGATAAATGCACTCCCACTAGCCTCTTGTACACAGTCTTTCTTCGTCTCAAAGGAAAACAAACATCTTTGAATTACCACATTGAGAACGAAGATACTATTCCATAATACTTGCTCCAATCGAATTGGATCATTCACATTTGTCTAGCAATTTTAATAATATGAAATTTATATGATGTGTAGCACATACATCATATTGCATCCCTTTCAAGAAATGTATTTCACATATATATGTCAAAAACTCATCAAATGAGTGATGATAATCAAAATGCTAAATCGTTCCTAATAGACTCAAGCATAATGTTGTAAAAAGGGTTTTCCCATAGTCATTACTATGAGATCAATCCTTAACTATCAACTATGCTTCATAGATACTCTTATATCAATCTACATCGTCTTTATATTGAAGACTATTCTTCACTATAAGACCCATTTAACCAAAGTCTATACCTGGTAGTTATGGTATATAGAATCTATTAGATTTTATGTGACTTTTGAAGTCGTTGCCCATTATTGTTTCATCATAGGTCAAACCTGTGTAGGGTAATATTTCGCAGGTAAGATGATCATGACTTTTCATGGATTCATCAATGTCCTCTTCAACAATTGTAGAGAATTCCTGTTAATCTTGAACAATTCAAGTGTCGCATCTACTCCCACTGTTTCTATTAGAAATCACATATTTTTAAAAGAAACATATCACTCCATGCAACAAAACAGTTTTATTCTTTGGATGGTTTGTAGAATTAACATAATACCCTAATAAAACACACGTCATAATCGAGTCTAAGTTCTACAAAACAATTTTCTTTAAACTTCAAGACTTGATAATTAAGAAAAGACTTTTTAGAACATTTTCAATCCATATCTCATATGGTGTCTATTCTCTGACTTACATGGACAATCTCATCAACATTCGTACAAAGACTTTTATAGTGCATAACTTTCTAAACAGTCAATAAAATCTGCATAACTCATCATAGACCAAATCATATCAAAAATGGTTCGATGTAGTTTGAAACACTTTTTACTACTTCTAAGATGATCACAATCTTTTAGTTCAATTCCTCCCTGTTTCAATCATATCGAACGACTTGTATCAACTTATCAAGTTGATCTTGTACTTTTATCTGAATTTCCTTGAACAATTCAAAGCATTCATTTTCAAAATTCATCAAATGAACAAAACCATACATGTTACCCATTTTTGCAACACTACTAGTTAAACTCACACGTATCTGTATATATGTGATCCAACAAGTCTAAGTACCCTCCCATTACAAATAATAGGAGTCGCTTCTAATGTCATTTATCCATCTTAACAAGATCCATTCACCTCGGTTGATCTTTATCAATAAGGTTAATAATATCATCATTATGAAACTTATTCTTATGTTTCTTGTCTCATGGATTAAAGACAATGCCGTGATGGGTAAAATTCAGGTCGAGGGAGTTGAACCTTTTGGTCGTTATGTTACAAATAAAAGCATTCACTACTAGGAATGTAGAGCTCAACGATCATGTTTAGCCTTATTGTACCTCATATTCTTGCAAGATGTAGAGCAACAATTGTTCTACTTTTATCAAAACTTTTCATGCCCATACATGAAACAGAATCAATGTCCTTGCTTATGACTAGTACAAGAATAACAATTATTCAATTCTAGTATTCAGCTTTATGGTACAATTAAGTGATTTTCCTTTTATATATGAAACAACAACGTTTGTCTATTTCATCATAAAACACTTCACTTATATACCATTATTCCACCCTCTTTGAGCCATCACATCCACAATGTAATAGTTGCATTTAGTATCTTATACCAAAACAGTAGAATGAAAGTAACTATTACTTCAGTAACATACACACCTGAAGTCATACTTCAATTGATTTGCAGAATTTCTAGACACTTCTAGAAAGCTATCTACCAATGTCATATATTTGTCATTACATTAATGACTAATAAAATCGTACCTAATCTAAATTTGGCAACAAGTTTGGATATGATAACAATTATCCTTCCCTTACTTTAACCAACATCTTAGATTTATTAATCATTATCTCAAGCAATTTTCTTAATAAACTCATAGAACATTTGTATTATTTGCCTTCTTGATACAATGTTCAATCGTCTTTTAACATCTCATGCTAAAAGGTGAGAAACTTTATTAAGTCACATGTTTATTCATAATAAAGTGACCTAAACTTAGTACTAATTGAAACGATTTCAATTCCTAATTCTTTAGAAAGAAACATCCAAAATTCTCCTGATTATCAAGATAATCATTCATCATATGACATGGATTAATTGGATCATCTTTTACATTTTCTCACTCAATGGGAACGAATCCCTTATTGAAACAATTGATTTTGGTACTTATAGTAGTCATCTCCATAACTCTAATTATACAGTCTATACTGTACATTAGCACTGGTTATAATTTGTCGAAATTATCCTTCACAAGGAAAAAATCCATATCTCTAATTTTGAAAACAATTTTCAAGATACCAATCGACGAGGTTGAACAATTCAAACTCATCTTTAATAAATGTGATAACGGTGACTAACTTACAACTATAACTATATGCAAAGTAAAATGATAATTAATATTAACAATCTTTAACGATTTTAAGATAAAATCATGAAAACTACCCTCAAGTTCGCATAATATTCCAAGATCCTAAACCTTTTGTCGCTCAAGTGAACTTGGGCTCACTGCTCAAGCTCCAAAAGTAAAAGTAGACAACAAACTTGTCAATTACATCTCTATGTAATTCTTGGTTCGTCGGAATTAGTCATCATATGACACCAACTATTTGCCTCAAAGCCCAAGTCCGACTTGATAGCAATGTTAAGCAAACCAGACTGAACCTGTGGGTAACCGTTACCCACCTACTCAGTTCACACACATTGGCAAAGCACCGCTTAGGCAGTCACTTCAACCAATGATATGAAATTATTGTAGTGGTCAATTCTGGAAAGGCAATACTTAATATTTGTGCGAGGGATTAAATGCATATGGGTCCTAAACATGTTGCTAGGTCAACTTACAAGGCAACCTAAGCACACAAGTCACAAGTCTAAACAATAAAATTTATGCATCATATGACATAATTATTTAATTGTTATTAGTAATTTGCGCATAAAACAAGTTAAAAGATCCCATATTTTGATTCATAATCATATAACAATTCATAATTGCTATTTGGTTTGAACAATTTCACCAATATCTTTCATTTTTCCAACTATGAGGAACAATTTCCCACCCGGAAAAATTGAACGGATATACAAAACTCGATTCACAATCGATCTGCAACTTATAATTGTCATATAGATGAACAATTCATCAAAATCAAATAAGACTCGAGAAACTCTTTTCCCGATCTATTTATGATAATATGATAATTAAAGTGCATAAAATTATTTAGCCGATTCAGAAAACTAATTTTTCATTGATTCGGAAAAATAAAAGTATAATCCGTGTTTGATTCATAATCAACACACAAACGCGAGAAAACGATTTTTCTTAAAAGCGTCGCTCGACCCGACACCATGTCGTCCGAGTAAATATTGTGTCGTCTTGGTCAAACCTTTGTCGCCCGGGTCATCCCGTTCCAACCGGGATATACCCGTGTCGACCGAGTCATACTCGTGCCAACCGAGTCACACTCGTTCTTACTTACAAAAATCGAGTCTTGTCCTAATCATATTAGGACTCATCGTTAATAAAATTCTAATAATATTAGTTCCCAATTTCAATCGAATCTTGACCTAATCTAATTAGTCTCATCGTCAACAAGGAAATTGAGGATTATATTAGTGGGTCAAATTAGGGCAAAATTAAATTAAAAATAATCAATATTAGATCTTAAATTAATTTTACGAATCAATTTCGGAATTTAACACTTTAAACTCATGAAATAAAATAAACCCTAAACTTGATCAATAAGACGATAGATTAGGCTAACTTATTGTTAACCAATGAAACCCTAAACTTAACCCATGTGAAACTTTCACAGGACGTCTAAGTCACCCATGAGATAGCCAAAACAACATGATGTCTTATTTATTTAACGCATGAGATCAGCATAAACAAATTGCTTCAGAGAATAATAAAATTGCGTCACAATCATTATTAATCCAATTTACTCATGGCATAGATGAAACATGAGAACAATTCTCACAGGATGGAACATATAATCAAATTAATACGCAATAGAATCCCTCATAACCAATTATGAGACAAAGATTCAGGTCGATTTGATTAATACTACATAACAGAGGCTCTGATACCACTGTAGGGTTACAACCCTTAAACCCAAGGACCTGTTACGAGTATTAACCGAAAAGACAAAAGTAAAGGGATAACAATTATACCTTATTTGCAGCGGAACAGCGTATTAATAAGAAGTATAATAAACCAGAAATATATATAATCTCCACGGACAGAATAAATAATCTTCACGGATAGAATAGATAATTCCCACGGACAGAATAAATAATCTCTACGGACAGAATAAAACACCCCCAAACGTGATGCCTCCTTTGGTATCCACACGGGTACAGAACTGCGACGTATATGCTAGTATAAAGGTACGTGAGACCGTCTCACAACTTCTCTCTATATCTATCTTATAACTCTTTATAAGAAGAATAATCCGTATATATATTATGAGTCAATACTCTTAATTCCCTATCTTGGTTCATCATATGAGCCTTCTTATATAGGAGATGAGAAGGTAGAATTAGGTTATTACTATAATTCTAATTACCATAATTAGATTAGTAGTATACCTCTAATTACCATAACCCGACAGCGCAGCTGGGTCCGTATTACTACTAACCCGATATATTTAATATATCGATATATATTAATAATATCCCGTACATATTGTGTGTGACCCAATGGGCCCACTTAAGACTACCAGACACGTAACCTATTTACATGTCAATCCGACATCGACCTCTAGCAAGGCATATCGGATACATAGACTTAAGCGGGTTAATCCGTAGGACAGTGGACATAACTCATTCAGAAAGAAATGGAGTCGATTTGCAAATAATCTTGACGGCACAATTTTATAGACATGGCCTCTTATGAGATTGTTTTTGAGGATGAACACCCACGTTGATTCTTTCTATTGGGCACCGACTCCGTCAGAAGCCTTCCCTTTAAAATCATCTATACATATGAATATATAATCAGAAATGAAACGCTGATCGTTGAGACGGACAAAACTTGGTACCTTGGCAAACGTGGGTTCCTCAAAGAGTGTGTTTGTTTCTTTGGCTCTTAATGCACGATCTATCATGGCTAATACTTAATCGGGCACGATGGGGTCTTTTGGATGACCCAACTTGTGCTTTATCAGAGGAGACTTCATTACATATTGTATCCGATTGTTTCAGGGCTAGGAAAATTTAGGAGGTCTCTAGACTTCCAAGTGGGTTCTATGAGACGAGTCTATCAATGAGAAAATGTGTCATCAAAAATATCTCGTTACAGCATGAGATGGGCATGGAGAATTGACCAGCCGCTTTCTTAATTGTGGTTGTGGAAGTGGGGAAATAACTGTATATTCGGACGAGAAACTGACATTATCCCGAAGAATCTCGTTCAATACTTGCATTTACGAATTAAGGGAGTTTTGAAGGCGAGGAATTTGGGAAACCCTTTGAACCCATAAAAAATGGTGAAGAAAAAAAGATCATCATGAGTTGAGTGAGTAGTGCCACCAGTGGATTTGGTAGTATTGAATATAGACAGAGCATCTAAAGATAACCCTGAGTTGTCAGGGGCGGGAGGGGTGTTTCATGACTCGTCGGACGAATGCTTGTGGCCTTCTCGGAGAAACTAAGGCTTGCAACGGTGACTCGAGCCGAGCCGAGCTCATGGCACTGAAAAGGGGTCTTATAGTGGCGGGGGAACGTGATTTCAATTGGTTAAAACAGACCGACTCGAAGGTGATTGTTAGTCTTCTACATGCCAAGGAATCGCACCGACGACGCACCTTCGTATGGTGAGGTTGTGTCAATCACTTATTTCAGATCTCGAATGGACGATTCAAATGCATCATATATATCGAGAGGCCAATGCTTGTGTTGATTGGTTAGCCAACAGAGGAGCTCTTCAACAAGAGAAGCTTATCATATTTGAAAACTCGGAGATTCAAGTGGAAAGTGTTTGTGATGACCACTACTGCTATTCATTACGCTATCTGGTCTCAACGAAATGAATCTTGTATTCATCTCTCCGTGAAGCGACCTTACACCTTTATTCAATCAATCATCACTCAACTCATCCTTAAATTGAAACTGTATGAAAGAAATGTCAAGAATTCGAATGATATAGCTTGGATCAATGATCGGTATTAGGAACAAGGCGTTCTAGTTTTCTGATTCTGTTGTTTCCATTTATATAGCTGCTTGGGTCTCGCCTTGTAAATCTTCATGCATCTTTAATTAAATTTCTCACATTTCATCAGAAAAAAACTCAGAGATTCCTGCTAATCGTTTTCCTTTATTGGAACAAGATCTAGGAAGTGTTTCATGGCCTCGTATCGTGCCGCTTGCTGCTTTCTAGGGTCTAGTTCCGCTTCTTAGCACCAAAACAATGAGAAATAGTGAACAAAAACATACCCAATACAATAATGTAGTAATTTGATTGAATATGTCCAAAAAGAAAAATGTAACAATTTATAAGAACCTGGGGAGTATAATTTGTGCTGAATTATATGTTCAATAATTGACTTGTATTTATATCACACTCTACCACAAGCTAGTAAGAAAAATAAAAGTGAATGCAAAACTGTACTCCGTGATTAAAAAAATAATGTCGTCCAGCACTCTTGATATCTATTTAGTACATACCATACACCATAGTTAAGAACAAAAATACTACACACCAGAATTACATGAAATAATGCAATGAGCAAACATAATTATGCCGCAGTCCAATATCCTTTGAACTTACAAACCTTAAGTTGCAACTACGAATTCAGAGAAGCAATTGTATAATGTGGTTTATCATAAACCAAGTCAGACCTTAACTGTCTCCAAGGGCACGCTTCTGTCACTCACTTGTTAAACTCGAATGGCAGAAATGCAACAGCTGCTCTTCAATGGTCGCCAGATGTTACAAGAAACCAGGGTCGTCCCGATGATTTTGATGGACAGGTTTTGAAGTTAAACACAACCATCCAAATGGTTCAAAATAATCAACCAAAACTTTTTTTGCCCGAGATTCAAACTGACGTCTCTCTTCCCTGAAATGTAGCTTCAACATTATCTCATAATGAAATACTTTAACGAAGTGGAAGTCAGAGATGATTGGAGAACCTAATAAAATCTCCTATGGCCCTGAAAAATAATAATGTACCTATTAGCTAGTAACCCCATCTTCAACAGCCGTGTCGACTTCAACAGCAGCCTCGATTTCACTGTCGCTGTAATCTCCCCAGCATTTAGATGGTTTTTCCTCCACTACAACATCATTATTGACAACTTCTTCAACTACTTGGTTAACAGTCTCAAGTGAAGTTGTTCCATTGACAGAAGACTCTTCAGTCTCAGTGTTATCATTTACATTGACAGGATATGCTTCTTCTTCATCTTCCTTTGGGGAATTAGCAGTTATTTCTACTGACATTTCCTCCATTTTCTGTTCGGCCAACTGCACATCACTGCTTCCTCCATTTGGAGATGGGGGGAATCCATTTGACTCTGGAATGCCATTTAGTGAAGGTGTGTAATTATAAGATGCCATGACTACACTATTTGGAGCCACAGCATAAGTATTCGGAGGTATTGGCCCACCATTTGGAGAAACTGGATAACCATTTGGGAGCCATGGCTGGCCTGGAACAAACTCAATAGCATGAGGGTTCATTATCCCAGGTAGGTTGAAAAATTGGGCATCCCCAACATGTTCTCCATTGTAGAACCCGGGTTTCCCACGTGTCCCCCGGTTTCCAGGCCTATTATAAGCTCCTGAAAGACGTGGGCCATATGGTACTCTGGTTGTGGCTGATTGATGGGGCGATCTACGGACAGGATTGACTGGAATCAAAGGAGCAACATTGACAGGTGGCGGTAGAATTCCAGCATGGTCCTTGAAACCTTGTACTGGTATAGACCCGAAAACTGGTACTGGTGATGGGTTATAAGGCGGAGCAGCTGCAGAAAGTTTCTTGGTAGTTTCTTTCACAGATTCTGATAATTCCTGTTTCTCCCCTGATGGAGAAGGCACCTCACTGCCTTCTTCAGGAGCTTCAAGGTCGACTCCAGTTGAAACAGACCGAGAGTCTGACATAGATGATGTCAGAGTATAGTTGTCAGAGCCTGCTTCCAACATTTGATTACTAATAAAAACATCTATCAAATTATCTGCCTCTGATTTCTTGACGTGGACATTTTTGGTCTCACCATTTAAAACAGCTTCATAGACCCTTGTTTTGATATCCTCAGTGACCTGGCTAGTGCTAGTCTTAACTTGACTGGAGCCAGTCTTCTCTTCTTCTTCTTCTCCTTTTCGTTCTCCCTTCACAGGTTCTAGAGCCTTTCCCTTATCCAACTCCTCTAAAATCACTTTTTCTTCAGCCATAGATGAATCTGTACTAGGATTGCTGTCATTAATTGATTGCTCCACAACGGCCTTCACAATTGTCCCAGGTGGAGCCAGCGCAACCTCTTTATATGAGAAAAGTTTTGAACTTGCAAGGGAACCTGACTTGGCAACTGGCTCAACAGACGCCGGGCTAGCTGGTGCCGACTTAGGGTTTACTGGTTTCTCACTAGCAGCAGCTGATGTCATATTATTATTCTGTTTTGGACTAAAACTCGCACTCTTAGCAAACATTTTTGTGGGGACCGACGTATTAGAAACAACAGGTTCAGCTTGTCCACTTTTTGGGGACGTAAATTTTACACCCTTTCCTCGAAGTCTTGATTGTTGTTGGTCCGCGAAATTTGTATTAAGTTTTGCTAGTCCAGGCTTTCGTGAAGTAGACATCTTCCGGGCTAAAGTCGAACGGCCCTTATGAACAGCTTCTTGCCATCCTTCATCAGAAATGTCATCCTTGGTTATATCACCATTTTGTGATGTGACTATTTGAATACCAGGGCTGATTTCTGTCTCTTTCAAAGGTTCAGGAATGTTGGGTTTTGATTTGTTTTCTTTCTCTCTGCTGTTCTCAGCTTGATAGTCAGGTGATAAAACTTCTTCATTGGGTAGATCCTCCGCTGTTGTCTCCCCCGTTTGGCCTATTTTGTTCTTGATCTGTTCATACACAATTATATGTCAAACTCTTATCTTAAAAGTTGTGTGCCAACATTACCCTGTGGCTCAAGGGCTCCCATAAATGGTGGTATAGGAGGTCACATGTATGCGTCCTCTATGTTAACAACAAATTGAGACTGGCTATGACCCATAATGAAAATCGCGTCGAAAATGGCCTCGAATGATTGCTACTTTAAACAACCAGTTTAACAAGTCATTTTGTTTTCTTCTACCATAATCCAATACCCCAAAGAATAATGAGTTATCACTTCCTTTGGATACGGATAATTTTTACGCATTGTAAACTGTAAAGAATCGAATAATGATTTTATTTTTAAAAAAAAACTTCCAACAATAGCAAGTACGCTATAACCTTTGCACGAGCTTGTTTCCTCTGGGCTTCTCTTGCTCTTAGTTCTTCTTCCGGAGTAATATAGTCCAAAAGATCTGACACACTGTAACAAGAAATAAAATGATTTAGTCGAAACAATAATGGTCATGTAAGTAAGAGTCATGTAGGCTCTGATTTTTACATCATTATGATCGTACATTGTTCGAGTATGAGAAGCTAATTTTCCAAAAGGGGAAACCTTTGGGGCTCTAACACATAAGGGTATGTTTGGATAAGAAAGTGAGAGAGAAAGGGAGGGGAGGGAGAAGGAGGGAAAGGAAAGAAATAGAGTTTTCCCTCCAAATCTTGCCTATTGAGGTGGGGAAATGAATTAGCTTGGAGGAGGGAAATGGAGATTTTCCCCACCTCAATAGCCAAGATTTTCCCTCCCCTCCATATCCCTCCACCATGAACGTTTTTAGCGGGGGTGCATGGGGTGCACCCGCACCCCCTAATCTAAGAAATATATTTTTTAGTATTGAGTAGGATGATTGATTTGTAGTTAGTGGAGTGGTTAGATGCATGACATTTGGTCAAGGGGTCATGGGTTCTATTCCTATTAACAACTTTTTTTTCTTTCTCCTATTCTTTTAATGTTAATACAAAATGGGTAATCTTAATTCTTTCTCCTATTTTTTTAATATTAATACAAAATGGGTCATCTTATAAAACACTATCAAATTTGCATGCTTATCTCAACACAAAATGGGCCATATGTCATATTTTTTGTTTTTGACAATACGAAATGAGCCATCTTATAACAAAAAATCATACTTAAGACAAAGTGGCCATAGATAATTTTTTTTATTTATTGTCGATACAAAATTAGCCATCTAATAAACCAAAATCATATTTTATGTGTATCTTAAGACAAAATGGTCATATTTCAAAATAAAATGACAAGGTTATCTAATTATTGACCATTAATAAACATGTTAGAGTTTATGTTTGATGTCAAAGAATAAGTTTCTTTTGTAAATTTTATTTTGTATTTTTCAAAAATAATGTTTTATTTACTTGTATCCATGTATTAATGGATATGTTTATTATTTAAAAAATAGTACAAAATATATTTTGTTATTGTAAATTATTATTTTTTTGACGGGTACTCCATAACTTTTACTCCCTCCGAGTTCCTATTATTGTCCTACTTTCCTTTTTGGACTGAGTTTGATTTTTGTACCACTTTTCTTTTTAGGCCATTAATGTGTGGTTCACAATTACTCTCATGTTTCTCTCTCTTCCTACTTTTTTTCAACCACACATTTCCCCTTCCTTATTTTTCACCCCAAACCCTTATGGGACAATAATGGGAACTCGGAGGGAGTAGTTGGTAATTCTCATCATAGTTATAACAATTTTTTATCGCTCTAAATAATAGGAAAAAGGCTAAAAAAATCAAGGTAGTAATTAAGTTTTAGCATACAAAAATTAATTTGGGTTTAAATTTAAGTCAAGGTGTCAAAATTAGAAATCTTCCGCTGATCTAGTGCCACTTGATTTGCTTATTTTTCCGCACCCCGTGTGAAAATCCTTGCACCGCCACTGCCCTCCACCCTCATTTTGTTATCCAAACAAAGGTTACATCTCCCTCCCTTTCCCTCCCCTCCCTTTCTCTCCATTTCCCTCTATCCAAACTGACCCTAAGACTCTTGGAAGTAATTCTCGGTTTACAAGGTAATAAACAAGTCGACAAGCTACAAAAGGCGCCCAGCTAACTATTTTGAACATGAAATAGACAACTATTAATAGCAAATAACTTGTGACTTCAAGAAGCCAGTCCCAATCCCCCTTTCCACTAACCAAATAACAAAACTCATATATTTTCAAAATAGACCAAATGAACTAGGTACGAATCGAACCCTTGACCTAATGTGTAACCCTTCTCCTTTCCAACTACACTCTAACATCTTGCTGATTTAAATATCACTACATTACACATAAAGCTATACACCACAGAAAGTATGTAATTAAGGAAATCCGATTGATTACATTGATTACGAAAATCACATGTTTTAAATGGAATATATCACATACAATATTTAATATGGAATGTATGATCAATTTTTTTTTAAAAAGTATAAACATATTGTATTCCGTTTTAACCAAATAGTTGCATTATTTTTGTTAATAGGAGATTGCACTATCCCGTACAATATTTTACCTAGAATATAAAATAGTTAGGATTATTATTGTATATCTTTCTGATCAAATTCGAGACGGAATATTTGTAGAAAATATAATTGATTGATTGATTAGAATATGCTCCCTCCGTTCAAGTCCAAGCTTCCCTTTTGCTTTTTCACGTTTGCCAACATGCATTTTGCATCGTTAATATCTTTCGTAACATATTAGTAAAAATTATGGAAATTGGATATTAATAATTTACTTTTAAAGACGAATCAAACAAGATCCCACATGAATATATTTTGTCTAATAGATTGTCGTGAATATCGAAAGTTCTCCTTGATTGTGAATAGTGTCGAAAAAAAAAAGGGAAGCTTGGACTTGAACGAAGGGAGTATCACATACAATATTTAATATGGAATGTATGATCAAATTTTTTTAAAAAAGTATAAACATATTGAAATAGACTAAGATTAATATAAACTTATTGAAAAAGTATCAATATATCACATACTAAGATTAATTTTCATTATTATCATGACTATAATAAATTACAGATTTCATCTTAAAATAAGACAATATTAAGTCATACTTATTGAAATTGAGATATAAAATTAGTATATAGGATTGTAATTAGAGTCTATGTTACGGATATATACGAGATTGTAGTATATATCCCTAATATAATTTGAGATGGTAACAATAATATTGATAGAAAGTAATATTTAAATAATCGAATCCAATGGAATATCCCTAAGAGCATATTCATCCATGAATGAATTTTTCATTCTTGGTGGGACCTATTCATTCCACTTCATTTTTTTTCTCAATTTTTTCATCTTAAAAAAGCTCCTTCATCCAAGAATTAATTTATTATTCTCTAATTAGTTCCAAAAGTCATACCCAATCCACATGACATTTAATCATTGGTATAAAAAAATTAAAAGAAAAAAAATGTTGTGTACAAATAGAAACTTGGCCTACAATTCTGAAAGGATGATTTTGGTTTCTCCTTCACCAAGAATATTTCATTTTTGGATGGAGGACAAAAATTTCTCCATCTCCCATCAAGAATGGGGTGTTTATATTACTGACAATGGAGGGGATGTTTATATTACTGAGATTTCGGTGCCACAAGGGGTCGTCCTCAGAATGTAATAAACAATATAATATTGAAAATATGTCCCTAATATACGAGATTGTAGGGGATTGAAAATAATATTTCGTATTAATCCTTTTGATTCTGTATTTCTGTGCAAATGTGCAATATAACAAATTCAGGGCAATCCCCTTAATTACTACGGAGTAATAGATTAACTCCCTATAATTTTCCCTTCTATTCATATTGGACTCATATTTGAGCCTTGTATGCTTTGGTTATGTACTACTGAAATTTAGTTAACTTGACATGACCAGATCCACTACTTATTAACCAAAATAATCACACTATTAATCATTTGTACAAATTAGAATATTTTATTATAAATGAAAGACAACCATAATTTAGGAATGATGGACTAAATTAACGTGCAAATTGAAATATTTAATTATAAATGAAAGACAACCATAATTTAGGAATGATATATGCACGAAAATGACTAAATTAACGTCTAAATGTAGCCTCAGGACTGATATGGCAAATATATTTTACAATCTCTATGATTTGTGTCAGTGTATACTAAATATCGAGAGTGTATATATACCAGCGGAAATACATTTATATATTTTTAATATGATATAAGATTGTAATTAAATATTATAATTGTAATCCCCTATTAGTAAAAGAATAAAAATTCTCAAAACTTTTCTTGCCTAAATTTTAATCTCTCAATTTGGACAAAATCAATATAACAAATAAAAAAAGAATCACACTCAATTATCAATCAAAGAATAAATATTTAAAAACTAATAATGGGTGTATCGATTAAAATAAATTGTAGAAATATACTCCCTCCGTCCCTAAAAGATTGTCCCATTTTCCTATTATATGCGAGGAATATTTTAATGAAACAAGACAATCTGAGTGAGTAGTAGTTGCTTAAATTTCTAACAACAATTATGAACTATTTTTATGAACAAGTGATATATACTGAAATTATAGAGAATAAGTACATCTAAACATCAAGAGTATACAATGTAAAATTATACTCTATTTGAAAATAAATTTAAAGTGAATATACATTTCACAATTTACAAAAATTATTCTCACATTAAATTTAAAAGAGAAATGATCGTCTCGAAAAATATGAATGACAAATAAAACACAGAGGTAGTAATTTTTTGGACTACGTATTTCATTATATTAGTTGAGGTCGTTATCCTGATTAATTATTTAATTTCAAATTATTTTATTATATCTAAATACATTGATAAAAATCATGAAAATTATTGGGTTTCTAATTAAAATATATTTTGTATAAATAATTATCTAAAATAAATCAATTTTTATAAATACCGTGCATACATGCACGGGGTCTATACTAGTGTAAATTTAAACATACTACTCCATATTTTTAAAGTCATCACTGAAATGTTTGACTACTGCATCAACTTGAATACCTCAAATGGCCTTTGCTGGAAATAGACGCATCTGGCTTTGGAGATCCATTACGTGCAGCTTCTTGCTGTTCTACCGCTTTAGATTCAAAATACTCAAGCCAAGCAGCCGCATCCTACATACCAAAGATCACAATTGAGACTTAACGGTTTCTAGTGTGGGCAACATCAAATAATATATTTACATTCTCACTTCAATTTTTTTTTAAAAGATTCACCTGAGTTCTTAGATCTTCTGGACCAAGTTTAGCCTGCAGTATCTGCAAAGTGGTCTGCTCATGCTGAACACTTAAAGAGTAAGCTTCCATCAATGACAGAGCAATTGCAATGGCATGATAGCTGGCTGCAGTCTGCATGAGAAGACCATAGGTTGAGTCAAATATGAATACATTAATAGAGGGAAGAAACATCGAGAGAGAGAGAGAGAGAGAGAGAGAGAGAGAGAGAGAGACCTGAATATGATCAGCTCCAAGTAGTCTTTGATTGCATTTCAGAGCTTCATGAAGATATCGTAGCGCAACATGAGCATTTCCCAAACCTTCTTCCATCATCGCCACATTAATGTAGGTGGCGGCAGTGTTCGGATGTGAAGGACCACAAGTTAGATGCAGTAGATACAGGGCACGGTTGACATACCTTGATCACCACAAAGATGCTTATCAGGTACATTATCAAATACTAAAATCCATCTATAACTGTACTAACATAGAAGGTGAACTACAATATGAACCTAGGCTGCATCAATTCAGCTGTACAAGACATGATAATAAAAATCTGCTGAGACATGACATTGACATCTAGTTATCAAGGTTTTGAAGATTACGATGATCCTGTATCAAGAAACGATGTTATAATAGAAGGTATGGAGATACGTATTATTTTAATAATAGATATGTACTTGTTTTTTTTTTACCATTGTTTATAGATTTCCATTTCCAGTGGAGCCAAAGACTCATAATTCTTTGGTTCTAAATTATGATGGAATAAAACAAAATGGCTCGATAAACTAGTGCTGTTATTGCTATAATGCAGAAGCCACTCTACGCAAATTCTGAAGCTGATTTCAGCTTAGATCTTTGGAAACAGCCTCATTGTGTTGCTAAGACAAGGATAAAGTTGCATTTACAGTGCTAAGACTCCACTAGTTTGTAAACCAAAGGGTCAACTGCATTTCACATGGATGGTCTCGATGTTTGAAAATCCAATCAAAGCTATTCTAAAAGGTTCCAGTTTGGAATCATCATTTCTCTACAAAGAAGAGTGATTGCCGTAAGGGATAATAAGTGAAAACAATAGTAGAAGAATCATTAAACATAAAACATAAGGCTCACTTCAAGGCTAGTTCTGTATGCTGAAGACGATAGTAGAAAACTGCCAGATCCCCATAACTTTTCATTGTGTCAGGGTGATCAAGTCCAAGTTCTCTTTCATTGATGTCCAATGCCTTCTGCTGGTAAATTGTAGCCTAAAAAGGGACCGTGAAAATTAATGAAGGTCGATATCAAAGTGTGACTTAAGCATGGCTTAAAGACTACCAACTATGCACACATCAGCTACCATAGAGGTTTATAGAAGTTGAGTTGAGCAGTGGTCCTCATGACCTGAGTTCAAAACCGGTCACCATTAAAATCACCCTTGTGGCCCACCTTACACAAACACCGAACTTTGCAAACATTTCAATTGTATAAATGAATAATTTTGCACAATATTAAATATTTTATACTCCGTATGTTTTATTTATATAAAAACAAGATGCGTTCTAACTGGAAAGCATGTAAACCAAAATACAAACTATCTTTGATTCACAGAGTAATCACAAAAGGACTGAAGAACGATACTCAAATGGCAGAAGATCAGAAATATGCAGCGTAAGCCCTGTAGTCTTCGGTAGCCTACTGTATATACACCGGTTCTCTAACATGCAAAACATCATGCAAATGCAAAAGATTCACCGAATGACTTTTGGAATCTGACAGTTTTGCTTCAGTCTAACAAAAGTAATACCTGATTGAAATCGCCAGTATGGTAGAGGACGACAGCAAGAAGACTATATGCTCCTGCTGTCATACGATGGTAGGGACCACATACCGACACAAGTTTGGACAGTGCCTTCATAATTTAGAAGGTAATTAAGGTTAAACAAAAATTAAATATAAGACAACAACTGGAAAAAGAATGCCTCAAACCTTAGTCCCGTAGTTGACAGCATCTTCCAATTTGCCTTTGTCTAAGGATGTTTTTGATGATTCTAATAGTGTGCGCCCATCAGCAGAAGAACAAGCAACATGCTGTGAAATAAGACTCAGATTTAATTAAAACAAAAAAAATTGATTACCGTACTCAGTTTGAAACAGCTTTTGGCCCCTTACTGTACCTTATACACTGGAACCATACTTATGATGTCCGATTTCCTGAATGGACACTCACTGTCGACATCATAATCTCTTGGAACAAGCTCGAGCCCAACCTGTAAATTACTTGACAAATTCGGTGAGAGGAATAGGAAGCAGAAAGGGGTCGTAAGTTGTATTGTTACCACAAAGGGTAAGACAAGCATTCTTCAAACCCTCTCTCATGCCGTGTGTGAAAGGCAATGGGGCAATGTTCGATTGTTAGGAGTAACAAAATGAAAGGTCAAGCTACTGAACCTTGTGGCAGAGCCCTCGGAGAATGGCAAACTTCCGAAAGTCTCGACAGCTTTCCTTGTTCCATTGCCAGCCAAACCTTTTATAAAGAAATGTTTCCACCCATTTCTGTTTTAATATATCATCATTAACAGTTTCTTCATCAGAATTCTTTGAGCAAGGTGATCCCAGCAATACATTCAAGCATGCTGATATAGCACTGGCCAAGTCAGGTACATCAGTAACTGATGCAACGACAGCTTGCAGTACATGCTTGTACGCACGAACAATCATTTCATGCACGCATAGTGACTGCACATGTGGGAGCTTGTCTGCAAGTTCAACCTGAGAATGTGGCATAGGAATTAGAGATAAATGAAACCGGTTTACTTATCATTTTCTAGCACAGTGAATCTAAGAACAATGTGCAAAGAAGACGCTAACTTCTTGTAATTTGTTTCGATGTTAATACAAGTTCCGTGTTTATAAAAATAAAATAATTATAATTATAATAATAATAATATAATAAAAAAGCTTTCTCTCTCGTCTCTCTATAAAGACGAATTTTCTCGCGCGACGCCATTGAAGACGATGACAAGCATTGCGCCTACGGGAAGAGGACGGGGGAGACCAAGGAAAATAATACCAAATGAAACGCCAATTCAAGGAGGCTCCATTGATGCTGGAATTCTCATTGTTCCGCCATCAACGAAGGAGATAACAGAAACCCAGACTGAAAAGCAGGGTAATTCTTTAATCAACGATTTGATTGACTTAGCTCTACAATCTGCAATTAAACTCAATGGAAGCAATACAATAAGTGGTTCTAAGAAGAAAGGTAACGAAGACCCAGGAATTTTTGAGCAAGAACTGGAATCACATTCAAATCCTTGTTGTTCAATATTTCAAACGCGGATGGCTTTCATTCCGATTTGGTAGTCAGGAGGCCATGGATACAGTTCTAAAAGGGGGGGGGGGGGGGCATCGCAGGTAGGACTCTGGTTCTCAAACAATGGAGTCCCACTTTTTCGCAAGATATGGATAGAATTTCAATCGTACCAGCTTGGGTTCTCTTCCCCGATGATCCATATCTCTGGACTGAGTCTGTACTCAGTAAAATGGCAAGTAAAATAGGGCGGTCAATGTTCGCTGATACAACCACTACTTACAAGGAACGCCTATCCTTTGCTAGAGTGATGATCGAGGTGGATGTTTCAATGGAACTACCTGATTCCATCACCATTTATACACCATTTTTTGGCAAGTCAGTGCAGTGTGTTGACTATGAATGGCTTCCTTTTTACTGTGTGGGATGTGGTAAATTAGGTCACCTGAAAGCAACCTGTAAATGGGAGAAGAAGAAATTACAAAAAGAAGGTGGTGGCAGACCTGCAACTTGTTTCACGCCTGTCAAGAAGGCCCCTCTTGGGATAGGTTTAGTAGTAGGGGTACCAATTCTTCTCCCTCCTGTCTCTACTGTAATGCATCAAGGACCCCATGAGGGAGCCCACTGGAGGTCAATTCAGTGGCTCTGGATCCCAAATGCTAGGCGGTAGCTCAATGGGTGGAGGTCATGGGACTGGACACCAAGGTGCACAGATTGGCTCAGAATGCTGTAAGCTAGGTCAGGATGCACCTGTTGATTCTATCTCTGACTTCACACCTGTTGTAAGGCGCTCAGGATGTATTGGTAGAGGCCTTAAGGTGCTAGACTCCAGTAGGGGCTTAATAGAAAGGAATAAAGATCACAGCCTGCTAGGGCACTTGCACTCCCCAAATAGCTTTGAAATTTTGCAATTAGGATCTCTTGAACCTGAACTATTTGGGGATCCAAATAATAAAGAAATTGTAGATGAGTTTCCTCTCATAGTGGAGCCACTTCCTCCTTATCTTACTACATGTAGCCAGTGCTTGAAATATTAGAGGAGGTAATGAAGTCCTTAAGCAAAATGAGGTACTTCACCTTATTAAAGGTAGTGGGATTGACTTTCTGGGTTTACTGGAAACTAGAATTAAGGAGAAAAAAGCTAAGGCAATTATTAGAGGTAAATTCAACTCTTATTCTATTGTAACTATAAGAGTCACTACAATGGGCATATATGGGTCATTTGGAATCCTAGTACCATTCGTGTTACTATATTAGAGGAGCATAAGCAATTCATACATTGTCATTTGCATCACTTTGCTACTGGCAAAGAATTCTACGTTACAGTGGTTTATGGAGTGAATGATGCTAGAGGAAGGGATGATCTATGGAGACAGTTACTCAGGCTTAGCCAGACTTCTAGCTGGTTAGTTTTGGGGGACTTCAATATCATACGACACCTAGGGAAAAGGTGGGTAAATCTGCACCTCTCATTGCTGATATGGATGACTTTAACACATGTATCTCTCAGTGCAGATTGCAAAGAACTGGTTGGTCAAGGTTATGAATTTACTTGGACTAATAAGCAGGATCCGAGCACTAGAGTTTGGACAAAATTAGACAGGGCCCTCATAAACATTAGTTGGGGCAATGATTTTCCTAACTTTTTCGCAAAATATTGTAGCTCTGGACTTTCTTATCACTCCCCAGTGATTGTTCGTCTGTTTACTGAGGAAAAGGTGGTTAAAAGGTTTGCTTTTCTTAATTGTTGGACTAAGCATCCAGATTATCGGGCTATTGTTAGCAAAGCTCGGAAACAAAAGGCTTATTGCACTGCTGGGTATAAGCTTTTCCAAAAACTGAAAAGAGTTAAACTGGCATTAAAAGGGTTGCATAAACAAAGTTTCTCTTGCATGGGGACAAGAATTAAGGAAGTGGACAAGAAGTTGGAGACGTGTCAGCAAGAACTCCAATCCAGGCATTTCTCTTTTGAGTTACTGTAGGAAGAACAGGCCCTAGTTACATGTGAGCAGCTGAAAAAAGCAGAAATCAGTATCTTACAGCAGAGAGCAAAAATGGATAGCTTAGCTTTGAATGATGATGCAACTCCTTACTTCTATTCTCGAATTAAAGAGAGAAGGCATCACAATATTGGAGCTATTGATGATGCTCATGGATATTTAAGGGATGGGATGAAGGAGGTAGTGGAGGGTATTGTGGACTATTATAAAGAGCTGTTAGGTTCAGAAAAGCAGGTTCAACAGTTCTGCAGCAGGGAGTCTTTGCAGGATGATGATTGGAGCAGCCTCTTAAAGACACCAAATAAGGGAGAGATAAGGAAAATGTTATTTTCTATGGGTTCTGATAAAAGCCTTGGCCCTGATGGGTTTTCAGCAGGTTTTTTTAAAGCCACATGGCATATAATTAAAGATGATTTCTACGCTGCAGTTTTGGAATTTTTCAGAACCAATAAAATGGTTAAGCAAGCTAACACTACACTGATTACCCTCATTCCAAAGAAACAAATTTGTAAACCAGTGCTTGATTACAGGCCTATTTCTTGCTGCTCTGTTTCTGTACAAAACTATTAGCAAGATTCTAACTCAGAGGTTGCAAAAAGTCCTTCAAAAGCTGATAGGGCCTGAACAAGCTGCTTTTCTAAAAGACAGGAATATACATGAGAATATTGCCTTATCTCAGTCTCTTATTAAGAGCGGTGGGAGGAAATTTCTCACTCCAAGATGTTTAATGAAAATCGATCTCAGGAAAGCTTTCGACTCACTACAATGGGATTTCTTGGAAAGTATGCTCAAAGGATTCAATTTCCCTGCACAATTTATTGATTGGATTCTTGTTTGTATTAAAGGGTCATGGTTCTCATTAAAAGTCAATGGATCCTCTCATGATTTCTTCAAAGACAGAAGTGGGGTTAGGCAAGGAGATCCTTTATCTCCATATCTCTTTGATTTGAGTATGGAGGTATTCTCTAGAAGGCTCAGGTCGATCAACAATCAAGCTCAAGTCTCCTATCATCCCAAATGTAGGAAACTTAGCTTGAATCATATGATTTTTGCGGATGATTTGATGGTGTTTATGAGGGGTGATATCCCTTCGGTAAAGGCTATTCTCCTAGCCCTTGAAGAGTTTGCCAGTGAGTCTGGTTTGCAAGCAAATCGAGAGAAGACTAATATTTACTTTGGAGGAGTTCATGAGGATGTTAAAAGAGAAATTCTTGATGTGTCTGGCTTTACACAAGGATGGTTTCCATGCAAGTATCTAGGGCTCCCTCTTAATGACATTACTAACAGGCTAGAGCATTACATGGGGCTAATTCATAAGATTCAGGATGCAATTGCAATAACAAGTTGGTCTGCTACTTGCTTGTCTTATGCAGGAAGAGTTCAACTCCTTAATTCTGTTATATTTGGAATTATGAACAATAGGTGTGCTAATACCTTGCTCCCTTTGACTGTTTACAAAAAGATTAAACAATTGTGCAGGAATTATTTTTGGACAGTCACATTGGCAAGCAAAAACATTGTCTTCAAGAGTTGGGATAAAATTTGTTCACCTTGGGAGGAGGGTGGATTCAATATAAAGAATTTGAAAGCCTGGAACAAAGCATTGATTTGTCAATGGCTCTGGAAACTAGTGGAAAACAAGGATGGTTTATGGCGCAAATGGAATCATTTGTACATTCTTGAGAATCAAGACATCTGGACCATTAAACCTATAGAACGCTTTCCTTCAACTTCCAAAAGCATTCTAAAATGCGGGATGAAATTCTATTGCAGGAAGGGAATGCAGTTCAGGCAGAAAGATTACTGCAGAGTTAGGGACAGCACAATCATTTTAAAGCTGAAAAGGCTTATGATTGGTTCAGGGACAAATATCATAAGCAGAGCTGGCTTATCATCATGAAGAGACAAGGAGTTATACCCAAGCATGGTATCATTGGTTCATTGGCTGCACAAGAATGTCTGTCAACCATTGACAAATTGCAAAATAGGGGACAGTACATTGTTAATCGATGTGCCTTATGTAAAGAAGTGGCTGAATCTCATAAGCACCTTTTCTTCAGGTGTTCATATGCTGCTAGCCTCTGGCAAACATTACTGCACTGGATGAGTATTAGAGGCAGAAGTTCAGATTTAATCACTGAGCTACATTGGAGTAAGTCGAGAAGAGCAAAACGGCACTGGAAACAGGATTGGTATAGTGCTACAATGGCAGCAGCTGTGCACCATTTATGGAGTGAAAGGAATGCTAGGATGTTCAACAATGTGGAAAGGCCTTACAAACAATTAATTCAGCCATCAAATTTGAAGTCATTACTCGTTTAAGAAGAAGAAACATAGACTTACCATTGAAAATCATGGTGTAAATACATGTATAGATACATGTTATATTTGCCCTATATGGATGAATAAAAGAGTCATAAAATTCTTGCAAAAAAAAAAAAAAAAAATAAGTACAATCTAATATATGATTTATATCTTCAAATATAAACAAAGTACAATCTAGAATATGATTTAATTGCTTTATCAAATTGTGATTAGAGTATATACTACTCCCTCCATATCAAAGTGTTCCTCTCCTTTCATTAAAATACCCCTCACATATATTAAACAAAGGGGAGGAACAATATGATATGGAGGGAGTATGAAGTAATAATAGGCAAAGCTGACACCAATACCATCAAGATATAAGTGGGATGGAGAGATTACTTTCAAAAATTTCAGTCATGTTCCTTTTGACGGCTTAGAAATACTAGTCAGTTTATCAGTGTCCTACATGAATTTACATACAAAACACAAGATCATGAGGGCATAGTGTCATGGAAGAAATGCTGCAACCGGTAGCAGCTCCAACCAACCAGCTGAGTGGTATTGGTATGTTTGTACAATGAGAAACTAAAGATAGTGGTTTTGAGCTTATGATAAAAGAAAAGACAGAAACACATAAGTTTCCTACACGAATCAGAGAAGGGAGTCTGCGGGGAACAACTTACAACTCGTCCTAAGGAGCACATTCGCAAACCCCTTGTATGCATGAAATCTGTTAGTGTCCTTCCGTCAACAGGAGATAGTTCTAGAGAGCCAAAATCTGCCACCTAGACCAACTTCTAGTCAAACTTCATATCCTAAAGGTTCCATAAATGCAAGATAGATTACCAAGACTAGTGACCAACCAGCTTCGGAAGGGCAGTATCAGTATAGTAATCATGGGCCAGCTCAATGAGTTCATCGGGTGCCTGTGCGTGAATGATAAACATCAGTAGATATAAACAAAATTTACACCCTTGTAGAAAATTAACCAATTCAATTCAATCATAAGTCAGTATCCTATTATTTTCCTTTTACAACGGAGCCAAAGGGTCATTATTGACTATTCTTTGCGAAATAGATCACCAAACTCGGGAATTTTTGTGTCACAAGTAACACCATATGGCATTTGCTAGCCTCTAATACGCCCAAGATAATTGGGAGTAGGTTTAAAGACTGATAAATTAATAAATGAATAGAGAAACTCTTGTATAATGATGAGTAGGTAATACCACAACCGATTTGTTACAGTAACACTTCCTGAAACTAACACCCAGTTAATGATGAGTAGGTAACACCGCATAGAATTTGTTACCGCAACACTAAATTCGATGAAACTCTTGATGCAATTTTCATCATATGACTTCCCTTTGCCCTGCCATATGGGGTGCTCTTGAGGCACTGGGATATGTTGTATGTGTGTCCGCTCATGAAGAATTCAGACTTAGCATACTGATACATTTGGTTAATATGGTTTTCCTCGAGAATCAAGAGCAGAAAAAATTATGCTAATATATGACATCACTCAGAAGAAACCAGATGAACTCGTGAAGTTTATATGGGTTAATCACCTTCAAATGAAGACCAGTCTCTGATTCTTTTAGCCTTACATAAGCTGCTTCGGATATCAATTTTCTCCACTGGCTTTCTTTCTCTGCAGCCTGTTTCTCTACCTCCTTTGGATCAGTAGCATCTGATTTCTTATCCATGTCATAAATCTCTTTACCTTGCTCGTTTTTATTATTCTTTTCATCGATTCTCTTCTTTATGTCCTTCAACAAGCCACCTTGCTTCCCAAGACCTTTTACAGCAGGTTCAGCCTTAGCCTCCTCAGCCTTCTTAGATTCTGTTTTCCCGGAAGCCTGAGTTTGCAAATGTTGAACCCAACAAGCCCCGAGCTCCCACCTTATGGATTTCACCGGTTTATTACTTTCAGCCTCTAACTTCGACAGACTCTCTGTCATCACTTTTCGGACCAAAGATCTACCAGAACTTAATTCATCTATGTCCGCACTCTGCGGCCGCTGAGTAGAAGATGTGGATGGAGATAATGATTTGTGTAACAACATTCTCAAACTGTAAAAAACCAATTGGATAATCTTATTAGTTGCTAAAGCATAGATGTATCACTAAAATAGTTAATACTCCCTCCAACCAACTATAAACATCCTGGGACACTGGAATTAAGGAGCATGAAATATAATAACTGGCTGTTTGCTTGTGCATTGCACGGATACTAAAACAATTAGCGATAAATGTTGATTTTAATGGAGTAAGTTACATTTGCTATTAATTTGGCTGTGTATGCAAATGATATTTTGTTAATTAAATTAACTATTTGCAATTTCTTATCATTGCCCTCGCTAAATTCATTGTTGGCCACTTCCACTTATTTCACAATATGCCCTAGTATATACAGTATTTTTTTTAAAACAATCAAGTAACTTAAATAGAAAAGATCATACATTTGTCAGCATAAGTTAAGTCCTGCAATGATATTAACCCTGATTAAACCACTACATGTCAGAAAAGCAAGTTGGGGAATGCCTCGACGCAGGAAGTTCAAACATAGTCACAAATCACAACAAACACAAACAATATGCAAAAAAAGGTGCTAGTTTGATGTTCATATATGGTCAACCAAAAAAATAAGAGCGATCAAAGGTGGTCAAAGGAACTAAGGGAAAACTCAAAGATTACGGACCTATTTACATTCAAGGCGTTGGCACCACCATCGGGCTGGTCCTCAATTTCAAAATCTTGGGGAATAGCGTTTTCTTCCCAGTTTACCGTAGTAGAAGCTTTCACGACAACAGTGTAGCCACAATGCCTAACAACCACAACAGCCAGAGTAGGTGTATCCTGGAGCACAGATAAGATCATACTTGAACAAGCAGAATAAATTCCCGAAGAACAAAACATAGTTTCAGACATATGTATAAGGCAACTAGTCAAATACTTACATGAACAGTTGCACTCTCATCGGCAGTTATTCCCTTAAATAAATTTCTACCAGCAAGTTCCTCTTGGGGTAATCCAAGAACTTGGCTACCATCATTCTTGCAGTCCAATTTCTTGCTAGCATCAGGTACATCCTTTGTTACCCTAATTAGCAAATCCCCTACCTGTTTCTCGTGGGAAGGAACACGAGGAGAGCTTGGTTTGCTTTGAATGATATGCTTGATAGCAGCTACTGCTTCAAAGACTGAAACGTCGACAAATAAACTATGGAGGATGAACGCTTTCCTGTCTCGGATCTGCCTCTCCTCCGGAGTTTTGCATGGCATAGCTGCCAATATTGCAAACTCCTTTGACCACTGCCTGTCCTCATGCTTCTTGTCTCTTCCTTGACCACCTCCGTTTCCTCCCCAATTCTCATCTTCCACGGGAAGAGGTTGAAAAACAGACGGGCTATCAGCAACAACTGGAGGGACAACCCAGGTATTTGCCCGAAATCCATACGGAAGGTTCCCAAACTGAAATGAAAGATAAAAATCAGTGCCGAACCTAGAAATAGTTACCTGCATTATACCATGAAAGATATTTGGCCGGAAGCCATTAAGAAGGGGGATAGTGTGTCTCCAGTGACCCCATGTCAAAACACATGGATCTGTCATACCACTGATGGAATTTACAAATACAACTCACTCAAAGTATTGCACTGTCAATGATATTCACAGCAATGTACCTTGTTATGTTCTGTAAAAGCTTTCATGAGCGTCTTGTATGCCTGTACACAGTAGCAAGGCAAACAAACTTAGTAATCAACAGCAAAGATGCTGCACTAATGGTATAGAGATCTGTCAATACCGTATCAAAGACACGACTTAGTTGCTGCAGTAAGGCAACGAGTGAGTGACAAAGAAGTGATCGTCGTCCTGAAGGGTAGAATCCTTTTCGTGAAGCGACAACTGTGCTAGGTTTTCCACTACAAACCCGAACCTTCAGATGCACATGACCAAATTAGCCTGAGACGAAACTTCCAGACGAAGACATACAAAAAGTTGGAAGTTTGCATCAAATACAAAATACAGTAATTGCTTGAAATATGATTACATCAATTTGGAAAAAGTCGTCTTCTGTTTTGTCCTCAAGGAATGGGCGATGAGATCTTCTGATAACTGCGAGAGAGAGATCAATAAAACCCAGTAAAACATTGAACAGAATTATGTTTATAAAACTCTTATATCGCTACAAAACCAAGGAATGCCTCCGCCCGATACTAAATAGTTTAGATAAGGAGTCTCGTTTAGACTTAACTAAGTTGATTCTCTCTCTTTTGGTGGGTGTGGAGTTCAAGATTTATGTGGCATTTCACAAGTTACAAGTCTTACTCAGCTCGTGGGAAACAGCGTCAACACAAGGAAAGTAGCGTGAATATTAAAATTGAAAAGGGTATGAGCCAAGTAAAGCTCGAGCTTGGCCTTGCTCGACTTGTCCTCATTAAGCAAAACTCAAGCTGGAGCTAAATTGTGAGCCTATATATAAATATTAAATTTCTGTTTTTGCTTCAATATTTTTATCCGAAAGACTGATAGGGTGAAACAAGGTCATGGTTGCTTGACTCAGTTCGACTCGTTTAGTTGTGAAGCCGAGCTTGAACAGGAGTTGAGCTTACCCTATAGCTGGAACAGTGTTGAGAATGCCTCCAGTTTACAATATCATTACTTGGTTAAATTTGCTGCTTATTTTAAGAGCAGTAGTCTACAGCAACACACAGTTTACATAGATTGGTGGGCTTCTATATCAATCAATCAACAAATCAATGAATGAATACCATCCCCATCCAAATCACAAAAAAGAAGGTGTTGAGTTCAAACTTGAAAAGCAAAGCAAATGCATAAAAAATAAAAAAATAAAAAAAGTAAAAAAGGGAGAAAGAAAACAAACAATGAATGGGAGGAGTGAGGTGAGAGAAAGAGAAGAAGTCGTAGAACTGCCCCAGCCGCGGCGGCGGACACATGTTCACCTCCCCTTTCTCCGACCCCGGTTTTCTGGCCTTTTCCGGTTCGGGGGCATCCGGTTCTTTGCCATGAGTTTTGGAGCCGAATGCGGTTGTGCACGCCACCAAGTCCAGCAGGCGCCGAATGTGCCACACCGCACCGTCTTCGCTGTATTCCTCTGCATTGTCATTGTCATTGTTATTGTTGAGTGGGTCAATCAGGTGTAAGTGTAACCACGTTATCAGCGTAAATCCTCTATATTACTAACACAATATTACATCGGATTATAGGTTATTTGGGAATCTATATTACAGTTAAGAGAGAACAACTAAATAAAGAAACAAATGGTCATGACCATGTAGGCTACCATTGACAATCCAATTTTTTACACTTTGGGACATGGCCATGTTCCAATATCGTCCCTTAGGGAGCGACCAAAATAATATGTTTCTCTTAATTTGACGGTTTTAAACTAAGTAACTTTAATCTAAATACGAAAATACTTAGAAAAACCACTTAAAAAACAATATTTATCAATATATCGTAACCATCCCATATTACAACGAACTCGATATTAGATGATATACAAGTGTGAACTCCGCACCTCCGTACTTATATTATATCGTTCTCGATTCATTTTGATTTTGGTTTCAAAACTCAAATACACATAAATGACTTGTGACCAAGTCACTAACAGACGGTTCCAAGGGTGTTTGGTTGGCTACTTTGAAATTGAATCATAGATTTGAATGAGTTTAATTTGCTCCATTTCAATATTTGGTTGAAATTTTTTGGAATGGAATTAGATACCTAATTTGAAATTTTTTGGAATGGAATTAGATACCTAATAGATTCTAACTTCATCTCAATTTCTTGGAATCTCATTCCCACCTTTCTCGTGGGTTTCAAATTTCATTTATTCATCCTTAAAAATAAAATAAACCAAACAAAGTTGAAAATAGCACAAAGGGGAGGAATAGTTTCGGAATAGGAAAATTACACAAACCCATCAAGTCCCCTTGTATCAGTCAATAATTCATACGGAGTACTTTTTTTGGATAAATTGTATCTTCTACTTGTTACATTTTAATAAACAAACATTATTTTCTCTCATCGCCTTAAATTTTGTTTATAAAACAAATATGAATTATATATTGCGATTAGGAGTATAAGTAATTAAAGTTAAAGAAATGTAGTCTGGTACGGAGTAATATATTGTGTGATATACGGCCTATACGTGGTCAATTTGTCTTACCTTCGCTGATGGTGAGATGACATGGCTTGAGTGAGGCAATTTCAACCGTATCTTTCAACTTCTCTCCCTTCACCTGATGGCATTTCATCAAATAAAGTCAATTATTAAGTGACAACCAGGTAAAAATAATCATGGGGAGTAACATAATAACACGTGTACAACGGTCATATGTATGAGATACAAAAAATAGAGTTAGAAAACTTGGTGCACCAAGCCACCAACATTCGATTCCTATAATGAGTCAATTGTTAATTTGTTATTGTTATATCATCCTCAAAAAATATCATGTTAATTAAGTCATCACATATTTCTTTTCTTAATATCACCTTACGTCCTTATTTACCTTGGTCCAATTATACTTTCTTATCTAGAAGGTCATTACTTAGGGGGCGTTTGGTTCATCAAAGCGAAAGGGAATGAAATCAACAAAGGGAAACATAGGGAAAGGAATGGGATTACCCCAAATTTAGGTTGTTGTTTGGTTTTAATGAAAGAGAATGAATTTCACTCAACCTTCACTCAAATCTCAACATTAGCGGTGTGCCATCATATTATTTATATTTATGTAAAATAAAAAATTATAAAATAAATAAATTAATACCTAAATTATAAAAATAATAAAAATTAAATTTTGTAGTATCTTTTAATAATAAAATACTTGTAATATAAGGAGTATTATTTTTACACTTTTTTAATTGTAAATACGGTAAATATACGAAGTAATAATTACTACAATTCGATAAATTTTAAAAAATGCGTTTTCTTTTTAATTGATAAATAAAGACATCAAAAATTATTTTGACCCAACTTCGACTCATATTTGACTTGACCCGAAAGTGTGGTGGTGTTTGTAATGGTGGTAGGTAGGCCTTGGTGGCGGTGGTGGTGGTGGTGGCGGTTGTTGGTGGTGATGGTGGCAGTGGTTGGTTACCAACTCAATTATTTCTCAATTTTCAACATATCCAATCATCCTCTATATATTACTCCCTTCGTCTCGGTCATTTGTTATACTATTCCATTTTAAGCCGTCTCACTCATTTGTTGTCCTTTCTATTTTGGTATGTATTTTAAGTAGTAAAAGACCATTATACCCCTCACTTCCAAACTCATGTTTATGTTCAATTGGGTTATGTGATTCATTTGGTTTGCATATGGTCCCCACTTTATTCAATTTACATATACTCCAATTTGCTAGCTTATGTTTGTGAAGGGAAGGGTAAATTGGTACTTTCATTGCTTGCCTTGGTCTTTGTGCCCAAATGAAAGGACAACAAATGATCGGGACGGAGGGAGTAATTCAGAAATCACTTCACAGAAATTAAGAGCATGAGAAACTCCCATTTTGAAATTGGCCTCATTTTTTATACAATTATATTTCTCTCTAATGTGAACGCAATGGTGTATGCATTCAAACTAAATGCCTCAAATTAGCCCAAAATCTCTTCCGGATTCGAACTCATGCCCTCTAAGGGCAATCCCGCTTCACCAAACCAATGAGCCAACACATCAACCTATGAAAAAATTGTAGCCTTAACTGCTCTTCAGCGCAGTTCGCGAAGCATTCTTCTTAATTGCTCTCCATAATTACTGTCCTTGGTCTTCCCACTCCTTCATTAATTCATCGTCTTCCTCATTATTCTCCATAATTTATTTTTCCGTTTTCTCATGCTCTTTGTACATTGATCCTTCAATTCATCCTTCTCGAAAATGCATCACCAATTTACTTGATTTAGGAAATTGCAATTCTTCATCAATTATTCTCCTTTGAAAATGGTGATCACAATTACGGTCGTCCCATCGTCTCCACCCGCCTTCATCAATTACTTCCAGCAAAGTACTATATATTACTTTAACCAGGTTCGTGCATTTTTCATCTTAACCAACGACCATTCGTGCATTTTCAATCTTCTGATATATATTAGATTAGTTATTTCATCATCTTCACATTCAATCTGCAACCCATAATCTACTATTCTATTCTCATTCATATTTTTCATATTGTTTTTATATTTCATTCGGTTATTCAGATGCACAATCTTAATTTTTTTTCTATTTTAATTTGCATATTTATAAATATGAGTTTAATTTTTCGGATTTATTGATATTTCATAAATCTGTTTTTTTTTTTAAATTGATTGGTGAATTTGCAGACGGAAGAAAGCCAAAATAAGAGAAAAGTGAAAGATTTAATCATCCCGGTAATTTTTCGATTTCTTATTTAGGTTATTTCATGTGCAGATTAATTTTTATTTTTAAATTCAATCGAAATCAATTTTTGAGATTTAGTAACAAAAACTAATTCAGTGAGTTTTTATTTTCGATTTTTAATGTGTGTAATAATCTTCGTTATGTTGTAGGTTATATGTTTAATTGATGATATGATGAAGATAGACGGTGATGTTAATTTTTGATGAAGGGCGCTTTTTTTTGCAGGTGATGATGAACGAAGATGATAAAGTGAATTTCGTAGGAGTATTTTAGGAATTAAAGTCCATTAATTTTTTTATAACTATTTGAAAACTAATTTAATTTTTTTTTAGCGATTTTAATAGTTATAATAGTGTGATTTCTGATTTTAAATATCTACAATTGTGGTATTTTCTGATATTGTTTTTGTTTTTGATGTGTTTTATTTTAAGTTAAGAAGAAGGATGAAAGTAAAGCTTTAATTGGAAGAAAAAATGGGTCAAAAGGTTAAAATTTCCTTGATTTCTCATTGTTGTTAATTTATTACTAAATTATACTTATTCATTTTAGAAAGTTTTAACATTTTTATTTCTTTTTATATTTATCTTTACTCAAAACAAATGCATCCCCCTATATACTAAAAGAATAACAACTTTCCAAAATTTCTAGATTGGTAACCCATTACATTTTATGGATGATGATAAAATCATCAAAAATGGTAAATTTATAGTATCGCCATTCTTAGCTTCACACTAGAAAAATATATTCGGTTTTTTTTTTCTAAATATTGTTTTTGTTTTCGAGTTGAATTTCTAAACATTAATTTTTATAAAAATGTGAAAATAGTCAAATTTCTATTTCATAAAAAAAAAAAGTATCATCCCCCTATATACTAAAAGAATAACAACTTTCCAAAAATTTTCCTCCAAAATGCATTATTTCTAAAGATGAAATTTTAAACAAAGAGTACTTTAAAAAATAGATTGGTAACCCATTACATTTTATGGATGATGATAAAATCATCAAAAATGGTAAATTTATAGTATCGCCATTCTTAGCTTCACACTAGAAAAATATATTCGGTTCTGTTTTCTATATATATATATATATATATATAGATTTAGGTTCATGTGAGAACCACTCCTTCAATGAGAACTATAATATGAGCCATTAGATCATAGTGTTCAATCTCATTCGTTGGATCCTTCAAAATTCTTCAATCCCATCAATTAATCACAATTGTTTGAGCCTTCAACCCGTAAGGTTGTAACTCCTTCTCCTTCTACAAAATTCTTCGACCCGTACTCCTTTAATCCATGATTCTTCAACCATTGAATCCGATTTTCAATCCATCAATTTTTCAATAGACTTTTTTTCAATCCATCAATTTATTACAATTGGGTATTGAACCTCAGTAACCTAAGTAATTTTTAATTTTTTTTTTAAAATTAATTATTTTATGAGTTAACTTATTCGATTAAATTCATTACTTTATTACAATAGTAATAGTATTATCGTCGGCAAATATAATTGCAATAATTCTAGCTATCGTTTTTTTTCTTCCAAATTTCCTCATTAACTTAGGGGTTCATCTAAAATATTGTCCTTTAATTTCCTTTTGTACGGATTTTATATGGAATACAACACTTCTTCTTCAAGCACTACTCGATTTAATTTTCTTTTTCAATTTTAGCGTACCGTACCCTTTCTTAAATTTATCGTACCCTTTTTCAATTTTGGCGTATCCTTTTTAACTTTTTCAATTTTAGCGTACCATTTTTCAATTTTAGCGTACCGTACCCTTTCTTAAATTTATCGTACCATTTTTCAATTTTGGCGTACCCTTTTTCAATTTCAGCGTACCCATTTTCATTTTCAATTTTAGTGTACCCTCCTTTAGTTTTAGCGTACTTTTTCAAATTTTAGCGTACCCTTTTTCACTTTTAGCGTACTTTTTTTCAATTTCAATTTTAGTGTACCTTTCTTCACTTTTAGCGTACCCTTTTTTCTATTTTAGTGTACCCTTCTTCACTCGCCATGATTCTCTTCACTGTCGCCCCCCAACCATTACTACTATTACTCCTTTTCAACCCTTGCCCTTTCGACCTCCTGCTGCTCTCGAAACCAGAGAACACAGAGACTACTATCGCCGGCAGCAATGACGTACCCGAACCCGAAGAATTGGACAAACTGTGGTTTGATGAATCAGTGGTAGACGATTTAGAAGTGGTAATTCTACCAAACAAGTTCTTCATCATAACTCTCACTACTTCATCATTTCGGATCATAACTAATCCAACCCCTAGATAGACAACCCCTAATTTCTTATCAACACCAATCAGCTATGGTTATTTTTTTTGATAAATTGGCCTGGAAAATGAGAATCAGTAAGTTATACTAGCATTAGATAGTTGAGAATTGTGATTGGTTAGGTAGAAAAGATGCATTGAGAATTGTGATTTTCAACTCTGGGATTTTGATTGAATGTTTGCTTGGTTTTTAAATTGGGCAATTGGGTTTTCTGGGAATTTTTAATTGGAGAATTGGGGTTTCCGAGATTTTGATTTGGACAAAAAACATTTTAAAATCGATAAATTGGAATTTTTGGGGATTTAAACTAATTAGTTTGATGGTGAAATTGCAGGGAATTTAAATTAATTGGATTGTAAAGGGTTCTCATAGTTCTCACCATAATATGGGTTCTCACCCGATCTTAACTCTCTATATATATATATATATATATATATATATATATATATATATATATATAGATTTAAGATCATGTGAGAACCATCAACTTGGTGAGAACCGTGAGAACTCCATTAAATTAATATTTTTTTCAAAATTTAATAGTATATTTGAATTCGTCGTATAATTTAATGGTTGGGTAACATATTTTTCGTTAAAAAAATCTTGTCTAGTGACGGAAACGAAAACTTATAATTTTAGTGTACCTAATACTCGTTTCAGTGTATCTAATTTTTTTGATGTACCTTATTGCACTTTCAGTGTACCTAAATTGCATTTCAGTGTACCCTTTCAACTTTTCGTGAATAAATAGCAATTTTCTTAATATTTTTAATAAAATATGATTATTTAGGCCTAATAAAGCATTTGAATAAATTAAGATAAGGGTAAACTAGTCATCTAAATTTTTGGAAAAAAAATTAATTGAGTTCTCACGGTTCTCAACGAGTTGTGGTTCTCACCGGATCTTGACTCTATATATATATATATATATATAAGTCAAGATCGGGTGAGAACCTATGCTATGATGAGAACTGTGAGAACCTCCTCCCGCCCTTAGATCTTACTGCATCTTACGGCTGAGAATAGAGTATATTCACTCCACTTTAATTAGCAAACAGGGGCTTAGACATTGAACTTGAAAAAGAGTAGGGACTCTGATTTTTTAACAATAGAATTCGGTATCAAGTTAATGGGCGTGCTACTGCTAAGCTATTCTTTGAAAAGACGTACACTACTTACTACTGAAAAATATACGTACGGACTATACCATAATCTTTCATATTATACCATAATTATTACTCCGTATTTCATATTTTGTAAGACCATCTCCTACTTTGTAAGAGGGTCCATTAATAAAACAAGAGAACGGTAATTCGATAAATAAGCTATCTTCTTTGTATAAATATTCGAAATAGATCATCTTTATAATTTGTCTTACTCCGTATAATGTTACGGGTAATATTATAGTTGCAATTTATTTTGTTTTTTTAATAAAGAAATCAAAATATTTAATGATGATTTGGAGACATGATAAGAGTTGGTGCAATAATCATGATATGATGGTGTTTAGAGTACGAGGAAATTAGGAAGAAAAGAAGATTTAGGTGATGAACGTACGTAAATGTGTGGCCTAACACACAAATTTGGGTTCATGTACAAAAATAGAAGTGAAAATTTCATATGTTCTTCTTCTCATGTTATTTTCATACCTTATCAATCAATCAAGTTGATTATTCAATAAACCATCTCTTTACTATAGTTAAAATTATGTAAGACAATTTTATAATACGCTAAAATAGAAAAAGGGTACGCTAAAATTGAAATTGAATAAGGATACGCTAAAATTGAACAAGGGTACGCTAAAAGTGAAAAAGGGTACGCTAAAATTAAAATTGAAAAAAGGTACGATAAAATTGAAATTGAAAAAAGGTACGATAAAATTGAAATTGAAAAAGAGTACGCTAAAATTGAAACAGGGTACGCTAAAACAGAAAAAGAGTACGCTAAAAGTTAAAAATGAATCACTAAAATTGAAATTGAAAAAAAAGTACGCTAAAAGTGAAAAAGGGCACGCTAAAATTTGAAAAGGGTACGCTAAAATTGAAATAGAAAAAGGGTACGCTAAAATTGAAAAAAGGTACGATAAATTTAAGAAAGGATACGCTAAAATTGAAAAGAGATACACCATAATTAAAAGAGGGTACGACAATGGTATACTAAAATTGAAAAATGTTACGCTAAAATTGAAAAAAGAAATTAAATCGAGTAGGGCTTGAAGAAGAAAGGTTGTATTCCATAAAAAATCCGGACAAAAGGAAATTAAAGAACAATATTTTAGATGAACTCCTAAGTCAATGAGGAAATTTGGAAAAAAAAAAACAATAGCTGGGATTATTGCAATTATATTTGCCGACGATAATACTGTTACTATTGTAATGAAATAATGAATTTAATCGAATAAGTTAACTCATAAAATAATTAATTTTAAAAAAAAAAGTTACTTAGGTTACTGGAGACCTAATTGTGATGAATTGATGGATTGAAGAAAAGTCGATTGAAAAATTGATGGATTGAAAATTGGATTCAATGGTCGATTGAAGAATTATGGATTAAAGGATTACGGGTCGAAAAATTTTGTAGAAGGAGGAGTTACGACCTTACGGGTTGAAGGCTCAAGCAATTGTGATTAATTGATGGGATTGAAAAATTTTGAAGGATCCAACGAATGAGATTGAACACTATGATCTAATGACTCATATTATAGTTCTCATGGTTCTCATTGAAGAAGTGGTTCTCACATGAACCTAAATATATATATATATATATATATATATATATATATATATATATATATATATAGAATTTGCATCTCGTGCATCCTCATTATTTAGGTGAGTCGGTCCTATGAATCTATACCACATGATCCGATGAGATGAGTGGCTGAGATTCAATCTCAGCGTCCTCTTCATTATATATAAATTCCTCTGCCTCTCCACACTTTCTCTCTCTAAGCATCACTTCCTCTGCCTCTCTGTTTCTTCAACCTCGTGTTTATTAACTTTTACCATGGCTTCTACTAGATCAGTTGCCGCTTGTCCTTTAAAAACGAGACCTCTCTAAGTCCGATGACTATGCTTTGTGTTCACCATACACAAATGTCGGGTATAATTTTAATTTTTCATTCATTTTTCTCTTGGTCAAATTCTATTATTTGGTATATTTCAAACCTAGAGATACAATTCGACTTGTATATGTGGTAGATCATCGGTTAAATAGACTTCTTCTACTCCAATTTCAATGTTACTCCGTACAATTTTTTTAATCTGATTTTTTGATCAAGAATCAAAAGGAAAGGTGTGATGGCAGCAATTTTATGAACTGATTTCTATGTTAATTAGTTGACAAATGATGATTATAGTGTAATATCTCAGAGTTCTTAACCCTTCTAATTAGGCGGGTTTATACACTTCCCCGGTATCTTGTATCTCAATTCATTAAATAATTTACAATTCAGCCACTTGAAGTTGCATATATTAAAATACGTTTGCTCTTAGAATTATGTTTCTACTTAATTTGCAATTTTAATTTTGGGTTGCGTACATGGTGGCATGTTGTCATTTCTTTTTATTACTAATGTTACAGTAACATTACTGTAACACTATTACTGTAAAAAGATTACAGGAATATTACAGTAACATTATCACTTTAATATTCACACTCTAATATTACAACATTGAATACCACGTCTATAATAGAATTACAATAACATTGTTGTACTAATGTGATACGAATAATGTGTTATTAAAAAAATATCATTTATTCTATATGGTGTAACCCTGTTACTGTAATAATATAGGTGTTACATTACTGTTGTCACATTTATTTCGTTACTGAAAAAGTTGAAATGGTGTAATTATATTACGACAACGATATAATCGTGTTGTTAAAAGATATTTTTTATCCTCTATAGTGTAACCCTCTTACGATAATAACATAGATGTGTTACAGTATGTAACGTTGTCAACTTGTCACATTAGTATCATTACTCGATAAATTAAAGTGTAAATGGTGCAACTATGTTACGTAAAAATATAATCGTGTCATATAAAACATTAACAATTCTCTATCGAGTAACCTTTTTACGATAATAATATAGATGTGTTCCAATCACATTGTCAGAGTAATGTCGTTACTGTTACATTGTCACGGTAATGTCGTTACTGTTACATTGTCACGGTAATGTTCTTACCGTAACATTGATACAATAACTTTATTTTGTCACATTTGTTATACGTTCTATTTCTCAAAAAAAAAAAAAATTTGTTATACGTTCTAGACTCCAACCAGTGAAATCAGTAATACTCTTTCAATAAATATAAAATACAAACAAATGAACAAGATGGAAGAAGTGTAAAAATATATTAATTATTCTCTATGGTGTAACCCTGTTAAGATAATAATAGAGATGTGTTACCGTAACAATGTCACAGTAACGTCATACTCTATAAAGTGTAAACAGTGTCACTGTTACGACAAAGATGTAATTGTGCTTTACAAAAAAAATTATTTACTCTATGGAGTAACCCTATTACAGTAATAATATAGATGTGTACGTTACAATAACGTTGTCAAAGTAATGATTACTGTAACATTGTCACAGTAATATCTTCACCGTAACATTGATACATCAATCCAACTACGTGTTCTACGTACACTCAAACAAGTTAAATCGCTAACACAGTAACACTAGTTATCATTTAGAATAACACTACTTAATCAACAAATTAATAATAATTTTACTGTGACGAAAGTTTCTTTGCAATTCGGTATCGATTTTGTTAAGTTCACAATAAATACAATCGACGACAGATATAGATTGGATCACTCTCTTGTGGGTTCACCGGTTCACCCTTTGATTTTGCCTTCAATAATATAATGTCGATTTCACCATTTCTTTCCAATCGTCAACCGCAGATGAACCCTTCTCCGATGAAAAATACATCGAAAGATGCAATAATAATCCAGCTGCAGCCAATCACACAAGCCCTTTTCTAAAAAAAACCTTGTGAAATATGTGGATCGATGCCTTTAATTTCACAAAATACTGAAGATTAAGGTGTTCGTGATGTTGTTTGTAATTATCGTTTAATTTCTGTTATTTTGTGGAGTTTTATATTTAGAGCAGAGAGAGATGCATGGGAGAGAAATTAAGTAACTGCTTTTGTGAATTGTGATTAGAGATTTGCTCTAATTTATTCCGTAGGTTTTAGCTGGGGACTACGTAGTATTATCTAATTACGTGGATCAATCTGATTGTCCATCTCCTTAGATCTAAAGGTCCTAAATTACGGGACCGACTCATTTAAATATGAAGACTCACCGGATCCTCACTCTATATATATATATATATATATATATTTACATATATTTCGAATTATATTATATTTTATATACATATACATCTTTTATTTTATATATTCATAAATAATATAAATATTTTTTGTTTGATATAAATAGGTGACATTCTCTTTTTCCATTTTGAAATTAGTCCCAAATTTTACCACAATTATATTAATCAAATACTCTAACCAACTACTCTCTTCCCAGCCACTCCCACAAAGCATACTCCCACCTAACCCTTGTAACTTAATAAGGGTATTAGTGTACGCGGAGATTCCTTGTAACTTAATAAGGGTATTAGTGTACGCGGAGATTTCCTCCTCCCTCACGATGATAATTGTATTGTAAGAAGACTTTTACAGTTCAACCTTCTTCCTCCTCCCTAAAAATCCTAGCCTCAAAAAATAAAAACTCGGGACTTCCACCATCCCCAATTTTTAATTAATTATATAGTTTTAGTATCATAACAGTATTAGTATTATAGTTATAATAATTGTCCTCTTTTTTTGGAGAGTTTCGCCCCCATCAATTGATGGGTTTCGCTATCTCTTTTAGAAGAGATGTTCTATCTATGATAGCAGAGAGGACGCGAAAGATCAGTACCACAATCGTTCTTTATATGATATCTCAAATTATGTCAGATTGGCGGCTACAATCTATCAAGTTATATGAAATCGATTCTTTTCAAAACTTTGAAAGATCCGAAGACTCTCTTGTGAAAAGTTGTATCATTAAATAGCGATATGTTGAAAGAGGATGTGCAGAAGCGGAGCTCAAAATCATAGTGAGAGATCTTTGTTTTAAGGAGAATTTATTTTACTCAAATTTTATAGTATTGTATCCGTTCAATTTTGATATAATTTGTAGATGTCGTATGACTTTTTATTAATGAAATGATCTTTTCGCTAAAAAAAATAAAATAAGGGTATTAGTGTATCAGACAAGTTACATAATCTGGCCATAAAGTTTCAACCTCGAAAATTTCTTCAAAAAAAAAAGTTCAATCTCAAAAATATGAACAGTCAATGGATTTGATGACATTAATATTAATGGCAAGAAAAAAATTCCATATAAATATTTTAGGATTATATAAATATATAATAGTTCTAATTATATTTTCTAATTTTTTAGATTTATAAATTTAAATACGGGTTATATGAAATTGCATTTATACGGTTTTGGTTTGCTTTCGGGTCAAATATGGGTTGCGGGCCGGGTTTAAAGAGATTTCGTGAGAAAATGGTTTGTTAACGCATGTTAAAAATATTAACTATAAGAGTCGGGTTTCGAAAATAGCGTGTCACAATGTCACGGTACAAAAGTATGAAATCGGGTTTAATTTTTTAATTTTTTTTTTTAAGTTTTAGGATAATTTTTTTTTACAAAAGTCGGCACAAGACATAAGTTGATGTTATGTATTTTTTTTCTACTTACCTATTATATCATGAAATATAATCAAAATCAATCTCCAATTAATTACACTTATAAAGGAAGTAATTAATTCAAAAGAAAAAAAGATTGAACTAAAAAAATGAAAGTTTGACAAAAAAATGTCCAATTAATTACACTCACACATTAATCCACTATTACTTATTCCAATTTCTTGAGAAACTCATCTTTTAATTTTGCATAAAAGAAAAGTTGATCAGATAAATTTATATCTCATCATAAATTACTACTCTTCCCATATATTTGTTTCATAAATAGCGTATTACACTGTCACGGTACAAAAGTCGACACAAGTATGAAATCGGGTTATAAATGAGCGAGAGAAATAATTATATAAATAGACCAAAGTCATACTAATAAGTTAAAATAAATATTCGAGACAAACTCGAAATTAAAATAAATATCAGTATTAGAAAAAATAAATATTGGAACATTAGTAATCTTAACATTGGTATGGTTTTCGTTAGTATATTTGATGATTGATTTTTGTTAGTTTTATGCTCGGTGCAGTATTGATAATGTCGGGCTTCAAAACATGCTCTTATTCGGCAAGTAAAACTGAGTTCGCGACAGACCGTTGGCTATGTAGGGTAAATTCTTGCAAATAAGCGTGGTGCGTGTCCGGGAAGCAGAGTGGTAGACGCTTGGTGTGAAAGATTATCTCTCAACTTCAGAGCTAAGACTATATGTACAATATAATATGGAGTAATAGGTTGTATCGAGTAGACGGTTATATTCGCAGGTTATTAGGTTATCTGCTTATTAATTAGTTAACTTGAAATTTGATTTTGTTTTACTATGTAACTTCGCCTAAGTATGAAATTTAATTGTTATTATATACGAAGTATTTCTTCATATTTCAAATTCTTCTCACAATTGTCAAATCTATATAGTTGATGTCATGTAATTTTAAATTTTTTGAAAACTTACCTATTATATCATGGAATATAATCAAAATCATTCTCTAATTAATTACACTTACATCGAAAGTAATAAATTCAAAAGAAAAAAAGGTTGAACTAAAAAATGAAAATTTGACCAATTTAAAAAAGAAATGAAAATTTGAACAAGAAATGTCCAATTAATTACACTTACACGTTAATCCACTATTATTTATTCCAATTTCTTGAGAAACTCATCTTTCAGTTTTGCATAAAAGAAAAATTGACCAAAAAATTTATATCACATCATTAATTATTATTCTTCCCATAATATGTCTCCCCTTTTCATAGACCTTTTCCCCTCCCCATAAATTGGTTTTCCCTAAAAATTTTCTTCATTAATATAATAAACAAAGGGTGATACTTTTTTTATACTTTGACATTACTCAATCATACCTCAAAATTACTCCTCTACCCCTCCCATTTCTCCCTTCCCACATAAGTTTCTAGAGAGAGAAAAATATCTCAAAACTCCAAAGTTCATCTCTCTCCGCCACCTCGCCACGCCGGTCGGCGGCAACCACTCTGGCCCACTACGCCGACCACCACTCCGGCCATCTGATCAATTGTTTTTCGGTTTTTTTTGGGTTTTCCTAAAAGGTTATTATTAATGTTATTATGTTTTCAAGATTAAAATTAACTATAATTAATTAAAATTATAACAAAATTAAAAAGATGAAATTAATTCGATACTATTCAACTTAGAAAATACAATTCAAATTAAAAAAAAAACGTACAAGCTTTAAATCCTAAACCTAAAATTCAATGTTACTCAATTAACCCTAAATCGAATCCCTTAATTAATGAATTATAACTAATTTACGATAAAATATCGATTAACAAATTATGATCCATATTTGATTCGCAAATAATTGATGGAATCGGTTTTAGAATTGACGATAATTAATGTTGATGACAAAAATTAGGGTTTAGTTTAGGAGAAAAATAATGAAAAATATAAAAAGGATAATATTGAAAAATTTATGAAATTTTAGGGATGATTGAGTAATACACAATTATGAAAAATTAATTCCGTAAAAGGTATCAAAATCATTATTAACAAACTTAAATATTGAAATTAATTGATTCGTTGCGTCGAATCTAAATTAATTATTATTTTTTTGCTTTAGAACATTTCGTATAAAAATGTCAAATAACCCGAGTATGAAGGTCACGATCGGTTCAGAATATAGGTTGATGAGGTGTAAAATATATTGATATAAAAGTATATGATCACGTCTAAGTTTAATCACCTCTTTGCATTAATACTAATTGCATAGAAAATGAAACACACATTAATCAATTTTCAATTGTGCATTAACGTAGTTTTGGTTTTCATGATATAAATTGGTTTACAAAACTACTATTGATTTTCACGGGTATCATACTTTTCTTAGACACACATTTCAATGTGTAACGTGTTGTTTTTAGTTTCGTACACCTATTAGTATACTAACTAATTTTCAGTCCCTTAATGTATTCTCTACAAACGATATTGGCTTCATAATATTTTATATGAAACTAAAACTGGACAACCCGTGAAATTTTCACGGGTAACACACTAGTTTTCATAATTTTCACTTCACCAAACCTCTCTTATTTTTGCAATTGTAAACAACTTATAAAAAATAATTTTGATAATTTTCTAATTTTATAAATATCTTAAAAGAAATTAAAAATAACTACTCCCATAAGATAAGTATTTTAATTTTATTTTTGATATTAGGAAAAATAATAATTAAATAACGACGTTAGAAATCTTGAGTAGGGAGTTGAGACAATGATACTTATTTCCGAAGACATCAAGATTTTGGAAAGCTCGGCCACCCGAAACTAATTCCGTAAAGCTAGGAATGTAATTTGGAGTATTTTCATTTAAATCGATAGTAAGAGTTTCTTGAGATGTAGTGTAATTATCCTTATTGTAATCTGAAAAACAAAATTGTTTAAATCCATAATATTTTTTAATGTAAATTTTTTTAGTATAATATATATATATATATATATATATATATATATATATATATATATATATATATATATATATATATATATATATATATATATATATATATATATATATATATATATATATATATATATAGGAATTGCATCTCGTGAGTCTCTCCATCGTAAATGAGTCCGTCCCGCGAATCACAGCCACATGATCAAATCACATGAATGGCTGAGATTCAGCGTCATCTTCATCGTATATAATCTTACTGTTACAGTAAGATAACACTATTACAGTAACACAACTATCTTACTGTGACACTATCACAGTAATAAGGAATTACAATAATAATGTCACAGTAATAATGTTACAGTAACAGAACACTATTACAGTAACACAAATATCTTACTGTGACACTGTCACACTATTACAGTAACACCGGGACGGCGCCGTCGCTGGTTCGTCCTGAAACAAGGCAAACTGTTCTGGTTCAAGGAGAGCGTGATCACACGTGCGTCTAAACTGCGCGGTGTCATCCCGGTTCACGATTGCCTGACCATTAAAGGAGCCGAGGATGTGTTGAACCGGGAATTCGCGTTTGAGCTGTCTTTTAGGGATGATACGTTGTACTTCATTGCTGATTGTGATAGAGATAAGGAGGATTGGATTAATTCGATTGGGAGATCGATTGTGAAATTCTCAGGCTCTGTTACTGATTGCGAGATCGTTGATTATGATTGTGATTGTAATTGATTTGATTCGATTCGTTGCGATTTTATCGTAATCAGTCAAGATTGGGGAAATTATTACTGCAACTGATTGAATTGATTGAGGTGGTTGATTATGATTTTGATTGTGATTGTAATTGATTTGATTAGGGTTTGTGTGACATATTTGGGAAAAACTCAATTACCAGCGTAATAATGAAACAATGGCCCTATATTACACAAACCCTAATATATTTGTGTGTTATAAGCCGTTGATCTCATTAGATCTAATGGCCCTAAATTACGAAATGGACTCATTTAACGAGGAAGACTCACCGGATCCTCACTCTATATATATATATATATATATATATATATATATATATATATAGAGGTGGGTTCCGGTGAGACAGGGCAACTCCTTACACCCATTGAGGCACAATCTAGACCATTAGATTAATATGGGACATACATCCAAATAAGTGTTATATACACTAAAAAAATTCATTATATACGTTATTAAACTCATTATATACACAAACTTAAGAACTCAATATATACAGTAAAAAATATGTTATATACACTTAAATAAAAAAATGTTATATACACTCAAATAGTTATTATGTACATCAATTAATCAACAATGGAACATACATCAAAATAACTGTTATATACACTAAAAAAACTCATTATATACGCTATTAAACTCACTGCATATATACACTTAAGAACTCAATATATACAGTAAAATAATTGTTATATACACCCAAATAATTAATATGTACATCAGTTAATCAACAATGTAACATACATCAAAATAACTGTTATATACACTAAAAAACTCATTATATACGCTATCACTACATATATATATATATATATATATATATATATATATATATATATATATACACTTAAGAACTAAATATATATACAGTAAAATAGTTATTGTTATATACACTCAAATGGTTACCATGTACACCAATTAATCAACATATATACACTGAAATAATTGGCATATGTACTTAATTATTTGATATAATAGAATTGTTATATACCTTAAAACAGTTATTATGTACACTGAAATTATTTTTATATACACCAATTTTATTTTAAATTCCGAAATTTTTTTTTTCGGATTTTTTTTTTTTGGAAAAAATTTTTCGGATTTTTTTTTTCGAAAAAAATATTCCGAAATTTTTTTTTTCCGGAAAAAAAAAAAAAATTCCGAAAAATATCGATTTTTTTCCCCGGGAAAAAAAATTGGGGAATTTTTTTTTATGTATGAGTTTTTGTTTTAATCTTAGCCTTTAATTTGATTCTAATCTAATGGTTGAGATTGTGTCTCAATGGGTGCGGCGAGTTGAGTTGCCTCAAAGGATCCTCTATATATATATATATATATATATATATATATATTATGTTTACATAATATTATGATGTACTACATACATAGTATATATTAAGAGAAGGAAAAATATGAAGGCTAACAAAATTGTTGCAAATGGAGTTCATCATATAGAGGGAAAAAATAGTTTTGTTTATTGATTTTTTTATTTGTTCAATTTATTAGGCAATCAAATATTCTGTATAGGGGTGGGGCTACGTGACTACCATCGACAAACTTCAAGAGATCGAAACCAATGAGTATAGCAGTGACCTGGGTACGCCAATTCTGATAGGTTTTGGGATTGAGTTTTGTGACGGATGAGAGATTAACGACAAAAAAAAGGTGAATTTGGTTCATGCGGATTGGGTAGGGTTCCGGTTGGAGCAGCCATAGTGCACGATGGAGAGGAGAGGGATTTTGGATCAGAGCTCTGATACCATATTAAGATTGGAGAAGGAGATTTTGTGAAAAGCGTATTTTCTCATTAATTCTGAAACAACATATATAGTAGAGTACATTGGTGAGATTACAGAATAATAATCTACTCTAAAGATTACAGAATAAACGTAGTTGCTCTACTTACGGAATATATGATATGAAAATAAATTACATAACCATAATACAGAAGATAACGGTATAAAATAATATACAGAATATTTGATTGCCTAATACAATTAATAAATACAGGAAGGTTTCAATATTAAGAGGTTATTTAATGTTTAGCCAAAAGTTTATCTTTGTAAGAAAAGAAATACGAAGTAGATGAAATAAGTGAGAAAGGGAATGAAAGATAAAAAGAAATGTGGAAAGGAGTGTACAAGGTGGGGATAAAACTCACGCGCAGGAAGTAAATGTCGACAGCTTTATCTTTAGATAGAAATTAGAATGCATTAATATTGTTGACAACTTTTAGGATAATTTTTTATTAGAGCATCCACAAAAGAATTTCTTTGTGAAATCAATCTACCTCAATCTCCATTGAAGATGAATTGAAGGTTAGAGAGATTTGTAGAGGAAGAGCTAAATAGGTGTGTTTGTTATTATTTAGTCAATGAATACTCTGTACACTTAGAGTATATAAATGATACAGAGTAGTTAGTTACAACAACATAACAACCATCTAACTATGGTTAGTATACTAACTGTAGCATGGTTAGTCGGTATGAATATTGTATAGTCAGACAATATATACCATACTTTGCTCAACATTCTTACCTAGCGTTTGTCAAATAAGAACTTGTCAAATAAGAACTTTAGAAATAAATTTCTTTCGCATTGCGAGAGTCATTGGAGACTTGGTTCTTACTTCAGAATTAAGTTCTTAGATTAAAATAAAAATTGTAAATTCATTGATCGAGATGAAAAGTATATGTGGGTCCCAAATAAGAACAACAAAATAAATTATTCCATTGAGATGGAAAGTTCTTGTACTTTAAAAATGGTGAGAAAACATAGAATATTGGAAGAACTTATTTTTAAGTTTATCCATTATAAATGCTCTTAATTATTAGGAGGATCAATATTCTCCTTTTATCTTGGGGAGTTAGGGTCATCAAACTCATCATAATTCCTAATCTAATTACTCCCTCCCATCCAAACCATCCTTTACATGGTGGGTTTCACAACTTTTAAGAAAAGTGGTAAAAGTAAGGGTATTATTGGTAAATCAAATGATTTTATGGGTCCACCAAATTTAAAGTAAGGAAAAAGTTGTGGTATTTTGTGTAAATAGAGGAAAGATATGAGGGTTATATGGTAAAGTCTTTTGCCAAAAAAAGAAGGTAAAGAATTGATTGGATTGTCCATTTATAGTAAGTGTAAAGAATTGAATGGATGGGAGGGAGTATTGTTTAGGATGAGCTATGGGATCACGAGTATAATACTACAACACAAATTCTTATTTGTGACTGAGATATCCGTCACAAATATGTGACGGGCAAGTAGATACCATTTGAGGGGAAAAGACAAAAGTGAGATTGAGGGAACCTTTGTCCTTTTCCCGGTATCTATTTGTCCCGTCTTAGATGAATATATATCTGTCGTAAGGGAGACCAACTGATACTACAATATGTTAACATGAATTGATTTAAGTCGATAGCGGTCTGCTATGTGACGCCATGTTGAATGCCAATCATTATTGTAGTACTCCGTATAAGGAATTATGAAAACAGAAACAAGTACTGCTGTACTGTATGTAATAAGGTTAGGTCAGAAGGAAGACCCTTGATCTCTTTTCCTTCTGCAGTAAAGTAATAAAGCAATAAAGTACAGGATGAATCGAAGCATGTACCTCATGAGATAGGGAATAAGTGGTCAGATGACATGTCTCGATATGCACTGCTAGCAGTTTCTTCACATCCAATATCTTATCGGTGGATATCCCCTGCACCACTCAAATGTCAACATTCCAATTTCTTTCTTTCTTTCTTTCTTTCTTATCGACAACTCCCAAGCAAAGCCCATGGAATTACCATTATGACTTTTGAATGTTAACCTCTTTATTTCTATCTTCATCCAGATTATTAAATACTCCGTCTCTATCCTCAGACGATTATTTTATATATACAATTATTAAGATAACGAGAGAGAATGACTTTACATATAGTCAGGGCCGTCAAATAGGATTCGGTGGCCCGGTTCCAATTTTTGTTGGAGGCTCTCGATATTGGCAAATGTTATCATGTACAGAAATTATAATTTTCATTTCATAAAATAACAAATTAAGGTAATTTATATTAACTAACGACTTAATTAACTTTTGATGGCTTTGCTTGACAAGGCTAACAATTAAAAAACAAAATCAATGTATAAGCTTACGATTGTAGCATTACTTTTTACAATTTAATAATTAGTTGCGGAGTAATATATATTGAGCATAAGTGGATTTTGCTAATAAAACACCATAATTATGTACTATATCAATTTAGAATGAGGAATTAACAAAATAAAAATAAAATATGAATTCTATTTATTAGAATATATAAAAAAAATGATTTTGTTCATGAAATGACCAAAATTAAGTACAGAGTATCAACATATATAAATGGGGATTAATTGATTCAATTATTAAATTACGGTTGGTTAATGTACATAGCACCAAAGCTAATCATATTAATTTGTGTTAATTGGAATATGGAGCAATAAATACCCGACGTATTTTGAAATATGGAGTAATAAATACTGGGTAGTAGACTAGTCGTGGTTAAAAGGTAGAGTAATATTTTAATGCTATTAAAAAAAAAGTACACCATGACTCGAACCCTAGACTTCTCCATTAAGTGCCCAAGTTACTATCCAATGCACCAGTAACATATATATATATATATGTACATATTGGGTAGTAAATTTTATTTGAGGCCCCAAACTAACTTGGGCCCCTGTGCTGGACACCTCTTTGACACTCTTTCTGACGGGCCTGCATATAGTAACTATTAAAAAGAAACTTGGAGGAACGATGATGAAATTTAATAGTCCTATCCACTTGGATTAGTTTATTTCTAAAAAAAAAAAGAGAGTTTATATTATTGACCGATACAATTACTATTGACTGGAACGAGAGTCGAAAGGAGTATACGGAGTATAATTTAATTTAGCCAGTTTGCCAATGTATAACGAAATATACCTTAAGAGTAACACGAGAATCGTTGGGTGTATCCACGGTCAATTCAATGACTATTGGCAAAACTGCAAAAACAAATAACATAAAGTAACATTTGAGAACTCATATTTCATTTTAAATTATTATTGTCAAATTAGTAAAGTGAAATTATGGATTTTACAATGATACGGTTAGGGTGTCATTTGGAAATAAGGTCTTTTACTAAGGATTAAGATTTAGTTGAATTTGACAAAATTCCAAAATTCAAAGTTACCTCATCTCCCAAGCGACAAAGTATTTATGTCAAATCCAAATTTCAAAATGAAAACTTTATTCCCGAACGGACATAAAGTTATTGTTAATTGTACATTTTAACCAATTCAACCAATGTGAAACAAATTATTAACGATATATCATTCTGTGAGAAAATTTCCAAATCATACAAAATCAGTCGACTAAGATGGAATGCACATATATTATGCTACCATGTATACTACCCAAATTGTGCTACCATGTAATCCTATAAATCGGACTCTTCTTCATTAATAATATTTATGCAATTCATAATTCTAACACATTCTACGTAAGTACAGTTACAATTTCGTGACTTTCGTTCCTCGGGTACACTTAAAAGGGTTAACAAACTAAAAAAATTACTCCATAATATATACGGAGTATCATTTTTTTTATACTCCCTCCGAGTTCCTATTATTGTCCCACTTTTTTGTTGGACTGAGTTTGATTTTTGTCACATTTTTCTTTTTACACCATCAATGTGTGGTTCACAATTACTAAATCATTTCTCTCTCTTCCTTCTTCTTTTTTGAACCACTCATTTCCCTTTCTTATTTTCCACCCCAAATTCCTTTGGGGCAATAATAAAAACTCGGAGGGAGTATTATTTAATACCGGCAAAACAACGCATGCAATGAGCCACGTCATGCATACGAAAAACAATAAGAGACATAACAAACAGTGAATATGATACTCGTATTAGTGAACTGTGAACAGAGGTAGGGTCGCGCGGAACCGAAGAAAAGTAAAAAGGAATACGGGAGTAGTACGTACTTTTTTCTTCCTTCTTCTTCTTCTCTCCCTTCACCTTGTTTTGTTTTGCCTTTCCCGCCTTTGGAGCCATATATACTATACTATGTAATATGGTTATGCTTCAAAATAATCTCTCAATATACAATTAAGCTCGATCTCTCACTCCCTCAAATTATCAATTGAGCATATATAACAAATGTAATTATATATGATGGTCGATGAGAAGGAGTAATGAGTGTTTTCCCCCCTTAAAACACAAGACTACTATTAGTAGGAGTAGGAGTAGGAGTAGGAGTGTGTAGTAAGAGTGTATTCCATAGTGTTAATGAAGTAACAAAGGAATGGAATAAAAAAGGGAGTTATAGAGAAGAGAAGTGCATGGAGGATAGGATAAGGTGAGCTAGCTAGCTAGCTAATTAGCATAGAAATAACAACGAGACTCTCCCCATGGGGGTTGTTTTATTTAGAAGGCCAATACGTACAAAGTTTTTTAAAAATGAAGAGGTAAGAGATTATTATAGGCCTTTCATTTTTTTGGGCTTTTCTTCCTAAACCGATGACTCAAGCTCCTCCAACATTCGCATTTTATCCCTTTCTGGGATCACCTTTTCACTTCTTCTCATACGGAATACTCCCTCTCCCTCTATCCTCTATAACTCTAGAAGAGTCTCGTTTTTTTTTTTTTTTTTTTTTTGACTACCTCTCTAAAAGAGTCTATCTTTTTTGTCTAATATCAGTGGTTAATATTTGTTGTGACTCCACATATTTTTCTCAACTTTCGTTTTCCACCCACCCTAATTCCCACAAAATGGAAGGGGTGACCCTTCTAAAAAGACGGAGGGAGTACTACTTCTGAAAGAGTTATGTCCATTGTCTTATATGGATTAACTCGCTTAAATCTATGCATCCAATATATACTCCCTCCATCCTGATAATTTGTTGTCCTTTTCTACTTTGGGCTGTTTCAGTCAATTGTTGTCCTTTATATTTTAGAACGAATTGCATTTGATAAGTAATTTCATCTTTCACACACCAATTGATCCACTACTTGTCATCTTATAATTGACTCTCTCCACTTTCCTTGGTCTTTGTGCCAAAACCAAAGGACGATAATTGACTGGGACAAAGGGAGTATACACTGCAAGAAATAGGTGAATTTTGGACCACCTTTTTTGGGACCGCCAATGAAAACGATCTCAAATTGTCTAATACAGTTGCAAATTTGGCACCACATTTTTAGTGGTCTCAAAGCTAACTTATCGATTGCAAATTTGGGAATGCCTTTAACAATTGGGACCAATATCAGTCTCAAACTTTTATTTATTTATTTTGGGACCATCTTTTCTCAGATATTTTATTTCACACGCCATTTTCATTTTATTTCATTTCTCAAACTTACTTTTCCGATGAAGCTCCGATGATTATTTTCTCCGATGATCCGCTTCAATTTCTCCTCGATGCTTGTTCTCGACGCATATTTTCCCTATTTCATCTTCTCAAATCTCAACGCTTGTCATATCAGGTTGTCGAATTAGGGTTCTCCATCCTCCTTCATTCTCTTGTATGATCTTCTCGTCCATCTTCTTAATCAGGTAAATCACTCATTTCAATTTATTTGTTCGATTTGCACATAAACCTAACATAATTTCTCATATACAATCTTGTATTGCATCAATTATATAAACCTGATTTCATTTTTTTTTTCATTCAGCATACATGCATTGTAATAATGGAGTTTTGCATTCAGAAATTTATGTTCATGCATGTTTTACCATGCCCTCTGATACGGTTAAGTCATGTCACCGTAATCAAAATAAACCTAAATTATAACTAACGGGTAGCTAGTAATAAGTAGGGTCGATTCCGTAGTGAGGTAGATTGAATTTATAAGTTAGTCAATTTAATTATCGGGTCACGATTTTAGGTGGATTTATGGTGAACTAACAGTCTAATAAAATTAAAGAAATTAATTAAGAAAATAAAAATATGAAATAAATAAAAAAGGCAAAAATACCAGAGTCGTCGGATCACCACAAATCAAACAAGCATACATATGATTTTCAAATAATCAGTTTACACGAGTTAAAGGATATCGACACGGTCCTCTCGGATCACTAGTCATCCTAGGAATCACCTAACGGGCTCTCGCTACGTATTTGGGAATTCTATCGATTACAACGAATCTAATCCGTTCCAGGCTTTCGATCTTAGGTCAAGATTTACGGGATACAAGCAATCAATTACGGCCTATAATTAATTACTCGTCGCTATAATGTTGCAAGAGCGATTCAACTCATAAAGGTCGATTACTAGCTTAGTCATCACATAAAAACTCGGTTCAATTCGTAGTTCACCTAAACTGTACTGACGGATATTTACAATGATGATAAGAGTAATTACAGAATGAAACATGATGAAGGAATTAACTAAATACAAGAATGGAATTGACAGGATAAATGAATAAACAAAGCATGATGAGAAAAAGAAAGAAAAGAAAAGAAGAAAACATAGAAGTAGAATGATTAATAATTACAGAAGATAGGAAAAATTAAGAAAGGGAAAAACAAGAAGAATCATGGAAGATCAATAGTTACAGGATAATTAAGAAAACTAAAAGTTAAAATAACCGAGATAAAGGGAGATTAGGGGAGAAGAGGAATTACAGGATCAGAATAAATAAAAGAACAGAGACGAAGAATAAGGAGTAGAATAATAAAAACCCGAATAATACGAATGCTGGAACTTCTGAGAACTAATTAGAAATTAATTACCGAATAAAGAAGTTTCTAAAACTAACTATTTACAAGAAGCAGGGATAATTGTGTGAATGATTGACAGAATGAAGAGATGATCCTTGCTGAGTGATTTATAGCCTGCCTATTTATACTAAATCAAGACCCTAAATTAACTACCCCACTAACCCCCCTCTAACTATAATACCTTAATCCCCACTAACTTCACAGTAAATGTAAAAGAGGTAATGGGGGGTAAAAGATGCGTGATGCGCAAGGGGAAGAACGTGGGGGTGTAGTTAAGGAATTAGCCTGGCTCGGGTGAGTCTTGCTTGGCTCGGCCAAGTCTTTGCATGGCTCGGTCAAGTCTTGATTGGCTCGTGATAAGTGTCATTTGTAGTGCCTATTTCGTAGTGTTTTGGTCTCATTTTCCTTGTAGAATCGCTCCTTGGGAGCGGTTTAGGGGCTTCTTATGCTTCCTTTAGTTCATTTCAGGTACCCGAGACCGATTTGGAAGAGTTGGAGCGATTCCGACTCGATACATACACATTTTGGAGCCAACGGAGTAAAGGAACGATCACTCGATGCATTGGAGTCGACCCCGAGACCTTGGGACCCAATCCCGAGCCTCCGAGACCCGATCCCGAGTCCTGAGAATCGGTGAGAAGCCCATGAGAAGCAAGCAGGGACCAAAAAGTGCATATTGGAGGCCTACAAGGCTCATCCCGTTCGGGATGGCCTCATCCCGTTCGGGATGAAGTGCACAAACAAGGAGGTTGCTGACCTGGGTCCATCCCGATCGGGAAGGTGGCGTCCCGACCGGGATCGACCTCGTCCCGACCGGGACCAACCCGTCTCGGCCGGGACGGGCCTGCTGTAACCCGCGCTTGTTTTCTTTCTTCTTCCTTCAATTTGTAACCCTATATATACCCCCCTCTTGTATTAAGACACCATCTTATCTTATCTGATGTTATATCCTTAAAACCCTAGACTACTTTAGGTTAGACTAGATTAGATTAGTGTGATTAGTCGATAATTAGTAGTTAATCTTAGTTTAAGCTTGTAATATTGGATCTCTTGAAGAATCCATCCAAGATTGACAACCTTGGTGGATGAATTTGGGTTTTCTTCTATGCAAGTGTTCTCCTTTTCATCCCTTGTAGTTGGTACAATCTTTCCTTCCCCTTTTCCTTTAATCTTTCATGTTTAATCATCCAAGTTTTAATCTTTGACTATTGTTCATCATTTTCACTAGTTTGTTTGTGTATGTTTGGTTGTTTGAGTTTGTTTACCTTGTTTATGTTGGTTTTTACTTTAGATATGTTAGAGTAGTGTTCTTGCTAGGGTTAGTAGGGTGATTAGGGTTTTAATTGGGTGATTAAGGGATTGTTGGAGATGTTGGTGGAAGATTTGGGTTTCCTCTTGGTTTGGTGCACATCGCATGTTTGTTGAAATGCTTGATTGACTAGTAGATGCATATACTTGTTTTTCTTGCCTTTCTCTTGTGGGTGATAGTTTGTTTGTGGGTTCGGTTCCCTCACTAAGTTGCGAGAGCCCGGTGAGGACGACCCCTAGGTCTATCTAAGTAGCGAGAGCCCGGATTCGACCTAGGCCACCATAGCGCGCTAGAACCCCGTTTGTCATGTGTGTCGCCGAGTTGGGTTCTAGGTGGAACCTCTAGGTAGGTCTAAGTTGCGAGAGCCCGGACCGACCTAGATCACCCTACTACCTCCTTCACTCTAGTTCTCCCTTGACCATTCCGTTACCCTTTTGACCCCGACCCTAGCCCGTTTTCCTTAGTTGTTCTCCTTAGCCTTAGTCATAGTCTAGTCTTCTTCCCTCTCTACCATTCTTAGCTTAGTTCGTTGACTTAGTCTAGTATTTGGGCCGACCTAGTCTAGGCTATACATTACCGTCCCCGTGGATTCGACCCGACTTGCCCTATCTACCCTAGTTAGGATTAGCCGGTTTATTATTGACGGTTGGGACGTGACGAATCCCTACCATCAATTTGGCGCCGTTGCCGGGGACGGTGCTAGTTTGGACTTTGTTTTCCTAGTTACTTGACTTTGTCTTTGTGTTTGTGTTTTCTTTTTTCTTTTTGTTACCTTGCTTCTTGTGTGTGTGTGGTTTACTTCTCTCTTGTCTAGTGTCCAAAAAGCACTAGACTTCTCACGTTTGTTCTTAGTCTACAGTTTGTGCTTAGAGGTGGTGATTATCTTCTTCTTGCAACTCAGAGCCGCTTAAACGGACGGTTGCTAGGATGAGTGGTTTCCAACCGGGTATGGACTATGATTTTCGAGCAAGCATGGGGTTTGATCTAAACTCCCCACACATGGAAGCCGATATGAGCTACCACTCTTCTTCCATGACCCAAAGCTATGACATGACGTCCCCCTACCATAATCAAGCTTCTTGGGGTAATCAAGACGGGTATGATCTTCAAGATTATGGAAATGGCTACCAACAAGTGAATGATTATCACTCCTACGATCATGGTGGCTATTACTCGAGCTATGATTGTGAACCCACCATGTTCAATCAAGATTCAACATATGGAAGCCAATACCCCCAAGACCCACAATATTACCCTCTACCCCAACCACAATATGAACCCTATAACCCACAATACTACCAACCACCCCAACCTTGCTACCAACAATATGATGCCCCACCCCTTGGGCATCATCAAGATTATCAAGGAGCTTTACTAGACCCCAATGACCGCCAAATGCCAAACTTGGAGTTTCATCAATCGATGCTTCAAATGCAACAAGAAATGGCCATCCAATTGCAAAAGAATAAGGAACTCTTGGCCCAAATTCGAAGGGGAAACGAGGCGAGGAATGCTCAACTAAATGCATTAGCGGTTCAAACCGTAATGTCTTTATCCCGAGCATCATATTTATATGGAGGATGCCCACTTGAGAGAGAGGAGCAACCTAATTACGAAGCCGCCGATGTAGTTCCCTTTGAAAGAGAGATTTGCTTTGAAGAACCTCAATCGTCTACCCAAAAGGAGACGAATGAGGAGATAACTCTTGGTGAAGGCATCGTTGGTGAGGAATTGGAGGAGGATAGTGAGTTGGATGGGTTGGTGGAATTTGTGAGGATGTTGGGTGAGATTGTTAGCCTCGAGTTGCCCATGTCCGAGAATGTGACTACGCATCAAGAGCCCCTTGCTAGTACACCGAGAGATGGTTTGGAAGAGATTGAAACCGCCGGTAGAAGTTTTGATCCTCTCCTCCATGACGATGTGGGGACAAATGATGAAGATGGGGAACCACAACTTGAGGAAAGTGTGGGGGTGTGCAATGAAGAGATGGGGCCAAAACCGCTCTTTGTGCCTCGATTCTTGGAGATGAAGCTTGCTTGTGATTGGAGGCAATGCTTAGGGAGGAAGAGGTCGGTGAAGCTCGTAGGATGGATAGACCCCGGATACAAGTTTGAAGATGATTTTGGGTCTTGGGAATCCTACTTCTTGCCTCCTCCTTGGAGGCCGTGGAGGTCGGTTAAGCTCGAGCGCTTCTTGGGCCTTCACTATGATGTCGGTAGCGCGTTCGACTTGCTCCTCCATGCCCTTGAGGGCTATGGTTGAAGAATGGAGTCCACCATCCTAGGTTTGACGGAGTTCCTAAAAGAACCGTCATGTTGTATATTCCCCTCTCTTCTTCTTTAGAGTACTTGTGCTTGTATTTGTGTTTTATCTCTTGATTTTGGTAGTTTTGTGATATTCTTGTAATATTGGATTTTTGATGAGCGTTGTGAGGGAGAGAATTTGATGTTTTGTTTGAGTTTATTGTGATAGGTGAAGTGAAGGTGACTCCTAGAAAGGAGTGGTTGATGATGGAGTTTGGTTTGCGAGCGAGGAAGTCGATTTTTGAAGCTTATGATAAGCTTTTGGGCTTAGGGAAAGCAAAGAAGACTCATCCCGACCGGGAAGAGGGCTTCCCGACCGGGAAGGATGAGGAATCCCGACCGAGAAGGAGCCATCCCGATCGGGATGAAGGTGCTGAAAATCGGACTCACTGGAGTGCGTTCCCGACCGAGGCGAGAGCTTCCCGATCGGGAAGGGTTTATCAACCCGATCGGGACCATCCATCCCGACCGGGATGGTCCCCTTTGACTCCACCCATCCATTTTGCCCCCTCCCAACCTCCCTACTCCTCCTTGTTCCTATCATATACCCCATACACCTCACTTTACACACCGAGATCCACATCAAATCCCCCCCTTGCACCTTTACCACCTCTACCATGCGGTTCTATCAAGCTTGAAGCGGGATAGCAATGATGAAGACAAGCAAGTGCCTATATCGATCTATGAGACGATGGAGAGAGTGAGTTGCTAACCTATGGTACGGCAACTATCCTTTCTTTTCCGTTTTTGTTGTTGCTTGTTTTCCTTTATTTTCTCCCTTCCCCTTGAGTCATGGTATCTTAGTGCCTTCGAGGCCTTGGTAGTGGTTGCTCCCGACTCTCGATGATGTGACTACATCGAGAGTCATTTCAAAATCCACATTTTTACAAGTTTTTCACTTTTTTTTTTTGAGGATTTAGTCGGATTTAGGCGGAATCCGGGCTAGGTGACTTGATTACACCTAGCCCTCCCCTCCCATTTCCTTTTATTTCCTTCTTTTTCTTTCTTCCCCCATCCATATCTCTTTCTTGTCTCGGCCCATGGTGACTTGACTACACCCCGGCCGGACACCTTCTACCCTTTTCTTCACTTTATTTTTGATTTTTTAGCTTTATTTTCGTAGTTTCTTTTCTTTTTCTTTTGTCTCTCCGCACCCTACGATCGAGCATGAGGACATGACTCAATTTAAGTGTGGGGGAGCGATATTCTAGTATAGTTAGTTTTATTTTCTTAGTTTTTCGAAAAAAGCCTTTAAAAATACCTAAAAATTTGAAAAAATTTTCAAAAAAATCAAAAAGATTTTTCTTTTGTGTCATTGTGTCGTATATTTGTTTTGTGTGCGTGTTTTGCCTCCCTTTTTCCTCATAGGTTGCTTAATCACCGCTAGCTTTGGAGAGCTTTCAAGACACCCGGTAACATCTTTTCAACCCTTTTTCCTCTTTGTTTCTTATGGAGTTTGGAGGAGATATGTGTTGTGGTGTGCTCGGGTGGAGCTTTGTAAAGTTTGTGGATGATTGGTTGCTCATTTGGAAGTTCGGGGTGGTGTGTGTTTTGTATGTGTTCGTTTTGTTTTGTTCTTGTTTTGTTGCTTTTGATTCTTTTTCTTTCGTTCGTTTTCGTCGTGTCTTTATTTTGTGTTGTGTTGTGTTGTGTGTAAACCGTTTTCGAAAACCCGGTTTAGAGGCTAGTGTGTGAGTGTCTATTTTCCCTTTCTAGTAGTATAAATCGAGTCTTGGACTTTACTCTAGTAGAATGACCCTAAATCAATGAGTTCGTTGGTCCTTTACCTTGAGTCCACCTAGCTTACTAGGAATTTACTACGGGATTTGCACTTTTGACCATTATGACCACCCACGGTGTGAAAAGGCCTTGGTTACCGAGTCTCGTCCCTTAGGTGACCGTGTTTAGGATTGTTTGATTAGTCCAAGTTCTCCACTTTTTGTGGGTTTGAAAGGGAATGCGCAACCCCGACTTACCCATTTCCCTACCTTCTACACATATACACACAATAAATTGCAAATTGTTGATTCTCTCTTTCTTGTTACACAATGAAATGCCAAAACGCCAAATCTTGCCAAAAGGGCAATGAAAAGAAACGAAAGAAAAATGAAAGAAAGAAAAGAAATGAAGAAAAAGAAAAGGCACAAAAGCCAAAAAGAAAATAGAAAAGAAGAAAAAGAAATGGCATGGCAACAAACAAAGCAAAAAAATGTCAAAAAGAAAGAAAATGCCAAAAGAAAACCCGTCTCACAAAAAAAGAAATCCCCACAAAAATAAGCCTTTTTCCGACTTTTGCCGTGAAGAGCCTACCAAAGGACCGAGTCCCGAGGAAGGATGATAGCGGCATTAGTCGGTCTTTCCTCATTTTTGCATGTTTTCCACCTTTTTACTTGGACTAGTTAGGCGGTCTTGGACACGGGATGACCCTCTTGGCTCACGCTAAAGGGGGCGGGGTCTCACTTACCTACAGTGTCGACTAACACCGTGGTTCTTCGCTTTTCCACTCCGCCGATCGTCCCGTAGTACGTTTTTAGAAAGTTAGGAGAACCTAGGTAAGTTACCAATGTTTTTATTGCTTTATCGTCATACTATTAGGGTTTAGTTCACCTTGGTTTGTATTGCTAGCTTTGGAACGTTGTCACTTGCCTCGAGCCCTAAACCGGTGCTTCTTTCACCGCTTTTAGAGGGAAGCGGTATTTCTTTTGTTTTGGGTGCAACCGTCTAAGTGTTTGTTTGTTTGCTTGTGTGTTTGGTTATGTGTTTGTGTCCGGTTGCATCCATAGTTTTGTCGCAAGACCCAACTTGCCTTGCGGAGTGCACTTTTCCTCTAAGTGCACTCGCGTGAGTTGAAGGGGCGTAGGGTGCGCTAATACCCACTCGGATAGTTTAGTAGTAGTTTGTGCTTACTCGAGGGCGAGTAAGGGTTAAGTGTGGGGGAGTTGATAAGTGTCATTTGTAGTGCCTATTTCGTAGTGTTTTGGTCTCATTTTCCTTGTAGAATCGCTCCTTGGGAGCGGTTTAGGGGCTTCTTATGCTTCCTTTAGTTCGTTTCAGGTTCCCGAGACCGATTTGGAAGAGTTGGAGCGATTCCGACTCGATACATACACATTTTGGAGCCAACGGAGTAAAGAAACGATCACTCGATGCCTTGGAGTCGACCCCGAGACCTTGGGACCCAATCCCGAGCCTCCGAGACCCGATCCCGAGTCCCGAGAATCGGTGAGAAGCCCATGAGAAGCAAGGAGGGACCAAAAAGTGCATATTGGAGGCCTACAAGGCTCATCCCGTTCGGGATGGCCTCATCCCGTTCGGGATGAAGTGCACAAACAAGGAGGTTGCTGACCTGGGTCCATCCCGATCGGGAAGGTGGCGTCCCGACCGGGATCGACCTCGTCCCGACCGGGACCAACCCGTCTCGGCCGGGACGGGCCTGCTGTAACCCGCGCTTGTTTTCTTTCTTCTTCCTTCAATTTGTAACCCTATATATACCCCCCTCTTGTATTAAGACACCATCTTATCTTATCTGATGTTATATCCTTAAAACCCTAGACTACTTTAGGTTAGACTAGATTAGATTAGTGTGATTAGTCGATAATTAGTAGTTAATCTTAGTTTAAGCTTGTAATATTGGATCTCTTGAAGAATCCATCCAAGATTGACAACCTTGGTGGATGAATTTGGGTTTTCTTCTATGCAAGTGTTCTCCTTTTCATCCCTTGTAGTTGGTACAATCTTTCCTTCCCCTTTTCCTTTAATCTTTCATGTTTAATCATCCAAGTTTTAATCTTTGACTGTTGTTCATCATTTTCACTAGTTTGTTTGTGTATGTTTGGTTGTTTGAGTTTGTTTACCTTGTTTATGTTGGTTTTTACTTTAGATATGTTAGAGTAGTGTTCTTGCTAGGGTTAGTAGGGTGATTAGGGTGTTAATTGGGTGATTAAGGGATTGTTGGAGATGTTGGTGGAAGATTTGGGTTTCCTCTTGGTTTGGTGCACATCGCATGTTTGTTGAAATGCTTGATTGACTAGTAGATGCATATACTTGTTTTTCTTGCCTTTCTCTTGTGGGTGATAGTTTGTTTGTGGGTTCGGTTCCCTCACTAAGTTGCGAGAGCCCGGTGAGGACGACCCCTAGGTCTATCTAAGTAGCGAGAGCCCGGATTCGACCTAGGCCACCATAGCGCGCTAGAACCCCGTTTGTCATGTGTGTCGCCGAGTTGGGTTCTAGGTGGAACCTCTAGGTAGGTCTAAGTTGCGAGAGCCCGGACCGACCTAGATCACCCTACTACCTCCTTCACTCTAGTTCTCCCTTGACCATTCCGTTACCCCTTTGACCCCGACCTAATCCTAGCCCGTTTTCCTTAGTTGTTCTCCTTAGCCTTAGTCATAGTCTAGTCTTCTTCCCTCTCTACCATTCTTAGCTTAGTTCGTTGACTTAGTCCAGTATTTGGGCCGACCTAGTCTAGGCTATACATTACCGTCCCCGTGGATTCGACCCGACTTGCCCTATCTACCCTAGTTAGGATTAGCCGGTTTATTATTGACGTTTGGGACGTGACGAATCCCTACCATCAGCTCGACCGAGTCTTGCTTGGCTTGGCTGTCTCTTTATTCATGCTAGGTTGATTGTTTTGTTTTATCAGCCTTCAGTCGTTGATTAGCTCTCAAGTCATGCACAACAATTCGGTTTAGAGCTTCTAATCCTTGTTTCACTTGGACATATTTTAGGCTCTTTTAAGTAATCAACTTCAAATGTCTGAAGAATACAAAATACATACCCGAGTAGCACAAACAGGAAAAAATAGCGTAAACCGACTCCTAAAATTAGTAAAATGACACGGAAATGCGTGCCAAAGAAGGTGAAAAATCAAATAAAAAAGGCACGCATCACTAGGAATGTCATTGGGGAGAGGCAGGTGCGGGGGATAGGTACCCCGCACCCGCATCCGCCACTCAAAAGTGATACCCGCACCCGCTCCGCTACTCACCGCGGCTACAAAAGTGCTCACCGCCACCCGTTCTGCAGGTATACTTAGAGAACCCATCCTCGCCCTGCTATCCACCTATCACCCGCATTTACCTGCCAAATTTGCGGGTATCCGCAAAACCCGCTAATAAAAATAATTAGCACTCTTATTAACTGTTTGACTAACTAATGACATACAAAATTGCAAAATAAATGTAATCAAAGTTAGAAATCAAATTGAAGTAAAAAAATAAAATTAAATAATAAAATTAAAGCTTAACTACAAACTTCATATTACAATTTTTGTTTTTTCTCGTAATATTATGATTTAAGGGGTCTGAGTGTAGAACACTGTGGGTATGAGGTGGTGCGGACGTGGGGAGGGTAAAATATCATAACCACACCCGCCTCATTACCCATCGCGGGTAACATTTTCAGTCCTCTACCCGCCCCGCCACCCGCATAACCATCCTCCGTACCCGCCCTAAGCGGTGCGGGTACAGTGCGGTATCCGCCTTTCACCCACCCCACTGACATCCCTACGCATCACCCTCCTATACTCATATCATTCCTAGATGGCTACGAGGGTTATAACTAGATCAAAATGGCCAAAGAAGATATGAGTAAGACCATCTTCACTACACCTTGGGGTACTTACTGTTACACTGTCATGCCATTTGGCCTCACTAATGTCGGGGCCACATATCAACGGACCTCTACGACCCTGTTGCACGACATGATACACAAGGAAGTTGATCAGAGATGTACATCGATGACATGATTGTTAATCTAAAAGCAGAGAGCGAGAGACATCTCACTGCCTTGCGATTTTTTTTATTTCTCCCAGCTACGCAATACAACATGAGGGTAAACCCTAAAAAATACAGCTTCGGGGTAACATCCGACAAACTTATAGGTCATGTCGTTAGCCAACATGGTATTGAAGTAGACCCAATAAAAATCAAGGCCATTATCGAAATGAGTCCACCAACGACCGAAAAGGAAATAAGAGGATTCTTGGGAATGATCCAGTACATCAGTCGGTTCATATCAAAATTAACCATGGTATGCAAAACGATCTTCAAGAAGCTCAAAGTAAGTGAACGGAAACTTTGGGACGAGAAATGTCAAGAGCTATTATCTTCACCATTCGTATTGATTCCACCTCAACAGGCATACATCTCTTTGTACCTGACAGTCACCGTAACAACAATGGGGCTATGCTAGCACAAACAGTTGAAACAGAAGAACGGACCATTTACTACATCATCAAAAAATCTAGAGTATGAAAACAATTATACCATTCTCGAGAAAACGTGCCTCGCTCTAATCTGGGCAACTAATAAATTACGACATTACCTTTTAAGCTATTTAGTGCAAGTACTCTCGAAATTGGATCCCATTAAGTACCTATTCGAAAGCCCAGTCCTCAATGGTAGGATACCCAAGTGGACACCAATGCTATCGTTCAACCAAAATTTTGTACCTTTGAAAGCCATCAAGGGTCGGATAGTCACCGAATTCCTCGCCGACAGTCCCGTCACAAAAGCCGGATTCATCGACACATGGTCCTTCTCCGACGAAGACACATTTCACATAGATACAGAAATATGAGACCTATATTTTGACGGCCCCTCGAATGTTCGAGGGTACGGGGTCGAGATTCTCCTAATCTTACCAAGCGAGGACCATATGAAACACCCCATGTTAATTGAAGAGATCCTACTTATTAACTTTGCTTAAAGGGATTGGAAGTACTACTCATATCAACAAAGTGCACTTTCTTTTCTGTTTTGCCATGATAAGAACTCCACAGTTAATCGTGCTTGGCTGGGAGAGGTCTTAGGATGAGTGATCTCCTAGAAAGGTTGCCGGGATGCGTATGATCCCGACAAGCTACCGCGACTAATATTTTTGGTTCTAGTTCTGGCCGGGGTGTGATTGAAACAAAGTATACCTTCATTTTAGGCTATTTTTGGGTACCGTTCGGGATGATTTTAGCGTTAAGTACTCCTATTTAGAGTATTGTTATGTTTGCCCCCGTTTTGGTTAATTATTTGTGTTTTACACCTTATTGGAGCATTTCTTAGCTTGTGCCCATTTTATCGAGTTAACACCATTTGGCGAATAGTAGAAGGCATGGAGAACTCGGTTTTCGAACCATACACTTGCGAAATGAGGGAGTTCAAGAAGTTCCTTACCCAGGTAGCAAAACCACGAAGGTAACGTGAAGAATAAAGGAGATAAAGCTTGCAAGAAAACACAAGGAAGAAGGAAGTGGAAGAAGAAAACGAAGACCATCTTCAGGGTAGCAGGCGCAGACTGCACCCAGTCTACGCAGCTTGCGGGAATTCACTTAAAACACGAGATTTGCAATTCTAATTCCGCGAATTATAGGCTCTCTCTTGGGCTTGTTAATTCTGACTTGTGGCTTTAGACTTGAGTATTTAAGCTTGTAATACACAATTTGTAGGGAGGTTATGCAATTTTAGAGAGAGATTAGGGTTTGGATTTCCTTTATATCTACTTCCCAATTTCCTTTGGTTTTGGGAAAAAGATTGAGTCTTTCCTTCTCATTCTATAAGTCAATCCCGTTGATGTAACTCCTCCACTTTTTCTTATCTTATTTCCATACTATCTTATGCAATTCCTATGCTTCAATTGTTTGTGTTCCATGTATTAGGTCTTTGATTTATTAAAGTGGCTACCTAGTTGTGTAGCTGCACTATTTGTTTGTGTGTTAGATAAGTAGTTCTACCTATCTACACCCCTGTAGCACTATTGACATGATTTGTAGTGAGTTTTCCATCATTGAGTACCTTGATTAAGGAATTTTCATCTTATAAGATTTGGTGAGTATTTTTGCATAATCAATATCTTATTCTCCTTAATGTTCTAAGTTTTAGACACATATCGATGTTGTTTGCTAGATGTTGTGTGGACGGACAAATATTCAGTGTGTAATGTTATTGAGCATAGAGTTGATCACTAACGAAGATAGTCGATTTTGAGATTTGTTTGTCTTGCATATGTGGTTGAGTTATATCATTGTGGTCTTGATTTATACCAAGATATTAGTCTATCGTTGATTACAATTTCTTTTTTTTTTTTTTTTTTGAAACCCGATTACCGGGATTACATATTAGGCAAAGACTCTAACATAATGATATTCTCCAAGAAACTCGGACATATATCCTCCCAGATCCTACTCGCAATTTGACCCAGGTTGAATCTTGCTAACTCATGAGCCGCTCCATTATCAATTTTATGTTCTTTGTTAACCAACCAACCAAAACTCCCCCTTCATGTTAGTATAGTTAAATTTGTCTCTTGTTTATCCTAGTTATTTCTTAGAATAGATTTTGCTTGCTAGTCTAGTTTAGTCTTATTAGAATCATCTTCCTAGAATTATCGTCATCCTTGTGGTTCGACACCCTTTACTTGTCACTTTACTACGTGTTTTGCTTAGTGAATTTGTAGTAATCGGTTTTATAAATGTGTTGCATGAGTGGATTTGTCTAGTACGACATAGGCGATCTCCGACCTCATCAAATGGCGCTGTTACCGGGGATGGCAAAATTTTAGGATTTGTGTTTTTAGTAAATCTTCAATAGTTAGCGTTATCTTTTTTTTGTTCTTTATTTATCATTTGTGTTTTTGTGTTTAGTTGGTGGAAGTTCTAACTGTTTTTGTCAAGTTTTTCTAGTTTATGACTCAGAGTCGTTCTCTTCCGATTGAATACGAGGTAGGACAAGATTAATTGGACGCTTGGGGCAATTTCTTTCCTAGGCCGGAATACGAGGACCTTCATTTCGACAGTTCTAGTATATTCTTGTCTAGTGAAAGAAATACTCTTGACATCTTTGTATCTACTCCATCTTATATTACTTTTGTCGCACCTATGGCTAAAACTATCCGAGAGATGAAGGCTCTGGATCTCGATACTCAACCTATGAGTATCGTGTATCTGGAAGCGGAAGATGGTGCACACTTTGAGGTTAAAGGACACATCTTGCACCATCTAAGCAAATTTCATGGGTTAACCAACGAGGATCCCCACCGACATTTAAGTGATTTCCACATGAGTCGTGCGAGTGCTAAACCATTGAATGTCTGATGATGGTTATTTTTACTTGAGGGCCTTTCCACACTCATTAAAAGTCAGTGGTCGAGTGTAGACACTCACATTTTGCCTGTTGGTGTCTGTAGCAGTTTCCCGCCAAACACCCGATGATGATCGGACATTAACATGCATCAATACGCTCGAATGTGGGCTCGTAATCAATGGTATGAGACTCGGGCATATTATAGGGTACAAACCTCTCAAAACCGACCTCAAATTCAGACTCAGTGAGTCGACCGAGTAAAACCCGAAAAACCGAAACAAATCAAAGTACAACATCACGTCCAAATATAAAATACATATCAAATCAAAACCAATCAAATCATACCCCAATTAACATGAATACCAATCCCGTATTTTGGGCAACTTTCCACACCTCAAAACTGAACCGCAGGAGCTCTCGTGCCTGAGAATTGAAGTGCACGGGCTCCCGCGCTCGAGAATCAGAGCGCAAGCCCTCCCGCGCCTGAACTAAGATTTCAGAATCTAGGTTTCGACGTCCAAGAACATTTTCAAATCTTTCTCACCTCTCTCTATATATATACACCCTCCGTTTGACTATTTGTGGAGGAGGAAAACCGAGACAAATAAAAAACTCCCTTCATACTTCAAGATTACTCCCTTCACCTGACAAGGGAGGTAATCTCAAATTCTAAAACACCTTAACTCTCCTACATCCCGAGAGGGCTCTCCGTGTCCGTGGCGATACCTAAACGAGTCCGTACGTCGTAGCATTGACATGTAGGTTGAGGGTGTAACAACTCCATTTACTATTTTGCATCTAACATTAATAAATTTTATTCATCGCATCTAGCTACTAACATTTAATTTCTCGCATACTAACTTTTACATTTTCGTATGCTAACATCTAACTTTAATTATCGCATCTATATTATCGTTACTAATACCCACTACAAGAAAACATACCAAGGGCGACCATACCCGCGCGTCCAAAATTGTCGATCGCTCATATGACGACCGAATAAAAACATGGGCGACCGATATCAGTCGCTAAGTGAAGAGTCTGAGTGGAAATTATTTTAAAAAAGGCGTAGCGACCGACATTGTTCGCTAAGGAAAATGCGGGCGACCGATATCAGTCGTTGAACTTTGAATTATAAAATACATAGCGACTGATATCGGTCGCTAAGGTTTGGGTAAAATGAAGCAGGCGACCGATATCGGTCGCTACACAGGGAATAAAAAATAATAAAATGAGGCTTAGCAACCGACAAAAAAATGTGGGCGACCGTCTGTCGGTCGCTAAGCGTCTGATTTTTTGTAAAGCAAACCGAGCACCCATCCTTCCTTTCATTTCCCATTAACACTTTATCTCTCTAACAACTCTCTTCTCCTCTCCTCCTCGCTCGCGCTCCTCCTTCTCCTCCTCTTCATTTCCTCCCTATTTTCTTTTCACTTTTGTTGATTAAGGTATGCTTTCTGTTTATAATTAGTTTAAATAGTTACTTAATTTTTGTATTTATTGATTTTAATAAGTTAGTTATTTAGTTAGATGTTTGTAGTGTTTGTTTTTTTTATTATAGTTTTGTAGTTGTTGGAATATTTAATACAATTAGCATGTTAATTGCCCATAGATTTTCCCAATTTTTAATAGGTAGATTGTTAGTATAAAGTTAGGGTTTAGAGTTTGAAAGTTGAATGAATTGAGTTTTTTTTAATGTGTTAGGAAAATGAAAGTGGAAATATGAATGATATAATTAGGTCGATTAGATATAAATAGTACTAAGTTTAGGTGAATAGTGAATTTTTACTAAATATGTGAGTAGTGTATATTTGTAAATTAATTTAGTGAAAATAATGTGTATTTACAGGGTCGGCCCAAAGGGAGTACAATTCAGTTCTTTGAAAAGAGCGAAAACATGTGAAGGGTTTCAATATGTATTTTATTCATACAATTATAATAATGAATACTGGAGCGGTGTAGTGGTTAAGAGAAGGGCATTTGGCTTGAAGGTCATGAGTTTGATCCTTGTTGTTGCCAATTTTCAAGTAACTTTTTTTTTTTTTTTTTTTTTTTTTTTTTTTTTTTTTTCTTTTCAGGAATCACTTAACAGTATCAAGGGCCTCTATATTATTTTTGGAACATGGCCTCCAAATTTATTGGGCCGCCCTTGTGTATTTGGTTGTCTAAATTTGTTTAGATAAAAAAATGAAGAGATTTGAACGAAAATGGATGTATGAGGAAACATTTGATAAGAGATGACGTCTCACTACACAATTTTTAAAGGGTGTTGATAGTTTTTTGGAATTTGCTAAACAACAAGCCGAGTATGCATTGGATGGTAGAGTTAGATGTCCTTGTGTTAAATGTAAGAACCTTAAATTATTGGAGATCATTGCGATTAAGGAACATATTATCTCAAAAGAGTTTTCGTCAAATTATTATCGTTGGATTTGTCATGATGAGACGTCTCCTATTGAGGAATATGAGATCCAACAAAATGAGGGCTGGTTGAGAGGAATTATAGTTGATGTAGTGGCGTGTAATGCGTTTAATGATGAGGACATGTATACTAATGATGATGACCAAGTAAACCCACAAGAGCCAAACCCACGAGCAAAATCATTTTTTGATATGTTAAATGCTCTGGGAAAGCCGTTATGTGGAGGGTGCGATATGACATTGTTAGAAGTCGCATCTATGATAGTGACCCTTAAATGTGAGTATAACCTACCCTTTGGATATTGTGGACGCTCGCCCACACCGCTCGGCCCCGTCGCTCGCGCGCAGGGACCCGGTCGCGGCGGCCACCCACGTGGCCCCGTCGTCCGTGGGGCTGGTCCGATCTTGCGTACATGACGATGTGTCAGACCTCGATTTGGTTGGCGATTTGAATTGTATTATATGAATGCAGACATCCTGTTTCCATTAGAATCGATCGAGACGTGGTTGTAAGTGTTTAAAGGCCGATATATTTGGTAAGACGATCTTTTTAGTGAACCAAATTCATTGCCGATTTGTGGGGTCACCACCGAGTTAATTTTGGGAACTCGAAAACCATTCAAGTCAACTTTAATCCTTATTCGGCTCAAAGTTGAATGACATTGGGACCTAAAGATAAAGACTTGTACCCTTAAGCATTCCATGTCTAGAATGACTCTCATTGCCAATGGTTTCGGACATCCGGAAACCGTAGATTTTGAGTAAGGGGTGAGGGTACGTATTGGGAAGCCAACGTCCGCTAGACATCGACACCCAACCCCACCCGAACGTAGCGGCCTCTACTAATCAATCGGTGGGCTGATAGCTTCGTTCCTTAATTATGGCGGAAGTACGATAACATCCGTTGTTTTAACCATAAATGTAGTTTGTAGTGCCTTTTTCATTATGTTTTGGTCTCATTTCCTTGTGGAATCGCTCCGTGGGAGCGATTTATGGGCTTCTTACGCTTCCTTTAGTTCGTTTCAGGTTCCCGAGACCGATTTGGAGGAGTTGGAGCGATTCCGACTCTATACATACACATTTTGGAGCCAACGGAGTGAAGGAACGATGAATCGATGCCTTGGAATCGACCCCGAGACCTTGGGACCCGATCCCGAGCCTCCGAGACCCGATCCCGAGTCCCGAGAATCGGTGGGAAGCCCATGAGAGGCAAGGAAGGACCAAAGAGCGTTTAAGGAAGGCATACAAGACCCATCCCGTTCGGGATGGCCTCATCCCGTTCGGGATGAGGTGCTACATTGAGATGGCTGCTGTGAGCCCATCCCGGTCGGGATGGCAAGGCCGTCCCGATCGGGATGGTCCGTCCCGGTCGGGAAGCTACAGAGGCAGCACGGGCTTCTTCTTTTCTTCTCCTTCATTCTTGTACCCATATATATACTCCCTTCTTGTAATATTAAGACATCTTATGTTAGTTTAGACTCTCTTAAGCCTCCAAAACCCTAGATTTACTCTCACTCATTAGTTTTAATCTTCCCTTAATCTTAGTAAATCTTTAGTTAATCCTTGTAATTAGTTCTTGTATTAAGAGGATACTTGAAGAATTCTCTAAGATTGACAACCTTGGGTTTTATTTGGGTTCTTATTTATACAAGATTGCATCTTTTCATCTTCCTTGTGTTGGTATAATCTTTCCTACTCTTAATCTTGTTTATTTAATCTTGTTTGCATCTTGTTATATTGTTATTGACATTTTTCTTGTTAATCATTATGGATGTTTGTTTAGTGATAATATTTTCTCTTGTTATAGTTGTTTTATTCATGATAATGAGTGAGTAGTCTTCTTGTGGGGTTAGTAGGGGGATTAGGGGTAGATTATGGATGATTAGGGTTGATTAAGGGGAAAAGGTTATATCTTTGTTGTTAGTCACATTGTAGGCACTCTATGTGATTGTTGATATGCTTGTGTGAGTTGTAGTGGCCATGCTTCCCATGCTTGTGTTCATCTTCTCATTGATTGCTTATTTTGTGGAAATGTTGAGAATAGTTTAGTCGCGAGAGCGCGGACTAGGGTCTAAGTTACGAGAGCCCGGACCCACCTTGACATCGGTCTAAGTTGCGAGAGCCCGGACCGACTCTAGCGATTAGGAGGCACCTATACCCTTGATCACCCCAATTATCCTTCTACTCCTATGAACCCGACCTACCCCACTTTCCTTCCATATTTGTGTTAATCCTCTTAGTTAGCCATCATTTCCGTTAGTTTTATTGTTTAGTTAGTCTCTAGTGTTAGTTTAGTTCCTACTTCTCCTCCATCATAGTTTTCCATTTATCGCTTCTTTGTGTTTGTTCGGTAATTTAGTCTCGTAGTAGGCCAACCTAGTCTAAACCTTAATATACCGTCCTCGTGGATACGATCCCGACTTACCCTAGCTACTCACTAGGTTAGTCGGTGTTTTATTGTTGGCTAGGGACGTGACAAATCCCTACCATCATTTTAACCCTATGTCTTTGCTAGGTCGGTTGTTTAAGGACATGTAAGCTTTTGTCGTCGAAGTAGTTGTGTTTACATTCTTTGCATGCGATTTCACGTGGCAGGTAAGCCATGGAAATAAAGATGCACGTAGGAGAGTTGAGAGTACTAGATATTATAAGTATTAGCAAATCAGTTTTAACGTGATAATACGAACATTAGTCATTCTCGTGGTATACCTTTGTGGACGTCCGTCCGCACCGCCCGGCGCCCCGCGCAGGACCGACCCGGTTTCATCATGGCGGCCACACACGCGCCCCCCTCCCGGTCGGGGGTCGGTCCAATCTCGCGTACGGGGCGAATGTGTCGGACCTCGATATGGATGACGATTTGGAATAGTACTAGACGGGTGCAGGCACCCGTGTTTCCGTTGGAATCGATCGAGTCGTGGTTGTAAATGTTTAAAGGCCGATATGTTTGGTAAGACGACCTTTTTAGTGAACCGAATTCGTTGCCGATTTGTGGAGTCGCCACCGAGTCAATTATGGGGACTCGGAAACTATTCAAGTCAACTTTGATCCTTAGCCGGCTCAAAGTTGAGTGGCACGGGACCTAAAGATAAAGACTTGTACCCTTAAGCACTCCATGCCTGGAATGACTCTCATTGCCAATGGTTTCGGACATCCGGAAACCGTCGATTCTGAGTAAGGGGTGAGGGTACGTATTCGGAAGCCAACGTCCGCTAGACGTCGACACCCAATCTCGCCCGCACATAATGGCCTCTACTAATCAATCGGTGGGCTGATAACTTTGTTCCTTTATTGTGGCGGAAGTACGGTAACATCCATTGTTTTAATCCTATGTCTTTGCTATGTCGGTTCTTTAAAGACAAATAAGCTTTGTAGTCGAAGTAGTTGTGTTTACGTTCTTTTCATGCAATTTCACGTGACAAGCAGGCCATGAAAAGATGCACATAGGAGAGTAGAGGGCACTAAATATTATACGTATTATAAATCAGATTTAACGTGATAATACGGATACTAGTCGTTCTCGTGGTATACCTTACTTGGTATTCTGCTTAAGATGCATTGGCTCGGTATTAATAGGGTTCCATCGAACCACGGATGGTGAGCATTGGGACTAATACGGAACCCGACCATCGCTTTGTTTAGTTTTAGTTTGTTTACGTTTTGAATTCCGTGTTAGGTGATTTAGCATGCGATTATAGGGTCATCAAAGCGGTAAATCATGCAAAAGCGGTAAATGCGAGATGTAAGTAAATCACATAGTGAGGAGTTGCACCCTCGGACTGTACACTAAACAAGACACGATGCATATATAGATAGTTGAGAACGGATCTCGGAACTACTCGGGTTTAGTTAAGGTGTTTTAGTGCTTATGGTTGAAGTTGCCAAGTTGGGGACGTTACGTATGTTTTAGGACGTGTCGTGGACCTAGTGTCCACGTTTGACATTATTGAAGTGCATAATAAAAGTGAAGAAATATAAAGTTTTGTTTAGATGACAACCTTGTGACGGTTCGACTTCGAGGCAGATCTTCCTAGCTTGTCCTGCGATGATTCCGGCAGAGCTTCGCTACTATCCTCAAAAACATTAGTTGGTTCTCATCTTTTTCAAACCTCTTGTCATTCCAAAAACCAATAAGTTCCTATGTCCAATAATTATAGGTTGACTACAAGGGTAAAGATTGGGTGATCCTAGTGTGGTTGGTTTGGAAGGATATTGGATACTTCAAGTACATTATACTGGTGAGAATCCTTGGTATAACTATGTCCATTCTGAGTGGTTTATGGGTTCATCGTGCTTCCACTGCGCTCTGATAAGTTGTAACCATGGTTCATTCAAGACGTAGAAATGTATGTAGAAAATGGGTTGAAAGAATAAATATTTAAGAAATTTGAATTGGGTTGATGAGAATAATAACTGAGAGTATTGAAGTTTATCTCCATAGTCAACGGTTATGACAAACTTTGAAAGAGGAAACGATAACAAGGTAGGGATAAAAGACGATGAATATGTATGATATTAGCATACATGCAGTTTGATAGCAATCTAAAAGAATAGGAAGCAAGCTGAAGAAATGAGAAGGAAATACGTTAGAATGGTAAATATGAAAGGTTCCATCAGATAGGAATATTTCAGACTAAGTTTAGCTGAGCCATAATATACGAAGGTGAAATAAGCGAAAGACTTCTTGTCTGACTCAGGATGAGTAGTCAGACCTAAGAACTAGTTCACGAAGGGATCGAAATGAGTTTAGAAACAAAAGAGAAGGAATCAATTGAGGTTAAAACTTCTTTAGAAAAGATTAGAAGTTTGTTCATGGATGGTTCGAGGGTTAGGCTTTAATTGACTTTTGTCTAAGCATCCTGATATAGGTTCAAATGTAGGATCTGAGTGGTGAACAATTTACCAAATAATAATAATAATAGCTTTGCTATAGCTAAGGGGGTGGGGTCCCTGATTGTATCTCGGCTACCCACCAATTTTTTTGTAAACTGCTTTTTGATTCATCAATAAAATTCTCCATTTTATAAAATAAATAATAATAATAATAATAATAATGAAAGATTAAAAGGTGTCCATCGGTTTATGAAGGTATGGATGTTAGACATGAAGTAAAGCCTTGTATGTGATGTTTAAGAATTTTGATGGAGGGATTGAAGATAGTTTGAAATTGAACTCAAATCGTTGCTTGGTTAGATGAAGAAAGTGGGACAAAGGTAGAAAATAGAGAAAAGGCTTAGAAGAAGGAATTATATGTGGTTGATGGTGTTACTGAGAAATGAATATAAGAAAAAATGCTTCATTTATTTGAATACATGCTATGCTAACAATTGATCTCCGATGTACGAGTTATTTAGGTAACTAGAGTCTCGGTTAAGTCTAAGTCGACACCTAAATAGGACTCGAGGACTACTATCTTACGTACGTCTGCACTTGATCTTCTCGTATGTTACATCTCGTCTGCATAACTTCACTTGATACATCAACATGGTCCAATTTGATTTGGCTACTATAGTTGATTACGAAGATGCGTCTATTTGTGCTTGCACTGGTGTTCTACCGGACTTGAGATGTTGATGGCTTCAAGTGCTTTATCTTAGTTATCGGGTCGATCACAAGTAAATTAAAACTAGCCAATTGGCTATGGTTAGATAAACACTGCACATACAACTATTCAGATAGTATTTGAAAACAAGCGAGGGGCCAAAATCTAAATCGGACGGTACGGGTAATCCTTAGTAGTTCTACCCATTTATATACTCTATCCAAGTATTTATTTGATCCTAGGGTTATATTAGTGAATCGCTCATTTAGTGATGTTTTACATGTTTTAGACACTTTCGACACTCTAGACACGTGTCATGAGCTCCAGTTGCGTTCCCTCGATAGGTGATGTAAATATGCATCACACATAGTTACACACGGTCTCAAGGTCGCTCTGATACCAACTGTAACAACCCGGTTCTTCCAATGACATTAACTAACAGGCGGAAAATAGTTTAGTCGTAAAAAATGGTAAAAATTAAAAACCGTCGACTCAAGTGAGTCTTTTACCGAAAATGAACCGTTTGTTAAAATACAACAACTGAAAACTGAATTACAAATTTCTAAATACAATAGTCTGACAAAATTTGTGTTACAAGATTTATAGTTTGACACTCTCATCTGCTAAGCCGTATCTCTTGCACTCATGCATGCCCCCATGTCCAGTCTTGAGGGTTCGTCAACCTGAATGCATATTTAAATATACATGTCCCACTTAGTGGGAGTAACCTAACTGTCCTTCTAACACGGCCCCGAATAATCAATGTAGTACAATCTTTAGGTTATCTAATTAACAGATAAGCAGACATGTCACATTATAATTCGACATGTATACAATATGAGATACACATGAAGTGAGTTCAGTTTAGAATGTGAACATAATGGCATGTGAAACAAGCATGCGATGTGAATTACGATAAAGCATACATTATGTGAATAGCATGTGAAAAGCAAAACAGTAAACTATACATCATGTGAGTATCATGTGAGAAGTAAAACAGTAAAGAATACATCATGTGAATGACATGAGAAAAGTAAACAGTAAAGCATCCATCTTGTGAATAACTTGAGAAACATAATGGATATATCATCATCGAGCATACGTCATGTGAATCAGCTCATTCAACATAAGACATGTGAAACACGACGAGTATATCACTTTTGAACATATGTGTTCATTCAAACTAATTTATCATGTATATATAGAATAATAATGAGGCATACCGAAACATATGATTTAGAGAACTGTAGTCATTTAGTTTTAAAAACAATGGTTTCTTTTACACACAATGCACGGGACGTGACTACTAATGTCTCCTGCGTACTTAAAGCTTGCATCTCACCATAAGTGCGGATGGGAACATCAATCCCGCCAATCATATCGATATTAGGAGGTTTACATCTCGCCCCTAGTGCTCAATAGGATCGAACACCTAAATTGACTCAGTTTAGTTGACAGACATACGGAGAAGAAGGACTGCAAGTGCATTGACTCAGAGGCCCCGCTAAACAGAACATGTCCCATACAATGCTAAGGTAAAGGTCGGAAGGTATTTGATAAGTGTAGTTTGTAGTGCCTATTTTGTTGTGTTTTGGTCCCATTTCCTTGTGGAATTGCTCCTTGGGAGCGATTCATGGGCTTCTTATGCTTTCTTTAGTCCGTTTCAGGTTCCCGAGACCGATTTGGAAGAGTTGGAGTGATTCCGACTCAATACATACACATTTTGGAGCCAACGAGATAAAGGAACGATGACTCGAGGCCTTTGAATCGACCCCGAGACCTTGGGACCCAATCCCGAGCCTCCGAGACCCGATCCCGAGTCCCGAGAATCGACGGGAAGCCCATGAGGTACAAGGAGGGACCCTAGAGCTCTTATTGGAGGCATACAAGACCCTTCCCGGTCGGGATAGTGGCCTTCCCGATCGGGAAGGGGTGCACGATTAGGAGCGCCACTGTGGGTCCGTCCCGGTCGGGTTGAACCCTTTCCGATCGGGAAGACAGAGCCATCCCGATCGGGATGATCCGTCCCGGTCGGGATGGGCTACAGCTCACCCGCATTGTTTCCTTTCTTCTCTTTTCCACTTGTAACCCTATATATATACCCCCCTCTTGTATTAAGACACCATCTTATCTTACCCTAGACTAGTTTAAGCCTCCATTAACATTCAAAACCCTAGATTAGAGCTACTCTCATTAGTTTAAATCTTCCTTTAATTATTAGTTAACCTTTGTAATTAGTTCTTGTATTAAGAAGTTCTTGAAGATTGTTCCAAGATTGACAACCTTGGGATTCTATTTGGGTTCTTATTTATACAAGATTGCATCTTTTCATCTCCTTAGTGTTGGTATAATCATCTCTACTCTTAATCTTGTTTATTTAATCCTGTTTGAATCTTTTCATATTGTTAGTATTATAGTTCTTGTTATTCATTATGGATGTTGGTTTTGTAGTATTGATTTCCCTTGTGAATGTTGGTTTTCTCTTTATAATGAGTGAGTAGTCCTCTTGTGGGGTTAGTAGGGGGATTAGGGGTAGATTATGGATGATTAGGGTTGATTAAGGGGAAAAGGTTACATCTTTGTTGCTAGTCACATTGTGGGCATTCTATGTGTTTGTTGAAATGCTTGTGTGAGTTGTAGTGGCCATGCTTCCCATACTTGTGTTCATCTTCTCATTGTTTGTCTATGATGCGGAAATGTTGAGAATAGTTTAGTCGCGAGAGCGCGGACTAGGGTCTAAGTTGCGAGAGCCCGGACCCACCTTGACATCGGTCTAAGTTGCGAGAGCCCGGACCGACTCAAGCGATTAGGAGACACCTATACCCTTGATCACCCCAATTACCCTTCTACTCCTATGAACCCGACCTACCCCACTTTCTTCCATATTTGCGTTCATCTCCTTAGTTAGCCATCGTTCTTTTAGTTTATTTATTAGTTCGATCATTAGTTTAGTCATACCTCTCCTCCACCATTAGTTTTCCTTTTATCGTCTCTTTGTGTTTGTTTGGTAGCATAGTCTCGTTTGTAGGCCGACCTAGTCTAAGCTTCGCCTTACCGTCCTCGTGGATACGATCCCGACTTACCCTAGCTACCCACTAGGTGTAATCGGTAGTTTATTGATCGGCTAGGGACGTGACAAATCCTTACCATCAGTATTCCACCCCCAAAGATATCCGATATAGAGAGTGAGAGCTGATCAGTGCCCTTGTCTATGTATGCGCACACACCCAATCCATACTCTTGGTCTCGGGAAAGAGAACCTTTACACAACCGAGCACCTCAATGGCAACTGGACGACTACTACTCTACCGACAAAATCATAAAGAGCCGGCTGCCCATTTACTTCTTAGCATTTTATCGCACCGGCAGGATGCATCATGGCCTCCCATGAGCAGTGACTCTAAGTGTCGTAGTCTACTTTCGAAGCTATCTTCTATCACATCACCTTCTAAACTTCACCAAGATAGCGCCCAACACGAAACGTAGGCTGAATTTGGGTGTCTTATAAAGACAGAGTCTCTGGAATATTGAGCTCAGCGGTCATCGTGGGGAACATGTCTGATGACTAGAGGGATGAAACAATACCGGGTTCCATAAGGATGACCGGTTTGTGGGCTGTGTATTGACTCGGAACAAGTCATCACAACATGGAATGGTGAAGACAACTCAGAGGGTACTGCCAGGGCACATTTTTTTTTCCACCATGATTGGTGTCGATAACATCGTTCGTGAAAACGTGTCCGATCACCGGCTTAGGTAACACACCTACTAGAAGTACGGTTGTTCCTATTGAATTTAAGTTTGTCGATTTTAAAATTAACAAACATTATCAATCGTCGTAAAATTTATTTTAAATGACAGTTTTTAGTATACTGATATAAGAGATTTGGAACATTTTATTTGAGATATATTATTTGAAGCGTTCATTAGTTGAGATCTGATTAAAGATTCAATTATTTCTAAGTACATTATTTAAGATGGATTTCTTTATCTTGACTTTGTCTATGTTGACGTAAAAAGTCAATGTTTGACCAAGATGGGCTAGTCAACCCTTAGTTTTGGCTTAGTCACTAATTAGTCCTTATGTGGTTATTAATAAGTTTAAGTTATGTTTAACTCATTTAAGCGTGTTTTGTTCATCAACGGGAAAGGGAATGAAATCAACAAAGGGAAACATAGGGAAAGGAATGGGATTACCCCAAATTTAGGTTGTTGTTTGGTTTCAATGAAAGAGAATGAATTTCACTCAACCTTCACTCAAATCTCAACATTAGCGGTGTGCCATCATATTATTTATATTTATGTAAAATAAAGAATTATAAAATAAATAAATTAATACCTAAATTATAAAAATAATAAAAATTAAATTTTGTAGTATCTTTTAATAATAAAATACTTGTAATATAAGGAGTATTATTTTTACACTTTTTTAATTGTAAATACGGTAAATATACGAAGTAATAATTACTACAATTCGATAAATTTTAAAAAATGCGTTTTCTTTTTAATTGATAAATTAAGACATCAAAAATTATTTTGACCCAACTTCGACTCATATTTGACTTGACCCGAAAGTGTGGTGGTGTTTGTAATGGTGGTAGGTGGGCCTTGGTGGTGGTGGTGGTGATGGTGGCGGTTGTTGGTGGTGATGGTGGCAGTGGTTGGTGGTGGTGATGGTGATGACTAGGTTGGTGATTAGGGAAAGGGAATCCCAATACCTTGGGGGGTGGGGGTAAGAAGTTAGAGGAGTTTGGGGGAAAGGGAGGGGGAAAGGGAATGATTGAATTGGCTAAACAAACACCAACAAAGGGAATCATGAACTTTGATTCCCTTTCCCTTTCCTGAATACCTCATACCAAACGGCCCCTTAGTACTTTTAGGTTATTCGTCTTTTAATACTCTATATTTTTTGGGCATAAATATTTAGTACATTTATTTTTCAAGTGTACGTATTTAGTATTTTTATATGGTTTCGTATTTGTACAAGTATACTTATCTTTTAAAACCTATTTATACTTAGTAAAATATTAATAAATTTATAATAATTATAAAAATCATTTTTAACCTTATCAAGTATTATATTTCTCAAAACTTAGAGTTTTACAAAAATAAATTTAAGTAATAACGAAATTGGTAACATTATTAAGGATACAAAATAAGTCATTTTTTAAATGTCATTTTTGAATCAGGATTTTCATACTAAATATACTTTTATGAGTTACTATTCCATATATAAACTCATTTTTCAAAAATAGGAAGTTTTATTATCCCCTATTCACTAAAACAAAAACCAAGGGGCAAATCCGTCTTTTCAACTTTCCCGCCAAAATCACATATTCATTTCACAAATTGGGCTTAATTTTACCTAATCATTTAGAGAATTGGGCTTTGGGAGAACCAATCCAATTTCTTAGCAAAAAATCACAAGAGATGTAAAACTAATCCATATCATATATAGCAAATATAGTACCCTAATTTAATTAGCACTTTTACTTCTCGTCGTCCGTAAATTTACTTAGCGTCGTCCGTATTTTAACCGTATTACCACTTTTACCCCTCACTTTATTAACTCCTAAACCTTCCTCTTTATTCACCTTCCTCTTTCTTCCTTTTACCTTCCTCTACTTCTTCAATTAAAATAAATCAAAATTTGAAAAACGGTTTCAAGCAATCTCACTCCAATTAATTCTGTCGTGTCATCTCAATTCCGAATCCAAGGTAAATAATTTCTTAATTTTTGTACTTTAGGGCAAATTGATTTCTGTTTGTGGTCTTGCTTTACCCGAAGTAATCGATTTCTGTTTCTTAATTTCTGGACTTGCGCTTGAAATCGTTTTTGCTTCTGAGAATCGAACCCAGGCTGACGAATAGAAATTTTACGCCCTAACCCAGGCTCGATTGTAAAACTCCCATGCCTCTCCCCAGGGAGAGGTGTAGAACTCCCATGCCTCTCCCTGGGAAGAGGCTTAGAACTCCCACGCCTTTCCCCAGGGAGAGGCTTAAATCTCCCATGCCTCTCCCCAGGGAGAGGTTTAGTTCTTCAACGCCTCCAATCCAAGCATGCATCTAAACCCAAAATCGTAGGTATATATAAGTATTTGCGTTTATATGCGTTTACGTATATGTGTTTATATTAGTTTATATATACATATACCAGTTTATACCAATTTGATGTTGAAATATACTCACCATCGGCACTCTGATTTATCATGTTAGGTTGACTCCAGATTTCATGTACTAAAATATAGTGGAGTATCAACTTTCTAGCGAGTCTTATATCTATATGCACGTTAGCCATTAAGAAGTCAGTACTAATAAAGGCTGATATATATATATATATATATATATATATATATATATATATATATATATATATATATATATATATATATATATATATATTTGATGATAATGTCTTACATAAAATTTTGGGACACCTTATTGTCTCTGGGTTTCTTATGGTGCAATGGTGTATACGTGACAACATTAGGGTAGTGTAATTCTATTGTTTGCTGTAGTGTTATATGTATATGTATGTGTATATGTATGTGTATGTGTATGTGTATATTGTAAGTGTGCGTGTATAAGTATTTATTGGTTTTGCAATTTTTTTGTTAATTATATTCATGTTTTATGTTATGTTTGTTATAGATGGCGGGCAAGGGTAAGAATGTGGTGGGAGAAGTTTCTCGAGTTCGGAATCGTCGCGTGACCGCGTCTGTTCGACGTCGTGTGCACGAGTTGGTTACAGGGTTGGCGACACCGAATGGTAGGACAGGGGGAAGTCAATTATCTCAGCCGACACACGAGACAAGATCTTTGGAGGACGACGATGAGGACGACGAAAGATCCTCCCAGTTCGAGGACTACAATGAGGAAGACCACGGGAGGGACTCTCAGGCGGACGAACGTGTTTCCTCCCCAAAAGATATTAGGCTCACCCGTACTAAAAGTGGGAGATTTGACCGGTTCTACGAGTCGGGGTCGAGTAGCATGGTTGCACCTGCGAAGGAGAAGGGTGTTGCAGATGATGCTTGGATCATTAGAGGTCCATGTCCGGGAGGTCCCTTCTTGCCTGACGTGATCCCTAGCTTTGGGGGTCACATTGCAGCTGTTCTGTGGTCCTCGCCTCGCGGTGGTCGCCCGTTGTTGAATACGTATAATCGGAGGAACAAGGTTCGAGAGCTACGTCGGTTGGAGCTCCTGGTAGAGGTCAGCAACGCCCTGTCGAGCACTGGTCTTATGCAGCTGGGTTTGTGTTTGTCAAAGAATTTGAATGCCGCTCTCATCTCTGCTTTCATTGAGAGGTGGCAGCCCGACACGAACACATTTCACATGCCGTTTGGTGAGATTACAATTCTTCTTCACGACGTCGCACACCTCCTGGGTCTTCGTGTTGACGGAGATATATGCGCTGTGTTCGACGGTGATGGTAAAATTGTGGACCCCGTTGTTGCAGTGTGCGAGTACTTTGGGATGACTCCAGATCAGCTTAGACGCCCACTGACACCTGGCTCCACTGTACCCGCGTTCAGAGGCGGCGGTGCACTGGCAAAAGCCGTGGAGGAAGCGGCTAAACGCGGGTCGCACGAGTTTCTCGCACGTGGCTACCTTGCTTTACTTACTGGCCGCCTTGTACCATCATCCACAGAAAACCAATATAAGTAGCCTGCGTCACGTGCAAGCTGCAACGTCTGTTGCACCGGATTTCGACCAGCTCGATCTTTAGCCCTAACCCTATAAGCCCGATTGTGAATAGTTTGTATGCCGGGTCGAGGCTTATCAGGCGTCGTCTGATGTAAACCCTCATGAATCTTCGAAGGGGGAACACCAGCTCGAACTTGTGCATCAACTTGAGCTTTCTCGGTCTCATCAAGCCTGGCATGTCGTCGATGACCATCTTCGTAAACCGTGAACTTGTGATTATGGTATCCACCGTGCTTAAGTACCAACAGCTTCCACTTCGGGGGATCAATAACTACCTCACTCGCTTTCAACTTAAATTGGCAACCGATCTTCTCAGTCCCAGTATCTCTGGTCTTCCCCTGAGTTCCATTCTCCACACCCCGAGGAGTTCCGCCTCTATCACAGTAGAAATAATTTCTACGAAATATTTTGCTCGCGTCCCTCTTGTTACTAGTCTTAACTAGATTGAAACCGAGAGGACGTGCGATTCTTTGAGCCCACTCGAAAGCTTCACTTGACCCATGAAAATCAATGTTTGTCCGGAAGTGGGGAGAGTAGTCAACGCCGTCTCCACTGAATTCCGCAGCGGAAACCTACATGCACCACAACAAAAAAGCCACATATATATGAATTATATATAATTCTTATAATTGCGACGACGTCTTATAACTGAAATAAGAGAATACAATATTAGCATCTTTGAAAATTAATTCGTTCATTGGAGAAATATAAAATTAATTTACTAAATACGAATAAGTCAAATAAAATGGGCTAGGTTTCATGGCCAACTCCACACTAATCACTTTGATAAAACGTGGAAAATATGAGTTACAACTCACGACTGAGCGTTAAATTTTTACTTCTTTTCTTGGGCAGAGACGTGGGAGATCTACACCCCTACCCAGGAAGAAGCATAGAACTCCCACTTCTCTTCCTGGGTAGAGACGTGGGAGATTTACACCTCAGCCCAGGAAGAGGCATAGAACTCCCACTTCTCTTCCTGGACTAAGGCGTGGGAGATCTACACCTTAACCCAGGAAGAGAAGTGGGAGCTCTATGCCTCTTCCTAGGTAGGGGCGTGGGAGATCTACACCCCTACCCAGGAAGAGGCATAGAACACCCACTTTTCTTCCTGGGTAGGGGTGTGGGATATCTACACCTCTACCTAGGAAGAGAAGTGGGAGTTCTATGCCTCTTCCTGGGTAGGGGTGTAGGAGATCTACACCTCTACCCAGGAAGAGGCATAGAACTCCCACTTCTCTTCCGGGGCAGAGGTGTGGATACAGCGTAGTTATCATTGTCCAAATAATACAATAAAACAAGTCCATTGACAGCATAGTTATCAGCGTAATTGAGTAGTTGAGCTAACGTATTTTGTTCGCATATCCAATAAAACAAGTCGAATAATAACTACATCGACGACAACGAAAACTAACCTCGACAACGTCATCATCGTCCGAATTGTTCTCAATATAGGGCAAATTCAAATCAAAAGGAATATTATTTTCCGCGTTCGACATATTCCGAACAATTGTGGATCAATTAAATTTCAAAATATACCTGTTTTGTTAATTCGAGAATTAATATTTTTGCGGTTAGAGTATTAATTTCAATTAGGTTAATAAATAAATAAGGTAAATTAGGTTATTGTAGTTAGGTAAAATTTGGTTACTAAATTTGAAAGGGGCAAATCAGTAATTTACTCATAAATTATGGACGACGTTAAGTAAATTTATGGACGACGAGAAGTAGTCCCCTTAATTAGACTACAAATTTAGAAAAAAAATATTTTTTCAATGAAAAATGGGATGCTAACAATTTCATTTAAGAATTTAAGATCCAGTTCAACGAATCTGTACGACATATCACATACGTTGTCAAAGTTTTTATTTAAAAATTGGACCCAACGATTTACCAAGATAATTTTAGGAAAAAAAATTATATTCCCTAAAGAACTATTAGGCTACAAAATAGACAAACAAATACAGAATAATAATAACAATAATCAGATAATAGATCAAAATTATTACTTGACAGATATAATTTCTAGATATTAGGTTGATATAATTTTCAGCGCTTATATTTTACCAATTCAAAATTAAAATTACTATTTGTTTGAAATTATAAATATAACTAATGTTACTAATATACCTATTAAATTTAATACTTACCGTATTTACAATCAAAAAATTGTAAAAAGAAAATTATAGGAGTATTATTATTTTATAAATATTTTATTATAGGGAATATAAAAACCATATACAATTACTATTATTTTAATTATTTTTTATGACACGTCATCGAATCAACGGGTTAACCCGGGTTTCTACATTAAATTAATGGATCATTTTGGTTTTGAGTCAAATGGATCGCGGGTCAAAATTTTAAAGTTTTGACCCTAAAAAATGGGTCGAGTTTACGAGTCGAGTTGAAATTTGACATGACCGTTTTCTAATTTAAAAATTTCTTATCCAATTATATCACCTAAAATTTATAAACACATTAATTCCCAAAAAATATTCTAATAAACGCTAAATCTACAAAGTTCCATGTAATATTTTCAAATATAGATACAATAATTAATAAATATGATAAGAATAGTAATGTCGAATATAATGTAAAATTTAAAATATTTTTTCCGACCTAAAATAGGTAAAACAAAAAGAAATACAAGGTAGGTTAGAGAAAATTTGTTTTTATTATATTATGCATAAAACAAAAAAAAGGTAAAGAGACATTTGTCAAAATAGAAACATAAACGGTTGACAGAGTAAAAGAAAAAAAAATGTAAACCATATTGACTTAGACGAAGGTAATAAAATTTTGTTAAGTCATTAAACTCTTTGCGTGAACAAAGATTAATTATAAAACCGTGCATAGGCACGGGTTTCGCACTAGTTTTTAAGAAATTAAAAACCAAAATGATACGATTTTCAATACTCTCTTTTAAATCTTTTAAAATATTTAAAAATCACGAAAGTTAACAAAATATTTATTGGGAAATTCCCATTTGTACCCTCTAAGTTTTCACTTTTCCCAGTTGTACCCCTACGTATAAGCAATTCCCAACTGTACCCCTGAACTCTGTTAATTACTCTCAACCGTGAATAAACTAGAATTAGCCGTTAAGTGCCAACTTGCAGTCCTAATCTAATGACATGGCGAGTGACATGTCGGTCTAGTAGCCTTTTGGCCTTCGTTAATCCCTAATTACCCCTTCATTCTAATTTCGAGTTTTCGCTTCGTCGAAATCAACAACAACATGTAATAATAAGTGAGAAAAGCAACAGAGAATATGATGATGATGATGATGATAGCACATGAAGGAAGAATGGCAGATGATATGGTGATGATCAGTGAATTCGAACAGGGGAAGAAATGAAGGAAAAGGAAGGGTTTGTAGTTTGAAATTAGAATGAAGGGGATAATTAGGGATTAACGAAGGCCAAAAGGCTACTAGAACGACATGTCACTCGTCATGTCATTAGATTAGGACTGCAAGTTGCCACTTAACAGCCATACTTAACGGCTAATTCTAGTTTAGTCACGGTTGAGAGTAATTAATAGAGTTCAGGGGTACAGTTGGGAATTGCTTATACGCAGGGGTACAACTGGGAAAAGTGAAAACTTAGAGGGTACAAATGAGAATTTTCCATATTTATTTTAGATACATATAATTGTACATAACTTAACCCCAGAAATTTAGATTAAAATACTTTATAATTGTTCTTAAATAAAATCATCTTTCCAGATCTGACCCATTTTAGTACAAATTTTATAAATAAAAATATATATGATGGATTTATATGAAATTTAACTTACAAATAATAGACATCATCAGAAACATAATACTCCCTTCGAGTTTCTAACATTGCCCCATTTACTTTTGGGGTGAAAAATAAGGAAGAAAAAAATGAATGGTTAAAAAAGGAAGGAGGAAGAGAGAGAAATTAGTGGTTGAATATGAACCACACATTTATGGTCTAAAGTAGAATATGGGTAAAAATCAAACTCAGCCCAAAAAGAAAAATGAGGCAATGTTAGAAACTCAGAGGGAGTATATGTTTTTTATGTCTAAATAAAACGTTTAACATTAGAAAACATATTATTTTCCCAGACAGTACATAAAAGCATACAGTACCATTTTACGAAATAAATAATTATTAAAATATATATAATCATAAAAACTTACTTTTCATATTTTTCATATATTCTGGACATTCAGATATACAACTTTCATGAAAGAACCTAAGGCTAATTCGAAACATATTTTACACCGAAAAATCGTAAACATACATCATACATCACAGAATCCATTTTACAGCATGTATTGTTAAGTGATATTCAACAAATAGTTAACTTTAAACTTGGTGATCTAATGATTTAGTCCTAAGCATGATGTTATATGTTATTTAGAGTCTAAACAATATACTACAAGATTTGAGGGCGAAGAAAAGTTAGGTTACCTTGAGCAAAAATTAATAATCGATTCTACAACATATAAGAAAAGGAAGATCGATGCTCCTTTTCTCTTGCTCCTCTTCATAAATTAGTTAGAATGACAAAAAAAAAAACTAAGTTAGTAGTTATGTTATTAAATAAATTTGAAAATAAGTAGTATAAGATAAGAGAAAGAAGGGATTAATGCTCTTCAAAATGGTGGTGTAAAGGCTTAAGAACTTAGTATTATTTTGATGGTTTTCCTTTGGTTTTTAGAAATGATTTTAAGGAGGATGTTAGGTGGATGAATAAGTGATTTTAATGGGAACAAGAGGCTAGTTATATGAGGTCTTGGTCGTGCAAAAAAATGGGGGAGTAAAGGATGGACAAGAATTTGATAATTACTCAAAGTAGCTAATCATACTTTAAGAAGTACATTACTAGAAATGGTGTTTTTGATTAGTTAGGCATATTTTGAGGTTTGGACTTCAAAGTGACGGTATGTCATGCCTTAGGGTGATATTTTTGAGTTTATTTGGTCACACAATGGTTAGGAAAGAAGTACGGTAATCGAATGTCGAGAAAATTTTCGTAGTAAAGGAGCTGTCAAGTACAATATTTTTATGATGCACTTATAAATTGTAATTTTGAATATCACCATTGTCTAGATCTTGGAAAATTAATAAAGTTAGGCTTTTGAAACGTCTCAATCGGAGTCCGTATGAGAGAATAGAAACAGTTTTACGAAATCGCGCAGAATTGCGATAACGATAGAAATTTCAGTTTTGCAAATAATGAAGTGAAATAGAAAGGTTCCAAAGGCACAAGAATTGAATATTACTATATAAAATAGTTTGTCGAGACTCGATTTATTAATATTAATCGTTATTATAAATAACTAAAATGGTAAAAAATACAGGGTGTTACAGTTACAACCCCGAACTTTAGCATCAAGAATTTAACCAACATGATCTACAACCTCGTCACATCTGTAGCTTCCATCGAAACCTCTATTCGTAATCTTATTAATGAGCGGGTAGATTCCCTTAAGGCCAACACCCAAAACCTTCCACCAAACCAAGTAAATAGCGATGGGGTCATCCGAAAGAAGAGAGTCCCTTGGAAATTCGTTGATTTAGACATCTCATACGATGAAGCCCTGACACTCGCCACCGACATGGTCTACTATCTCCCTTTAAGGCCAACACCCGACCTCCTTTAGGACAAAGGAGAAAATCATGGGATCCCAAAGTATTCTGCTCTTTTCACCAAGGACCTGGTCATAAAACCCAATCATGCACCAAATTAAAACTTGCCATCCAAAACCTGATCGAGGAAGGAACCTTTCCCCCCCTCAAGAACCCACAATACATTCAATTTGGCACAATCAACTACGAACGATACCAACACGACCATACCATCCACGAGATATGGGCGGACGATGACGACGACATTTATATCCACAAACCAATACTCATGATTCCCCCAACTACCTCACAAGCCAAAGACATAAGCCACGTCACTAGATCGGGACGACCTTATCAAAACGTCGCTGCCGACATACCAATCCCCAACTAGACCACCGAAAACCCCGTTACCACCGATGATGCCCCTATCACTACCCCTGAAGTTCAAATAGTCAAACAACTACAAAAAGCCAAAACCGACCTTTCCATATGACAACTTATAGCTAGCTTCTATGACCATAACATGGCTTTGGTCCAAGCCTTAGGAAGGATGAACATATCCCCAACAGTCACTCCCGAGGATATGGTAGGACATGTCTTTCATGAAACAAGAGAATTAAAAGATCCTATAACCTTTTCCGGTGAAGATCTTCCATCCTTTGGACCAAAGCACAACCTGACCTTCTATGTTACGGCGACATACCTAGGTAAAAAGATACCCATGACTCTTGTGGACGACGGCTCCGCAGTAAACGTAATCCCTCTCAAAACCGCCCGCGCCTAGGCAAGTCAGACACTGATTTCATACCCACCGAATCCGGGGTACGCGCCTATGACGGCACCCGACGTCTAGTCGCGGGGATCGCAACCGTTAATACCATTGTAGAGCCAATAAAAAGAAAAATGGACTTTCAGGTTTTAGACGTCAAAACAGGGTCATATAACATGATCTTAGGATGACCTTGGATTCATGCCCTTAAAGCCGTACCATCCACCTTACATCAAAAGGTGAAAGTCCCTATCAATGGTGAAATAATCACCATCTATGCCTCACCCATGAAAGCCTTCATAGAAAAATCCACTACCTCGCAAGTCACGGAGGACGCCGACACCGAATTATGGGGATTCCACGTAGTAAACCTATTAGAGGAAGATCTACCGCCCTTTGACTTTGACCAATACTCAAACCTTGCCATTCACTTTATGATGAAACAACAAGGGTATTTCCCGGGATTATTATTAGGAAAAAATCCGAGCACCGCAATTGAACTCCAAAATCCCGTTGGTCAAATGCACACAATAGGCTTTGGGTATCCCGCAACCGAAGATGAAATTCGTGAGCGCATAAATATCATGCGAACACGTAAAACTGAAGGCATCTAAATCCCGCCATATAACCCAACCCTTAACGATTACTTCGTAAGAGAAGAAGACACAAGACCTTACATGGGATTTTCTGAACCAACCTACATCAAGGGCATATGCCACCCAGGGATAGAAGTATTCCAGGATTGCTACTTCCTCCCCGAAACAACATCAAACTCACCAAAACCCAAGCCTACACCCTGTATGGATAGGTTTAGCTAACGGTCTGAGTCCTAGTCCGAAACAGAGTCTGAGTCTGAGTCTGAGTCTGAATCTGAGTCTAAAACCGGCAAAGAGTCTAGTATTGACTGTCTTCCATCAACTTCCGTGTCTATTCGGGATGAACCGGGGCCTGTCCCGGAAATCCCCGTAATGTTGTCTCTATCAAACGAACAAAGGATCTTCTTGTCAAAAGTCCTCGACATGCTTGATTTAACTAATAATAAAAATACTTTCGCTTACGACTCGTCGCACTTAACATGCAATGCCATTATTGATAGTGAACAAAACACAAATCATCAAGATGATTCATACAACTCTTTCCTCCCGCCTGAAACATTAAGGGAATTAGCCAATCAAGAGTTAGGAGTGCCAGTAATCGAGGATACCGAATCCATAAACATTGGGACACCTCTGGAAGTCCAAAACCTCAAAATAGGAATCTCCCTAGATCTTACTGAGAGAGAACAATTCATAAGCCTACTCACACAATACAAAGACGTCTTCGCCTGATCTTACAAAGAGATGCCAGGTATAGACCGAGACATTGCTGAACACCAAATCCCGATTAAATCCGGATTTCAGCTAGTAAAACAAAAACTACGTCGTATGCGACCTGAGTGGGCCCTTAAGGTCAAAGAAGAGGTAGACAATCAATTCAAAGCCGGATTCATTCACGTTTCTGAATACTCTGACTGGGTGGCCAACATAGTCCCCGTTCCATAGAAGGATGGGAAAATCCGAGTTTGTGTCGATTTTCGGGACCTTAACAAAGCCAGCCTGAAAGATGACTTCCCCTTACCTCACATAGATATCCTGGTAGACAACACCGCCGATCACGCCCTACTCTCCTTCATGGATGGGTATGCCGGCTACAACCAAATAAAAATGGCCAAAGACGATATGTCTAAAATAGCGTTTACAACACCTTGGAGGAACGTAATGTTATTCAATTATGGCTTTCGGGCTTCAGAATGCCGGGGAAACGTACCAACGAACCGCTACCATACTCTTACACGACATGATGCACAAAGAAGTTGAAGTGTATGTAGACAATATGATAGTCAAATCCCAAAACCGAGAAGGGCACGTCCCCGCTCTCGAAAAATTCTTCAAACGCCTACGCCAATACAACATGAGACTTAACCCTAAAAAATGCGCCTTTGGGGTTACATCCGGGAAACTTTTAGGTCTCGTCGTGAGCCAGCGAAGGATCGAAATAGACGCGTCCAAAATAAAAGCCTTACTAGACATGCCCGCTCCCAAAAATGAAAATAAAGGAAATAAGGGGATTCCTAGGCAAAGTACGGTACATTAGCCGTTTTATCGCTAAACTAACCATGATCATCAAGCCCATCTTCAAAAAACTCAAAATTACAGAACCGACTGTCTGCGATGATCGATGCCAAAAGGCCTTCGACAAAATGAAGAAGATACTAACCCAACCACCAGTGTTAATGCCTCCCAAAAAAAGGATACCCCTTTCCCTCTACCTTACCGTAACCGAAACCGCCATGGGGGCCATGCTAGCACAAACCGATTGACAAGGAAGAGAGAGCCATTTACTACATCAGTAAAAAGTTCCTCGAGTATGAAACGAAATACACACCCCTTATTATGAACAAAAATTTAAAAGATCATTTTAGCGGGTTTACTCACCCTAGACAACCAATTACGCGGGGTAGCGAGATAAGCGACCGTCGACGCGAGTGCAATACTCTTGTGTCCGTGTTTCCTTATCTCGTCATCCTTTGTATTCAGTATGTTAAAGGTGAGTATTTTACAATCGGAAGTTAGTAGTTAATTGTTAGGAACGATAAATGAAATGTTAGATGCGGTAAAGAAATGTTAATAGTTAATTTGCATTACGATAATATAAAAGTTAGTATAACGGTAAAATAAAAGTTAGTAATTGGTAAACGAAAATAAAAAGGGAAGAGACTAGAGATTAGAGAAGACGGGGTTTGTTTACACCCTCAACCTACATGCTAAAAACCTCGGAACACGGGCTCGTTATGTGTTGACGTAGGCACGGGAGCGATCGAGAATGTGGGCGAGTTAAGGTGTGTATTGGTTGAATGCTCTCGGTTTTTGAAAATAAGGTTTTCGAGAATGAATTTTGTCCCCTTGAATGTTGGACGTGAGGGTGTATTTATAAGGTTTTGCGAAATGCTTCAGCTCAAGACTCGGATGCCTGAAGGGAGCCGGTTCAATACTGGGACGCCCCAGCTGAGGAAACGTTGGATTCCGTTTTGACTTGGTTGTTGAACGTACTTGAACGCATTTTGGGTTATTTTGTTTTCGGGTTTCGACTTCAACCGGTTTCGGCTCGGTCGCAAAAGATGGTTTTGCCCCCGGTGGCGGTTTTGGCTCAAAGTAGCTTTATTTTATTGGAAACCACCCACTGAGTCTGAATTTGAGGTCGGTTTTGAGAGATTGTTCTCCGGTAAGTGCCCATGTTGGATACAATTGATTCCGAGTCCGTATTCGAGCGTATTAAAGCATGTTTACGTCTTATCATCATCGGGCATTTTGTTGGAGACTGCTATAGACACAAGCAGTCAAAATGCGGGTGTCTACACTGTACAAGCTCACCAAGACCGTCATCCAAATCTAGATCACCCAGATCAAAGGTGGGAGACTCGGTACCACCTATACCCGCCATCATATCCAGGGTAGCCGTCTCCGAAATTCCTCCAACATCCCCATTAGCGCCCGTAGCCTGACCCCTTTGCTTCTCCCTCCACCTCGGCCCCGAACCTAGCTTCACCTTGCGCCGAAGTCTCACCGCAAAATCAAGCCAACTGCTCCTTAAGCTTAGCAATCTCGTTTTCCCGGGATTGCAGAAATTGCAACAGACTAGCCTCAGTTGCCTCGAGCTCGGTCACCCGAGTCTCCAACTGCGCTACTATATCCGGAACATCCTGCAAACACAATTACCTCTTAGGAAAGGACACAACCAGCCTAAAAACAATCCCTAGAAAAACATTACATACCGATCGAGGTCCCAATTTATCACGGGAAGAGGCAACAACCATCCTCGACGCATAAGCCCGGAAGCAGTTGACAACCGCTGATGGGAGCCGACGAAACCTGAACAGCAAAATCAAACAAACTAGTTAAAAAAGCCCAAAACTCGAAGTCGAGTTCAAGGCAAAATTCCGAAACTTACCCGGTATCCCAGTCACGCCACTCCATCCCAGCCTCCATCTCCTCCGCAGAACAAGGAGGAAGAGGCTCCGTTAAGGCCACCCCAGCCGCTTCAACCCTGAGCAGTGTCAGAGCGAAGTCTAGGGGCTGAAAGGCATCAGCCAGATCGGCCAACTGAAGGAAAGCAAGCCAATCAGGACACAAACATATACAAAACCATGAAACAAAAGCAAAACCAAACACTCACCACGAGGCGGCGGCAAGATAGCCGTTGCCAGACGTGAGATACGTAGGAGGCACCAGTCACCAGTAATGCATTGCTTCTCTCTCCATCCCTACCCTCGCCAGCCTCTACGGTGGTCGGCAGCCTAAACATGGTCCGGGGAGGATCAACTGGCACTCTGAACTCATCATATAAGTACTGGCGCATCGACCTCTCGCCCAAGTACCACACTGGGCAAAACACTGCAGGAAGGAGCATCCTCCTGTAGCTCTTAGACCTCAACTCTGCCCTCACATACTCGGGCAAAACCTCATAGTCGGCCCAAGGACAGGCCACGAACTGCATAAACAGACCAACTTCTTAAACTCCTAACCTTGGGGGCTATCTAAAAGATAAACGGTAAAAAGGAAAACTTACATCCCCGAGACGCAGTTGGTTCACCAGCACATTCTCCGACGAGTAGTGACTCGTCGTGCTCTTGGCCTGAGCCAACCTCTACTCAATCCCAGCCGGAAACCTAGCTGGGTGAACGCACACTGTCTTTGGTGCTAGGCGCGGGGAATAGAATAGATCCAAGCCTACAAAACCCAAAATACCGTCAGCAAAATCAAACCGAACTAGAGCTGATCAAATGGCCCAAGCCCGACGGCCCAACCCGACCCGGCCTGATTTTTTCAAGGGCTTGGGCCATCGTGTTGGCCCAAAAAAGCCCGAAGCCCGACCCGATCTTAGCCCGATACAAATTTTGGGCCGGGTATGGGCCGACCTTAAAGCCCGAATTTTGGCCCGGCCCGGCCCGAATTTAAAAAAAATATATAACATGATTTATGTTTTTAAACTTTTAAACTTCTTTTATGTGAAAATTCATGTGTTTTTTATCACAATTTTTTTTAACAAAAAAAAGTCGTGCAATTTTTGTATGGAAGTTTATGTTTTTATGTGTTCATAGTTATTATACACGGACACTAATACCGTATATATGTGTGTGCGTGTGCGCGTGTGTGTATTTGTACTGTGATATCTTAGTGTGACACATAATAATACGAAAAATTGTCCAATATCAAAACGGAGTATTAATATATCATTATGTACTCTAGTCGTCTGATTAATTTCGAGTAAGTTTTAGTAAAAAAAGGGTTTGTTTATTAGTCGGGTCGACTGCGAGCAAAAAACTCGATTAAATGTCGGTTAATTTGTGGTAATAAATATTTTTTTTAAGGTCAAGTAAAAAAAAATTTAACTTAATCCCGAACAATCGTTGTGACCCGATTGGGCCCGAAAAGCCCGCAAGCCCGAAAAAACCCGAACGGGTTGGGCTTGGGCCTTACAAATTGGCCCGCTTGGGAGGCCCGACCCGACCCGACCCGCTAGATGGGCTGTAATTTTATGGTGAAGCCCGGCCCAAACCCGGCCCAATCCGGCCCATGATTACCTCTAAACCGAACTAAACAAAACCTCAAAAGTCAAGCATGAAGCCAATGAATTACCTCTAGTACGAGACACGGAACCGCGATGGGTATAACAGAGCCAGAGTCCACCTTCTGTGGCCTCACCATGACCTGTAGGCAGCGGGTCATCCCCGCGTAAGCTGCGGCCACCCAGTCAAAACGTCCTAACTGACCCAAGCCAGCTAGGAAAGGCAAAATCCTAGTACTAAACCTCTCGCCCTTGTCCGAGAAGTGGGTCGATCCTAGGAAGTACCACAACCACAGACGGGTGTCCTGCGACGCCGTGTTCGGCACTCGACCCTCTAGAACCGCAACTCTCTCAAAATGGTTGGTGATATATGAACTCACTAAAGCATGAGGCGTGTTGTAAGCCGAGGGCTCTAAACTGTCCCCGATCCAACCTCTAACCTCGTCACTATCTAACCTAGGGCCCTCAGGAGCCCACCTAATTATCTCGGGACCCCAAGGCAGCCCCGTAATGACCCCGAAATCTTCTAAATTCATTCCGACCTCTACGAACGACAAGTGGAATGTCGAGGTCGTATCGTGGAAGTGATCTACCATCGTTCTAATCACCATTAGGTTACACATGGTCTTGCAACCCACCAAACGGACCCAGTGTCTGACTAAGGGACCCAGAGCTGTCCCCATAACAATCTCCTTAGCCTCAGGGCTAAACTTCTGTGCATAAATCTCTAGGCATGTCGTAAATGCCGGGAAGGTCCTCATCGGACCTGGGGCTGCAAGCCGAGACGATACAAATATAAATAAACAAGCTAGCATAAACCAAAGACGAAAGTTGAGCCAGTAACATAAATCGAGGCACTTACTTGGCCGTTTACGACACGGCTGGATACGTGTAGGTCCGGACGTAGCAAGAATTGCCGACCGTCCCAATCTCGAGCCCAAATGGGATCATCGTAGACAGCCTCCTCACCCTCCTCAATGGGCCTAGGGACGTGCGCCCTCCTAGCAACTGTCACAGGCAACCGACGCCTAGTGCCTCTGTCAAAGTTAGCCTCGTCCGCGGCTCCATGCTCAAGGCGCTGCGAAGGAGCACTCCGTTGCCTCTTACGAGCCACCCGGGGAGTCAGCGAGCTCGACCCGGTAGCCTCACCACTAGTACCAGTTGCAGGGGCTCCATCGGGACGTTCCATACCATCTTCAGCTGCAAAACAAAACAAAAAACGCACCTCGGGTCAGGACAAGGTAACCCAAACAGGTCAAAATAAGCTCAAAATTTTAGATAGTGATATCAAAATTCCAAAAGACCCACTAGCACCCATTTTTGACCCTGCTCAAAATGAAAGTGGTTTCGGGAAAATTCGGTATCGTTACGGTATCATTTGGTCCGTCATAAGCTTCACAAACTCTTAAGGAATAATAGTCAACGTATAGTCAACTCGTTAATGCATTCTGGCTCATAATAGTCAACGTATGAACCACCCGTAACACCATAAGCAATAATCAAGCAAGATTACAAAAGGCAAATACGGGAACGGACTTAAAATTGAACCCTAAACCCAAATATTTCGGTTTTCACCCATAAGAAGTCATTAAAGCACCTCTAAGCTTCATCTCAAGCTAATAACTACCCTATCAAGCTCTACTCTACCTTAATTTAATAATGGGACCAAGAGTAGACATCGAGACTTAGCACAAACGAAGAGCCCAAATTGATTCTAGGGTTTAAGCAAAATCGGTTCACAATTACACCAATTAAGCACAAACCGACAATAGGTGAGTAAGGAACACTTACCCGGAGTGGACATGACCGAGTATGTTGGAAATCGAGTCGGAAATCGGTTGAGAAAAGTCGAAAGAGCAAGGTTGAGACGATGGGAGGGCTGTGTTCGTATTTTGGGACGAATGAATCGCCCTTCCTCTTCCTTCGCTGACTTTAAACAAACCCGACAACCGAAATACAAAGCGCCTCAAGGCTGGCGTTCGAATTTCGAATCGCCGTGGCTCCGACGATTAAGTTTTAGACCACTGGGGGCTAGACAACCGAGTATTAAAACGTCCCAAGACCAGCGACTGATCCCATAGCCTAAAGCTAAAGCCAAGTGATCCAAACACGATACCCAACACCCACAAGATGTACATTCCCGTACTAAACAAAACAAACAATGACGAGATAACTAAACCCCCAACTAAACTCAATTAAACGGGGTGACTAAACTCAATCTACCTCCCCCCAGCAGAGTAAACACTAAACCCCCAACTAGTACGGCAACTCATACCAAAGCACACGACAATCCAAATACGCTATCTAAACAAAGCAAATGCAAACTTGCAATCTTAAACGAGTCACAAAGCACTCAATCTTAAACGAGTCACAAAGAATTCAATCTTAAACGAGTAACAAAGCACTCAATCTTAAACAAGTCACAAGGCACTCAATCTTAAACGAGTCACAAAGCACCGAATCTTAAACGAGTCCCAAAGCACTCAATCTTAAACGAGTCTTAAAGCACTCAACTTTAACGAGTCCCAAAGCACTTGTAGACACCCGCATTTTGACTGCCAGGTGTCTATGGCAGTTTCCAAAAAACACCCGATGATGATCGGACGCTAACGTGTTTCTACGCGCTCGGATACGGGCTCAAATCCATTAATCGGTGGCTAACACACTTACAGAGTACAAATCTCCCAAAAACAACCTCGAATCCAGGCCCAGTGGATCATTCCGAGTCAAACAAGACTAATTTAGGCCCAAACCGACACCGGAATTAAAATCGACTTTTCACAATTGGGTCAACCCCGGTCAAAGTCGTCTCCGAGACACACAAAAAACAACCATACAACCATCAAAAGTCCAAGTCAAACATAAAACCCATCAAACACCCAAAGTCAAGATCCAAAACAATGGACCCGTGAAACCCGACTGGGCCACTCGATCGAGTGACCCACCCACTCGATCGAGTGGGCTTGTTTCAAGCCCGACGGCAGGCTTCACGAGCCACTCGACCGAGTTAGCCCCATACTCGGTCGAGTAACCCTAAACCGGTGCCCTAGCCATGCCTATATAAGCAACCCCCATGCAACACAATTACACATCTTTTTGCAACCTCAAGAAACCCTAGAGCAATCATACACACACATACTACGTCTTTTACAAACCCTAATTAAACCCTAATCAAACCCTAGTAATCCTACACTAGCAAAAAACCCTAAACCTACTTTTAGGAATCAATCCCGAGCCACCACAACTCAACCTTCATCCACCTCGAAGACTCTTGTGTTAAAGCCACGGTTACGAGTCCGCACCGAGACAAGAACATGTAGGTTGAGGGTGTCAAAACCCTCTCTTTCCTTTCCTTTCTCTCTTCGTCGTCCGTCCCTTTTTTCTCCGTCTTCTTTCGTTTTTTTTACTTATTTTCGCTGCATCATAATATCGATAATACTACTAATACCAAAGCATTAACATATTTATCGATTTGTGTCGAATAAGAAGGATACCGGGATAAGGAAAACCGCAAATACAAGTGTACTGCACACGCGTCGTCGGTCGCTTATCCCGATACCCCGGCTATTTGATTATTGAGATAAATTAACTTAAACAACAATTCGTTATTATTTCTCATCATCCATCTTGCATCCATCAATTTTCAAATCAATTTTAATAAGGGTCGAAACCCGTTGACACGGATCCGACATCACAATCTCTAGGGATTTTCCGATGTCGGAGAAGTCGAGGGAATCAAGTTTTTTTTTATTCAAGTAAAGCGTCGATTTTGGATTCGATACCAATTCCATAATTGGATATCGAATCTAACAATCAAGTCATATGAATTAATTAACGTGATTTGTTCATATCACGATAATTAATTTAAAGCGACTAAAATTAATTTATCCTTTTTTTATATTTCACTCTAATATCCCATATCGATTCAATAATCGAATATGGGATATGATGAGTATTTAAATTTAGAATCGGGTATAAATTCAACAATATTTATATTCGGTTTAATAAAATCAATGATTTATAAAAAGCCCGAATTGAGCATAGGTCATGCAATACTTATGCCCAATTCGGTAAAACCGTCGATTCATCAAAAATCTAAAGCAAATTCGAAAATCAGTATAAAATTGCAAGCGAATTACAATTCATACAGATGCCACTCGACCGAGTGCCTTAGTCACTCGATCGAGTGACATCACAAAATCGAGTCAGAATGCATGTCACGACCACCACTCGGTCGAGTCTCACAGTGACTCGATCGAGTGGCCACGTACTCGACCGAGTTGATCAGTAACTCGGCCGAGTACAGTCTGTAGCGCAAAACAGAATCATCTTTTACAAGTTCACTCGATCGAGTCCATCGACCACTCGATCGAGTGACCCATAACGATTAACACAATAAGTCGTACATTATTCTATTTCCAAAACTCGGTAGTAATTTGTGATTTATGTTAACACGTGTTTAGTCAATCATGTGTATTACTACCTTTTCAAAACATACATCATCATATTTGTATCTTTTCATCTCATTTATTATTTGAACAAACCGTTATTATTCGTTATATTATTACATCGTTACTAAAGCGTTTGTTATTTCTTTTGTCAATTTAATTATTGTTCGTTTATTATACTAAATGAACCCACATGCTAAATTCCAGTTCGACGTAGAATTAAATTGCATTAAATTGACTTAGAAACCCTTTTCAAATTCCATTCACATGTTTAGGGAAAATAAATCTTTGTATATCATTTTCCCGTTTTACTAACGCGCGTATTGTAAGTCATTCGAATTCTTAGTAGAGGCCGCTAATGTGCGGGCGGGGTTGGGTGTCCTTTGTGGGCTTCCCAACACGTACCCTCACCCCTTACTCAGAACCTCGGTTTCCGGATGTCCGAAACCGTTGGCACACGAGAGTCATTCATACACGATATCCGATAATGTCGGTATCGGTATCGCAATGCAAAGGGACGAGCCCAATAAACTCTGACATCGGAAATGGGCCGTATTTTGTATACGGACCACTACGACATAGAGTGGGCTCGAATGGTTCCGAATAACCACAAAATTCGGTGGCAACTCCACATAGACCTAAATTTCAATTCGATCCATTCTCATATGGAGATTCATTAGCCTACCCAAACCCGCGGGTGGCCGCGCCGGGGTGGACCTATGTCATGTCCACAATTTGGCGACTCCGCTAGGGATTAACTGATGCGTGACTTACCATCGGCATCCTCAGGGTGAGACTCGAATAGAAATCGTTTGACTAGTACAATACGCGTTTTAGTTCTACGGTTCATGCATAATCCATATTTTCCCGTGCCGGTACTCGCGACCGACGTCCCACTATACCGTTGATGTACTCCAATATGGATATGTCAAAAGGTGTTCATAGTCGATTCGAGTGGGTTTCACGGCATGTTCTAAGATCAACTCGACTTAGGAAGTCCGTCTCGATCAACGTCTAGACTATGTACACTGGTATAGACCCCTTATAGACCGACCGAGACTTAGTATAGAGCATACATGGCGTCGTTATAATGCTTGTGTGACTACGTGCTACTTGGTTTCCGAGTCGTTTTCAAAAACCGTCTTTTTTTCAAAGATTGCATCTTTTTTCAAACTATTCAATTTCAAAACCCGGGACACATACCGAATTTAGGACTTATGATTTTACTCAAAATAGCCTATTTTCTAGACGGTATGCTGCCCAAATCAAAACTCGAACTTTCAAAACCCGTGGCCCAATGACTTTTCGTTTTTTTCGGAAATTTGGGCCATTCACCGAGTCCACTTGGTCCTTTTTCAAAAATCATCAATTTTCAAAACCTTCCACTTCTAGGACTTCCCGTATTTAGCAGTGTCGGGTCGTGTCTTAAGTTGTCAAGTTCCGTAGCGTCGAAACTCTGTCGATCTTAGATCACAAGTTTCTTCCCTTTCCCAGTCTGCCTTATTAGACTAAGTCAAGGCCCACCTACGTAGGACAAATCCCTACAAAGAAGGGCCCGTCAACACAATCGAGTCCAAAAGTCTGGGGATGTCTCACGTGAACCTTCCTTCGAACAGGACTAGGCCCACCCGCTGAATCCTAAGGAAGGCCCACATTTCACAAGTCACCCGTCTAGGTGTCTTTTCCGAGTCATTTCCCTTTTAGTCTCGTTCGGGATGTACTTTCTATTTCGGGATTTTGGACTAGTTTCTGATTACGTGGTGTTCTTACAGACAGGCCACCCGAAACCAGGCATCAACGCAAAATGGACGAGTTGAAAAATGCTTTGACCAAGATCGAGACCCAACTGGCTGCCATCCAGGCTAACCAAGCGACTTTATCCATCCGCCTAAGCACCGTAGAGAAGACGGTCCCTACCGAAGGAGGTGAGCCCGCTGGGCCCATGGCCGAGCTGGTTAGTATTGTTCGTAGGCTCGAAGAACAGGTCCACCTATCGACAAACAACTCGATCCACACCGAAAATTCTCGTACTTATTCACCTTTGAATGACGAGCTACCCGCCAACCTCAACTTAACGGGAATTCCTATGTTTGAGGGTACCGAAGACCCGGTCCACCACATCCGGGCTTTCAAAGACTTCATGGCGGTCAAGGGAGTGAAGTCAACTATGTTCAAGCACTTGTTCCCTTCTTCCTTGGAGAAACATCCTAAGGCTTGGTTCTACAATCTCGATTCCAAGAAATACAAAACTTGGGACGATGTGGCTACCGAGTTTGCTCGGAACTACGCCGATAACACTGAAATCCAGACTACAATGCGTACTCTGGAGGTAATGGCCCAAGAGCCCAAAGAAGCGTTCACCAAGTATCTACAAAGATGGCGGGCCGAGAGTGTGAAGATGGTCGAAAAGCCCAGCGAAAAAGTGCTGGTGGAGGCCTTTGTCAAGAACCTCCTCCCATCCTACCGGGTCCATCTCCGGTATGCTATCATCCCCAATTTTGCCGCCCTTACTGAAATGGGCACCAGGATCGAAGATGACCTAAGGTTAGAGATCCTGACTATGGCCTCTACCAAGGGCTACCAAGGGGTTAGTTCGTCTACAAACAAGCCCGCACCTGCAGCTGCAACCCGCAACATCTTTGACGAGGTAAATCTGCTCGATACCTCAACCAAAAAGAATACACCAAATCGGGTTTCACAGATATAGGGACTACCTATACTTATGCCTTACAGAGGCTATCTTCGAAGGGTCTGATCCAACCAATAGGCCCAACTCCAGAGACTCCAGTAGAGAAGAGGCCCAAGCACTATAATGCTCAAGCCTACTGTCAGTATCACCGAGGTAACGGACATGATACTGAGAAATGTTGGAAACTAAAGCATCTGATCCAAGATCTTATCGAGAGCGGGAAAATCCCATTGCCCGGAGACAAGCCGAGCAACAAAGAAAACCCGTTCAGCACCCATGCCATATTTACAGGGGAGGTAATTGACTGTTCTCACCTCATTTCCCCGTTTATCCCACAAATCAACGGGATATGGTTTGATGACGAGGACGATGTGTACCTGGCTAAAGGGGAAGCTGTCCTCGTCACCAGAGAAGAAGTCCGAAAAGCCAAGTCCAAGGCCTTGGCCACCAACCACCTCGCCACTGCTGGGCGCGTCACTCCAACATCCGTCACTGAACCTGCCCGGACGGAACCGACCCCCGAGGAGCCAAGCAATGACGCGGCCTTGGTCCAACAAATGAAGAGGGTTCGAGCCGACTTAACCATATGGCAACTACTGGTTAGCTCACAAGCTCATCGGGAAGCACTGACTAAGGCTCTCGATGAAATCAAGGTCGATTCAGAAGCTACCCCTGCTGAAATGGTAGCTACTATCTTGCCCTACCTCAAGGGAAAGTCCAAGAACGAAGGCCCACTCATAACCTTCGCCGAATCTGATCTGCCATCATTTGGGCCCAATCACAATCTGGCCCTATACATCACGGTCATCTGTAAGGGTAAGTATCTCCCGATGACCCTTATTGACGACGGATCAGCCGTGAACGTCCTACCACTAAGGACTGCCAGGGCCCTCGGCATCACCGATGCCGACTATCTCTCAACAGCACAAACGATCCAGGATTTCGACGGAAGCCCAAAACCAGTAGCTGGGGCCGTTAAACTAAAGATCATAACGGGCCCAATCGAAAAGGAGTTGGAATTTCAGGTGATAGATGTCACCTCATCATTCAACCTCTTACTAGGAAGGCCTTGGATTCACGCAGTCAAGGCCGTATCATCTACCCTCCACCGAAAAGTCAAGATGCCCCTTAAAGACGGCATCATCACACTAGAGGCTACTCCTATTACCGTAGCAAGCTGCAATGCTACGGGCCGGGCCGACCCACGAGGATTCGATTTCGTAGGCATGATCGAGGAAGAGTTTCTCTTTAAGCCCTACTTTACAACTAGCATCGACGCGATGCTACAAAATTTGGGTTACCTACTAGGGGCTACCTCAAGACCATATCTTCCAGCTGGGAAGATCATCGAGGTCTTAAACGACGGCGAGTCCCAATTCGGGTTGGGGTATGCTATAACTCCAGAAAATGTGGTCCAGGCCGGTATTTACAAGGCCGCCAACATCCTTAAGGGTACTTACATAGGCCCTTATAGCCCGAAGTTAACTGACTACTTCGTCACTCCAGTCTTCGGAGCCATTCAAGTGGGCCTCTACCAACCCACCATCACATATCCCGAGACCAAAACGGCTCGAGAATGCAACTATATCCCCGATGATATATTCACCATCATCCAAGCAGAGTCCGAGAAAGTTGGAAGCGACTCCGAGCCCGTGTTGGGGCTCTTATTTGGAGAAGACAAGACCGTCCCTGCTCCAAAGGACGATTTGGTCAACTTGATCCTCCGCAGCGATCGGTTCGACCCAACCAAGCTAATCACCGAGGTCGGCACCAACACCGAGACAAGGGCTTGGAGGAAGACCATAAAATGGACCGACGATCAAGGACGGGTCTACAAGCTGACCACCGGCGAGGGAGATATGCTGGATACCGAGTCCGAGTCTGAGTCAGAGTCAGAGTCGGAGTCTGAGTCCGAGTTTAGAGGGTCTGGTGCTGGAGTCGAGTCTGTAATCCCTCTTCCCTTAGCCACTGAGGTCTCGGGGCCTGTCCCAAGACCTCTCCCTATCCCGCCACTGACCAACGATCAGATGGCAGCTCTATTCGAGCTATTTTCCAAATTTACCATCAATAATAATAACGAACACCGTTCTGCTTACGACTTGTCTTATTTCCAAAATTTTCTCAATTTCAAAAATTTTATATGCAATGACATTGAGAAACCCGACGAACAGGTACCTCTACCACAGCATCTAGTCGAGCAGCTCGAGCAAAGGGAATCCCGAGATCCGGTAATTGAAGACACCGAGTCCATCAACGTGGGAACCACTTTAGAGCCCCAGATGCTTAAGTTGGGCCTATCTTTAGATCCAGAGGAGAGACAACAGTTCACAGACCTCCTCCTAGAATTTAAAGACGTCTTTGCATGGTCCTACAAGGACATGTCGGGAATAGATCGAGAAATAGCAGAACACCGAATACCCATCAAAGATGGGTGCAAACCGGTAAAACAGAAGCTCAGAAGAATGAAGCCCGAATGGTCTCTTAAAGTCAAGGAAGAGGTCGATAAACAATTCAAAGCGGGTTTTATACAAGTGTCTGAATATCCAGACTGGGTTGCCAACATCGTGCCAGTACCCAAGAAGGACGGCAAGGTGCGGGTATGCGTGGACTTCCGGGACCTAAACAAGGCCAGCCCAAAAGACGATTTTCCGTTACCACACATCGACATATTGGTGGATAACACGGCCGATCATGCCCTTCTATCATTCATGGACGGGTATGCCGGATACAATCAGATCATAATGGCAGAAGAAGACATGGGTAAGACCACCTTCATTACACCATGGGGTACTTACTGCTACACCGTCATGCCATTTGGGCTTATCAACGCCGGGGCTACTTATCAACGGACCGCCACTACTTTGCTACACGACATGATGCATAAGGAAGTGGAGGTCTATGTGGACGATATGATCGTCAAATCCAAGGACCGAAGCGGGCACATCTCGGCCCTAAGAAAGTTCTTCACTCGGCTACGTAAGTACAACATGATACTGAACCCACAAAAATGCAGTTTTGGGGTAACGTCGGGCAAATTACTGGGCCATATCGTTAGCCAACGCGGCATCGAGGTCGACCCAGCTAAAATCAAAGCCATCACCGAGATGCAGCCACCCAAGACCGAAAAGGAAATAAGGGGGTTTCTCGGGAAGGTCCAATACATCAGCCGTTTCATTTCAAAGCTAACCATGGTATGTGAACCCATTTTCAAGAAACTGAAGATCGGGGAACGGGTGCTATGGGACGATAAATGTCAAGCGGCTTTCGATAAAATCAAGGAGATCCTGTCTGCTCCGCCGGTACTAATGCCACCTCAACACGGTCTGCCTTTGTCGCTATACCTAACGACGACCGAGACAGCCATAGGGGCTATGCTGGCTCAGACAGTTGATTCGGAAGAACGGGCTATTTACTAGATCAGTAAAAAGTTCCTCGAGTATGAATGCAAGTACACAATGCTTGAGAAAACGTGTCTAGCTTTGGTTTGGGCCACTAAAAAGCTCAGACACTACATGCTTAGTCACGAGGTACATGTGTTATCCAAAATGGATCCTATCAAGTACTTATTCGAGAAGCCCATCCTCAACGACATGATGTCAAGATGGACTTTAATGTTATCCGAGTTCGACCTCAAGTTCGTACCATTAAAAGTCATCAAAGGACGGGTAGTTGCCGAATTCCTCGCTGACAGCCCGACATCCGAAGAAGGCCACACTGATACATGGGCCTTTCCTGATGAAGACATATTCCATACCGATACCGAGACATGGGATTTGTATTTTGATGGAGCATCCAACTTCCGAGGATTTAGGGTCGGAATTCTGTTAATCTCGCCCCGAGGGGAACACACTCCCCTATCCATCAAGTTGGACTTTGACGTGACCAACAACGCAGCCGAATACGAAGCATGCATTCACGGGTTGCAAGCTGCCGCTGATTTAAGGGTAACAAACCTCCGGGTCCACGGTGATTCGTCATTGGTCATCAATCAAGCACTCCAAAAATGGAAAACTCGGAACGCCAATCTCGTGGCTTACTAAGCACGGGTACGGATTCTAGAGAAGCAATTCCAGAAGGTGGAATATATCTACCTGCCTCGGGAAGAGAATCAGTTTGCAGATGCACTTTCCAAATTAGCATCTTTACTGAACATCCTGGACCACCTGACCAGCATGCCAATCTGTGTCGAAAGGTGGTCAGAGCCGGCCTACATTCATGCCATTCAAGATATCGAGATAACTGACCCAGAACCTTGGTATCAAGCCGTCCTAACCTACCTGACAACGGGAGAATATCCCGCTGGAGCTGAAAATCGGGCCAAAAAGGCCTTGCGAAGATTAGCAACTCAATTTGTTCGTACTGACGACGGGCAATTATACAAAAAGACGGCACAGGGGGCTCTCCTCCTATGCATCGACAAGATACAAGCCGAAAAGGTCATGGCCGAGGTCCACGACGGTGAAAACGGTCCGCATATGAACGCCCATATGCTATCCCGTAAAATCATGAGGCTCAGATACTACTGGAACACCATGGAAACAGACTGCCAGTTATACGTCAAGCACTGCCATAACTGTCAGATCTTTGGTAATGTACAACATATGCCTTCTTCCTTATTATATACCATGACATCACCATGGCCATTTTCGACATGGGGTATAGACATAATTGGGAAAGTACACCCCTCCGGGACGGGAGGGCATTGCTTCATCTTGGTGGCCATCGACTACTTCACCAAATGGGTAGAAGCCGAGTCATACCGTGTCTTGAACGCCAAGCATGTGGCCAAATTTATCCAAAATAAGATCATATGCCGGTACGGGATCCCACACGAATTTATCAGTGATCACGGGACCCACTTTCAAGCTGAAACTACCGCATTACTGGCGAAATACGAAATTCAGAGGCATACATCTTCACCTTACCGACCCCAAACAAATGGAGCGGTAGAAGCGGCCAACAAAACAATTGTCACCATACTAAAAAAGATGGCTGAGAATTACCGGGACTGGCCCGACAAGATACCTTTTGCCTTATGGGGATACCGAACTTCAATCCACACTGCGACCGGAGCAACTCCATATTACCTGACATATGGAATGGAAGCAGTCCAACCGGTCGAGCTAGAAGTACCATCCCTAAGGATTCTGCTCGAAAGCCAGGTGCCCAAAGCAGATTGGGTCCAAGCCCGATACGATTCGCTAATCCTTTTGGACGAACGGCGGTCCCGGGCCCTCAATAATATTCAAGTATATCAAAAGAGAATCCAACGGGCTTTCAACAAAAGGGTTTGGCCCATGAAAATCAAAGACGGTGATTTAGTCCTAAAATCGGTCCGTGCCTTACTACCGGTTGACCCAAGGGGAAAGTTCAAACCCAATTAGGCTGGGCCATACTTAGTCAAGAAAATCCTATCAGGAGGAGCGGTGATGCTGACGGACCTGGACGGCAACGAGTTCGTCAACCCGACCAACTTGGACCAGCTGAAGCGCTACTACCCATGAACCTCAATATCAATGTCATTTGCAAAAATTTATAAAACTTGGTCTTTTTTATAAATTTTCAAAATTTTAGACAAGTCAATAAGTTAGAATTAATTATTCTACCGTCGCACATCTCGGATTAATAATCTTGATGTATTTCGAAAATTGCAAAAATCAATCCAATCAAATCAAAAATTTTGAACTACGGTTGGTTTGATTCCGCTAATTGTGGATACGTAGGTAACCCCTCAAAAGGGTACAACCACTACAATAAACGAAAAGAGGGGAACGGTATTCAATAATACGTCTTTATTAATATCTCGATAAACTCGGGAATCACAAAAAAAAAAAAAATGGCATACACAAAAAATCACACCAAAATAATAATAATAATAATAATAGGAGACTAATATCCCGGCATTTTCCCCTTTCCTTTGTCCTTCGGGTCGCGTGGAGCCCGAGGTAGCCGAGGTGGGGATGAGCGTTCCCTAATCACAAGGGGAATCTCCTTAGCACGAACCCGCTTCTTGGATGACGGGTCTTCAATCACAGTCTTCGGCCCAAGTCGGGCCCGTACATGCTCGGGTAGCCTATCCCATGGGCCAAGTCGGTCCTGCACGGCCAGTCTAGGGCCCAGTCTCCTTTCCAAGTCCGTCTGGGGGCTCACTTTCCGCCGAACACCTTTAGCACCGGACCCTTCAGCTTGAGTCTTAGCTTTCTTCTTTTGTCCGGACATTAGACGAACTAGGGTAGCCGGAGTGTCTCCCTCATCAAAAAACCCCCTGTTGTCTTTAGCCTGTTCTCTCCTCAGCAGGTCAAAGGCTTCATCAACCTTCAAAGCAGCTCGGGCCTTGGCATCACCTACTTTGGTCCACTTCACATATGAGTCTGAAACCCAGGTCGAATGCCGAGACTTGGAGACAGGCCAAGTATGCCGGGTGTACCACCTTTGAGCCCAAGTATCACACATCACATCAGTCAGTTGGGTAGGGTCACTCACAACTGCTTCCACTTCTGGTATCCGTTGAGCTCGTCCGTACTGCCTTAGTATGCGATCCGGGTAAAGATGAATCGTCTGCCTAAAAGACAAGATCACTTGGTAACGGGCTTTGTCCCTCGGGTCCAAGCCAGTCCAAACGTAGATGGGCCATCATGGAACGACTCATCGAATCAACCGCCTACCGTGGATCGATAACACCTCGTCCCAATATTTCTGGCTAATCAAGCGAGAGAAATCGATGGCCCGCCTCCTCGTCATCAATTGGTTATGGCGGTAATTGCTAGCATCAAGTGGGGGATCTATCACCGATAGCCTCTCATAAAGCCAAATCTGAAAAAGGAAACAAAAACATTATATTCCAAGACGAAACAGACGACACTCGATCGAGTGCCAAGGTGACTCGATCGAGTGGCGTCACTGGAAGTAAACAGAAGACCTTTTTACGAAGGCACTCGATCGAGTGCCAGGGTGACTCGATCGAGTGCCCACTGCAGTAGCCGAATTCTCGAAAAAATTCAAAAAATCGAGAAATCGAGAAAAATAAAAAAATCCGACTTACTTGCAGCAAACGGGTACTTCCGGTGAGACGAACGGACAATTCCCTCTTGCGATTGTCCAAGCCTTGGAATATTTCACCCGTGATCAGCCAAGCCGGGATATGCTCCGTCTCCATTAAATCAACAACGGTTAATAGACGGATATGACCCATACAAGATAATAAATCCATGTTACCCTCAAAGGCATATACATGAAGCATGCAAAAAGAAAAAGCCCTCCGGCTATGGACTGATCTCACCCGGACATCGTGTGGGTTCATAAACGTTTCGGCCAGATCGATCAAGGAGACTGTGTTATCATCTTGAGTCATGCGAGACACCTCGTTGTGAGAAAGCCCTAAAAATTCTCGAAGCTTCCTCCTCCAATAAGCCAAGCACGCATCCAAGAAATAACGATCAACCACCATCTGACGGAATGGGTACAGTTGAGTTATACCCGTCTGGTTCAAGACCACCCTATCAGCATCCCTAAATTGACGGGACCATGCCTGCAACTGATGGGAGGGATTTGTCGTGGAATCCCAACCGTCAATAATAAACCGGCTATTCCTATGGTAGATAGGGAAAGTCGGGTCGAATCCCCGGCAACGGCGCCAAATTGATGGTAAGGATTTGTCGTGGAATCCCAACCGTCAATAATATAACCGGCTATTCCTACGGTAGATAGGGTAAGTCGGGTCGAATCCACGGGGACGGTAATGTAAAGCCTAGACTAAGGTCGCCTAAATACGAGACTAAGTCAACGAGCTAAACTAGAATGATAAAAGGGGAGAAAGCTAGACTAGGCTAAGGCTAAGGAGAAAGCAAACAAAGGAGAACGGGCTAGGATTAGGTCGGGGTCAAAGGGGTAACGGAATGGTCAAGGGAGAACTAGAGTGAAGGAGGTAGTAGGGTGATCTAGGTTGGTCCGGGCTCTCGCAACTTAGACCTACCTAGAGGTTCATCCTATAACCCATCTTGGCGACACACATGACAAACGGGGTTCTAACGTGCTATAGTGGCCTAGGTCGCATCCGGGCTCTCGCTACTTAGACCGACCTAGGAGTCGTCCTCACCGGGCTCTCGCAACTTAGTGAGGGAACCGAACCCACAAACAAACTATCACCCACAAGAGAAAGGCAAGAAAAACAAGTATTTGCAACTACTAGTCATTCATGCATTTCAACAAACATGTAATATGCATCAAACCAAGAGGAAACCCAAATCTTCCACCAACATCTACAACAATCCCTTAATCACCCAATTAACACCCTAATCACCCTACTAACCCTAGCAAGAACACTACTCTAACATAATCAAACTACAACTAACACTAACAAGAGGAATCATCATAAGAAACAAAACATATATAAACAAACTCAATCAAACTAACAAGAACAAGAACAAACAATAATAAAGATTCAAACTTGGATTAATAAAACAAGATTAAAGAGAAGGAAAAGGAGATTATACCACACTAGAGAGGAATAAAGGAAGAAATCTTGCATAAATGGAAGAAAACCCAAATTCATCAACCAAGGTTGTCAATCTTGGTTGGATTCTTCAAGAATTCCCAAATTACAAGACTAAACTAGGATTAACAACTAATTACCGACTAATCTACACTAATCTAATCTAATCTAACCTAAAGTAGTCTAGGGTTTAAGGTCTAATGAAGTGCATGAGCTTAACAAAACAAGGGAAGAGTATATATAGGGTTACAAGTGGAAAGGAGAAGAAAGAAAGGAGTGCGGCCTGAACTGAGCTCATCCCGTTCGGGATGAGTTGGTCCCGTTCGGGATGGACCCTTCACAGAACACCTCTCTTTTGTGCACCTCAACCGGTTCCGGTTGAGCCTTGTAGGCCTCCTTTAAGCTTCTTTCGGTCCCTCCTTGCTTCTCATGGGTTTCTCATCGATTCTCGGGACTCGGGATCGGGTCTCGGAGGCTCGGGACTCAGGATCGGATCTCGGAGGCTCGGGACTCGGGATCGGGTCTCGGAGGCTCGGGATTGGGTCCCAAGGTCTCGGGGTCGATTCCAAGGCATCGAGTCATCGTTCCTTTACTTCGTTGGCTCCAAAATGTGTATGTATCGAGTCGGAATCGCTCCAACTCTTCCAAATCGGTCTTGGGAACCTGAAACGAACTAAAGGAAGCATAAGAAACCCATAAACCGCTCCCAAGGAGCGATTCCACAAGGAAAATGGGACCAAAACACTACGAAATAGGCACTACAAACCACACTTATCAGCAACATAGCGCACAACCTGTCGATTCCCATGCTAGATTGCTTAAAAGGATAAAGAGACTTTGTTTTTGCCTTAGGGGAAATAAAAGATTTTCTTTTGATTTGTGATGGGAATTATGAAGAAATCAAGAGCAAGAGGGGGCTATATATAGTCTTAGCCTTGCAAATCTCTTTCCATATCACTTCTAGGAAAAGTTTCCTAATTCCAAAACGGAATTAACCCACAAGCCTAGTCCCGATACTAGCGAGGAAATATTCATCCCGAACTTTCCTAATTTCTTTAGGAGTCAATTCTTTCAAAATTTCAAAATTTTCAAAATTCGAGTTTTCAAAAATCCAAGGTCATTTTCCCCAGCACGAGTCATTTCACTACCTACGTGTTGCATGTATTTTATGTAACTATTACAGGTACGGCTCAAGCAAGGACATGCAAACCATCAAATCTCCCTAGCAGCATTTTTCGGGATAGCACGAGATGGGCCAACACACAGGCACACCCAGGGCTTACGCGACAAGTCCAAATTCCCCACAGAGTACAATCATCCAGCGCAGGTATGATTTCTGTCTTATGGCTGGCGAGCCCTTCACGCGAGTCTAATGGACTATAAACGACCCGACCGGAAGTCTACCAGGTCTTAACAGGCTTGGTAGCTACTCTGACTTTCGCCCTGTCCAAGCCTCAGTCAGAGTGGGGGCTCTGTAGACACCCGCATTTTGACTGCCAGGTGTCTATGGCAGTTTCCAAAAAACACCCGATGATGATCGGACGCTAACGTGTTTCTACGCGCTCGGATACGGGCTCAAATCCATTAATCGCTGGCTAACACACTTACATAGTACAAATCTCACAAAAACAACCTCGAATCCAGGCCCAGTGGATCATTCCGAGTCAAACAAGACTAATTTGGGCCAAAACCGACACCGGAATTAAAACCGACTTTTCACGATTGGGTCAACCCCGGTCAAAGTCGTTTCCGAGACACACAAAAAACAACCATACAACCACCAAAAGTCCAAGTCAAACATAAAACCCATCAAACACCCAAAGTCAAGGTCCAAAACAATGGACCCGTGCAACCCGACTGGGCCACTCGATCGAGTGACCCACCCACTCGATCGAGTTGGCTTGTTTCAAGCCCGACGACAGGCTTCACGGGCCACTGGACCGAGTTAGCCCCATACTCGGTCGAGTAACCCTAAACTGGTGCCCTAGCCATGCCTATATAAGCAACCCCCATGCAACACAATTACACATCTTTTTGCAACCTCAAGAAACCCTAGAGCAATCATACACACACATACTACGTCTTTTACAAACCCTAATCAAACCCTAGTAATCCTACACTAGCAAAAAACCCTAAACCTAATTTTAGGAATCAATCCCGGGCCACCACAACTCAACCTTCATCCACCTCGAAGACTCTTGTGTTAAAGCCGCGGTTACGAGTCCGCACCGAGACAAGAACATGTAGGTTGAGGGTGTCAAAACCCTCTCTTTCCTTTCCTTTCCTTTCTCTCTTCGTCGTCCGTCCCTTTTTTCTCCGTCTTCTTTCGTTTTTTTACTTATTTTCGTTGCATCATAATATCGATAATACTACTAATACCAAAGCATTAAAATATTTATCGATTTGTGACGAATAAGAAGAATACCGGGATAAGGAAAACGCATATACAAGTGTATTGCACACGCGTCGTCGGTCGCTTATCCCGATACCCCGACTATTTGATTATTGAGATAAATTAACTTAAACAACAATTCGTTATTATTTCTCATCATCCATCTTGCATCCATCAATTTTCAAATCAATTTTAATAAGGGTCGAAACCCGTTGACACAGATCCGACATCACAATCTCTAGGGATTTTTCGATGTCGGAGAAGTCGAGGGATTCAAGTTTTTTTTATTCAAGTAACGCGTCGATTTTAGATTCGATACGAATTCCATAATTGGATATCGAATCTAACAATCAAGTCATATAAATTAATTAACGTGATTTGTTCATATCACGATAATTAATTTAAAGCGACTAAAATTAATTTATCCTTTTTTTATATTTCACTCTAATATCCCATATCGATTCAATAATCGAATATGGGATACGATGAGTATTCAAATTAAGAATCAGGTATAAATTCAACAATATTTATATTCGGTTTAATAAAATCAATGATTTATAAAAAGCCCGAATTGAGCAGAAGTCATGCAATACTTATGCCCAATTTGGTAAAACCATCGATTCATCAAAAATCTAAAGCAAATTCGAAAATCAGTATAAAATTGCAAGCGAATTACAATTCATACAGATGCCACTCAACCGAGTGACATCACAAAATCGAGTCAGAATGCATGTCACGACCACCACTCGGTCGAGTCTCACAGTGACTCGATCGAGTGGCCACGTACTCAACCGAGTTGGTCAGTAACTCGGCCGAGTACAGTCTGTAGTGCAAAACAGAATCGTCTTTTACAAGTTCACTCGATCGAGTCCATCGACCACTCGATCGAGTGACCCATAACGATTAACTCAATAAGTCGTACATTATTCTATTTCCAAAACTCGGTAGTAATTTGTGATTTATGTCAACACGTGTTTAGTCAATCATGTGTATTACTACCTTTTCAAAACATACATCATCATATTTGCATCTTTTCATCTCATTTATTATTTGCACAAACCGTTATTATTCGTTATATTATTACATCGTTACTAACGCGTTTGTTATTTCTTTTGTCAATTTAATTATTGTTCGTTTATTATACTAAATGAACCCACATGCTAAATTCCACTTCGACGTAGAATTAAATTGCATTAAATTGACTTAGAAACCCTTTTCAAATTTCATTCACATGTTTAGGGAAAATAAATCTTTGCATATCATTTTCCCGTTTTACTAACGCGCGTATTGTAAGCATTCGAATTCTTAGTAGAGGCTGCTAATGTGCGGGCGGGGTTGGGTGTCCTTTGTGGGCTTCCCAACACGTACCCTCACCCCTTACTCAGAACCTCGGTTTCCGGATGTCCGAAACCATTGGCACACGAGAGTCATTCATACACGATATCCGATAATGTCGGTATCAGTATCGCAATGCAAAGGGACGAGCCCAATAAACTCTGACATCAGAAATGGGCCGTATTTTGTATACGGACCACTACGACATAGAGTGGGCTCGAATGGTTCCGAATAACCACAAAATTCGGTGGCGACTCCACATAGACCTAAATTTCAATTCGATCCATTCTCATATGAAGATTCATTCGCCTACCCAAACCCGCGCGTGGCCGCGTCGGGGTGGACCTATGTCATGTCCACAACACTTAACCTTAACGAGTTACAAAGCACTCAATCATAAACGAGTCACAAAGCACTCAATCTTAAACGAGTCACAAATCACTCAATCTTAAACGAGTCACAAATCACTCAATCTTAAACGAGTCACTTAGCACTCAATCTGTTATCCTTGCGAGTCCCAAAGAACTCAAAAGGCGAACATAAATCTGTTATCCTGGCGAGTCCCATAGCACTCAAAAGGCGAACATAAATCCGTTGTCCTAGCGAGTCCCAAAGCACTCAGAAGGCAAATATAAATCCGTTATCCTAGTGAGTCCCAAAGCACTCAAAAGGCAAACATAAATCCGTTATCCTAGCGAGTCCCAAAACACTCAAAAGGCGAGCAAAAATTCGTTATCTTAGCGAGTCCCTAAGCACTTAATTCACATCTCCAGAGGAGTACCTAAAGCAAAATGCAAACCCAAAATCGACGTAACCATTCGCCAAGGATATTAAATCAGATCTAAGTCACCAATAAAAAAACTTAAGCAAAAGGTCAATGTCAAAGACCGAAACTACTAAAACAACAAACCCAAAGCAAAATAAGCAAGACGCGCAAGCAGGGGCGAATCTAGGATTTAAGGATAGAGGGGCGCTATTAAAAAAATTCATGGAAGAAATCTAAAAAAAAAATACATCATAATATTTAAATTTCAATGTCGATATTACATGCTACTATTATAAAAAAAATTACAATCTAAGAAAAATCTAAAGCCATCCGACGAGGATTCATATCTTGAAAGCGCTTTATAACATCATCATCATCCCTAACTTGTGCAAAAAATTCTCTTTCAATATAAGGGACTAAGCAATCATTCAAAAAATCGTCGGCCATACTATTTCGCATATAATTCTTCACATACTTCATGGAGGAGAAAACTCTTTCCACACTTGTCGTTGCCACCAGAAGTATCAACACAAGCTTCAATAACAAATAAACACGTGGATATGCAACCTGTTTCTTTGTCTCAACAAGCATAGTTGATAGTTCACAAAGACTCTTGATATGATGAAATTTTGAATCCCTTCGCATATCACTTACAAAAATAACAAGTTCAAACTCAAGTGTTTGGATATCAACATCATCAAACTCATTAGGATAGAACTTTGCAAGTCTCACCAATCTGTCCTTATCGAAAGAAGCAAACACGTCGACGGGACTAAAACAAGCCATACATATTAGCATCTCCATGCTTCTCTCATTAAATCGGCTATCTAGTTCTTGGAGTTGCAAATCCGAAACACTTATAAACATGTCAACTCGAAATCGGTGTAAGTTTGTCACATTAGTAAGGTGACGTCTTGATCTTCCCGGAGGAGCAAAGAAATCGGTCATATTCGGGACTTCAATCTTATGTTTTTTTACAAAATTTAGAAACCGTACCAAGAAATTGGTCCCACCCATCATTCTTAAACTTTCCCAAATGCTCTTTAGTCAAATCAAGAATAGTCAGGGCATTAACAATGTCTTGATCTTTTCTTTGTAATGCTTCACACAAAGAGTTGGTGTATCCATACACTACCTTCATTAGATGTAACATGAAAACAAACTCAAAAGATTCAAGATAACCCATCCCATTTACGACTTTAGCACGATCATCGGCGTATTTTGCTTCTTTACTACGTATCTCAAAAACATCAACAAGTGTAGCATATAAAGCACTACAAGAATAGAGCTCTCGGGCGTCCACACAGTGGCTTGCGTCAGTGGACACTATTTGTGGATAGGCGTCCACAGTCGGACGCTAAAAAGTGGAAGCCATGACCGGTCGCCTATTTCTGAAGCGAGCGTCCACTGTTGGACACCAAAAAACGGGCGTCCACTCTGGCGACTGACTGTGGACGGCATGGTGGCGTGTGTCAGTGGACGCCAGGTGCCCCCGGATGGCGTCCACAGTCAGTTGCCACCTACCCCATATGGCATCCGATTGTGGACGCCATCCAGGGGCACTTGGCGTCCACAGTCAGACGCCATTTACCCTGAATATCTGCCATTTGACCCAATTTTTAGCTCCCAGTAGCGTTTGACATGGCGTTTGTTAGTGGACGCCATGTAATGCCGTAATCATGCGTTCGATGTCTAGCCAAAATCTGCAAAATAAACAACATTCACAACTCTCAATTATCCACACACAACTGTCAACCATCCACAATACCTCAACTTCATTCACTCTCAATCAACCACAACACTTCAACGCTCGACACATTTCTGCTGAAAAAACATTCATATAAAAAAGTTTTAACATACGGTTTGAAGGTACACATATCTAAACTAGTTTGAAGATACATCATCCATAAATTCTAGTTACAACAACAAAAACAATCAGTTAACTGTGAAGCTAGCTGCAGCACCAGAGTTACCACCACCCCCGTTAGAGGGGTCTCTGTCATCCGGAGGGGATGAGGGACGACCTTTGTTGCATTTCGCAAACGTGGCCTGAAACATGTCCATCTGTTCCTGCATCTTCTTGATTTGCTCATGCTGCTGTGCCAGCTGTGCCTTCATCTGCTCCTTCTCCGGGTCCTGCTGAGATCCCGCCGACGTGTACTCCATCTGTGAAGCGGTGCCGAGACGCGGTGGCGGAGGTTTTAAGTACATCTCGTGCGCATTCCCAACATCGTACACATTCCCTTTCTTGTACCCCGAAACGACCTTGAAAAAGGTTTGATTCGGGTCGGCTTGGGTAGGATCAGAAGCAGTGTCGGTGTTCGCATGCTCATTATAGGCATCCTACGTACACAACAACGATTTCAATTCAAGTTATTAGATTAAATCATTAAAGATAGTTATCTACCACCTAAAGTATAAACAAAGTTGATTTATTTGAAATAGTTAGTACTCACCCAGATCGCCTGATCTTTCTTCGTGACAAACCGAGTCATCCCTTCGTCATCGCTCTTTCCGTGCATGTCCAGGCACAGTTCGGGCGCGGTTGGAATCCTCCCGAGTTCAGCTTGTATCTATTGAATGTATATGAACTTTAGGTGAATATTATGCGAACATAGTTTATGAGAAATTAAGTAATATTATGATATTAATAAAACTCATACCTTCATGGCACGATGGTAGGAAGACTGAGAACCCCGATGATGTGTTGGGTTCGCCTTCCCCTCCAATTCGGCGTTCTTCATCTTGTTCCTTTTTCCCCTATCCGATCTGACCTTGAAATCCGCGCTGTTATGGTATTCAACCTACCTCTCCAACATTTCCCCTGAAATATGAAGTTACTAATATAAAGGATTGATGTTAGATTGTTTGTTAAAACTGAGTACTACTGAAAACTTCTCCTGTAAGGTCTTTTAGCGCAGTCCCCTGACCCGTGTATGGTGTTTGTTCATGACATCCGCAAAACGTCTTGTACAGGTCTCATTATACCTGTCTCATACCCTTCCTTCCAACTCCGGCTTCCAAGAGAACTTCAACTACAAAACCTAGACGGATTATTAATTAGTTGCAAAAATATTTACAAAAAGTTTACATTATAAAATAACAACTCGGTAAGTAAACCAATCAACGTACCCGGAAGTTGTTGAACCACCACTGCCGTACGTCTTGTGGCACCATAGTCCAGCAAGTGTACCCCTGACCTTTATCGACCGTGTAGCTGTTAGTACAGCCTGTGGTCACTTCTTCATCCAAAAACCTACACCGTATCGAAAATCACATATATGTATGAAATCTTAAAAGATATAGTCGAACAATTCATATGTTACAAAAGTATTGACATGTTAGATTATATTACCACATGTGACTAGGGTCAATCAACACCCGGCCCTCGTCGTCATACTGCCGCCTGTCTTGTTGCTGCCCCTGTTGCTGCCCATGCTGCTGCATCTGCTCCGGTCCCGTTTCAGGGACCACTTCCTCTTCCACACGCTGCATGCTACATGTTTGAGCAGACCTACCACCACCACCACGTCTTCTGGTGCCTTTGCCTGCCATCTTACCTTGCAAATAACAATGTCAACAACAATTAGCAATTACAATCTAACATAATTAAAATAATGTACCAAATAATTAAGACAACGATCAGTAAAACCTACTCCAACAACTCTAATAGTCATCTTCGCTGTCGTTATCGTCATCACCCTCATCCTCCTCATTCTGATCTTCCTCCTCCGTCTCCTCGCCCTCCACCTGATCGTCCTCCAAATTCTCTTCGTAATGTCTGTCATCCTCATCAAGGATCTCCCGAACATCCGTAACCATGTAATCGTTTTGTCCATCGTCATCATCCTCAAAATCTTCCTCTACCCCTTCATTTTGATTTTCATTGGAGAACATGGTCTCGTCACTTGGAGATAAGCGTGCCCCACTTGACGCCGGATCTTCCTGGAACAAAGAACTGCCTATTTGCCCCCGTGGTTTAGTCTTAAAGTCTGCGCACCGTTGACTTTGATTTCTGTCATTTCTCGTGTAAGGATAGGGAGCAAAGTAGACTTGCTTTGCCTGATGTGCGAGTATGAACGGATCATACGAAGGATATTTCCTGGCGTGATTAACTTCCACAATATTGTAACGTTCATGCACTCGGGTCCCGTTCACTGAGTTGTCTTTCCACTCACATTTGAATATCACAGCTCTATAGCCCCGTTCTTTACCAGCGTAGCACAACTCGAAACTATCCTCTAAAATACCATAGTACTCATCGCCATCAAGAGATGACACATTCACACCAAAATTACATCTAGCCTTGTTCTTTCCGTAGTTGAATGTGTGAAAATTGAACCCATTTACCGAGTACCGGTTCCAGGTCTTAACCACTCGCACAGGACCGTATGCCAAACTTCTAACCAAATCATCTTGTATGTCTAAGGCAACTACATGATCCTTAAGCCACTTAGGAAATTGTTCCTCATGCTTACTCCAAACATCATCAGCGTTCACATCAGGGTTTTAAGCCACATATTCAGTTACAAATTGCTTCTCTTAAGGCTCTAAAATCTCACAATTAGAAAGTAGGTAAAGGTGAGCTCGGTTGTACTCTTTCTCATCTAGTGTCCTAGAACCCTCAACGGATGATGTTCCTTCCTCGTCCTTCTTTTTGAAAAAACTCGGGTATAGTAGGATCAATTGACATCGACTGTTCTAGGTTCAGATTCTTGGTTTTTGTTTGGACATCTTTCTCGAAGTAGAGGGAGCAGAAGTTTGCATTCTCTTCTGTCAAATATGCATTACAAATAGAACCCTTTACCCTAGCTTTGTTACCAATTTTCTTCTTCAAATGATTAAGGAACCTAAATACACAAGCTATGCACTTCTATTAATAAAAATGAACTATGTTTCTGTTAAATTTATAAATGAAGTTACTAAAATTTATGTACCTTTCAAATGGGTACATCCATCTATACCGGACAGGTCCTCCAACCTTAGCCTCGTATCGCAAGTGGACCGGTAGATGCTCCATGGAGTTAAAGAACAACGGTTGGAAGATCATCTCAAGTTTGCATAGTATCTGTGGAATTTGAGCCTCCAGCCGAGTCATGTCCTCAACTTTAGATTCTTAAGATCAACACAGCGTTTGAAGTCGAAGGCGTACCCATCAGGGAACTTCAACTTCTCTACCCACTCCAACAACGCCTTTCTCTGAGCCTTGTCAAGGCTAAACAAGGCTCTCGGTTTTGATCCATCCCGTTTTATGTGCAGTTGAGGACGGTCACAAATATTTTTTAGATCTTGCCGGGAGCCTGTAGTGTCACAACTCTTCCCCTCCACATCCATCACAATATGAATCAACAAAAAAGTTTTTCTCTATGTGCATAACAACTAAATTGTTATGAAGTAACAAAGTACTCCAATATAGTAGGTCAAAAAATATGCTACGTTTAAACCAACCATTTTTCAACTTTTTAAGGTCTTTGAACTCTTGCTCGGTTCCGTCAACAGTGGACGGGCTAAACTTAATTTAGAGCTGACTAAACCAAAATGTAATCGCAATTTAATCACAAATTACGAATTACTCAAACTTAATTTCCCTAACTTAATTTCTCTAACTTAATTTCTCCAGTTTAATCACAAATTATCCAAATCCTAATTCATCAATTTAATCCCCGAATTAACCGAATTCATCAAATCCTAATCAAAATTGGGCTAAACAAACAATGCAATTCAATTGAGACCTAAACAATATTAATTATCAAACTACCATAATAACTGGAAAAAAAATTAAAGCTAACCAACATTATAATGAATAAGAACTAATTAAAATAAGAAAAACATACCGGAAATTAGGAATAAGAAGGGAAAATGGGGGAGAGGATTCACGGTTGAGGGTAGAGAGAAGGTAGAGAGTGAAAAAATTGAAGTATGAAGGAGGAGGGTCGGCGATTATTTGAAGCAAGTTGGGCAAACGGGCGTCCGACAATGGACGCTCGAAAAAAAATTCTGAGACCAGAGAGGTCGTCCGCTTGCGGACGCCATATGTACCCCTTTGGCCTCCGCTAGTGGACACCCGTCTGCCTCAATATTTCCCTTTCAAACTTTTGTCGGACGCCATATTTAGCGTCCGATAATGGACGCCCGCTTTTTGACTCAGACGCTATTTAGGCGTCCATATGCCCAGGACGCCCTTCAGGTGGTTGCCCGGGGCTGATTTTCTTGTAGTGAAGACATTGATGGGAGGGATTTGCCGTGGATCCCCACCAACAAATAAAAACCAACTATTTCTAACACGTAGATAGGGTAAGTCGGGTCGAGTCAACGAGGACGGTAAAGTGGGTTTGGACTAAGTTTCACCTAAGGACTTGACTAGGTCTCAAAGCTAAGCTAATCTAGAACGATAAGAAGGGGGATAACACTATGACTATGACTAAGATTCAACTAACTAAGGGAACAATGACTAAGCTGATGAAGAAATCAAACAAGGAAAGAATAGGGTTAGGTCGGGTTCATAAGTGTAGTAGGATAGTTGGGAGATCGATGGTGCAAGGTTCACCTAGTTACTAAGGTTGGTCCGCGCTCTCGCATCAAAGCCAATGTCCGCACTCTCATGTCAAAGACAAAACCCGAATACTTATGCAAGATGTTACTCAAAACACAAGGATTCAACCACAAATCAATCACACAATGAGAAGAGGAAGACAAGCAAGAGAAGTATTTGCAACTACTACTCTAACAAGCAATTCAACAAACACATAGTGTGCATAACATGTGACTAGTAACAACGAATCCACCTTTACCCACAATCAAACCCTAATCATCCATAATCAACACTTAATCCCCCTACTAACCCCACAAAAAGTCTACTCACACATGTTCAAACTAATACTAACACAAAGAAAGGAAAACATCAACATATCCATAACATTCATTATGAAGATGAGACTAACCAAAACAATGAACTATGAACAAAAATTAAAACTTGGATAACAAAGGAAGAAAAAGAGTAAAGGGGGAAGAAAGATTATACCAACTAAACAAGAGAAGAAAATATGAACACTTGCATAGAAGAAAACCCAAACATCCACCAATGTTGTCAAGATTGGTAGTGATCTTCAAAAATTCCAATAATACAAGGATTAAACTAAGATTAAGAACTAATTAAAGACTAATCTACACTAATCTAGGCTAAAGTAGTCTAGGGTTTAGTGGGTAATGTCTAACATTTCATGGGGGGGGGGGGGGTATATATAGGGTTCCAAGAACAAAGGAGAAGAAAATAGGAAACACGGGCTGCAGCTGGCCCATCCCAGTCGGGATGGTGGTGGTCCCGACCGGGACGAGATGGTCCCGACCGGGACGAGCTTGGTCCCGGCCGGGATGGCCCAACAGTAGCCGCTCTAAGTTTGCACTCCTTCCCGACCGGGAAGGCTACTCTTCCCGCCCGGGAAGGGTAGTCTTGTAGGCCTCCAATATGATCTTAAAGGTCCCTCTTTGCTCTTCATAGGCTTCTCATCGATTCTCGGTGCTCGGGATCGAGTCTAAGGGGCTCGGGAATGGGTCCCAATGTCTCGGGATCGAGTCTAAGCCACCGAGTGATCGTCGCTTCTCTTCGTTAGCTCCAAATGCGTCGGAGACGAGTCGAAATCGTTCCATTTCTCCAATATTGGTCTTAGGAACCTAAAACAAGGTACAAGAAGCGTAAGTAGCCTCGAAAACCGCTCCAAGAAGCGATTCCACAAGAGAAACTGGGACCAAACACAAGAAATAGGCACTACAAACTACACTTATCAACTCCCCCACACTTAATCCTTACTCGCCCTCGAGTAAGCACAAACTAACTACTAAACTAAGAGGAACTAGACTACTAACCGAGCGGGTATTAGCACACCCTACGCCTTTTCAACTCACGTGAGAACACTTAGAGGAAAAGTGCTCTCCGCAAGGCAAGTGAGGTCTTGCGACAAAACTGTGGATGCAACCGAACACGAAAACACATAAACACACAAACAATCGAACAAACAAAAAACAAACGGTTGCATCCAAGAAGAAATAAATACCGCTTCCCTCTACAAAGCGATGAAAGAAGCACCGGTTAAGGACTCAAGGCAAGTGACAATGTTCCCGAACTAATAATACAAACCGATATGAACTAAACCCTAATAGTATGACAACAAAGCAATAAAAACGTTGGTAACTTACCTAGGTTCCTCCTAACCTCCTAAGAACGTACTACGGGACGATCGGTGGGATGGAAAAAGGATGAAACACGGTGTTAGTCGACATTGTTGGTAAGTGAGACCCCGCCCCCTTTAGTGATAAGCCAAGAGGGTCGTCCCAAGCTCAAACTCGCCCAACTAATCCAAGTAAAAAGGTGGAATATGATTGCAAAATGAGGGAAGACCGATCATTACCGCTATCATCTTTCCTAGGGACTCGGTCCTTTGGTAGGCTCTTCACGGTAACGATCGGAAAAAGGCTTATTTTTGAGATGGTGGGAATCTTTTTTTGAGACGATTTTCTTTTGGCATTTTTTCTCTTTCACATTTGGCTTTTGATTTGCTATGCCACTTCTTTTTCTTCTATTATATTTTGTTTTTGATTCGTTGTGCCTTTTCTTTTTCTTCTTTCTTTTCTTTCTTTCTTTTTTCTTTCTTTTTCTTTGTTTTGACTTGGCTTGTTTTTTGAATGATTTTGTTTTGTAGGCATTTCTTGCAACCAAGTGAGAATTTCAACAATTTGCAACTTATTTGTGGAGATGTGTAGGAGGTAGGGAAATGGGTAAGTCGGAGAGCGTCCTTCCCTTCAAACCCACAAAAAGGTGAAAAAATTGGACTAATCAAACAATTTCAAACATGGCCACCTAAGAGACTGGACTCGGCAACCAAGGCCTTTTCACACCGTGGGTGGTCATAATGGCCAAAATGTAAATCCCGTAGTAAATCCCTGGTAGACTAGGTGGACTCAAGGTAAAGGACCAACGAAACTATTGATTTAGGGTCATTCTACTAGACTAAAGTCCAAGACTCGATTCACATCACTAGGAAGGGAAAGTAAACACTTGCACACTAGCCTCAAAATCGGGTTTTCAAAAACCTTTTTTTCTACACTAGACAATAACTACACATCACAAAACAAAGACGCAACAAAAAAAATGAAAGAAAATGAGACAAAGACAACAAAACAAAACAAAACAAACACACAAAGAGAACAAACACCACCCCGAACTTCCAAACAAGCCACCAAATCAACCTCAAACTCTACAAAGCTCCACCCGAGCACACATCATCACAAAATCTCCTCCAAACTCCATAAGAGATAAAGAGGAAAAAGGGATAAAAAGATGTTACCGGATGTCTTGAAAGCCCTCCAAAGTTAACGGTGATTAAGCGACCTATAAGGAAAAAGGGAGGCGAAACAATCACAACACAACAAATATACGACACAAAAGAAAAAGACACAAAGGAAAAATCTTTTTGATTTTTGTGAAGTTTTTCAAATTTTTAGAGATTTTTAAGATTTTTCGGAAAAAACAACGAAAATAAAACTAACTACACTAGGATATCGCTCCCCCACACTACCGAGCAATGTCCTCATGCTCGATCGATAGTGTGTGGAGACACTAAAAAGAAGAGAAACAACGAAAATAAAGCTAAAAATCAAAAAGAAAAGGGAAGAAAGGGTAGAATGTGTCCGGCCGGGGTGTAATCAAGTCGCCAAGGGCCGAGACGAGAAAAGATATGGATGGGGAAGAAATAAAAAGAAGGAAATAAAAGGAAATGGGAGGGGAGGACTAGGTGTAAGCAAGTCACCTAGCCCGGATTCCGCCTAAATCCGACTAAATCCTACCAAAAAGAAAAAGAAATCAAAGAAAAAGTGAAAATACTTGGAAATTTGGATTTGAAATGACTCTCGATGTAGTCACGTCATCGAGAATCGGGAGCAATGACTACCAAGGCCCCGAGGGCCACCATGGCTCAAAAATGATAAGGGGAAGGGAACAAACAAAGGGAGACAAGCAATAAAAGACGGAAAAGAAAGGATAGTTGTCGTACCAATCAGTTAGCAACTCACTAACTCCATCGTCTCAATGTTCGATATCAGCACATTACTTGTCTTCATTATTGTTATTCCGCTTCAATCTCAATATGGTCGCATGGTTGAAGTACTAGGCTTGCAATGGTATATGGAGGTGGGATTTGAGGTGAAACTCGGTGTGTAGTGAAGATAAAGGTGTATAAATGAAGTGTAGGGATCATATGATAGTTGCAAGGGTGAGCAGGGAGGTTGGGAGGGGGTATAAAGTGGTTGGGTGGGCTCAAACGACGAAGAGGAGGCAAAAAGGGGAGTCTGGAACCCATCCCGGCCGAGATGGTTCCTTCTCGGTCGGGATGGTCCCTTCCCGGCCGAGATGGCCCTCATCTCGGTCGGGATGGACCTCCAGAAGCTTCAGTTTCCACGCCAACTTCATCCCGGTCGAGATGATATCCTGCACGGTCGGGATGGCACCTTTCTAGGCCTTCAATCCTCTTGACAGCTCCACCCACAAGTCAACTAATACCTCGGGATCTCGAATCCCGTCCCCAAAAGCTTGTTAAAAGCTTCAAAAACCGACTTCCTTGCCCAAGATCCAAGCTTCTATCATCAACTACTCCTCTCAAAACTTCATCTTCACTATCAACCTATTAAATATGCTCAATAAACACATCAAACTCCCTCCCTCATATCACTCATCAAATACCAAACGACAAGAGTTCCACAAAAGACACAAAACCTAAAAACAAACAACTCAAATACAAACACAAGAACTCTAAAGAAGAGGAAAGAGGAATATACAACATGACGGTTCTTTAGGAACTCCGTCAAACCGAGGATGGTGGACTCTTCCTTCTTAACCGTAGCCATCAAGGGCTCGGAGAAGCAAGTCAAACGCACAAGCCACATCATAATGAGGGCTCAAGCTACCGAGCCAAGCTATCCTCCAAAGCCTCCAAGTTGGAAGCAAGAAGTAGTAATCCAAAGACCCAACGTCATCTTTCGTGTTGTCTCTGGGGTCTATCCATCCTACAAGCTTTACCGACCTCTTCCTCCCTAAGCACCGTCTCCTAGCACAACCAAAGCTTGAATTTCTAACACAAGGGTCAAAAGGGAGTTTAACCTTCTTCTTTTCATCAAGCAAACCCAAGTCATCAACAAGTTCCGGCCCAATATCTCCCAATCCTAAAACATCGTTCTTCCCCACATCATCAATAAGAGGAGATTTAAAACTCATACAAGCGGTTTCAACCTCCTCTAAACCAAGATCCAAATTACACACAAGGGGTTCACAATATTTTATTGGATTATCAAATATGGGCGATTTGATTTCTTCATTCATGTCCCATGATTTCACAACACTTATCACCTCACTCAACTCATCCCAAAGTTCAACATCCTCAACAATAGGCTCATAAGAAGCGGCATGAAGCTAAAGAGGAGGGCAAGCGGAGGGGATTGAAGGTTCAACAAGTATAGAGGGGGTAGACTTTTGAATTTCTTATATTATATCCGTGTTTTCATCAATGAGACTCTTCAAATTCCCACTATCATCACCCAATTCTTCACCAAAAACACCTTCATCAAGGATTATCTCCTCATTTGTCTCTTCTTGGGTAGACGATTGAGGTTCTTCAAAGCAAGTTTCGCATCCAAAAGGAACTTCATTGGCGGCTTCATGATTAGGTTGCTCCCTTTGCTCAAGTGAGCACCCTTCATCTAGTTGTGACGTTCGAGTTAAAAACATTACGGTTTTAACCGCTAACGCATTTAATCGAGTATCCATCACCTCGTTTTCCCTTTGATATTGGGCCTTGAATTCATCTTGGTTCTTTTGCATTTGGATGGCCATTTCTTGTGATTGAAGAAACGATTGATATAACTCCAAGTTGGGCATTTGGTGGTCATTGGGGTTTTGGAGTGCTACTTGTAAACATTGATGATGCCCAAGGGGTGGGGTATCATATTGTTGGTAGTGAGGTTGGGGTGTTTGGTAATATGGTGGGTTTTGGGGAAATTGGCTTCCATAGGAAGAAATATGATGAGGCATTGTGGGTTCATGATGATAATTTGAGTAATAACCACCACGATCACAAGGTTGATAAGCATTCACTCGATGGAAGCCATTTCCATATCCTTGAAGCTCATACCCACGGGTTTCTTGATTACCCGATGAAGCTTGGTGGTAGCTAGGAGACATCATGGCATAGTCTCGATTCATGGAGGAAAAGGAGTATCTCATGGTGGCTTCTATAGGTAGGGAGTTTAGATCAAACCTCATTCTATACTCGAAAATCGTGGCTCGTACCCGGTTGAGGACCTCTCAATCTAGCAACCGTCCGTTAAAGTGGCTCTAAGTTGTAAAGAAGAAGATGCACCACCTCTAGGAACAAACTGTAAACTAAGAGCAAACGTGAGAAGTCGAGTGCTTTTTGGGCACTAGACAAGAGAGAAATAAACTTCACACACACAAGAAGCAAAGGAACAAAAAGAAAAACACAAAAACAAAGACAAAGTCAAGTAAATAGGCAAACAAGGTCTAAACTAGCACCGTCCCCGGCAACGGCGCCAAATTGATGGGAGCGATTTGCCGTGGATCCCTACCAACAAATAAAAACCAACTATTCCTAACACGTAGATAGGGTAAGTCGGGTCGAGTCCACGGGGACGGTAATGAGGGTTTGAACTAAGTTTCACCTAAGGACTTGACTATGTCTCAAAGCTAAGCTAATCTAGAACGATAGGAAGGGGGATAACACTATGACTATGACTAAGATTCAAATAAATAAGGGAACAATGACTAAGATGATGAAGAAATCAAACAAGGAAAGAATAGGGTTAGGTCGGGTTCATAAGTGTAGTGGGATAGTTGGGAGATCGATGGTGCAAGGTTCACCTAGTTACTAAGGTTGGTCCGCGCTCTCGCGTCCAAGCCAATGTCCGCACTCTCGTGTCAAAGACAAAACCCGAATACTTATGCAAGATGTTACTCAAAACACAAGGATTCAACCACAAATCAATCACACAATGAGAAGAGGAAGACAAGCAAGAGAAGTATTTGCAACTACTACTCTAACAAGCAATGCAAAAAACACATAGTGTGCATAACATGTGACTAGTAACAAAGAATCCACCTTTACCCACAATCAAACCCTAATCATCCATAATCAACACTTAATCCCCCTACTAACCCCACAAAAAGTCTACTCACACATGTTCAAACTAATACTAGCACAAAGAAAGAAAAACATCAACATATCCATAACATTCATTATGAAGATGAGACTAACCAAAACAATGAACTATGAACAAAGATTAAAACTTGGATAACAAAGGAAGAAAAAGAGTAAAGGGAGAAGAAAGATTATACCAACTAAATAAGAGAAGAAAAGATGAACACTTGCATAGAAGAAAACCCAAACATCCACCAATGTTGTCAAGATTGGTATAGATCTTCAAGAATTCCAATAATACAAGGATTAAACTAAGATTAAGAACTAATTAAAGAATAATCTAGGCTAATCTAGGCTAAAGTAGTCTAGGGTTTTGTGGGTAATGTCTAACATTTCATAAGATTACAAGAGTGGGGGGGTATATATAGGGTTCCAAGAACAAAGGAGAAGAAAATAGGAAACACGGGCTGCAGCTGGCCCATCCTAGTCGGGATGGTGGTGGTCCCGACTGGGACGAGATGGTCCCGACCGGGATGAGCTTGGTCCCAGCCGGGATGGCCCAACAGTAGCCGCTCTAAGTTTGCACTCCTTCCCGACCGGGAAGGCTACTCTTCCCGACCGGGAAGGGTAGTCTTGTAGGTCTCCAATATGATCTCAAAGGTCCCTATTTGCTCTTCATAGGCTTCTCATCGATTCTCGGTGCTCGGGATAGAGTCTAAGGGGCTCGAGAATGGGTCCCAAGGTCTCGGGATCGAGTCTAAGCCACCGAGTGATCGTCGCTTCTCTTCGTTGGCTCCAAATGCGTCGGAAACGAGTCGAAATCGTTCTACTTCTCCAATATTGGTCTTAGGAACCTAAAACAAGCTAGAAGAAGCGTAAGTAGCCTCGAAAATCGCTCCAAGGAGCGATTCCACATGGGAAACTGGGACCAAACACAAGAAATGGGCACTACAAACTACACTTATCAGACATGACTCTCAAAATTGATTTATAATGAGACCCCCACTGACAAGGCTAAAATCGTATCACCTATATCAAAATAACCTAACTAACAACTAACAGGTAGCTAGTAGTAAATAAGGGTCGAATCCACAGAGAGACGGACGATTATCGCTAATTATCTATAAGTCGACTCTAAACTATTCTAATTTCGGTTTTTGATTTTTTTGTTTTCTAAAGTAATGCAATAATGTAAATGAAGAGGTTCTAACAATATTAAAAGGATCTAGGGTTTTTCGGTTCACTACGTAATTAAATTGGGTCAAGTTAATTAATCATTCAATCAATCAATCATAGTTATTTAGGGCAAAGACACGGCCTTACGGATCTTATGTCAACCTTAGGATAGATTCTGACGGGTTCTCGCAACTTACCAGATTATCCTACCCACTTACTTGTAAGTCTACCCTTACCAGGCTTTCGATCTTAGGTTCGGGTTCCTAAACATTCGACTAGTTCAACGTCTCAAACTAATCAAACGATAATACAAGACAAGCAGTAAGGCAATAACATATGAATGATCAAATAAACAATTAATTAAACTAACATCCCCAATTCAATAAAATAGATCCCCTTCAACCCTAGAAGAATTATTTAGCTACTCATAACGAAAGATAAAACAATAAAAGAATTAAGCATAATAAGAATCAATATGAAAATAAGAGAAAAGGGAAAAATAACGATTACAAAGAACCGAAGGATTAAATAATAATTAAAAGCTAAAAAGTACCGCTACAAGCTTGCAGAATTCTGATGCTAATAATAAAAACTAAACTAAAGTTCTGAATATAAAAGTGTAATTAAACCTAACCTCAAGAAATGTATTTATACTTATTACAATGGGTCTAATTAGGAAATAGGACATAGTTTAATAAAATAATCCCGTAGGGCTTTAATTAATGTAGAATACAGACTCTTCAGAAGATTAGGAAAGTCCCTCTGACGCGTCGCGAACCGCATGGAACAAAATCATACCGACCGGTTCACAAACGAACCGATCGGTTCAACATCAAACCGACCGGTAAGGCCATCGATGCCGTCTTGCTGCCTTGTTTCTCTTATTTTCTTCACTTGTAGCTCTTAACTCCGTCTTTTGCTATGTTTTCTGTCAAAACATAAACGAAATACCCGGCATAACAAACTACGGATAAAAGCTACCAAAACTATTCCTAAGACATGCGAAATCGGTAAAAACGGAGGATAAAATGAGAATAAATATGCATATGAACTGCCTTCATCAAATCCCCTCAAACCGAACCTTTGCTTGTCCCCAAGCAAACTCACATTGGACACATAGAAAAAATGGCTCAGAGCAAACTTCGTCAACACGCACCATCCCAAATCTAGTACTCTCACAAGCAAATGACACCAAAGCTAAAGAAACAAATTCTATAGCGGAAAGATGAAGAGTAAAAGAGTTTCAAAAAAACCAAGTCCCAATCAATATTCAACTTCCAAACTTTTAATCTTGCACAACCATCTATGTCGAGATTCCTCAGGGTTCGCACTCATCACTCAGTAAGGGCAATATTGTGAGTTTTTGTAAAATCGGAAAGATAAAACACTCACCTAACTGCGACTTATAAGAACAGGCATGCAATCTAGCATGATACCAATCTCTACCAACCGTACATACACATTCAATCGGACCAAGACACATGCCGAGGACTTACATTTGGATAAAGTGAGGCTAATCGGGTAAGAAGGAGCAAAACGATTTGGATATGTGGAAGTAAAAGTCAAGCTAGTACAACCGTAACCATCATTAAATTCATTCCATTCTTCCCAATCTTCAATCAAAGGAATTATAAGCAGGATCAAGCTTCTTATTTTCAACTTTTCATAACGGGCTTCGCACCAACAACTACGAAAAATTAATTCCTTTTCTCATAGCAAAAACACATTCCTTTTCTTGTTTCACTTCATTTTATTTTCTTTTCAACTATCGCCTTTCTTTTTCTTTTCTTTCATTGTTTTTTTTCAATTCATCATTTTTTTTTCAATTCCCTTCCTCAATCGACATGACATAGTACCAAATTTCACCCGAAAAAAAAAACAATTTTGTCTAATTAACCAACTAGCTTGACTAGGGTAGGCAAATATGGCATGTAGTTAATAAACGGGTCAAAATAGGTCAAATTATGGCTATGTGAAGTTTATGGAAATTAGATAAAAGAAAGGGGATTGCCTCTTCTACATGTGCCACAATCACAAACCAAATGCATTGATGGTAGGATTTTGCCGTCAATCCTACCAAACAAGTAAAACCAACTATTCCTAACTGGGTAGATAGGGCAAGTCCGGTCGAATCCACAGGGACGGGGTGTCGGACTAAGGTGTGCTACGGTCTAAGACTAGGTCCGAGACAAGCTAAACTAGGGTGATGGCTAAGATCGACTAAGGACTAAGCTAAACAAGTAACTAATGACAAAAGGAAACAAATAAATCAATAAGAAGAAACTAGGGCTAGGTCGGGTTCATGGATGTCAAGGAGATAAAAAGAAGGAAATGGGGTTACTAGCATGCTTTCGTAGCCTAGGTTCCGATCGGGCTCTCGCTACTTAAACGACCTAGGAGTCATCCTCACAATGCTCTCGCTACTAATGAGGGAACCAAACCAACCAACCAAACAAACACATACAAGAGAAGAGGCAAGAAAAACAAGGATTGATCATCTCTAGTCTCACAAGCATTTCATCAAACATGTGGAGTGCAAGGTAAATGGGAAACAACAAAAACAACATCTAGTACCACCCATCTCACCCTAATCATCCCTAATCACACCCAATTCCCCTACTAACCCTAGGGGACAACTACTCACACATATCTAAACTAAAACAAACACAAACAAGAGAAACAATCACAAGAACAAAAGAAACATTCATAATGAAGAACAAGGATGAACAACAAACATAAACAAAGATGAAAACTTGAATAACAATAAAGATTAAGAGAAAAGAGTAGAGAAGGATTATACCAAACTACAAAGGATGAAAAGATGATAGCTTGTATATAAAGAACACCCAAAACATCCACTAATGTTGTCAAGATTGAATGGATTTTTCAAGAGATCCCTTAATACAAGATTAACTATCTAGATTAAGGACTAATTAAGGACTAATCTACACTAATCTAATCTAATCTATTCTAAAGTAGTCTAGGGTTTAGTGGGTAATGTCTAACATAACATAAGATTACAAGAGGAGGGTATTTATAGGGTTACAAGAGCAAAGGAGAAGAAAAAAGGAAGCGCGGGTTACAGCTGCTCCATCCCGGTTGGGATGGTGGTGGTCCCGACCGGGAGGAGATGGTTCCTACCGGGGTGACCTTGGTCCCGGTCGGGATGACACTCCAGTAGCCGTCTTTGCTTTGCACTCCTTCCCGACCGGGAAGGCTACTCTTCCCGCCCGGGAAGGGTCTTGTAGGCCTCCAATACGATCATAAAGGTCCCTATTTACTCTTCCACTACAACAAAAAAGCCTTTTTGTGGCGATTATTTCAACACGATTGAAAAATCGACACAATAAAATACTTATATTTCTTATGAATGACCACCTATTGTAACAAATACCAAACGATGCTAATAAACCCGATAATTCGACGAGTTATCTTCTTGAAACCCTAATAAGCACATTTGACTGAAACCTTCGTTCATTAACCTTAATCACATTCACTCACTGAATCTCCCTCCATCGCCAACAACAGTCTCCTCGCCAAGCCCTATCGATTCCTAGATTCACAAGCGGAGTATATTTAATCAAATCAATCGATTAGACTGGGTCTTAAAGTTTAATACTTCAAGTAATTTTTGTAAATCGGTCGCCATTTTTCATTTGATTTCGTCCAGGTAATTTTCCAAATTAATTCGTTCATTCAATTCATCGCCCTAATTTCTATGGTTCTGCAAATGTTATACTTATTGCTGTTTAAAATCATCGAAAATAAATTGAATTATATGAAGGAACAATGTAAATTAGAGTTTCCGAATCTCCATATTCCCCCTAAATCTGCTCTACCAAATTACGGTTTCATCTATGGAATGTCTTGTTCTGCCGTCATAGCACATGTTTTTATTCGCACTAATTTATGTTTGTCTTTTCATTGGTGACGATGCTTTGCTATACTATTCTGTCTCGTCTATTTTGTATCTTGCAAAGCAATTGCTGTTTATCGTGCACAAGCCAGACCAAAGTGCTAGAACGACATTAAATTGAGGATGCATGCGGTATTCTCATGTGGGTTGGTAATGTCATACGAAGTATTTATTAAACTAAATGTTTCAACCAGTGAAATTAATTGATATAGGGTAACTGATAGTTGTTAATAGGAACTTGGCGGGTTGGAGGCGTACCTGCCGTTTCTCATGCATTTAGTGACAAACTCTTGAAGCAGCATGATGTTGTTGACCCTGAGATTCAAGTAAGAGAAGATCTTGATGTTTGTTACCTCTTTATGTTTATGTTTTTTTGGCTTTAAGTCGCAAATTCGTTTACTCTGTAGTTGTTATTACGTCTTCATGATGCTTCAGTGTTTTGGAATGTGAAGAAAGACAAAGTAGACAACTCTCTGTAGTTTCTAATCCTTGCAATCGATGGATTGTGGGATGTAGTCATCACTAATGAGGTCTGTTTCCGAGAACTTCATTATTCATATTCTGGTTTATTAAATACATTGGTTGGTGCCATGTTTTCAGGTAAGACTGTTTATGTATATTATTGTAAAAAGGCCTCCAAGGATTTGTTACATTATTAGTAATTGAATCGATCGAAATCATGCTCATATTGCAATTTTAGAGTTCATAGATGTTACATGTGTATGTTTGATCCATTATAAATCATAATTAGTCGTTGTCGGATTCTCAATCTTCCCTTGCATTTTATGTTGATTGATAACTTTTAAATGAATTGAACTGTAAATGACAAAAATTGCAAATGAAATAGAGATAGAAAGCAATTGTTCTTATTAGATAGGTTGCAAATGGTAGAATTGTGATGAAGAATTCATCTAGGTTCTAAATGGACTGATTATACTCTGAATTTTGGTTATAAAATTGCACAAGAGAACTAATACTGATGGCATCTTCTTATAATGCAAGGCTGCTATAAAATGACAAAAAGGTTGGCATCTTAACGGCTAATTATTGAATCATAAATGGTTCTCAATTCCTGTGCTGATCTTACTTCAGTTCTTCTTGTGGCAGCTGTTAGTCCTTGATTTCCAAGCAATATTCCTTCGCTGATTTGTCTTGTGTGACCACATAAGAAATGATATACAGTAAAAATGATAAAAATAAATAAATAAAAAGTAGGGATGAAGGTAGGAGGTACCTTGGGAGGTGTTGGCGAGAGGAAAAGAAGAAACAGGGATACTCTCAAAACAAGCATTATAAGTTTTTCAGTAGGGCTAAGCTGCGGCGCCTGAGTATCCCACAAATCTTCAACTTTCTTCCCCAATTCCGCTTCTGGACTCCATATTTCCATCTCTAATTCCGCTTCCTCCCTATTCAACTGCATCTTCATCCTTCCTTCCTTTCTCTTTATTAACAATATCCCAATAATTAATTCAATTAAATTAACCCACTTTAATGAGATTAGTAGTGTTTAACTGTTTATATGATTAGTAATTCCTTTAATTTCTTTCTTTGTATGTTTACTCCACAAAAGCAGTGATCTAATGAGTGAAGATGGTAATGATAGGAGCATAATATAGTATGAATGAATTATTGGATGTGTGACGATGCATGAGAAGTGGGGGCGTTGGATTGTGTCAAGGGGAGTATGATCGATGTGGATGAGTTATTCATAGTGCTTATCGCCTTGATGGTGTGTCCGTATTTTAATGGCGGCCATCAAATGTGGGCCTCATTTAGGGAGTAACGTATAACCCCCATGCCCATAGGAATAGAAATATGCATTGGGATTTGCATGTATTTATGTTTGGACAACACACAAACTACAATAGATGGATCTGAGGCGGTCTTATAAGTTTTTGTGTGGATGGAGTATTACGACTACTCCGTAGGAGTATTATTTTGACATGGTCTTGTTCCCAGGACCCTCTTGTTTATTTGGCCTACTTTCTTTCCCGGGACCAGGTGCCTCTTCTCCTGTGATGTCATTCCCTCTGATGTCACTTGTGTCCTTACTTTTTGTACCCTGGCATTTAGTGTTAGCATTCACTGCAATTCCCTCGACAGCAGCAACATTCTTTCTTACAATAGTGATAATAGCATTCATTCCTGTAATTGTGTCATTAGCACCTGTATCATTGATTGAGAAATGAAGAAAGCGTAGCTGGTCAGTATCATAATGTTGAAAGAGAATTTTACAAATAGAGGAAAATTGTGAATGTGGTTTCTGATTTACCCTGTGCAGCTTTAAAATTTTGGAAAGATCACAAATATTGTTATTTGTGCTTTGAATTTTATGTTTTGTGTTTCCAAAGTTATACAAATAGTATTCTGGACAATGTGCTCATATTAATTGGAAAAGTTTGAGCTTGTGCATGTTTACACTCGTCGAATGTTGTCATCGTTCTTACAATTTTTGTATGAAAATCAATATATGCAGTTAGGTAAGTTTACTTTATATTTGTGAAAAGTGTAGTATTATGTATGACTAAGGTGAATGCGAGCATTTAGAGAAACTCACTTTATTTTTTATTGATGTTTCATGTTTGGTGAATAAAATAGTTTAGAAACCATATTTAATTATTTGCAAAACGCTATACATTGTGTTTGTGAAATCAAAGTCGGTTTCTGATTTACCCTCTGCAAAATTTCTTCATTCGAATTTTAATTTATTGGAGATCACAAAGGGAAGGTGCATTTGGAGGAAGCTTCTAAAGAAATTGATGAAAATAGAACCGATCTCAACCAGTATCAGGCGTCGGAGCCTTGATACATTAAACTACATAAGCTTGTGATTAGTCCTTAACCTCAAATCATACATAAACATATCTGTCTTTGTTTTGATTTCATTATATGGGACACGATATGTACATAATTTTTTTACTTGCATGTCAAAAATGAATAAACTTCAGATTAACTTGGTATATATATTATCTTTGTTTATTGCAGTTTTTTTGAGGCACGACTGCTCTACATAATACGGAATACATGGATCGAATCTTCACTTTGGTGGCCGAAGACGTAGAAATTTTTTTGGTTGTCAAAAGATCATTTTCACTTATTTTTATTAATTAATTTATTCTATGTTGGATACATATCATTTTCGGGATTTTATGATAATATAAAAGTTACATGTTTTTTCAGTTATTCTTTCTTTTTATTTTCGCACCATAATTGAGAGATGAGATGATATTTCGTATCAAATGAAATCGATACCAAATTTATTACTATATGGCTGCAATTGGTTATACTTATCGCGTCGAATACAATTGATACATTTGTAAATTGATGGCATATAATAATACTTATCGTGTCGAACACAATTACAAGAATTGTCACTAAATGATATTTTATTATACTTATCGTGTCGAATACAATCGCTACAGTTCTTATTAGAGGGAGAATCAAATTATTTATCGCATCAATAATAATCGACACAAAAATCGCCACTAAACCTCGTCTTCTTTCGTGTCGATTTTAAGAAACTAACCCAGCGAATAGATTATTCGCCGCGAAAGGCTACGGCAACGCCACCTACCTCAACAAATACGCAATCGATGGGGAAACATTTCGCGTCGAATAGAATCGCCACGAAATATCAAAATAATCGCCATGAAAAGTTGATTTTGTTGTAGTGTTCATAGGCTTCTCATCGATTCTCGGTGCTCGGGATCAAGTCTAAGGGGCTCGGGAATGGGTCCCAAGGTCTCGGGATCGAGTCTCAGCCACCAAGTTATCGTCGTTTCTCTTTGATGACTCCAAATGTGTCGGAAACGAGTCGGAATCGTTCCATTTCTCCAATATTAGTCTTAGGAGCCTAAAATAAACTAGAAGAACCGTAAGTAGCCTCGAAACCGCTCCCAAAGAGTGATTCCACAAGAGAAACGGGGACCAAACACAAGAAATAGGCACTACAAACTACACTTATCATGCGTACAAGTATTTAAGAGACGAATGTCATGCTTATGCAATTTGATGTTACATGTCTTATAAGGAGTACTATTCTCAACCTAAAAGAAACTGATCATGAATGTCATCAGTTTAAGCTCTAAATCTCACAATATAAGTAGCTTACTCAACAACAGGTCAATTTACTCATTTGGCATTCAAAACATAATCGGCGACAAGATTCAAGAAATACTAAACTCAAATAACGGGAAATAAGTGTCATTCACAAGAAAGAGCAAAGAACTAGGGAAAAACATGCGACAAACGCAATGTCATCATCACCGACACGACTCTATGCTAAAACACACGAAAAAACGGAAAAATAAATAAATAAAACTTTTTTTTTTACGAATAAAAACACACAACACACAAAATATCCCCCCAAACCAAATCACACAATGTTCTCATTGTGAACCAAGATGTTAAAATTAGGACAAAAATATAACAGGGAATGGAGGAAAAATAAAGATAGTAAGAGAAGGTACCGACAAAATATGTACTGCAGATAAGTCCCCCAAACCAGCAACCAACCGGGACTAAGAATCAGACTCATACCCATCAATGTCATAATCATCATCAGCAGCCTCAAGACTCGATACAAGATCCATGAACTCACGACCACCATGTCGGGTCTCTTCAGCGAAAGTAGTACCTCCATGTAAGGAAGCATCATGGCAGGAATAGGCATCATCGTGGCCATAGTAGCCGACACCGTGATCAAAGTCATACTTCACCCCGAAATTGGACTGACCAAGAGGAGGTGGACCGGTAGGTCCTCGAAACAAACCGTCAAGACCGAACCAGGAGGGTAAGTGATCATTCGACTGTAACTGACCCTGCTGCTAAGCTGTCGGAGGTGTGGATAATAGGCTCGCTGTTGGTCGACATACAACGACCGCATCAAATGAAGCATCTCCATGTAACCCGGCTGAGGCTGATAATAAGTACTTGTAGGTGGGACAAACGACCTCTGATAGAGTGGAGAAGGAGCATGTGACTGCGGTGGCTGACGTGAACCTGAACCTTCACCCTGTTCAAAGTGGTGCGACCTCGGTTACCCTGTGGAGTAGCTCCGAGGGTAACGGTAAGCAAGTAATTAGGTGTGGCAGGAGGTGGGATATCATCGACTGGTGGATGCTGCCATAGCTCTGGTAAAGAAGGATCGGGAAGAATATGGGATTGACCCGGAGCAAAGTGCCATAAATATTTATTACCAGCATTCACGGAAAACAAACCTGCAGGAAAATTACTCGCAGTGTACACAGTTTTCGTTGAAATAGGCACCCGGTTCATCTCATCAAAAGTACCCCGTAGTAGAGTCCAGGCAAGATGAGTTACCAATCCTCCACCATTAATTGACTTTAAGCGACGTACTTTAGTAACAATCAAACCAAAATGCTTCATAATAAGAGCAGAAATATCTAGATTAAATAAGGGTTGGGATTGGACATTAACAGCCATCCCAATCAACTCAATTTCAGTTTTAGTCACGCAACCATGTTCGTGACGACCAAAAATCGACCCAGAAACAAATCTTTGCCAAATACGGATTATAGGGTGTTGAATGGCCTGATAAGGGACACACTTAAATCGAGCTGGCAAAACTTGACCTGTAATACAGTCCCAAAGTAGCTGATGATTAAAACAATCGGGGGCACTCAAAACATTACCGGAATCCAAGCCAAAAGCATCCTTAAATAGTCGGAGGGGGGTAGTATGAGTCTCATTTAGCGACCTAAATGTCATCGTAGCAGTAGAATCATTATACTGAAAACTGCTAAAGAATTCAAGGGTTAAGTCTTTATAGGTGGGTAAATTCATATTAAACAGACCACCAATACCAGTACCATCAAAAAACTGCTCCATCTACTCATTGATACCACAGCGATGCAGTAAAGCATGACTAAGAAATCGAGTATGTGTTACCGGTTTGGAGGCCATTACAAGGAAGAGTTCTCGCTGCCTTGCCGACTTAAAAATAATGTGCTCATACCCGGATACCGGCGGGAATTCTGGAGGCGGTGATGATGGAGCCTCTGATGATTTCGTTGCATGCGATGTCTCCGGTGAAGAATTTGACCGACGGTTGACGTATCGCCTTTTTCTTCCGAACACCATGTTGATGAGAGGTAGGGGATGAGTGGTTAAGATGATGGGTAAAGGTAAGGTGGGAGGAAGATGATGATTAATGTGGTAGAGGGATTTTATGGGGGTTTTGTTGTAGAGAGGGATGGGAAGGGTGTAGTGAGAGAGTGAAAGGAGGGAATGGGGGATGAGTGGAGGGGTAGAGGCATATATGAAGACCCGGAAAGGAAACCCGCCAAGCGAACCGACCGGTTCAAATTCGTACCGCTCGGTTTGATTGCGTACCGACCGGTTCGAATTTGAACCGACCGGTTCATCTTCGTACCGCTCGGTTTGCCTGCGTACCGAGCGGTTCATCCGTCGTACCTGCATTATTTTTCTTACAGCGAATATCAGTACCCTCCCTTACTTTCACTCAAAAAAAAAATTCCAGCACACGACAGAAAAGGGAAATTACAGAAGTTATACACACGGGTTGCCTCCCGATGAGCGTTGGTTTTTACGGTCCCGCTCGACCGATATTAACTCAAGAGGAGGAAGGAGATTGTAGGTAAATCACATCGATATTACCTACGACTGCATCTTCATGATATAGCTTTAATCGGTGTCCATTGACCATAAATACCTCTCCCGATTCACTCTGCACTTCGATTGCTCTAGATTTTATGACATTGGTGACGGTGTAGGGATCGGACCATCTAGACCTTAACTTACCCGGGAATATGCAAAGACGAGAATTATGTACCAAAACTTTATCACCCTCCTTGAATTGCTTTGGGAGAATACGTTTATCATGCCACTTCTTCGTGCGCTCCTTGTAGACTCGGGAACTTTCATAAGCACTTAGACAAAATTCGTCCAATTCATTCAATTGGAGTAATCGCTTCTCCCCACTCAGAGTCGGGTCAAAATTAAGCTCTTTGACTGCCCAAAAAGCTTTATATTCTAACTCGACGGGAAGATGACATGCCTTACCATATACTAATCGATAGGGAGATGTACCGACTGGTGTCTTGAATGCGGTGCGATAGGCCCATAATGCATCGTCTATCTTGGCACTCCAATCCTTTCTAGATTTAGAAACTACCTTTTCGAGAATTGATTTAATTTCTCGATTAGATACTTCCACTTGTCCGCTTGTTTGAGGATGATAAGCCAATCTGTACGTTGCATAACACCATATTTGCGCAGTAAAGTCTCCAATCTCTTTTCATGGAAGTGTGAACCTCCATCACTAATAATGGCTCGAGGAACCCCGAACCTAGGAAAAAATTTCTTCTTAAAGAGATTTATGACCACCTTAGCATCGTTCGTAGGACAAGCTACCGCCTCGACCCATTTGGATACATAATCCACTGCAACTAGAATATACCGGTTACCAAAAGAAGAAGGAAATGGTCCTTGATAATCGATTCCCCATACGTCGAAAATCTCGACCTCTAGTATACCGATTTGTGGCATCTCATGTCGTCTAGAAATATTACCGAATCGTTGGCAAGCATCACAAGCAAGGATAAATCCTTGAGCATCTTTAAATAAAGTCGGCCAATAAAATCCGATTGTAATACCTTAGCAACGGTGCGAGATGGACCATGATGACCACCATAGGGAGAAGAATGACAACCTTCCAAGACACCTCTAACTTCCCAATCGGGTACGCACTTCCGAAAAATTCCATCCGCGCATTCTCGGAATAGGTAAGGATCATCCCAATAATACCTCCTCACATCAGATAAGAATTTCTTCTTTTGTTGATAAGTACAATTAGGAGGAAAATAACCACCAACCAAAAAGTTAGCAAAATCGGCATACCATGGCTCGTTGGTAGTTAACTCGGCAAGGGTGATCGCAAGTAAAGAATCGTCGGGAAAAGAATCATCAATCGGTAGGATTAATCCTTCTTCATCGAATCTAAGCCATGACGGATGATCAACTATAACATTCTCGGCTCCCTTCTTATCCAGAATTTCTAGATCAAATTCTTGGAGTACTAAGATCCAACGAATTAATCTAGGCTTGACTTCCTTCTTTGCTAAGAGGTACTTCAATGCGGCATGATCAGTATAAACAATCACCTTAGAACCTACGAGATAAGTTCGGAATTTGTCGAGGGCATATATGATGGCTAATAACTACTTTTCTGTCGTCGCGTAATTGATCTGAGATTCATCTAGAGTCTTACTAGCATAGTAAATAGCATGTAAAACTTTATCTTTTCTGTGACCCAAAACTGCTCCTACGACATAGTCTCTTGCATCACACATAATCTCGAAAAGGTAGATTCCAATCTGGTGATCGAATGATAGGTGCTGAGATTAATGCCTCCTTAATCCTGTCAAAAGGTTCACAACATGCATCAGTAAAGCAAAAATGAGCATCCTTTAGAAGGAGCTGGGTAAGTGGTTTAGCAATTTTAGAGAAGTCTTTGATAAAGCGGCGATAAAATCCCGCATGACCAAGGAAACTTCTAACCCCCTTAACATTAGTGGAAGGAGGCAATTGCTCTATCACTTGAATTTTCGCTCGATCTACTTGGATGCCCTTATCAGAAACTAAATGACCAAGTCCTACTCCCTCGTTGACCATAAAGTGACATTTTTCCCAGTTAAGCACCAAGTCAACTTCTTCACAGCGACCTAAAACCTTAGACAAATTCAGCAAACAAGAATCAAAGTCAGAACCATATACACTGAAATCGTCCATAAATACTTCCATAATTGATTCAATGAAATTAGAAAAGATATTAATCGTGCATCTCTGAAAAGTGTCTAGGGCGTTACATAATCCAAAAGGCATCCTACGATAAGCGAAGGTACCAAAAGGACAAGTAAATGTGGTTTTTTCTTGGTCCTCGGGATGAATGGGGATCTGAAAAAAACCGGAATAGCCATCTAGATAACAAAAAAACTTATGACGAGCTAATCTTTCCAACATCTGATCAATAAATGGAAGTGGGTAATGGTCTTTTTTAGTGGTGACATTCAATTTCCTATAATCAATACACATGCACCATCCTGTAACAATTCTAGTAGGAATTAGTTCATTCCTATCATTCTTTACTACTGTGGTGCCTCCTTTCTTAGGTACCACTTGAACCGGACTGACCCATTTAGAGTCGGATATAGCATATATAATACCGGCATCTAGAAGTTTCATAACTTCTTTCTTAACAACTTCCTGGATATTCGGGTTCAGTCGACGTTGACCCTGGATAGACGGTTTATGACCGTCTTCAAGATGAATGCGATGCCTGCAAAAGTCAGGAGAAATACCTTTTAAGTCATTTAAACTAATGCCTTCTTATGTTTCCTCAATACGGTTAATAAATCAGTCAACTGAGACTCAGTCAAAGAATTACTTACTATAACCGGGTTTAGCTCACCCTCATCGAGAAAAGCATACCTGAGATTCGTGGGTAACGGTTTAAGTTCAGGTTTCTGTACCTCGACCGAATAAGACACATCAAGGTTGATAGTTTCGACCATCTCAGCTTCTTTCGGGTCCCCTGCATATAGAAGTGCTTCTATCTCATCTACTTCAGCTTTCCAAATTCCTCCGTCACATGTATAACTCGATTCACACATTAGTAACTCCAACGGATCCTTTGTTAAGAATCCAAGCAAAGTGGAATCAATAGTGTCATCGACAGAATAAAAAGTGTCTAAACAATAGCACGACTCATTAGTTATAGGGGCTTTTAAAGCTTTATTAAGATTAAATGTGACTTTATCTTCCCCAACCTCAAGTGTCAAACTACCGTTTTTGACATCAATAATCGCGCCTGCAGTGTGAAGGAATGGACGACCTAGAATAATATGGATATGCATATCCTCGGCAATGTCCAAGACAACAAAGTCGACAGGGAAAAAGAATTTCCCTACCTTAACCGGGACGTCTTCTAAGACACCTAAAGGTCTACGGACTGATCTATCAGCCATTTGAAGTGTGATACTAGTACACTTCAAACCTCCCATATTTAACTTCTCACAGATGGAGTAGGGCATAACACTAACACTTGCCCCAAGATCACACAATGCATTATCTACAATATGAGTACCTATAGTGCATGAAATAGAAAAACTACCAGGGTCCTTAAGTTTTGGAGGTGATTTGTTTTGAAGGAGTGCACTGCACTCTCCCACTAGTACAAAAATGACATTTGGCAAATATCTAATACTACAGTTGTTATAAATAACCGTTGCGTATTATGAAAGGCAACGGTTATTGGGAAGCGACCGATGCGAAATGTTTATAGCAAATGTAACTGCATCAGTCAAGTTATACGACCGATGCGATAGATATTTGTAAAATATAACCGCATCGGTCATAATTTACAACCGTTGCGGAAACATTTTGTATAATATTTAACACGACGGCCATTATGATCGTTGCAAAATATATATGTATGTAAAATATAACCGCATCAGCTAAAATTTACGACCGTTGCGAAAATGTTTTGTATGATATTTAATACGATGGCCATTGGGACCGTTGCGAAATGTATATGTATGTAAAACTTAACCGCTTCAGTCAAGATTTACGACCGTTGCAAAAATGTTTTTATAATATTTAACACGATGACCATTAACATATTAAGGAGTATTATCCATTTCTATAATACATTTGACCCATTTCATTGAACATACTCCCTCCGTTCCATTTGATTGTTTGCGTTTGCTTTTTTGACACTATTCATTGGTGAGTGAAATCGTCAATGTAACTTGTAATATATAAGATAAAATATAGTCATGTGGGATCTTGTTTATAAATTGTCTAATCGACTACGTTATAAATATCGACTTTTTATAATTTTTTTAAATACGTAACTAAAGATATAGACAAAAGAAAACGTGCATTGGCAAGGGTGAAAAAGTAAATGCAAACAACCAAATGGAACGGAGGGAGTACTAATTAACTAATTACAAATCCATAAAAATTCATAATGACCCATTTCCACTCAACATATTAACCCCTTAGGCCCAAACCAACACTTAGAACCCTAAGATGTGAACACTGAAGACTGCACACTGCACACTGAAGACTGAAGAGAATCAAATTGCTCTTCGTTTTTCTCAGAAATCGCAACGCAATTACCGAAAACCCTAAGTTCATCATAATAATCGAAGAATTCGAGCTTGTCGATAATCCAACACGCATACATATCAGAAGTTGAATCAGGTTATTTGTTTTTTAAATATTTTTTTATAAATTAACGAAACATCTTAGACGTTGAAGATTCGATTGATTATTTGTTTGAAATTGTGTGAAGATTGAGACGTTTGATTGATATGTAAGGTGCTTAGTTGTGGTTTTGAATTTTTGATGTCTCAGGTTGATTGTAGGTAAAATTAGTGAAAAAATGACTCAAATTGATACTTTTCTCTAGGTTGATCTTTTGAGTTAGTTTAACCATCTGATTTTGTGCTATGATGAAAGATTAATTATTGTGAAGTCTCCCTCTATACGGATGGGAGTATCCTTGACACTTGAACTAAAGAAGATAACTACTACTCCCTCCCCCCACAATGATGTTCCCATTTGTAAATGGCACAAGGAATAAGGAATGAGTTGTGAAAGATGGTAAATTGTTTGGTGGGGTTCAAGATGTCAAATCAGAAAAAGTAGCCAATAGAAAGAGAGTATAATGGATGAATAGGGAAAGTTTTGAAGTGGGAAAATCTTAGTGGAGTTTTCTTTTAAGGAAAGTGGGAAAATCTTAGTGGGGGGGAGGGAGTACTACTTTTTGGGTGTGATTATTCTTAAAAGGAAAATGAGTAGCTCGTATGTATGTATATCAATTAAATTTAAGTATTATTGGTATTGAGTATTAGTTTAATTAGTATAAAGCGAAGTAGTGGGTAGTTGATTGGAAAAGAAAGAAAGAGGACCTCAAAGAGAGAAGCAGCATTGCCACATAATGAAATCAGTGGCTCCTTCAATGTAGCAGTTGCTGTAGTAATGTCTTCCGTTATCTTCAAGGAGAGTATCTTGTCTCTTGATACGCTTAGGGCAACATCTTCCCTAGTACCCTAATGTCCTCCTTGTGCCACCGCATTTGCTCAGCTATGGTTTTTGTGGCGTACAATTTCTGAAGCCTAGGTGCAATAGGGAAGTACGTAAGCTGACTTATTGGGATTGGTTTCTTACCCCTGACACTACTTTTCCCTTTTCTACCTCTCAAAACAATATCCCCCTCGACCATCTTATACCTACCCTTACCACATCTCCTACATTCATCAAGCATCGCATCGTCCTTCCAAAATAGCATGCACCCATCTGGACAAGCGTCAATCTTTTGATGCGGGAGTTGAAGTCCCTTCACAACCTTTTTGGTTGTGTAGAATGATCGGGTCATGATATTGTCTTTCGGAATAACTCTCTCGAGTAAGGCAGCAATACCATCGACACAAGCAAAGGGCAGGTTGAACTCACATTTAAGGCTAACTACCATAGACGCGACTTCTAACAAAGTCACATCGCACCCTCCGTATAACGGTTTCTCCGAAGCTTCCAACATGTCAAAAAACGCCTTCGCTCGACGGTTAGGTGAATCTTGTGGGTTGGGTGAGTCTCGTGGGCTAGGTGAGTCTCGTGGGTTAGGTGAGTTAAACAAGTTGCACTCCACAACATCAACTATCATACCTCTCAATCCCCCCTCATCTTGATGGTTTTCGGTTCCCTCAGACTGAGATGACTCACCATGACAAATCCAATAATAGTAATCGGGTGAAAAATCACTATAGATGACATGTTCCTTCACTACAAGGACATCAAGAAATTTTAGGTTCTTGCATTTAGTACAGGGACACCTAACCTCCCCCCTCGATGCGTAGTCTACCGACTTTTTAGCGACCTCGACAAATGACTCAACACCCCTCAAAAATTCGACTGTTGGACATCTCTTCTTATCAAGTCTTCCCTCGTACATCCATTTCCGTTCAATTCTCTTCATTTTCTATGTTCAAAAAATATATATAATATATTAAAGTTTAATTTCCCTACTTTAATTTATAACTTACTAAACGAATATTTAATCACCATTTAACATAATTTCGTAAACCCAATTTTTTTTTTTTGGGAAAATGTAAGAATTTTGTATTAAGTAAACCCAATTTCTAATTTGCAAATGTCCTATTAATTATTAATTGACCTTACAAAAATTAGTCACCGAATTTAATCACAATTTAATCCCAATTTACAAAAACCGTAGCTAATTTATCAATGTAATCCCAATTCAACCAAACAAAACACAATAATTCATGCCTTAGGTCACACACAAGCAGCTTAAACAGGTCAAAAAGGGTCAAATTTTCGGATGCAGATATCAAAATTACGAAAGTGCCGCTAACACCTATTTACAACCCCGATCAGGATAGAAGTGGTTTCGGGAAAATCCGGCATTATTACGACACCTTTTGGTCCGTCTCAAGTCACACAAAACTTCACCCTAAACCCTATAGGTCATTCTAGCTTAATTCAACCAAATTAATCAAACCCTAGTCAAAATAACGATGGGCAAAAATAATCTAACTAAGCGAATTTGGGATAAACTAATCAACCTAATCGAACTTGGCCTAAACTAATCAACCTAATCGAAATTTAGACCTAGACGAAATTAACTAACAAATTATCAATAAATAACGCTAACAATGGAGAATACGAACTAATTATAATGAATAGAAACGAAATAAACTAAGAAAACGTACCGAAATTAGGAATAAAGGATGAAAAAAGGGAGAGAATGGGATCGGCGAGCGTAGAGGGAGAGGGTAGAGAGAGATTTTTTTTTTTACGAATGAAGGGGGAGAGGGGGGTGAGCGGGTATTTGACGCCACACTCACCCCGACGGGCGTCCACTATCGGACGCCACATTCGGTCGCCATTTTGCTGAATATGGCGTCCGATAGTGGACGTCATTTGGGTTAAATGGCGTCCGCCTGCGGACGCCATTTAAGTTCAATTTTGTCCTCCCCAAATCCAGTCGGACGCCAAGTTTAGTGTCCGACTGTGGACGCCCGTTTGATTTTTCGGACGCCATGTAGGCGTCCGTATGCCCAGGACGCCAAAAAGGTGGACGCTAGGGACAGTTTTTCTTGTAGTGAGTGGAACCACAAGTTATAGTCGATCTTAATAAACCTAGCTAACGACGTTCAATTAAATCAAAACTTGCTTGGCCTTATGGTCATAGTTTACTCCTACTATGAAGTACTACTGTATAAATCAAAAGTCTAATCGCTACTGTACAAAACCTAGAGGATGAGGATGAAACACAGTCTTGGGTGAGGATGAGGTTTTATTTTGTCAAAAGTACTCCGTGAATCATAATGAAGCATCTTAATATGAAGCAAGTTGGGAATTATTGATTAAGTAATTAAGTAAGGTGAGGGAGATTTGGTGGCCACTACACTACATAATGAAGTATTTAATTAGGCAAGATATTAATCATCATGATCTTATATTAATCCACTATTAAAGCGTCTTTGTTATCGCTTCCTTAAGTGACAAAGAACAAGTATCATCCACCTTCATCACCCCAAGAAAACGTTCACACACTCTTCCTTTTTTATCAACAAAACGTAAGCAAATAGCCAATTGTTCCTTATGAGATACATCGCTAGACTCAACCGCTAAGATACCAAAATAATCATCACCTAACTCTTGAAGAATAAGGCTAGTAGTTTCTTTGGTGCAAGCATGGATAAGTTCTTTCTGAATATCTCCACAAGTCATTATCGCGTTTTTGGGAGACTTTTTGAAGAGTTTATTAACATTTTCATTCTTTTCTGCAAGCCAGTCTAAGAGTTCAAGAAAGTTTCCTTTATTGCTTGAAGTTTTGCTTTCGTCATGTCCACGAAACGCTAACACTTGACGCAAAAGATATTTCACGCAATCAAGTGAATGTGTTAAACGGGCTTTATAAAGAATACTGTCTTCTTTGGTTGTCTTATTAAAGTTCTCGACAATTGAAGATTTTGGATTGACAAAAAAAATCATATTTCTCTTAATCTGGTCGATGAGCACTACTAACACTCGGACCAATATGTTTCAAAAATCTCTCATTTGCTCGGTTCCAACCTCTAAATCCATCACTCACAAATGTATCACCTCCGGGGTATGTGGTTTTATCCTTGAACAAGTAACACACAAAACAGAAGGCGGCATCTTTCTCCACACTATATTCAAGCCAATGGTAACTGTCAAACCAACTAGACTGAAACCTATGCGTACGTGGTTTAATTTCATTACCATAATTAGTTTGAGGGAAATCATGACTACGTGGTTGACAAGCCCCTTTTGCTATGAATTTCCTCCTCACCAAATATTGATCATTAGGAGGGTAAGATGAGATAGGAAATCTCTTTCCCGGGTCATGCGGTAGAAGATCAATATCATAAACAAATTTGTCTTCGACATTAATTCGATCATTTGTTGTTTCATTTTGGGGTGGAACTTGAAATTGATCAGAAGGAGAGTCTTGATCAATTGTCTCATCTTGAATAGGAGGTGTTTGATTATCAAACTCAACTTCAAGATCACTTACATGTGGTGAAGAAGACGATGACGATTTTTGTGATTTGCGGCCAAAAAAATCCGATATGAGTCCACTTTTCAATTTATTCTTCTTCATCTAGTAATTAACATTTTGATAGTAAGTTAAAAAGGTAAGAACTTAAAATATTTTTAACACAAATTGTTTGTCTAATTGTCTTAGTTTAGTTTAGTTCATTTAAGTTTTATTCAATTCAAATCAATTTAGTTCAATTTGTTCCACTTTAGTTTAGTTCAAATCAGTTCACTACACATTAGTTCAGTTCCGATTAGTTCAATGCTTCGGTTCAAATCAGTTCAAGTCAGATCATGACATCAAGTCCAATCAGTTTAGTTCATTTCTAATCGACTAATCAGTTCAAAAAATAATTAAAAATAAAAAAAAACTAACCAATGTGACCAAGCATTACTACGAACTACATGTCTACACTCTGTCACTCTACATGACTTAATTAATAAAAAAAAGTAGCTTGCCTTCTATAGGTCTATGCCTGCGCAAGTTGCAACTATGCCTTTTTTCAAATAAGTAATCAAAAAAAAAGTAGTTGTCTCCCACACTCTCATTCTCCATTTCCGGATTTCCTCATTTCCCCCAATTATTCATTATTCAATTAATGTGATAATGTCACATACTCTACTGTCAGTCTGAATGTCTGACATACAACATTACAACTCATAACTTATCAATACTCTCAACTCTTAGAGCATGAATTATCATGGAGAGAAATCTCTCCATGGTGGGTGATGGAGAGAATGGTGTGCTATTACCATGGAGATTGTCTCCATTATTGTGGAGAATCATCAAATTCTCCTTTAGTGTGGAGAGTTTGTGTGGAGAGATTTTGGTAAGGCATTTTGGTTTTGGTGGGCCATTTAATTTTGGTGGAGAGAGAATGCCCAACTTCTCTTTTTATCCAAATTGCAGTGACTTTTTTTTACCCCATATAAAAAAATAAATCAGGAAAGTTGTGGGTCCCATGATGAAGAGGTTGATGGACAAAAAATTTACCCATTGTAATAGGAGATTCTTTGGTGGAGAAAAAAAATGGAGAATAGTGATGGAGAAAAAAGTATTCATTGTAAAACATGCTCTTATAGTCTTATACTGATATACTCATACCAATCACCAAAAAAAATAAAGAAAAGTAGTCAGTAGAACACCTCCACTTCTACGGCTAATTGAACAACAAATCAACAATTCAACACTCATCTAGTCATCTCCATTAATTCTCTAATCTCTACCCATATTCATATTATTCAATTCTAATTTCTCACACATAAAACATAGATTCATCCAAAAAGAAGAAAAAATAAGAAACAAAAAAATCAAAAATCCCAAGCTCCAGAAACTCAACTAGAAATTCAATAATCTATATATTATATTAAAAGGAAAACAAAGCATTCTCCATCCTCCATTTCCCCAAATCTCAAAGCTAAAGCAAGCCACGTGTCGCGATACTATTGGATGGAAGATGAAAAGGTATGAAGTTAAAGCAAGTCACGTGTCGCGATACTATTGGATGGAAGATGAAAAGGTATGAAGTGAAAGATGAAAATGAGGAAGGAGTTATGGAGGAAGTTATGAAGTGGAAAATGAAAAGGTAGAAGTTATTAAGTGGAAGATGAAAAGGTATGAAGTGGAAGATGAAAAGGAGAAAGGAGTTATGGAGGGAGTTATGGTTGAAAGCTTAACACTTATAATTCACCACCTATATTAATGGTTGCTTCCCTTCCCATTACACCATCCAAGTGTTTCATGCAACGAGCATGATCAATTCTCACCCTATTACCGTTGAGAAATTAAATCGCATGATCCGAAGATGTGTAGTCGTCGAGACAAGAATCCAAAACAACCTCCACCCACCTACGTTCCATTTGATACGTCTTCCACATCAACGATACTCGGGTGTAGTAGTGAACGTAGGTGAAAAGGTATGAAGTAGTGAACGTAGGAGTTATTAAGTGGAAGATGAAAAGGTATGAAGTAGAAGATGAAAAGGAGAAAGAAGTTATGGAGGGAGTTATGGTTGAAAGCTTAACACTTATAATTCACCACCTATATTAATGGATGCTTCCCTTCCAATTACACCATCCAAGTGTTTCATGCAACGAGCATGATCAATTCCCACCCTATTACCGTTGAGAAATTAAATCGCATGATCCGAAGATGTGTAGTCGTCGAGACAAGAATCCAAAACAACCTCCACCCACCTACGTTCTATTTGATAAGTCTTCCACATCACGATACTCGGGTGTAGTAGTGAACGTGACTTTATGGGGTGATGCGTCCGACTACATTACAGAGGAAATTAGCCGACAAAATGGACATAACATGGTCGTAGTCATCACATATGTAAGGGTCATAAATTATGAAGGTAATAAACTTTTCTTTATCAACTTTTATCGTTCATCTCTTTGAATATATGTAAATTTACATGCTCAAGTTTGTCACATATAATTTCTCCGCATTCCGTCTTAACACTAAATAGTATTTCTCCATTCGTCTCGATGGTTTACAACCCCGTGGTTTAGTACAACTATACAAAGTCGAAGGGACATAGGTAGGCTCCTCCTGTTAAGTTACAAACCTTTGCACGTGGAATTTTTCTCAAGTGGGACTACCAAATACTTACTCCCTAACAAAAAAATTAGAGTAATTGAAGGAACCGTACCATTATTACATTGGCTCAATTAAGATTATTCTTCCTGATACACAAGGTTAGGCAATTAGTTAGGCCTGACTGTCTTGCTAATTATTAACAAATCTTTAGTTGGGTTGAGTTATATTCATTCAATTTCAATTACTCGCTTAAAGTTGGAATTTGTTACTTCAGTAGTATCTACTATATCTCACTTCTCACCTCACCAGTATGGCGGTATGAATGATGATTCTCTTGATTTTGAGTAAAGATAGTTAAACATTTGTAACTGCAAGTTTGGAGCTTAATTGAAACATCAGATGGCTATATACGCTAACAACTTTTCTAACATGTTTCTACTGGACTCACGTTAATATACTAATCTATATCTATATATTATATTAAATAGAAAACAAAGCATTCTCCATGCTCTATACAACCAATAATCAATTCTAAGGTAACACACTTGTCATGATGTGAATTGAGTAGAAATTGAAAAGGAGAGAGTTGAATACATAATCAATGCCAAAGTCGGTTATTATTAGTTAGAACCTTTCAACTTCTTCCTCATTGATTATGTAGAATCCAAAGTGAAGAACCCATCAACTTCTTCCTCATTAGAACCCTTCAACTTCTTCCTCATTGATTAGGTAGAATCCAAAGTGAAGAACCCATCAACTTCTTCCTCATTGATTATGTAGAATCCAAAGTAAACCAATAAATTTCAACCACCTCCCATCCTCTTCATCTTCCTCCCTTATAATCCACCACCTATAACAATGGGTGCTTGCCTTTCCCATTACACCATCCAAGTGTACAACGAAATCGAGTTGATTCCCGCCGCCAAACATCGTCTTACTGTTGTCGTTGGATGCAGACGACCCCGATTTTTTCCACCGCCCAGACTAACTCGGTATGTGCGTGGCTATCAATTTGTTCCTGCTTCATTGGGTTCATGCTTGCATTAGACTCATCTTAATGCTACTCATTATTAGTAGGAGTCAATCGATACAACCCCAATCTCACATAATTGACATAGTATTGTTATTGTAATAATAAGTTGATCGATGAGTTGATGTAGTATCATATCAACACGTCGATCATAGATTTAGAGGCATCTCTACATCAATCATAATCTAATACACAACTAATAATGGAAAATAATAGAAGAACACTAACACAGACAACAACAAATGTGAAACATCAAAATTAGAAACAAGCACAACAAAGGGTAAGAGCAATAATAGATTGTTATGTGTGTTGGACTTTGTTTCCAGCTTGCTATATAGTGGTACTATGTATTAAAGCGCTAAAATTGTTATCCCATGTATATGTCACCTTTTGTCTATGATATAATAATACCTCACATTTTACCAAAAAAAAGGGCAAGAGCAACAAACTCAACAATGTAGACGAGAGAAAACGAAGGAGAAACTAGCACAAGATAGAACAATAAAATACGATATCACACTATTTGTATAATTTCACGTACAAAAAAAATCACGTACAAAAGTTGAGAAAGCAAAAAAAATAAAATAGGAGAAAAGAAAAATGTAGAGAGAGAGAGGTGGGATGTTAGAGCACTATCTTATCTATTTATTAATTTATTAAAATTCAAACAAACCATCATCATCCATCATTTATCTAAGGGCAATAGTAGCAATAGTTGTAGTTCCATACACCATATTTTCATTGTCATGAAGGTACATCTAACCATGTTTGAAACTTTCTATTTCACCGATCAATGGTAAAAGTTTCATATATTTATTGTGGATCCCCTTTTTTCTCTCAATTTACATGTATGAAATCGATTCCTTACTTTAAAAACCGATTTCATATAAGGAACTTTATTCTCTAACTCAATGACAATAAACTTCTTATATGTTATCATTGATATTGCCCTAATACTATCTTATACTCCCTCTGTTCATAATCTTTTGCCTCATTTCATCATTATTTGTAAGAGTATTTTAATGAAACGGGGCAAAAGATAGTGAAAGGAGGGAGTAATAAAGTCATGTGTTCTGCTCTGTTTAGGCCAAGCAACTAAACCAACCGACAAATAAAATTAAGAAACGAGGGAATCTGTTAAAAAACAAAGACAATCAATTAACAAAATTTTTAATTAAAAAAACTCAATCAATTAAGAAAGAAGAGAGAAAAGAGGAAAAACTTATCAACTCCACCTTGCTTCATCATCCTCTTCCATTCATCTTCCCCTTCCATAGTTCATAATTGTATTATCACCTACAACAATGGATAAAAAAGTTATTATAGAGCATGAATCTCAATATGTCACCCAAGTGTACAACCAAAGCGACCCGATTAGACCTACAACCAAATCTCAATATGAACCTCAGTGTACCACCCAAATAGAATTAGAGTTTCGCGGTAAACACACCAAGTAAAAAGAAGAAGAAAATGCTAGACAAGAGGTAAGCGAACAATTATTATGTACATCAACTACGAGCACTTCATAATATGTTGCTTATATTTTAAGAACAAAACTAACACACCCTATGTGTTATAAGTCCGAAGTGGTAGTAAAAGAAGCATCCGTAACAATAGAAACCATAGAAGAAAAGAGGCCAATATTAGATTTGAAAATCTCAACTAAAGACGCGAGGAAAAACTAAGAAAGATCAAAGTCATAATTCAAGAGGATTACGTTCTCCAATAAAAGTTAAAAAATGAATTATTAGTTATGCATTACATCTTATAGCGTTATATCTCATTTCCGCTAATAATCACTTGCTTAAGTTTTTACAAACACACTTTCAGTCTAATTCACCTTGCTACACTTGTGGTGACATGTTTGATGTATGTTTCGACACTTTTACTCCCCCCCTTTTTTTCCCACCATTCATTTAACATACATGTCATATATATTTTTGTAACTTGAATCGTTCAATCTTTCTAACCTCCGTCTTATTCAGAATTTAGGAATGTCTGTGGAAGTAACTAAAATTACAAAGACATGAAATCAAAACAAAAAATGCATAAATTAATAATAAAATAAATATTGGACAATGAAACAAAAAGACAGATTTGCGATTTACAAAGGCCATAAAACAATATATTCCCGTGCGGTGCACGGGTATGGCGACTAGTTATTAATTAATATGCTATTCTAATTAGGGATCTTGAAATTAAGAGATAAACTGAGAGAAAACATACTTTGCTGATGCAACATGCAATTGAAGTAGGGATCTTCAGATAATCAGATCTTGAGTTGAGGAGAAGAAGGGTTGAATTATTGAAGAATGAAGGCAGAAGACTTGAGTCGAAGTTGGGAAGAATCAGAATTTGAAGTTCAGTCTTTCAGAGGAATAGAATATTTGAATTTTGAAGTCAGTGATTCATTGAAGATATGTCAGACTATTGTCAGCAATATCAGTTATAAACACGATTTTTTGTGCTTAGTAGTCTTCGTCTCCCCGAGTTTGGTGCGTATACTACTGTAGTCTGTAGGTATTCGGTTTTGACTCTTTTTTTTTCTTAATTTTTTTTTTTTAAATGGGGGTGAGCCGTCACCCCCTGTAGATCCGCCATTGACTCCCCCGTTTTATTTATTGACTAATACGCTCTTGTATACCATATAACCTTATATACTCCATATATAGTTATGTTAATCTATTTTTAAAGACTTTATTAATGGATTCATGGTGTTAGCTTGAGCACTTCATTTTTATATGCATCTACACGACTTGCTTGCACTACTCACTAGTCACTACCCTTAATCACTTAATTTCTTGAACCACAGTATATATTTGTGGTACTAATTGAAAAGAGGGAATTAGGAAGAGGCGCAGGTATTTGGTTTCTATGTGCAAATGAGAATGGTGCTATGTGGATTAATTAAAATATTAGATTAGATTTTCTAGTCGTTTGGTTTAACTATTTGTCACTTATCGTCCTTTGTAATCGTATGTGCTTGCACTTTTTCATTGAGAACCGTGAGAATTAGCTTAGTTAGGTTTATTTGAGTAGTCCATTGTGATATACTCTCTCCGAACATTATTTTTTCCCCCATTACCCCAATATTTGTGAAGACTATTTTAACGAAATGGGGCAAAAAATAGTGTCCGAAGAGATTATATTACTAATGATAAACTTTTTTTTTTTATTAATGTTGTGTTGCTGTAGGAGTCAACTAAGTGTCACCTGCTTCGTCTTCATGACGGGGAGACTTTCCTCGTTGGTATAGGTACTGTGTATCCATCGCCAGACGATTGCAATCAGACCATTCATGGCACACCAATTGTACTTGGTAATGTCAAAGTTTCTATTAATAAAGTTTCTGAAGGCAGTGGCCCACTTCCTTTTCCTACACCATATTTCGATCGAGTTGGAGACACCGTGGGAAGCTTTGTTCAATGGCCAAAGGAACTAATCACTATCGGGGAGGTACACATTAAATTTCTTATTACGATAGGTTCATGTGCATGTTTTATTATTTGGTTTTATTCTATTAATGACATTAATTTTTTGAATAGATGTCTCCTACTGGTATCGGCCACTGCTAAGGGAAAACATATGTCTAAAGGTTCGGGCATTAAATCATCCATTGCTCCCAATGTTGATGAATATATATCAAGTGTGGGTAGCGAATGTCAAAAGTTGCATGATTACCTTGCCGTAATGCCGCCTAAGGCAAAGGTATTTGAAATTCTATTGCCATCGAAGATATTTCATTCAGAGGCCGATAAATTGCTACGGGTAATGGAGCAAGATATTATGCAACTTTTTCAAATGGCCTTTTTGAACACGTCATGTATTAAAGTATTCATAATGTAAGTTGAATTATTTTTACGCCTTCACTTGTACAATTCTTTTGATTATGATAAATATTTGATTGTTCCTTGTATGCTTCATATGCACAAGGTTTTTACAAAAGCTCTATGAAGAGAAGAAAAATGAAGCCTTGCCTAAAGTTGGATTTTTGTGTCCAACAATCATGTCTCAGCTAGGAAAAGATAAGAAATGCACTCATGAAGTAATGAACTATGTGGAGTGTAGTTTGCTTAAAATGGGTAGTGTTGATATCATATTAGTTCCTTTTTGTCAAGAGTAAGTATGTTTTTACCAAAGTCCAATAATTCTTTTTTCAATTCTCCACAATAATGTTATATGCGGCTAATTTTATATCTGTCCTCTGTCATTGTACAGAAAAAAACATATATTGGATGCTCGCCGTTATCTTTCCGCTCATTCATGAGGCATGTTTTTGTGATCCAATGGCAAGCGTAAAGCGTGATGCATCATTTAAACAACTAATACAGATGTCATTATTTTGATGAAACTATACCTATGTATTTATAAAAACTTCAAACTTTCAATTTGACTGATATTTTTTTTTTCATATATCTTCTTTTTTTTCGAGGCGTAGTTCATTTCGAACTTTTAAGACCGCTCGTGGAGGTTCGACATCGAAATCAGGCTCATCAATGAAATGGAGCAACATTGAAGTAAGTTGTCATCATCAACATTTTTCGCGGTTGTTCATTAAGTTAATTATTTATCGATTCTACAAATTTGGGTGCATATATGCTTATTTAAGGTTGGTTTGTTCGCTAATGTGAAGCTCAACTAATGATTTGTGTTGATTTATGATTGAATTTGTAGCTTTGTCTTATGGGTGTGTATTTGAATATAATGATTGAAGTACGATGAGATGATTATACGATGAGATGATAATAAGAAGGGTGGGTATATGTTCATGTTTTAGATAAGTGGGTTGGAATGTTAGTCACCCTTTTTCTTGATCGTATTCTTTTTTTGGATTCTCTCGTTTGTTTTTTAATGTAGTTTTGCCTTTTCTCATGCCACATTTAATGTTGCATCAATGTTTTTTTTCTTAGTGTCATCAACAAAATGGAAGCACGGAGTGTGGCTATTATGTCATGCGGTACATGTTAGATATAGTTCGACAGCATCGGAACATCAAAGATCATAAGAAGGTATTTATTAGTTTAATATCTTCACTTCACATTTAATTTCCAATCATTGGTTTTTTATTTGATTGGTTTTTTGAAGGAAAAAAATGTAGGAATAATTGTTTTGGGTTACTTATATATGTTTTGTGGTCTAATATAAATCTTTTTGATTTGGTAGTGGTTCGGAACAAAGAATGATTATACGGTTGATGAAATGAATGAGGTTGAAGACGTGTGGACTACCTATTTTATGGAGAATCGTCTTTAGCTTGAATTGGTCGTAGATATAATATTGGTATATATCGTATGAATTAGAATATATGGATTGTCTTCCATATGTATTTTTGAAAGAACGATCGCTCCTACTACTTGATTAGTTCGACATCATTACTTAATCATGCACTACTTGATCAGTTCGACTTTTTTGAAAGAATGATCGCTCCTACTACTATGTATTTAATTTTATGGTTGTGCATGATTATTAATGTAACGTACTCCATATGTAATTGGATATATATATAAATATACATTATTAGTAAATTGTTCGTGGTTGAGGTGCGATTATTTGTGCGAACTATTTAATTTTGTAGTTGTATAAGATTATTTATGTAATGTTATTGTTCAATCGTGGCCTATCAGCTACAGTAGCTGTATTATTTTAAAAAAAACTTTTTACAACGGGCATTTGTGTTGACTGATGCTAATTTATGGCCACTATAAGCAACGGTCACATATGTCAACCGATGCAAAATGTATACTTTTTGCAACGGTCAAATTAACAACTGATACAAAATGTACACTTTTTGCAACGGTCATTCTTTACAATCGTTGCGATATATGAACTTTTCGCAATGGTTACCATTTCAACCGATGCGAAATATACATCTGTAGCAATGGTTATTTTATTTAACCGATGCAAAATATGTTTTTGCAATGGCTTTAGAACCGTTGCGATAAGTGGTGGACCTATTGCAACCCCGCGAAATACAACGGTCAACGACCGTTGCGATATGCAGTTTTTAACCGTTGTGATATGCAGTTTTTAACCGTTGCGATATGTAGTTTTTGTACTAGTGCCCCGTAAAAGCAATCGTCTTGACTTCATTAAAAGAACTCTTCCTAGTAAGTATGTCTTTCATAAACTTAGCATATGCAGGCACTTGAGTAATTAACTCAGTAATGGAACGATTACCTGAAGGTTCTTCACAACGTCCATAAACTTACTGAATTGACTGTCGATCTTGCTGTTGCGTGGACTGCGAGGTGGGGGTGTTGTAGGATTTAACACATTCTGACTTGCATAGGACAATAAAGCACGATTATAGCCAGGTTGATTCATGTATGGCAAGTTCTGATTCCGTTGGAATGATTGATAAGCATTAACTTGTTCTTATGTTCCCATGCATTCGTGAGCATGATGTCTCGATACGCCACAGTCATCGCAAACTATTTCTTGGGTCATAGCGTGCACCCGATGCATTCTTTTATCTGAGTTAGATGCTTCATAGGAATCGAATCGCTTAGTCAAAACAGCTAATTGATTAGCGATTGCAGAATCAGTCTCGTTGCCACTACCTCGGGTATTGCCACATGGATTTCCCCATCGTGCATGATGAGATGTCATATCCTCAATAGTTTGCCACGCCTTATCATCATCAACATTAGACTGGAACCCCCCATTGCAAGGTGAATCAAATGTGTTACGACAATCGTCGTATAAGCCATATAGAACTGATTACAAAGGAACCATTCTTCAAACCCGTGATGAGGACATTTTTTGACCAGCTTCTTGAATCATTCCCATGCCTCATGAATATTCTCATGAGGTGTTTGACGAAAATTAGTAATCTGCCTTCGTAGCATATTCGTCTTCTGGGGCGGATAATAATGTTTGTAGAAGACCAGTGCAAGAGAATTCTAGTCATTGATTTCAGCTGTGACCTTGTCCAGATCGGTGATCCATTCTCTGGCCGCATCACGTAGAGAGAACATGAAAAGCATCTCCATGACTTGCTCCTGAGTAACTCCTGCAGGAAGGGGAATAGTAGAGCAATAGTCAGTAAAAATTCTCATGTGTTTAGCGGGATCCTCCTTGGCATCGCCTCCAAACTGATTCTTCTCGACCAAGGTAATGAAAGCGGGACGGATCTCAAAGACGCCATTAGTAGCAGTTGGACGTTTGACCAACTTTGAAAGGGCAGTCTGTTCCGGCTCCGAGTGACTAGCAAGTTTAGGCATCTTGACTAGCGGGGGTGGTAGTAGACGGAGAGGTGGTGAAGTATCGAAAACGGGAGTGTCCTCTTCTAAGGACTGATATTCCGATGAATTCTTAGTGTAGATCTTCCAAAACTAAAAGATCTGATGTTTCTGCGATTCCCTTAAAGAAATTTCGTCGCTACGGAGGGTCTTCTCTGGTTCAGGATCAAACTGATATAATTCTGAACGGGAGCACCTGGGCATAAGCAAGAAACTACAATAAAGAAGTGAGAAACTGTCTCAAGGAAGTTTGTGGATTCCCTAAGACGAGGAGAAATAATCTAGAATCTAAGACAAATAAAAAGCAATAAAACAAAACCGTCTCCCCGGCAACGGCGTCAAAATTGACAAGGCTAAAGTCGTATCACCTATATCAAAATAACCTAACAAACAACTAACAGGTAGCTAGTAGTAAGTAAGGGTCGAATCCACAGAGAGACAGACGATTATCGCTAATTATCTATATGTCGACTCTAAACTGTTCTAATTCCGGTTTGTTTGATTTTTTTGTTTTCTAAACTAATGCAATAATGTAAATTAAGAGGTTCTAACAATATTAAAAGGATCTAGAATTTTCCGGTTCACTATGTAATTAAATTAGGTCAAGTTAATTAATCATTCAATCAATCAATCATAGTTATTTATGGCAAAGACACGGTCTTTCGGATCTTATGTCAACCTTAGGATAGATTCTGACGGGCTCTCGCAACTTATTATCCTACCCACTTACCTGTAAGTCTACCCTTACCAGGCTTTCGATCTTAGGTTCGGGTTCCTAAATATTCAACTAGTTCAACGTCTCAAACTAATCAAACGATAATACAAGACAAGCAGTAAGGCAATAACATATGAATGATCAATTAAACAATTAATTAAACTAACATCCCCGATTCAATAATATAGATCCCTTCAACCCTAGAAGAATTATTTAGCTACTCATAACGAAAGATGAAACAATAAGAATCGATATGAAAATAAGGGAAAAGGAAAAAATACCGATTACAAAGAACCGAAGGATTGAATAATAATTAAAAGCTAAAAAGTACCGCTACAAGCTTGCAGAATTCCGATGCTGATAATAAAAACTAAACTAAAGTTCTGAATATAAAAGTGTAATTAATCCTGTAACACCCCATTATTTTCTAAGTCATCTATAAGGTGTTGTTTTCCTATTTTATTTTAATCGGGTTTTAAGTTTGAAAAGTTCTCAGATAAAGTGTTTTGGATCTTCTTAAAATAAATTGTTTTTGAATTATTTTAAAGGTGAAACGTTATTTTTATACCGATCTGGTATCGGGTTGGAATTTGGACTTTGACTCAAACACAAAAGAAAAAAAAACCTAAAATCTATTTAAATCCCTTCCCACGTGTTCCCTTTTTCCTCCCCTTCATAATTTCATACCAATGCCCTTCTCTAGCTCTCTAAACTCTATGCCGCACTACAAGTCTACTGCTTTCTTTCCCCCTCTGTTTCTCTTGGTTTACAATCCGATAAGTCATGGACTGATTTAATCCCTTTGCTTCTTTTCCCCTGTTTCAACACCACAATAATCGTAAGTTTTCCACTTTGGTTAATTTCAGCTTATTAAATCTTTTTGTGCAATTTTATAAAATCGATTTCTGTTTTAAATATCATGGGTCGGGATTGAGAGATGTTGTATCAAACAATTTGTTGATAGGTGATGATACCAGGTTATTCCGATTATTAATGTATATCGTTTTAGTGATCGTTGTTGTGGAAGTTTTAATTGGCACGATCGAACTTTGTCAGTGTAGAATTTGGGTGATTAATAGGACGAGAGAATGGTTTGTACTAGTGGACCCGCTTGATGGGAGTTGTTGTGGCTAAAGGAGTATTAGCAGATTATTGTTTGCAAACAAATTGATGGTATTATGATGATGTAATGATGATGTCATCAATGGCTATTATACCTAAATACCATGATACAAAGTTGGAAGAACGAGCATGTCTAATTTGTCATATACGTTATGGATTATCACCTTGCTAGTTTAGAGGTGATTGTTTTGGTTATCAGGCGCCTTAATGTGATTAAGGATATGAGATTTTAATGGGATGGTGTCTAAAATCATACCTTGGAAGCTTGAGTAAGTTAGTCATGTCAACTTTATCTATAGATTATTGAACTATTTTTACTACTTGTAGTTTGTGAGTGGGTTCGAGGAGAAAGAATTTTCGGATTAATACTAGCTGACTTTTGACCGTCTTGAGAGGTAATGACGTTTATACCCTTTTCACCTTTAAGTAAAGAGCATGTTTGGTTTAAATTATACTTTTTAAAGCAGTTTGTAAATTATTTTGTCAATGGTGAATTTTTATGATACTCGTAATATTTTGGATATTGAACTTGTGACACGAGTCACACATTGGTATTGTTTTCATAAAAATTTTGGAGGTTATAATAGACTCTGGGAGCTCTATTGGTCTAGTTGGTTTAAGGTGCGTTCACAATGTTCCTGGGACTTCGTCCCGAAACTGAACTCTTGGCCCGAGTTATTTTTAGTGGGGTATCCGGCCCCCACTTGCTAGGTAGTTAGACTTTCTCCTTTGGTAGTTTAATCCTACTGACTGTTCAAATGCGAGAGGTGCACACTATATAAGTCGAACTAAGCACAGGTGGTACCTCTAAACCGTACAAGGGTAGGACCTTGGCACACAGGTGGTGAAAAATACATTTTGGTTGGTTTGGTTTTAACTACTGTTTTTACAGTATTGTGTTTTTGTATCAAAACGGTGGCTTTTAACTCTGGTTCTAGTTACTATAAAACTATTATTAATGTTTCACGTTTTCATTATATTATACTTTTACTCAGTTTTGCTGACGTCCTTTCGTTTTGGGTCGTTCCCCCGCAGGAACCTGTACCTATTTGTGTTTTGTGTAGGCTAGGTGCATTCCCAGTGATGTCTTGATCAAAAGGGCTTGAATGGTTAGGATATTAATCCTGTGACTGTGAGCGTTCTCCGGGGTAGCCCCCAGAGGTGGTGTGAACTATTTGGGCATGTTCTATGCCGACTGCAAGTTGAGTTCCCGTGTTCGGGGTTGGTAACTGGTTTGGATGGGATTTTAACGAGTTTTGTTCTCGGGATTTTAACGAGTTTTGTTCTCGGGATTTGATGTATTTGGGGATGTGGTGCTAGGAAGTAAATGGCCTTGATAACTCGAAATCTGGAGCTCGGTTCTGTGGAGCTAAGGCTTCGAGAGCCGGTTTGATAATGAAGTAAATGGCCTTGATAACTTAAAATCTGGAGCTCGGTTCTGTGGAGCTAAGGCTTCGAGAGCCGGTTTGATAATGAAGTAAATGGCCCTGATAACTCGAAATTTGGAGCTCGGTTCTGTGGAGCTAAGGCTTCGAGAGCCGGTTTGATAATGCGGGATCTGGTATTGATGTCTGGCCCTAATTGTTAGGGGTATGCTATGGAGCTTGAATCCTCAAAATTCCGGGCTGTCTCTGGCCTGGGTCTCGGGAAGGTCTTGAGGGTTGTAATGTGGGAAGGCTGAGTGTGGTGTTAGCTGACCAGCTTGATTGTCACTCCCCTATTGGATGGCATGGATAATTTTGAATTTGACCGTACCCCAGTCAAGGGATTTTTACTTGAGTATTTGATTTTTTGATTGACCTTGCGATCATGGGTTTTGATAATTTTGACCGTACCCTGGTCGTGGGGCTTTCACTTGAATTGACCGTTGACCACGGTCATGGGTATTATGAATTTTTTTTGATGATGGCCTGCTTTTGTTTTGGTCTTTTGCTTTTTTTTCCTGGACTTCCGATTTTTTTTTTGTGTCCACTTCTCTTTTTTTGATGGCCTTCTTTTTGCTTTGGCCCTTTCTTTTTTTTCTTTTTTTTTGCCGGTCAGACTAACACCTAAGGTAGGGATTGGTCAGTCTTATTGGAGGGGTGTTTTATTGTGGAAAATGGGCTTGCCTCCCGTCTTGAACCCAAACTAGGAGATTACCTAGATTTGTCATAGGATTCGATACCGCTCCTGCTAGGGATAGTTATGTGGCTTTTCTATACCAGACATGGAATAGGTAAAAAGGAAACACGGGCTCGGATTCCTGCAGTCATTATAGATGTGCCTATAATAGTCACGTGCGTGTGCTCACAGTGTATGATGGTGTTCATCATGTTCTCGGAAACATATAAGGAAAGTATATATGAGAAAGAATATTGAAAGCTGATTTTATTGAATTTTGTAAAAGAGGACAGAATACGACTGACTCTGACTCTGACTTTGACTTTGACTTCGAAGGGAATAGTACATCCTAGACTCGGACTCGGACTCGGACTCAAATCAGATCCGGACTCTCGGATAATGTTGTCGTTAGTCGTCGGCTTTTAAGGACTCGAGTTGATGTCCAGTATAGCCTTTAGTAGAAACTTCACCCAGATCTTCATTGTGTCGAAGATCGTCTTCAATCCTAATGCCCATTTCGGTAAGTACGGCAAAGTTTGAAATGCCGGCATACCTAAGATGGATGTGGTAAGAAGGTAGGAGGTTGTTGATGAATGCCTCCACTAGTGTCTTCTCGTTGGGCTTGTCTACCAACTTCACACTCTCGGCCCTCCATCTTTGAAGATATTTTGTGAACCCTTCTTTGGGCTCTTGGGCCATGATTTTCAGAGTACGCATTGTAGTCTGGATCTCGATATTATCGGCGTAGTTCCGAGCGAACTCTGTTGCCACGTCATCGCAAGTTGGGTATTTCATGGAATCGAGCCTGTAGTACCAGGCTTTGGGGTGTTTCTGGAGGGAGGAAGGGAATAAGTGCTTAAACATGGTGGACTTTACCCCTTGGACCGCCATGAAATCTTTGAAAGCCCCGATGTGATGGACCGGGTCTTCAGTACCCTCAAACATTGGAATTCCCGTAAGGTTGAGGTTAGTAGGTAGCTCGTCATTCAAAGGTGAGTAAGTACGAGCATTTTCGGTGTGGATCGAGTTGTTCGTCGATAAGTGGACTTGCTCTTCGAGCCTACAAACAGCACTGATCAACTCGGCTATGGGCCCAGTGGGCTCAGCTCCTTCAACTGGGGCCGTTTTCTCCACGGTGCTTAGGCGGGTGGATAAAGTCGCTTGGTTAGCCTGGATGGCAGCCAGTTGGGTCTCGATCTTGGTCTGAGTGTTTTTCAATTCGTCCATCTTGCGTTGGCGTCTGGTTTCGGGTGGCCTGTCTGTAAGAACACCACGTAATCAGAGAGGTTGCTTCGGAACTCAAACTCACCAAGGCATAGGAAATAGCACGAGAGGAGGGACGGCCCCAGTTTGACTCGGGTTAGACTCCCCTATGACAAATGTGTAGGGTACGATTCTCGGAGTGACTGTGATTAATCACTCCATCGGAGAATAGCCCCCAAGTGAGACTAAGGACTTAGATGGTGTGACACCTAAGTGACTCGAAAGTGGAGTACGTGAGACACGTGTAAGACATGACCCTTAGGGCAACCGTGATTGATTGCCATGTTAAGGGGTAGCCCCCAAGTGGGATCGATAATTTTGTTAAGACTCGAGTGTGGGACGAGTGACCCTTAGACGTAAGGACCGTGAACCCTTAGACCCTTTTGTAAAAGGTTGACTCGGAAAAGACACCTAGACGGGTGACTTGTGCAAGGTGGGCCTTCCTTAGGATTCGGCGAATGGGCCTAGTCCTGTTCGAAGGAAGGTTCACATGAGACATCTCCAGACTTTTAGACTCGAGTGTGTAGACGGGCCTTCCTTTGTAGGAGTATGTCCTACGTAGGTGGGCCATGCCTTAGTCTAATAAGGCGGACTGGGATAGGGAAGAAACTCGTGATGTAAGATCGACAGAGTTTCGACGCTAAGGACCTTGACAACTTAAGACTCGACCCGACACTGCTAAATATGGGAAGTCCTAGAAGTGGAAGGTTTTGAAAATTGATGATTTTTGAAAAAGGACCGAGTGGACTCGGTGAATGGCCCAAATTTCCGAAAAAAATGACGAAAAGTCATTGGGCCACGGATTTTGAAAGTTCGAGTTTTGATTTGGGCAGCATACCGGCTAGAAAATAGGCTATTTTGAGTAAAATCATAAGTCCTAAATTCGGTATGTGTCCCGGGTTTTGAAATCGAATAGTTTGAAAGGATGCAATTTTGAAAAGTTGACGGTTTTTTGAAAACGACTCGGAAACAAAGTAGCACGTAGTCACACAAGCATTATAACGACGCCATGTATGCTCTATACTAAGTCTAGGTCGGTCTATAGAGGGTCTATACCAGTGTACATAATCTAGATATTGATCGGGACGGACTTCCTAAGTCGAGTTGATCTTAGAACATGCCGCGAAACCCACTCGAATCGACTATGGACACCTTTTGACATATCCATATTGGAGTACATCAACGGTATAGTGGGACGTCGGTCGCGAGTACCGGCCCGGGAAAATATGGGTTATGCATGAACCGTAAAACTAAAACGCGTATTGTATTTGTCAAACGATTTCTATTCGAGTCTCACCCTAAGGATGCCGATGGTAAGTCACGCATCAGTTAATCCCCAGCGGAGTCGCCAAATTGTGGACATGACATAGATCCACCCCGACGCGGCCACGCGCGGGTTTGGGTAGGCGAATGAATCTCCATATGAGAAGGATCGAATTGAAATTTAGGTCTATGTGGAGTCGCCACCGAATTTTATGGTTATTCGGAACCGTTCGAGCCCACTCTATGTCGTAGTGGGCCGTATACAAAATACGGCCCATTTCCGATGTCAGAGTTTATTGGGCTCGTCCCTTTGCATTTGATACCAATACCGACGTTATCGGATATTGTGTATTGAATGACTTTCGTTCGCCAACGGTTTCGGGCATCCGAAAACCGAGGTTCTGAGTAAGGGGTGAGGGTACGTGTTGGGAAGCCCACAAAGGACACCCAACCCCGCCCGCACATTAGCGGCCTCTACTAAGAATTCGAATGACTTACAATACGCGCGTTAGTAAAACGGGAAAATGATATGCAAAGATTATTTTCCCTAAACATGTGAATGGAATTGAAACGAGTTTCTAAGTCAATTTAATGCAATTTAATTCTACGTCAAAGTGGAATTTTAGCATGTGGGTTCATTTAGTACAATAAACGAACAATAATTAAAATTGACAAAAGGAACAACAAACGCGTTAGTAACGATGTAATAATATAACGAATAATAACGGTTTGTGCAAATATTGAATGAGATGAATGATGCAAATATGAGATGCATGGTTTGAAAAGATAGTATACACGTGATTAATTAAGCACGTGTTGACCTAAGTCGCAAAATACTATCGAGTTTGAAAAATAAGAGAATGTACGACTCGCGTTTTAGTCGTTATGTGGTCACTCGATCGAGTGGTCAATAGACTCGATCGAGTAGACCTTTAAAAAACATTTCTGTTTTGCGTTTATGACCGTACTCGACCGAGTTATTGACCAACTCGGTCGAGTACATGGCCACTCGACCGAGTCACAGTGAGACTCTGATGGTAGGGATTCGTCACGTCCCAACCGTCAATAATATAACCGGCTAACCTAACTAGGGTAGATAGGGTAAGTCGGGTCGAATCTACGGGGACGGTAAGAGGCGTCTAGACTAGGTCGGCCCAAATACTAGACTAAGCCAACGAGCTAAGCTAGAGAATGGTAGAGAGGGGAGAAGACTAGACTATGACTATGGCTAAGGAGAACAAACTAGGAAAACGGGCTAGGATTAGGTCGGGGTCAAAGGGGTAACGGAGTGGTCAAGGGAGGACTAGAGTGAAGGAGGTAGTAGGGTGATCTAGGTTGGTCCGGGCTCTTGCAACTTAGACTCACCTAGAGGTTCCACCTAAAACCCAACTCGGCGGTACACAACACAACCGGGGTTCTAGCGCGCTATGGTCCTAGGTCGAATCCGGGCTCTCGCGACTTAGACCGGCCTACGGGTCGTCCTCACCGGGCTCTCGCAACTTAATGAGGAGACCGAACCCACAACGAACTAACACCCACGAAAGAAAGGCAAGAAAACAAGCATTCGTACATACTTAGTCATTCAAGCAATTCCACAAACATGTGATGTGCATCAAACAAGAGGAAACCCAAATCTTCCACCCACATCTCTAACAAACCCTTAATCACCCAATTAACACCCTAATCACCTTACTAACCCTAGCAAGAACACTACTCTAACATAATCAAACTAAAACTAACAAGCAGATCTAACATAAGAAAACAAACATACATAAACAAACTAGTAATAACAACTAAAGATTCAAACTTGAACAACTAAACAAGATTAAGAGTAGAAAGGAAGAAGATTGTACCATACTAGAGAAGGAGAAAGAACAAAACTTGCATTAATGAAGAAAACCCAAATAATTCCACCAAGGTTGTCAAGCTTGAGTGGATTTTTCAAGAGATCCCTTAATACAAGTACTAATCTAAGATTAACAACTAATTATCGACTAATATACACTAATCTAATCTAATCTAACCTAAAGTAGTCTAGGGTTTTATGTCTAAAAGAGTGCATCTCCTTTACATAACAAGGGAAGAGTATATATAGGGTTACAAATGGAAGGGAGAAGAAAAGAAAGAAGCGGAGCTGCAGCTGACCCTTCCCGGTCGGGAAGGATTGGTCCCGATCGGGATGGGCCATCCTTCCCGGTCGGGAAGGACCTTCCCGATTGGGATGGGCTCACAGTAGCCGTGCTTTATGCTCCCTTCATCCCGAACGGGATGGGTCTTTGTAGGCCTCCCTTAAGAGCTCTTTGGTCCTTCCTTGCCTCTCATGGGCTTCTCGTCGATTCTTGGGACTCGGGATCGGGTCTCACAGGCTCGGGATTGGATCCCGAGGTCTCGGGGTCGATTCCAAGGCATCGAGTCATCGTTCCTCTACTCCGTTGGCTCCAAAATGTGTATGTATTGAGTCGGAATCGCTCCAACTCTTCCAATTCGGCCTCGGGAACCTGAAACGAACTAAAGGAAGCATAAGAAGCCCCTAATCCGCTCCAAAGGGGCGATTCCACAAGGAAAAAGGGACCAAAACACAACAAATAGGCACTACAAACTACACTTATAAACTCCCCCACACTCAACCCTTACTCGCCCTCGAGTAAGCACAAACTACTACTAAACTAACCGAGTGGGTATTAGCGCACCCTACTCCCCTTCAACTCACGCGAGTGCACTTAGAGGACAAATGCACTCCGCAAGGCAAGTTGGGTCTTGCGACAAAACTATGGATGCAACCGGACACAAAACACACAAACAAACAAACACATAATCGGTTGCACCCAAAACAAAAGAAATACCGCTTCCCTCTAAAAGCGGTGAAAGAAACACCGGTTTAGGACTCGAGGTAAGTGACAACTTTCCCAAGCTAGACATACAAACCAAGGTGAACTAAACCCTAATAGTATGACGATAAAGCAACAAAAACGTTGGTAACTTACCTAGGTCCTCTTAGCTTTCTAAAAACGTACTACGGGACGATCGCCGGACTGGAAAGTGAAGAACCACGGTGTTAGTCGACACTGTAGGTAAGTGAGACCCCTCCCCCTTTAGCGTGAGCCAAGAGGGTCGTCCCGTGTCTAAAACCGCCTAACTAGTCCAAGTAAAAAGGTGGAAATATGCAAAATGAGGGAAGATCGACTAAAGCCGCCATCATCCTTCCTCGGGACTCGGTCCTTTGGTAGGCTCTTCACGGCAAAAGTCGGAAAAAGGCTTATTTTTGTGGGGATTTCTTTTTGTGAGACGGGTTTTCTTTTGGCATTTTCTTTCTTTTCGATATTTTGATTTGTTTGTTGTCATGCCATTCTTTTTCTTCTTTTCTATTTTCTTTTTGGCTTTTGTGCCTTTTCTTTTTCTTCATTTCTTTTTCTTTCTTTCATTTTTTTTCTTTCTTTTTCTTTTCTTTGCCCTTTTTGGCAAGATTTGACATTTTTGGCGTTTCATTGTATGACAAGAAAGGTAGAAATCATCGAATTGCGTTTTATTGTGTGGAGATGCGTAGGAGGTAGGGGAATGGGAGAGTCGGGGAGCGTCCTTCCCTTCAAACCCACAAAAAGAGGAAAACTTGGACTAATCAAACGATCCTAAACACAGTCACCTAAGGGACGAGACTCGGTAACCAATGCCTTTTCACACCGTGGGTGGTCATAATGGTCAAAAGTGCAAATCCCGTAGTAAGTTCCTAGTAAGCTAGGTGGACTCAAGGTAAAGGACCAACAAAATCATTGATTTAGGGTCATTCTACTAGAGTAAAGTCCAAGACTCGAATTATACTACTAGAATGGGAAAGTAAACACTTGCACACTAGTCTCTAAACCGGGTTTTCGAAAACGGTTTACGCACAAGACACACAACACACAAACAAAGACTCAACGAGAACGAAAGAAAAAAAAGTAAAAGCAACGGAACAAAAACAACACAAAACGAACACATACAAAACACACACCACCCCGAACTTCCAAATGAGCAACCAATCATCCACAAACTTTACAAAGCTCCACCCGAGCACACCACAACACATATCTCCTCCAAAATCCACAAGAAACAAAGAGGAAAAAGGGTTGAAAAGATGTTACAGGGTGTCTTGAAAGCTCTCCAAAGCTAGCGGTGAATAAGCGACCTATAAGGAAAAGGGAGGCAAAACAAACACAATACAACAATAACACGACACAAGGACACAAAATGAAAACACAAAAGAGAAAATCTTTTTGATTTTTGTGAAAAAATTTCAAATTTTTAGGGATTTTTAAGATTTTTTCGAAAAACAAAGAAAATAAAACTAACTACACTAGAATATCGCTCTCCCACACTTAAATCGAGCCATGTCCTCATGCTCGATCGTAGGGTGCGGAGAGACAAAAGAAAAGAAAAGAAACTACGAAAATAAAGCTAAAAAATCAAAAAGAAAAGTGGAGAAAAGGGTAGAAGGTGTCCGGCCGGGGTGTAGTCAAGTCACCATGGGCCGAGACAAGAAAAAGATATGGATGGGGGAAGAAAGGAAAAGAAGGAAATAAAAGGAAATGGGAGGGGAGGGCTAGGTGTAATCAAGTCACCTAGCCCGGATTCCGCCTAAATCCGACTAAATCCTTAAAAAGAAAGTGAAAAACTTGTAAAAATTTGGATTTTGAAATGACTCTCGATGTAGTCACATCATCGAGAGTCGGGAGCAACATATACCAAGGCCTTGAAGGCCACCATGACACAATAAGGGAAGGGGATAAACAAGAGAAAAACAAACAATAAAAGACGGAAAAGTGAGGATAGTTACCAAAACCAATCGTCGAGTAACTCACTCGCTCCATCGTCTCATAGATCAACGTGGGCGCGTTGCTTGTCGTCTTTGTCATTCTCCTTCAAGCTTGATAAAATCGCATGGTTGGGGTAGTAATGGTAGGGGGTGGGATTTGATGTGGATCTCGGTGTGTAAAGTGAGGTGTACGGGTCATATGATAGGAGTAAGGAGGAGTAGGGAGGTTGGGAGGGGGCATAATGGATGGGTGGAGACAAAGGGACCATCCCGGTCGGGATGGATGGTCCCGATCGGGTTGGTGAACCCTTCCCGATCGGGAAGCTCTCGTCCCGGTCGGGAACACACTCCAGTAAGTCCGGATTTCAACACCTTCATCCCGATCGGAATGGCTCTTTCCCGATCGGGATTCTTCATCCTTCCCGATCGGGAAGCCCTCTTCCCGGTCGGGATGAGTCTTCTTTGCTTCCCCAAGCCCAAAAGCTTATCAAAGCTTCAAAAACCGACATCCTCGCTCGCAAAACCAAACTCCATCATCGACCACTCCTTTCTAGGAGTCACCTTCACTTCACCTATCACAATAAACTCATACAAAACATCAAATTCACTCCCTCACATCGCTCATTAAAATACCAAATCAATTACAAGAATATCACAAAACTACCAAAATCAAGAGATAAAACACAATTACAAGCACAAGAATTCTAAAGAAGAGAGGAGGGGAATATACAACATGACGGTTCTTTTAGGAACTCCGTCAAACCTAGGATGGCGGACTCCATTCCTCAACCGTAGCCCTCAAGGGCATGGAGGAGCAAGTCGAACGCGCTACCGACATCGTAGTGAAGGCCCAAGAAGCGCTCGAGCTTAACTGACCTCCACGGCCTCCAAGGAGGAGGCAAGAAGTAGGATTCCCAAGACCCGACATCATATTCAAAGTTGTCTCTGGGGTCTCTCCATCCTATGAGCTCCACCGATCTCTTCCTCCCTAAGTATTGCCTCCAATCACAAGCAAACATCACCTCCAAGAAACAAGGCACAAAAAGCGGTTTTGGCCTTATTTCCTCGTTGCACACCCCCACGCTTGCCTCAAGTTGTGGTTCCCTATCTTCATCACTTGGCCCCACATCATCGCACGATGTACTAGCAAGAGGCTCTTGATGCTCATCTACATTCTCGGACAAGGGCAAGTCGAGGTTAACAATCTCACCCAACAACTCCACAAACTCCACCAACCCATCCCACTCACTATCCTTATCCAATTCTTCACCAACGACGCCTTCACCAAGAGTCATCTCCTCATTCGTCTCTTTTTGGGTAGACGATTGAGGTTCTTCAAAGCAAATCTCACTAGCAAAGGGAACTACATCGGCGGCTTCGTGATTAGGTTGCTCCTCTATCTCAAGTGGGCACCCTCCATCTAAATACGATGCTCGGGATAAAGACATTACGGTTTGAACCGATAATGCATCTAAATGAGCATTCCTCGCCTCGTTTGCCCTTCGCATTTGGACCATTAAATCATCTTGTTCCTTTTTTAATTGAATGGTCGTTTCTTGAAGGCTCCTTTGCATTTGAAGCATCGATTGATGTAACTCTAAGTTTGACGATTGGTGGTCATTGGAGTCTTGTAAAGCTCCTTGAAAATCTTGATGATGCCCAAGGGGTGGGGCATCATATTGTTGGTAGCATGGTTGGGATGATTGGTAGTATTGTGGGTCATAGGGTTCATATTGTGGTTAGGGTGGAGGGTAATATTGCGGGTCTTGGGGGTATTGGCTTCCATATGGTGAATCTTGATTGAACATGGTGGGTTCACAATCATAACTCGAGTAATAGCCACCATGATCGTAGGAGTGATAGTCATTCACTTGTTGGTAGCCATTTCCATAATCTTGAAGGTCATACCCGTCTTGATTTCCCCAAGAAGCTTGATTATGGTAGGGGGACGTCATGTCATACCCTTGGTTCATGGAAGAAGAGGGGTAGCTCATATCGGCTTCCATGTGTGGGGAGTTTAGATCAAACCCCATGCTTGCTCGAAAATCGTAGCTCATACCCGGTTGGAAACCACTCATTCTAGCAACCGTCCGTTAGAGCAGCTCTAAGTTGCAAGAAGAAGATAGTCACCACCTCTAAGCACAAACTGTGGACTAAGAACAAACGTGAGAAGTCTAGTGCTTTTTGGGCACTAGACAAGAGAGAAACAAACTTCACACACACAAGGAGCAAGGTAATCAAAAAGAAAAAGAAAACACAAACACAAAGACTAAGTCAAGCAAATAGGAAAACAAAGTCTAAACTAGCATCGTCCCCGGCAACAGCGCCAAATTGATGGTAGGGATTCGTCACGTCCCAACCGTCAATAATATAACCGGCTAACCTAACTAGGGTAGATAGGGTAAGTCAGGTCGAATCCACGGGGACGGTAAGAGGCATCTAGACTAGGTCGACCCAAATACTAGACTAAGCCAACGAGCTAAGCTAGAGAATGGTAGAGAGGGGAGAAGACTAGACTATGACTATGGCTAAGGAGAACAAACTAGGAAAACGGGCTAGGATTAGGTCGGGGTCAAAGGGGTAACGGAGTGGTCAAGGGAGGACTAGAGTGAAGGAGGTAGTAGGGTGATCTAGGTTGGTCCGGGCTCTCGCAACTTAGACTCACCTAGAGGTTCCACCTAAAACCCAACTCAGCGGTACACAACACAACCGGGGTTCTAGCGCGCTATGGTCCTAGGTCGAATCCGGGCTCTCGCGACTTAGACCGGCCTAGGGGTCGTCCTCACCGGGCTCTCGCAACTTAATGAGGAGACCAAACCCACAACGAACTAACACCCACGAAAGAAAGGCAAGAAAACAAGCATTCGTACATACTTAGTCATTCAAGCAATTCCACAAACATGTGATGTGCATCAAACAAGAGGAAACCCAAATCTTCCACCCACATCTCTAACAAACCCTTAATCACCCAATTAACACCCTAATCACCTTACTAACCCTAGCAAGAACACTACTCTAACATAATCAAACTAAAACTAACAAGCAGATCTAACATAAGAAAACAAACATACATAAACAAACTAGTAATAACAACTAAAGATTCAAACTTGAACAACTAAACAAGATTAAGAGTAGAAAGGAAGAAGATTGTACCATACTAGAGAAGGAGAAAGAACAAAACTTGCATTAATGAAGAAAACCCAAATAATTCCACCAAGGTTGTCAAGCTTGAGTGGATTCTTCAAGAGATCCCTTAATACAAGTACTAATCTAAGATTAACAACTAATTATCGACTAATCTACACTAATCTAATCTAATCTAACCTAAAGTAGTCTAGGGTTTTATGTCTAAAAGAGTGCATCTCCTTTACATAACAAGGGAAGAGTATATATAGGGTTACAAATGGAAGGGAGAAGAAAAGAAAGAAGCGGAGCTGCAGCTGACCCTTCCCGGTCGGGAAGGCTTGGTCCCGATCGGGATGGGCCATCCTTCCCGATCGGGAAGGACCTTCCCGATCGGGATGGGCTCACAGTAGCCGTGCTTTATGCTCCCTTCATCCCGAACGGGATGAGGCCATCCCAAACGGGATGGGTCTTTGTAGGCCTCCCTTAAGAGCTCTTTGATCCTTCCTTGCCTCTCATGGGCTTCTCGTCGATTCTCGGGACTCGGGATCGGGTCTCGGAGGCTCGGGATTGGATCCCGAGGTCTCGGGGTCGATTCCAAGGCATCGAGTCATCGTTCCTCTACTCCGTTGGCTCCAAAATATGTATGTATTGAGTCGGAATCGCTCCAACTCTTCCAATTCGGCCTCGGGAACCTGAAACGAACTAAAGGAAGCATAAGAAGCCCCTAAACCGCTCCAAAGGGGCGATTCCACAAGGAAAAAGGGACCAAAACACAACAAATAGGCACTACAAACTACACTTATCAGACTCGATCGAGTGGTGGTCATAATTAGCATTCTGACTCGATTTTAGGGTGTCACTCGATCGAGTGACTAAGGCACTCGGTCGAGTGGCACCTGTACGAACTTGGTTCGTTTGCAATTTAATTGTTGATTTTGAAATTGCTTTTGATTTTTGATAATTCGACGTTTTTACCGAATCGGACATAAATATTGCATGACCTATGCTCGATTCGGGTTTTTTATAAATCGCGAATTTGTTGAACCGAATATAAATATTGTTGAATTTATACTCGATTCTAATATTGAATACTCGTTATATCCCATATTCGATTATTTGAATCGATATAGAATATTAGAGTGAAATAAAAAAAAAAAAAAAAAAGATAAATTGATTTTAGTCGTTTTAAATTAATTATCGTGATGTGAACCAATCACGCTAATTAATTCATATGACTTGATTGTTAGATTCGATATCCAATTATGGAATTGGTATCGAATCTAAAATCGACGCTTTACTTGAATAATAAAAAAAAAGAACTTGATTCCCTCGACTTCTCCGACATCGAAATAAATCCCTAGGGATTGTGATGTCGGATCCGTGTCAACGAGTTTCGACCCTTATTAAAATTGATTTTAGAAAATTGATGAATGCAAAATTGATGATGATGATGACGAGAAATAATAACGAATTGTTGTTTAAGTTGATTTATCTCAATAATCAAATAATCGGGGTACCGGGATAAGCGACCGATGACGCGTGTGCAGTACACTTGTATATGCGGTTTTCCTTATCCCGGTATCCTTCTTATTCGACACAAATCGATAAATATTTTAATGCTTTAATATTAATGATATTATCGATATTATGATGCAATGAATAAAATAATAAAAAAAACGAAAAAAAGATGGAGAAGAGGAGGACGGACGACGAGAAGAGAGGGAGAAGAAAAGAGGGTTTTGACACCCTCAACCTACATGTTCTTGTCTCGGTGCGGACTCGTAACCGTGGCTTCAACACAAGAGTCTTCGAGGTTTTATGTAGATTAAGTTATGGTGGCTCGGGATTGATTTCCTAAAACTAGGTTTAGGGTTTTTTGCTAGTGTAGGATTACTAGGTTTTTTGATTAGGGTTTGTAAGGATGTGTGTATGATTGCTTTTGGGTTTGCTAGGGTTGTAAAAAGATGTGTAAAAAGTTGTGTAGAGATATCTAGGGTTTTATTTTGTTGTAAAAAGATTGGTTGCATGTGTGTTGCGTGGGGGGTATATATAGGAAGGCTAGGGCACCCGGATTAGGGTTACTCGACCGAGTATGGGGGTAACTCGGTCGAGTGGCCCGTGAAGCCTGCCGTCGGGCTTGAAACACGCCCACTCGATCGAGTGGGTGGGTCACTCGATCGAGTAGCCCAGTCGGGTTGCACGGGTCCGTTGTTTTGGACCTTGACTTTGAGTTTGATGGGTTTTGTGTTTGACTTGGACTTTTGAGGATTGTATGGCTGTTTTGTGTGTCTCGGAAACGACTTTGACCGGGGTTGACCCAATCGTGAAAAGTTGGTTTTAATTCCGGTGTCGGTTTCGGCCCAAATTAGTCTTGTTTGACTCGGAATGATCCACTGGGCCTGGATTTGAGGTCCGTTTGGTGAGATTTGTACTCCGTAAGTGTGTTAGCCAACGATTAATGGATTTGAGCCCGTATCCGAGCGCATAGAAACACGTTAGCGTCCGATCATCATCGGGTGTTTTTTGGAGACTGCCATAGACACCTGGCGGTCAAAATGCGGGTGTCTACAATTGGTGATCATGATTTTGAGTTAGACTTGTTAGAATTCTCATGACCTTACTTTGATGTGATTTTTGAGGATGGATGGGCTTGGATCTCATCGGGCTAATATTGATTGTAGACATAGTAGACTTTCTTATGAGGACCTAAAATGTGAGAGTACCTTATTGGACATAGCTTATTTATCTTGGGGAGCTTAGTTGATTTTGTCATATAAAGGATTTGAGGATTAAACCCCGACCTGAGTGAAGTTCCAGTTATGAGTGAGTTTGTTGATGTGTTTTCCGAGGAAATACCGAGAATGTCTCCAAGTAGAGAAGTTGTGTAAGATTATTGACCTAGTGACAGAGACGAGTCAAATCGTTAAATCACCATACCGTATGGAGCCCTTATAAATGCTAGAACTTAGGAAACAACTAGACGAATTGATGGAAAAAAGATAATTTAGGCCTAATGTGTTGCCTTGGGTGCCCTGTTTTATTTGTGAAAAATAATAATAATGGAACTATAAGAGTTTGTATTGATTTTCGGGAATTGAATCAAGTTACTATTAAGAATATATGTCTTACCTAGGAATCTAGGATTGAGTACTTATTTGACCAGTTAAAGGAAGCCTCTGTTTTTCTGAAATTGCGATTTGGGAACCATCGATTGATGGTAGTGTTTGAGGATATACCTAAGATTACATTTTTTTTACTAGATATGGTCATTATGAGTTTACTACGATGTCTTTTGGGTTGACTAGTGCACATGATGTATTTATGGACATGATGAACCGAACTTTGAGGACGTGCTTAGATAATTTGTTGTGATAATTCATTGATGACGTAGTGCACTTGATGTGTTTATGGATTTGAGTATTTGTTGTAATATTCATTGATGACATAGGGATTTATTCAAAGAATGAAGAAGAAAATGAGGAACATTTACGAATTATCTTAGACATTTTGAGAGAAAATTAGTTATATGTTAAATTTTGAGGTGTGATTTTTGGCTGGTTCAAGTAGTGTTTGGAGAATACTATATCTAAGGATGGAGTATCGGTAGATCCTGCTAAGGTTGTTAAGGAGTGACTTGGATCGAAATCTGTGACTGAAATTTGTAACTTTTGGGTTTAGTTGGTTACTATAGGAGAATTGTGAAGGATTTTTCAAATAGATAAATCAATGGCTACATTAATGATAAAGCAACAAAATTTCATTGGGATGAGGGGTGTGAGGAATTGTTTCGAAGTTTAAAGAAGAAATTGACCACTATTTCAGTGTTGGCTTTACCGAATGGAAATCATGATTTTGAGGTTTATACATATCCGTCTGAATGGATTAGGTGGTGTTCTTGTGCAGAATAAGAAAGTGATTGGTTATGCATTTAGGCAGTGGAACTTTTATGAAGAAAATTACCCCACTTATGATTTAGTGTTAGCAACTGTAGTCATTGCCTTGCAAATTTGGAGATATATTGTTTGGTGTACCCTTTTAATGTTTTTATGATCATAAAATTAAAGTTTAAGATGTATATTTACCCATTAGGAGCTAAACGTGAGATAGAGAAGGTGGTTGGATTTGATTAAGGATTATTATGAGATCGAGATACAATACCATGTAGGAAATGCCAATGTGGTGGCCGATGTCTTGAGTAAATTTTTTCATACAATACAGTTAGGGATGCACCGTGATAAGCTTAGGGGAGAGTTTCTGATATTTGGGATCGAAGTGGCAAAATTAGGAACCTCATCTTGTGCGTTATCTGTTGAGAGAGAATTGATGAGAGTTATTAGACAGTTGTGGTGATAAATTTTTCTAGGACAAGTTGGTTGGTGAATGAGTTTGCTTTGTCAAGTGCGATGAGAATGGATTTATTAAATGTTGAGATAGAATTTGCGTACCCAACCACAAGGAATTAAAGGAAAAGATATATTATGTTTATTTGGGAGGTGATAAAATGCATGCAGATTTGGAATTAGGATTTTGATGGTCTAGTATTAGAAACAAATTGCAGATTTTGTGACTCGATATTTGATATTTTAGAAGTTTAATAGTGAATATAGGAGACCTCAAGGAAAGTTACAACCTTTAGAAGTTACCGAGTGGAAGTGGAGTTTAATCTTTATGGATTTTATAGTTGAATTGTTAAGGTCACAGAAAGGTAATAATATGATTTGGGGTTATAATTAATAGGTTACCTGAGAGTACATATTTTATTCCAATGAAAGATACATGAAAGTGGAAACAACTTGTGGATGCTTATATACATTATGTGGTAAGAATTCATGGAGTTTCAAAGAATATTTTATTACATGGGGATACATATTTGTTTAATTATTTTGGGAGAAATTTCATATAGCTATGAGAAAGTTTAAGATAACGCATCATTTTATCCAGCTATTAGTGGTCAAACTGAAAGGATAAATCAAATATTTGAGGACATGTTACTGCACTACAATTTAAAGGAGACTAGGAGGATAAGTTAGGTTTTATTGAGTTCTCATATAATAATAGTTACTAGGCTACAATTCAGGTGACACCATTTGAGGCTTTGTACGAACGCAAGTATAGGAGCCCGGTGTGTTGGGGATGATATTAGAGAATACGTGGTTTAGGGAACGAGATTATAATTGAGATGGTTGAGCATGTTAAGATTATACATGACAGAATGAAAGCGGCTCAAGACCGTTAGAAGAACTATGTAGATAAAACTTATAGGCATGTAGAATTTGAGGTTTGTGATAAAGTTCTTTTTATGTTTCTCCTACTAAGGGACTATTGAGGCTTGGTAAGGAGAGAAAATTGAGCCTAAAGTGTATTGATCCGTATGAAATTTTGGAGGGTTTTGGCGAGATGGCTTACCGATTTAACTTATTAGCTGATCTAGAACAAGTGCATAATGTGTTTAATAGCAATCCATATCCACTCCACAAATCAATCCGTTGCAACAACCCTTCAATCATGGGATTTACCATGATACCTTCCTCATATAAAATATATTATAGCTGTTAGCATTGTAGTTACTGTAAATAAATAGTTTACACATTTGTATAAATAGCTTCTGATGTATCCTTGTAAAAGCACAATTGATCCAAAAGCAATATAATCATTTATTATATTTTCCAAACTTATCATGGTATCAGACTAGGATTTCTACTCTGCATTCAAATCGAAAAAAAAAAAAAACGACCTTCAAATCACTACGACGAACCCGGATGGCTCTGAAGTTATCAATTCTACGCCATCTCAACAATAATTCTATTATTCACGTCGAAAATACCGGTACTAACATCACACAAATTGCTTTTAACGGGTCCAATTACGATGAATGGTCTCGTTCCTTTTACCTTGCTCTCATCGCGAAAGGGAAGGAGGTCTATATCGACGGTACTACTCCTAAACCTGCTGAAACTGCTGCATCTTATTCCACCTGGAGTGCCACCAACGCCTTGGTCACCGGATGGATTTTCAATTCCATCGAAATATCTACTCGATGCACTATTTCGACTCGTTCCGAAGCAAAACAAATATGGCTCGACATAAAGAATCGATTCTGTCAAGGTAATGACACACGCATCTTTCAATTGGAAGCCGATTTGATTGCGTGTCGTCAAGGCCCGACAGAATCGTTGATGACTTATTATGGGCGAATCATCAAAATTTGGGACGATATTGCTATGTTCGACCCTCTGCCAACCTGTGATTGTAACCCGTGCAATTGTAATTGGGTCACAAAAATGGATGCTCGGAGGGAGAAGAAACGGGCTCGAGATTTTCTCATGGGACTGGATGCACGATATGACAATCCTCGTTCACAAATTCTCGGTATCAATCCTCTTCCTAACTTAGATCTTATATACAATAGACTTTTACATGAAGAAGGGTTACGTTCTTTATCTCGTTCTACCACTGAGTCCAACCCCGACATCATGGCATTTGCCTCTCGTGTCTATAACTCATCTCGACAGTCAGGGGGAGAGAATACTTACCAAGGTAGTCGTAATCAGAAATCTGACCGTAATAATGGGGGAGGACGGGATTCTCAGGGAACTCGTTATGCTAATTCACAGTTTGACTCGAATAATCAAAGTGAAAATTCTCGACCTTACTGTCTTGCTTGTAAACGACATGGGCATAAATGGCAAGTATGTTATCGTGTGACGGGAAAATTTCCCGAATGGTGGGGCGATCGTCCCCGTGATCGAATTTATGTCGACCTCAATGACCCCGACCTGAGTCGAGCAGTATTTGTCCCTGATGCTCAAGGACATGTTGCTTATGAACGAAACCGACAGATCAATAATGGTCAGATTACACCGAAAGCCCATATGGCGTCTAGTCAGCAGGTAAATCAGACACCAATTGCTTCTTCTACGTCTTCTCTGCCGGTAATGGACAAAGTGAATTTCAATTCGTTAAATGCTACGGACCTGGCTACTATTACCCGCCTATGGCAGGAACACAAGTTCGCTCCACGTAGTCACGGTAATACTTCTAAATCTTCGTCTTTATCTTGGATTATTGATACCGGCGCGTCTCACCACATGTCAGGTTCCTTATCTCATTTTTCTAATCTACGTTCTATTGTTCCAGTTTCGGTTGGCTTACCAAACGGTGATCTAACTCTCGCTACTCAATGTGGCAACAATATTTTATCGAACCGTTTAATTTTAAAAGATGTTCTTTATGCTGCTAATTTAAGTTGTCACTTGATTTCTGTCTCGAGTTTACTCATGGACGATACTCTTACAATACAATTTTCACATCAACTTTGTCTTATTCAGGACCGTTCCTCGGAGACAGTGATTGGTGCGGGTGAGCAACGTGACGGCCTCTATTATTTAACAGGAGTACGGAATGACTTGGCCAAGGCTTGTATGGTGGGATTGGCTGATTCTTCCGAGTTGTGGCAACGAAGGTTGGGGCACCCTTCCTCACATATATTTCGGTTTTTACCTTTTCTTAATAATAATTCTAGCAAACATTTTCATACTAAGACTTGTGATGTTTGTCTTCGGGCAAAACAAACACGTGAACAATTTACTTTAAGCTCGAGTAAAGCTTCTTCTATTTTTGAGTTAATTCACTGCGATCTATGGGGACCATACTCCGAAAACGCATCGTGTGGCTCCACCTATTTTTTAACCATCGTCGACGATTTTTCTCGTTCAACTTGGGTCTATCTTTTACGTAACAAAAGTGACACCCAACAAACTTTACTTAATTTTTTTGCTTTGGTTGAACGACAATTTAATACGAAAATTAAAATCTTACGTAGCGATAATGGAAACGAACTTCGTTGTCTTATAAAAAATTTTAATCAAAATGGCATTATTCTTCAAAATTCTAATGTTGATACGCCTCAACAAAACGGCCGGGTTGAACGTAAACATCGACATATTTTAAACGTCGCACGTGCCATATTATTTCAAGCGAGTCTACCTTTATCTTTTGGGGAGAATGTGTTCTTTGTGCTGTCCATCTTATTAATCGCACCCCAAATCCCATTCTTAACGGGAAGACCCCTTACGAAATGTTATTTAATAAACCTCCACCTATGGAAAATCTTCGTATTTTTGGATGTCTTTGTTATGCCAAATTTGCTTCGCAAATTAGAAAATGTGTTTTCATTGGATATCCATTTGGGAAGAAAGGATGGCGTCTCTATGACTTAAACATCGGATCTTATTTCGAGTCTCGAGATGTTGTTTTCATAGAAAATGAATTTCCATATAAATCTCTCGACATTCACGATAACGGCCCTACTAGTTCTTTTCTTCGTGACACCCTTCAACCTATTGATCAAGTTGTCATAATAAGTCAATCTTCACCCACCACCTCGACATCCACCTCGACCACCACACCCTTTCCGTCTGACACGTCTCACACCACACCTCCTCAACCCGAAGATACGCCATCCGACAACCCAACCATATTGGGCCGAGACCATCGTATCAAAATTCCGAATTCCAATCTCAAAGATTTTGTTCAACCAACACGAGCCTCTTCTCACGTGCTCACCGCATCAACTCCGTCGTCAGATACTAAGTATCCAATTAGCCATTATGTTAATTATGCTAAATTTTCTCCTAATCACCAAGCTTTCTTATCTCCGTGACTCAACATCACGAGCCTAGTTCGTTTAAAGCTGCATCACAGGTTCCCGAATGGCAAAACGCTATGCAACTCGAACTTGATGCACTTGCAAAGAATCAGACTTGGACTCTAGAGCCACTGCCCGCTAATAAAAAGGCAATAGGCTCCAAATGGGTATACAAGATTAAATACAACGCTGACGGCACAATCGAAAGGTACAAGGCTCGCTTGGTGGTTATGGGAAATCGTCAAGTTGAAGGGGTGGATTATAATGAAACTTTTGCACCCACAATCAAACTTGTCACGGTTCGTACACTTCTCGCTATAGCTGCCGCAAAACAATGGACCCTCCACCAAATGGACGTTCACAATGATTTTCTTCACAGTTACCTCAACGAAGAAGTATACATGAAACTTCCCCCGGGCCTCACTGCGCCTAAAGCTGGTTTGGTTTGTCGCCTTCGCAAATCCTTATATGGTCTCCGTCAAGCACCACGGTGTTGGTACGCTAAGCTCGCTTCTGCATTAATTAAATATGGCTTTAAGCAATGCCCAAGTGATCATTCATTATTTTCCATATCAACAAATGGTACGGAAGTACACGTTCTCGTCTATGTTGACGATCTCGTCATTTGTGGCAATAATGACAAGGTCATTCAACACTTCAAGAACTATATAAGTCGATGTTTTCATATGAAGGACCTAGGCCGCCTCAAGTATTTTCTTGGTCTCGAAATCGCAAGAAATAAATCCGGAATTTTTGTGTCTCAACGTAAGTACGCTCTTGATATATTTACGGAAACCGGACTCCTAGGGGCCAAACCGGCACCAATCCCCATGGACCCAAATCATCAATTAGCTCTTTCCACGGCTCCTATTTTGCATGATCCACAGCCCTATCGCCGTCTTGTGGGTCGCTTGGTTTATTTATCAATTACTCGTCCGAAGCTCACATACTCGGTTCATATTCTAGCTCAATTCATGCATGCTCCTACAAAGGATCATTGGGCTGCCGCGCTTCAAGTAGTACGCTACCTTAAAGGTTCTCCGGGTCAAGGCATTTTACATTGCTCCGACTCCGATCTTCTCCTTAATGCTTACTGTGATTCGGATTATGTTGCATGTCCAACAAGCCGACGATCTCCCTCGGCCTACATTGTTTTTCTTGGCTCATCTCCCATATCATGGAAAACAAAGAAGCAAACAACCTGATGGTAGGGATTTGCCGTGGATCCCCACCGTCAAATAATAACCGGCTAATCCTAGTGGGTAGCTAGGGCAAGTCGGGTCGAATCCACGGGGACGGTAAGAGGCGTCTAGACTAAGGTCACCCAAATACGAGACTCGATCAACGAACTACGCTAAACTAGAACGATAGGAGGGGAGAAGGCTAAGACTATGACTAAGGTGACGGAGGAAACAAATAAGGAAACGGGCTAGGATTAGGTCGGGTTCAAGGGGTAACAGAATGGTCAAGGAAGAGCTAAAGTGAAGGGGTAGTCGGGTAATCTAGGTGTGGTCCGGGCTCTCGCTACGTAGACCGACCTAGAGGTTCCTCCTAGAACCCATCTTAGCGACACACGTGACAACCGGGGTTCCTAGCGTGCTATCGTGGCCTAGGTCGCATCCGGGCTCTCGCTACGTAGACCGACCTAGGGGTCGTCCTCACCGGGCTCTCGCTACGTAGTGAGGGAACCAAACCCACAAGACAACTATCACCCACAAGAGAAAAGGCAAGAAAAACAAGCATATGCATCTACATGTCATTCAAGCATTTCAACAAACATGTACCATGCATCAAACCAAGAGGAAACCTAAAACTTCCACCAACATCTCCAACAAACCCTTAATCACCCATTAAACACCCTAATCACCCTACTAACCCTAGCAAGAATCTACTCAAACATATCTAATGCTAAAACTAACACTTACAAGAAGAACCATAACAAAAATCAAAACAAACATAAAGGAACTAGTGAAAACAATGAACTATGAACAATAAGATGAACAAAGATTAAAACTTCAATGAATAAACAAAGATTAAGAGTAAAAAGGATGAGAAGATTATACCAAACTACAAAGGAAAGGAAAAGAGGAACACTTGCATATAAGAAAACCCAAACAATTCCACCAAGGTTGTCAAGCTTGATAGATTCTTCAAGAGATCCAATAATACAAGAGTAATCACTAGATTAACGACTAATTAAGGACTAATCTACACTAATCTAATCTAATCTAACCTAAAGTAGTCTAGGGTTTTAGGGATAATGTCTAACATAACATAAACAAAACAAGGGAAGAGTATATATAGGGTTCCAAGTGGAAAGGAGAAGAAAGGAAGCATGGCGGGCTGCAGCAGGCCCGTCCCGGCCGAGACGAGGTGGTCCCGGTCGGGATGGGGTCGGTCCTGGCCGGGAAGGACTGCTCCCGGTCGGGATGGGCTCTGGACAGTAGGGTCTCCTTTAGTGCACCTCAACCGGGACCGGTTGAGGCCATCCCGACCCGGTTGAGCCTTGTAGGCCTCCTTTAAGCTCCTTTTGGGTCTCGGGGTCGACTCCAAGGCATCGAGTGATCGTTCCTTCGCTTCTTTGGCTCCAAAAAGTGTACGTATTGAGTCGGAATCGCTCAAACTCTTCATGAATGGTCTCGGGAACCTGAAACGAGCTCAAGGAAGCATAAGTAACCCATAAATCGCTTCCAAGGAGCGATTCCACAAGGAAAATGGGACCAAAACACTACGAAATAGGCACTACAAACTACACTTATCAACTCCCCCACACTTAACCCTTACTCGCCCTCGAGTAAGCACATACTAACTACTAAACTAGCCGAGCGGGTATTAGCTCACCCTACGCCCTTTCAACTCACGCGAGTACACTTAGAGGAAAAGTGCACTCCGCAAGGCAATTAAGGTCTTGCGACAAAGTTGTGGATGCAACCGGACACAAAACACAAAGACAAACAAGCATACAAACAAACAAACAAACACAAGGTTGCACCCAAAGAAAAAACAAATACCGCTTCCCTCTAAAAGCGGTAAAAAGACACCGGTTTAGGACTCAAGGCAAGTGACAACGTTCCCAAGCTAGCAATACAAACCAAAATGGACAAAACCCTAGTAGTATGACGATAAAGCAACAAAAACGTTGGCAACTTACCTAGATTCCTCCTAACCTTCTAAGAACGTACTACGGGACGATCGGCGGGATGGAAAAAGGATGAACCACGGTGTTAGTCGACACTGTAGGTAAGTGAGACCCCGCCCCTTTTAGCGATGAGCCAAGAGGGTCGTCCCATGTCTAAAACCGCCTAACTAGTCCAAGTAAAAAGGTGGAAATATTTGCAAAGTGAGGGAAGACCGACCACTACCGCTATCATCCTTCCTAGGGACGACTCGGTCCTTTGGTAGGCTCTTCACGATAATAGTCGGTAAAAGGCTTATTTTGAAATGTCGGGATTATTTTTGTGAGACGATTTTCTTTTTGGCATTTTTCATTCTTTTGCATTTTTTTGCTTTGTTTTGCTATGCCATTTCTTTTTCTTCTTTTCTATTTTCTTTTTGGCTTTTGTGCCTTTTCTTTTTCTTCATTTCTTTCTTTCTTTCATTTTCTTTCTTTTCTTTGCCCTTTTTGACATGATTTGGCTTTTTGGCATTTCTTTGTGTAACAAGAAAGGGAGAATTCAACAGATTGCAATTTATTGTGTGGATATGTGTAGGAGGTAGGGTAATGGGTGAGTCGGGACGGCGCCTTCCCTTCGAATCCACAAAAAGGTGGACAACTTGGACTAATCAAACAACCCCAAACACGGTCACCTAAGGGACGAGACTCGGTAACCAAGGCCTTTTCACACCGTGGGTGGTCATAATGGTCAAAAGTGCAAATCCCGCAGTAAATCCCTAGTAAGCTAGGTGGACTCAAGGTAAAGGACCAACGAAATCATTGATTTAGGGTCATTCTACTAGACTAAAGTCCAAGACTCGATTTATACTACTAGGAAGGGAAAGTAACCACTCGCACACTAGCCTCTAAACCGGGTTTTCGAAAACCATTTACACACAAGACACAACTATACACACAAAATAAAGACACGACGAAAATGAAAGAAAAAGAGACAAAACATAACAAAACAAAACAAGGAGAAACAAACACATAAACAACACAAACACCACCCCGATCTTCCAAACAAGCCACCAAATCAACCACAACTTTACAAAGCTCCACCCGAGCACACAACATCACAATCTCCTCCAAACTCCGCAAGAGATAAAGAAGAAAAAGGGATAAAGATGTTACCGGAAGTCTTGAAGGCTCTCCAAAGCTATTGGTGATTTAAGCAACCTATGAGGAAAAAGGGAGGCAACACACGCACACAAAACAAATATACGACACAACGACACACAAGCAAAACACACAAAAGAAAATCTTTTTGATTTTTGTGAAAAAATTTCAAATTTTTAGAGTTTTTAAAGATTTTTTCAAAAAACTAGGAAAATAAAAATAAGTATGATAGAATATCGCTCCCCCACACTTAAACCGAGCAATGTCCTCATGCTCAATCGTAGTGTGCGGAGAGACAAAAGGAAAGAAAAGAAACTACGAAAATAAAGCTAAAAATCAAAAACGAAGATGAAGAAAAGGGTAGAATGTGTCCGGCCGGGGTGTAGTCAAGTCACCATGGGCCGAGACGAGAAAAGATATGGATGGGGGAAGAAAATAAAAACAAAGAAACGAAAGGAAATAGGAGGGGAGGGCTAGGTGTAATCAAGTCACCTAGCCCGGATTCCTCCTAAATCCGACTAATTCCTAAAAAAAGGGTGAAAACCTTGTAAATTCGGATTTTGAAAGGACTCTCGATGTAGTCACGTCATCGAGAGTCGGGAGCAACCATACTAAGGCCTCGAAGGCCACTAAGACACCATGACTCAAGCGGAAGGGAGTAAACAAGAGAAAACAAGCGACAAAAGACGGAAAAGTAAGGATAGTTACCCAAACCAATCGGCTAGTAACTCACTCGCTCCATCGTCTCAATAATCATTATATGCACATTGCTTGTCTTCCCGGTTGCCATCTCGCTTCAAACTTGAGAAGAACTCACGGTAGAGGTAGTAATGGTAAGGGATGGGATTTGAAGTAGGAGTCGGTGTAAAGTGGATAGGAAATGAAGTGAGGGTATGAAAATGAAGTATATGGGGCATATGATAAAAGCAAGGATAGTTAGGGAGGTTGGGAGGGGGTATACAACCGTTGGGTGGACTCAAACGTCGAAGAAAAGGCACAAAGGGGAGTAGGGGACCATCCCGGCCGGGATGGATGGTTCCGATCGGGATGACATACCCGTCCCGATCGGGATCATGCTCCAGAAAGCTCGAAAAATGGCACCCTCATCCCGATTGGGATGGCTCCTTCCCGGTCGGGATGCCACACCCTTCCCGGTCGGGAAACCCTCTTCCCGGTCGGGATGGATCTTCTTGACCTTCCACAAACCCAAAAGCTTATCCTAAGCTTCAAAAACCGTCTTCCTTGCTCACAATCCAAGCTCTATCATTAGACCTTTCTCTCTAGGATTCACCTTCACTTCACACCTGTGACAATAAGCTCAAATATGACATCAAATTCCCTCCCTCACATCGCTCATCACAATCCAAATAATCAAGAATTTCACAAAACAAATAGTCCTAGAAACAAAATCACAATAAACACAATTACAAACACAAAACTAAAGAGAAGAGAGGTAGGGGAATGTACAACATGACGGTTCTTTAGGAACTCCGTCAAACCTAGGATGGTGGACTCTCATTCTTCAACCATAGCCCTCAAGGGCTTGGAGGAGCAAGTCAAACGCACGGCCGACATCGTAATGAAGGCCCAAGGAGCGCTTGAGCCTAGCTAACCTCCTCGGCCTCCAAGGTGGAGGCAAGAAGTAGGAATCCCAAGACCCAAAGTCATCTTTCAAGTCGTCTCCGGGGTCTATCCATCCCACGATCTTAACCGACCTCTTCCTCCCTAAGCACCGTCTCCACTCACTATCAAGATCCGAATCTTCATCATGAGGCACAAAAAACGGCTTTGGCCTCGTTTCCTCGTTGCACACCCCCACACTTTCCTCAAGTTGTGGTTCCCCATCTTCATCACTTGTCCCCACATCATCTTGGAGGAGAGAGTTGAAACTTCTACGGCGGTTTTCTCTTCCAAGCCATTGCTCGGTTTACATTCAAGGGGCTCTTGATGCTTATCCACATTATCGGACATGGGCAACTTGGGCTTGTCAATTTCACCCAACAACTTCACAAACTCCACCAAATCATCCAACTCACTATCCTCCTCCAATTCTTTACCAACGATGCCTTCACCAAGAGCCGTATCCTCATTCGTCTCTTTTTGGGTAGACGATTGAGGTTCTTCAAAGAAAGTCTCGCTCCTCATAGGGAATTCACTAACGGCTTCTTCATTGGGTTGTTCCCCTTCCCCAAATGAACATCCCTCATCAAGTTGTGAAGATCGAGTTAAGAACATTAGGGTTTTAGCCGTTAAAGCATTCAATCTAGCTTTAAATTCCTTTCTTTCCCTTTGGAGCTCGGCCAAGAGTTCACAAGTCTTTTGCGATTGGATGGCCATTTCTTGTTGGTTGCTCCTTTGCACTTGAAGAATCGGTTGATACAACTCCAAGTTTGACGATTGGTGGTCATTGGGGTCTTGTAAAGCTCCTTGAAAATCTTGATGATACCCAAGGGGTGGGGCATCATATTGTTGGTAGTGAGGTTGAGGTGATTGGTAGTATTGTGGGTTATGGGGTTCATATTGTGGTTGGGGTGGAGGGTAATGTGGTGGGTTTTGGAAAAATTGGCTTCCATAAGCGTTCACTTGTTGGTAGCCGTTTCCATATCCTTGAAGTTCAAACCCACTAGAGTCTTGATTACCCCAAGAAGCTTGATAGTGGTAGGGGGACGTCATGTCATACCCTTGGTCCATAGAGGGAGTGGAGTAGCTCATATCGGCTCTCAAGTGTGGGGAATTTAGATCAAACCTCATGCTTGCTCGAAAATCGCGGCTCGTAGCCGGTTGAGGACTTCTCAATCTAGCAACCGTCCGTTAAAGCGGCTCTAAGTTGCAAGAAGAAGATGGTCACCACCTCTAAGCACAAACTGTAGACTAAGAGCAAACGTGAGAAGCCTAGTGCCTTTTGGGCACTAAAAAAGAGAGAAATAAACTTCACACACACAAGAAGCAAAAGGAACAAAAAAAAAGAAAAACACAACACAAAAGACAAAGTCAAGTAACTAGGAAAACAAAGTCCAAACTAGCACCGTCCCTGGCAACGGCGCCAAATTGATGGCAGGGATTTGCCGTGGATCCCCACCGTCAAATAATAACCGGCTAATCCTAGTGGGTAGCTAGGGCAAATCGGGTCGAATCCACGGGGACGGTAAGAGGCGTCTAGACTAAGGTCACCCAAATACGAGACTCGGTCAACGAACTACGCTAAACTAGAACGATAGGAGGGGAGAAGGCTAAGACTATGACTAAGGTGACGGAGGAAACAAATAATGAAACGGGCTAGGATTAGGTCGGGTTCAAGGGGTAACGGAATGGTCATGGAAGAGCTAAAGTGAAGTGGTAGTCGGGTAATCTAGGTGTGGTCTGGGCTCTCGCTACGTAGACCGACCTAGAGGTTCCTCCTAGAACCCATCTTAGCGACACACGTGACAACCGGGGTTCCTAGCGTGCTATCGTGGCCTAGGTCGCATCCGGGCTCTCGCTACGTAGACCGACCTAGGGGTCGTCCTCACCGGGCTCTCGCTACGTAGTGAGGGAACCAAACCCACAAGCCAACTATCACCCACAAGAGAAAAGGCAAGAAAAACAAGCATATGCATCTACATGTCATTCAAGCATTTCAACAAACATGTACCATGCATCAAACCAAGAGGAAACCCAAAACTTCCACCAACATCTCCAACAAACCCTTAATCACCCATTAAACACCCTAATCACCCTACTAACCCTAGCAAGAATCTACTCAAACATATCTAATGCTAAAACTAACACTAACAAGAAGAACCAAAACAAAAATCAAAACAAACATAAAGGAACTAGTGAAAACAATGAACTATGAACATAAACAAAACAAGGGAAGAGTATATATAGGGTTCCAAGTGGAAAGGAGAAGAAAGGAAGCATGGCGGGCTGCAGCAGGCCCGCCCCGGCCGAGACGAGGTGGTCCCGGTCGGGATGGGGTCGGTCCCGGCCGGGAAGGACTGCTCCCGGTCGGGATGGGCTCTGGACAGTAGGGTCTCCTTTAGTGCACCTCAACCGGGACCGGTTGAGGCCATTCCGACCCGGTTGAGCCTTGTAGGCCTCCTTTAAGCTCCTTTTGGTCCCTCCTTGCCTCTCATGGGTTTCTCATCGATTCTCGGGACTCGGGATCGGGTCTCGGAGGCTCGGGATAGGGTCCCAAGGTCTCGGGGTCGACTCCAAGGCATCGAGTGATCGTTCCTTCGCTTCGTTGGCTCCAAAAAGTGTATGTATTGAGTCGGAATTGCTCCAACTCTTCATGAATGGTCTCGGGAACCTGAAACGAGCTCAAGGAAGCATAAGTAACCCATAAATCACTTCCAAGGAACGATTCCACAAGGAAAATGGGACCAAAACACTATGAAATAGGCACTACAAACTACACTTATCACAACCGTATCTCTGTCATCTACCGAAGCCGAATATCGTGCTATCGCACATACGACGTGTGAATTAAAATGGCTCAAGAGCTTAATAACCTTCATGGGTATCTCTCACACTGAGCCCATTCATCTACATTGCGTCAATCAATCTGCCCTTCACATAGCAAACAATCCGGTTTTCCACGAACGGACAAAACATATTGAGGTTGATTGTCACTTCATACGGGACGAAATACAAAAAGGCACAATCACGACAAAATATGTGCACACGAAATCTCAGCTCGCTGACATATTCACGAAAGCCCTCGGCCGCATACTATTTGACGAGCTTTTATCCAAGTTGGGTGTTTCGACATTACACGCTCCAACTTGAGGGAGGGTAATAGCAATCCATATCCACTCCACAAATCAGTCCGTTGCAACAACCCTTCAATCATGGGATTTACCATGATACCTTCCTCATATAAAATATATTATAGTTGTTAGCATTGTAGTTACTGTAAATAAATAGTTTACACATTTGTATAAATAGCTTCTGATGTATCCTTGTAAAAGCACAATTGATCCAAAAGCAATATAATCATTTATTATATTTTCCAAATTTATCAGAGTTCCATGTTTCCCAATTAAGGAAATACATTAGTGATATATCACTTGTGCTAAACCTAGAAATCATTGAGCTAGATGAGACTATGACCTATGAAGAGAAATCTATTCAGATTTTGGATAGTAAGATGCGTAAAACCCGTAGAAGTGAAACAAAATGGTTAAATTTGGTGGAATAATAATAACGTGGAGAAGGCTACAAGTACCCTCATCTTTGTGTTCAAGTAATTTATCATGCTTCGTGGACGAAGCTTTATTTTAACGGGGATAGAAATATGCATGACTACTTTGCTTTGTGTTAAGTTGACCTTATTCTTGTGTGGTTTCATGATATTATTGTTTATCGGTTAAAAATATGGATATATTGGTCGTTGTTGGTGCTTAATTAGCACAATGACGTTGATTATTTATTGTCACTCAAAATTGATTTGTTCACATGTATTGATGGCTTGTTTGTGCTCAACGCACATATTTTGGATATTGGTGGTTTGTTGGTGCTCAACACAAATATTATTGTATGTTGTGTTTAATACATATGATTGTGATGGTTTGGTTGTGCTCAACGCACGTGTTGATTGATTGATTTGGTGCATTTCGCATTTGTGGGAAAAAAAATTTGAACTTGAGAAATTTCAAATTTTGAAATAATTTTATTTTTTTTTTTCCGACATGCTCTTAACTTGGCAAGTGATACTTTTATGTTAGAGGAGTGTGAGAATTTTGATGATTTTGAACTTTGGTATTATCTAGTGGAATTAGGTGATCTTGTGGATTTAGGTGGTAATGAAGTTGTGTACTTTGAAATTTGAGTAATTAGGTGCTTTTGGATTTTTTAGGAATTAGAAATGAGAGATATCTTAAAAGTTACGTATCTATTTTGACGGATTTTGGGTATATGGAGTAAACGGTTTATTTTGGATATATATAAGGAATTTTGGTGGATTTTGGATGTATGGAATGAACAGGTCATTTTGGACACTTATGAGTAATGCGAGACTTTATTTTGATGACGGATTTAAACTTCGAGGACGAAGTTTTGTTTTAAGGAGGGAAGTCTGTAACACCCCATTATTTTCTAAGTCATTTATAAGGTGTTGTTTTACTATTTTATTTTAATCGGGTTTTAAGTTTGAAAAGTTCTCAGATAAAGTATTTTGGATCTTCTTAAAATAATCCGTTTTTGAATTATTTTAAAGGTGAAACGTTATTTTTATACCGATCTGGTATCGAGTTGGAATTTGGAGTTTGACTCAAACACAAAAGAAAAAAAAACCTAAAATCTATTTAAATCCCTTCCCACGTGTTCCCTTTTTCCTCCCCTACATAATTTCATACCCATGCCCTTCTCTAGCTCTCTAAACTCTATGTCGCACTACAAGTCTAGTGCTTTCTTTCCCCTATGTTTCTCTTGGTTTACAATCTGATAAGTCATGGACTGATTTTATCCGTTTGCTTTTTTTCCCCTCTTTCAACACCACAATAATGTAAGTTTTCCACTTTGGTTAATTTCAGCTTATTAAATCTTTTTGTGCAATTTTATATAATCGATTTCTGTTTTAAATATCATGGGTCGGGATTGAGAGATGTTGTGTCAAACAATTTGTTGATAGGTGATGATACCAGGTTATTCCGATTATTAATGTATATCGTTTTAGTGATCGTTGTTGTGGAAGTTTTAATTGGCACGATCGAACTTTGTCGGTGTAGAATTTGGGTGATTAGTAGGACGAGAAAATGGTTTGTACTAGTGGACCCGCTTGATGGAAGTTGTTGTGGGTAAAGGAGTATTAGCAAATTATTGTTTACAAACAAATTGATGGTATTATGATGATGCAATGATGATGTCATCAATGGCTATTATACCTAAATACCATGATACAAAGTTGGAGGAACGAGCATGTCTAATTTGTCATATACGTTATGGATTATCACCTTGCTAGTTTAGAGGTGATTGTTTTGGTTATCAGGCTCCTTAATGTGATTAAGGATACGAGATTTTAAGGGGATGGTGTCTAAAATCATACCTTGGGAGCTTGAGTAAGTTAGTCATGTCAACTTTATCTATAGATTATTGAACTATTTTTACTACTTGTAGTTTGTGGGTGGGTTCGAGGAGAACGAATTTTCGGATTAATACTAGCTGACTTTTGACCGTCTTGAGAGTTAAGGACGTTTACCCTTTTCACCTTTAAGTAAAGAGCATGTTCGGTTTAAATTATACTTTTTAAAGCAGTTTGTAAATTATTTTGTCAATGGTGAATTTTTATGATGCTCGTAATATTTTGGATATTGAACTTGTGACAGGAGTCACACATTGGTATTGTTTTGATAAAAATTTTGGAGGTTATAACAGACTCTGGGAGCTCTGTTGGTCTAGTTGGTTTAAAGTACGTTCACAACGTTCCTGGGACGTCGTCCCAAAATTGAACTTTTGGCCCGAGTTATTTTTGAGTGGGGTATCCGGCCCCCACTTACTAGGTAGTTAGACTTTCTCCTTTGGCAGTTTCATCCTACTGACTGTCCAAATGGAGAGGTGCGCACTATATAAGTCGAACTAAGCACAGGTGGTACCTCTAGACCGTGCAAGAGTAGGACTTTGGCACACAGGTGGTGAAAAATACATTTTGGTTGGTTTGATTTTAACTACTGTTTTTACAGTATTGTGTTTTAAATCTGGTTCTAGTTACTATAAAACTATTATTAATATTTCACGTTTTCATTATATTATACTTTTACTCAGCTTTGCTGACGTACTTTCGTTTCGGGCCGTTCCCCCGCTGGAACCTGTACCTATTTGTGTTTTGGGTACAGTTGATAGGTACACTTAATATGCTGTATGGGTGCATTTGGTTCGGGATGCTGAGCGAGGTAAGATTTTATTATTTAACATCTACCTTCGAACTATTTTTATTTAAGTTGAATTTTGGTTTGAAGTTGTTTTAAACCGTTTTGAATTTTGTGGGACTTAAGTCTTCCGCTGCAACGTTTTCATTTAATTATTTATCGGATTTATATATCCACTACTAAAAACAGTGGAAATAGCGTCGGATAAGTTGCGTCGGATTTATAATCCGACGCAAATGGCATAACTGTGTCGATTTGCGTCGGCTAATCCGATGCAATAATATTGCGTGGGACTAGCCGACGCTATCCGACTCCATGATACAGGCGCCAATAATTTTGGGTTGGCGCCACTATGTGAAAGGGTTTGCGTGGGATTAGCCGACGCAACCAGACGCAATAATAACATTTGCGTCGGCTAATCCGATGCAGCCTGCGTCAAAATAAAATAAAAAACAGTCAACAGAATTAATAGCGTTGCATCGGATTAGCCGACGCAACGTTTATTATTGCGTCTGGTTGCGTCGGCTAATCCGATGCAACCTGCGTCGAAAATAAAAAAAAACGGTCAACAGAATTAATAGCGTTGCATCGGATTAGCCGACGCAACGTTTATTATTGCGTCTGGTTGCGTCGGCTAATCCGATGCAGCCTGCGTCAAAAAAAAAAAAAAACAGTCAACAGAATTAATAACGTTGCATCAGATTAGCCGACGCAACCTTTATTATTGCGTCTGGTTGCGTCGGCTAATCCGATGCAGTCTACGTCAAAATAAAAAAAAAAACAGTCAACAGAATTAATAGCGTTGCATCGGATTAGCCGACGCAAAGTTGAATATTGCGTCTGATTGCGTCGGCTAATCCGATGCAGCGTGTGTGGAAATAAAAAAATTAGTCAACAGAATTAATAGCTTTGCATCGGATTAGCCGACGCAAAGTTGAATATTGCGTCTGGTTGCGTCGGTTAATCCGATGTAGAGTGTGTTGAAATAATAAAAAAAAAATTAAAGGTGTTGCATCGGATTAGCCGACGCAGACGTGAATATTGCGTTGGTCTGCGTCGGCTAATCCCACGCAACCTTTTTGAATATAAAAAAAAATCGAGGTCTGCATCGGAATAGCCGACGCAAACTTGAAAGCTGCGTCGGTTTGCGTCGGCTATTCGGATGCAGTAGCTGTTAATATAAAAAAAAAATTATCGCGAGAAGGGTACAGACCCTAAACCCGCACCCCCAATCCCTCTCTAGAGACGACGAAAAAGACGACGACGCAGAAACCACCGGCGACCACCATCCTACACCATCACCGGCGACGCAGAAACCTCCGGCGACCACCATCCTACCCAGATCCGGCACCATCACCCTAATTCGATCCCAAAACAAAATCGAAACCCTAAGCCCCCCCCCCCCCCCCCCCCCGCGACGAACGTTGCCGGCGGACCCCCCCCCCCCCCCCCCTCGCGACGAACATTGCCGGCGCACCCCCCCCCCCCCCCCCCACGCGCGACCCTGCCGGCGTACCAGAGTCTGGCGAAGGCAGCCCCGAACCCCCGGCGTATCTAACCCGACCCAGCCCCGAAAAACCCTAACCCGACCCCCCAAATCTCAGGTATGGTGCTGTTTACTGTTAGTTCAATTAGGTTAATGTTTTGATTAGTTTAATTTTACTTAATTAGTTCAATTAGTTTACGGTTTAATTGTTAGTTTACGGTTTAATTGTTAGTTTACGGTTTACTGTTTAATTTTTACTCAATTAGTTCAATTGATTAGATTAATTTTTACTTAATTTTTACTCAATTAGTTTACTAAACTGTTTTGATTAAGTTAGATTAATAATTAGTTTAATAATTATGGTGATTAGATTGTATGATGATTATGTATGGTTAATTAGTTAATTAGATTGCAGGGTGATTATGTTAATTAGGTTAGTTAGTTTAGTAATTAGGTTAATTAGTATATTAATTAGGTTAATTAGTATGTGAATTAGGTTAGATTTCGTTTTATTGTTAGACGGTAATTGTAGTATGTCAATTAGGTTAGTTAGTATGTTAATTAGGTGTTAGTGATTATTGTATTAGGTTAGAAATTGTGTTATTAGATTAGTAGGAGTAGTAGTATGTACTAGTATAATGAATTAGATTTGTTGAGATAGATGAGTAGTAGTATTAGTAGTAGATTAATTAGTAGTATTAGTAGTACTACATTAGTAGTGCTAGTAGTAGTATTACTAATTTACTACTAATATTACATTAAAATACTTCATTACTACTACTAATGCTACTAATAATATTACTAATACTAATACTATGTACTACTAATACTACTACTAATCTAGTACAACAAATCTACTAACACTACTACTACTAATATAGCTAATACTTTACTAATTTACTACTATTCTACTATACTACTACACAACTACCAATCTTCTTCTTCTACTTCACAACTACTAATCTACTACTAATACTAATTCTTTACTACTACTACTACTACTACTACTAATTTCCGACTTCTACTTTTACTACTACTACTACTACTACTAATTTACTACTACTAATATTCTATTTCCTCTACTACTACTAAACTACTACTACTACTACTAAACTACTACTACTACTACTACTAATTTTCTTATACTACTACTTCTACTTTTACTACTACTACTACTACTAATTTTCCACTACTACTACTACTATTACTAATTTACTACTACTAATATTCTATTTCCTCTACTACTACTAAACTACTACTATTACTACTAATTTTCTTATACTACTACTACTACTAATTTTCTACTTCTACGTTTACTACTACTACTACTAATTTACTACTACTGATATTCTATTTCCTCTACTACTACTGATATTCTATTTCCTCTACTACTACTAAACTACTACTACTACTACTACTACTAAACTACTACTACTACTATACTACTAGTACTACTATACTACTACTACTACTACTACTACTAATTTACTACTTCTACTTTTAATACTACTACTACTACTACTAAACTACTACTACTAATTTACTACTTTTACTACTACTACTACTACTAAATTTCTACTACTACTAATTTTCCACTACTACTACTATTAATATTCTATTTCCTCTACTACTAGTAAACTACTACTACTACTAATTTTCTTCTACTACTAATTTTCTACTGCTACTACTACTACTACTAATTTTCTACCACTACTACTACTACTACTAATCTTCTACTATGTACTTCTACTACATAAACAATACTAAAAAAAGGGAAATTCGTTTTGTTTCTTAAATTTCAGCAGTTAGTGGTTGTAATTATAGTAAGTATTAATGTTTTGGATTACTGTGTTGAGATATGATTGCTGTTGTTATTTGTTTTCGTTGTGTACTGTGCATGAGCATTGTTTGAAATCTACTCAGACCTACCTAGTGCCCGTTCAAGAGTTACTCATTAGGAGTAATTCTTGGACAGTCCCCGTTTTGGGACTGTTCTTGTGCCTTTCATGTCACTTCGATGGTAAACATGAAATTGTGTTGTGTTGGTAAGAGCAAAATTTGGTGACAATTCCCTCAATGTTCTTCGATTGCATATGTGGAGTTTTCATATATTCCACATTGTGCTTTTGGAGAACTGAGGCGAATTGCTGCTGAATTTTTCTCTTATCGACATTACACAATTTCGTGTTTATCAGTGACATGGAACGCACAAGAATGGGTTTAGGTTGGAGTGATAAGGTCCCCGGTGATGAATCGTTTTTAAATTGATGGTTGTGAGAGTTCCAACTTATGGTGAAATTCGCGAACTTTTCTTCAAATTCCATGTTGTTGACTTCTTTCCCCACACCATTTTGTTCATGTCTACATACCCTAATCATTCATAATTCAATCCATATAGAATGAATAGAGTAGAACGGAGTTGGATGTACGAAAGACTGGCCGACAATAAGCGACCGAAAATAGAATTTAGAGACGGTGTGGAGGAATTCATCAAGTTTTCCTTAGATAATAACCCCCACTACACCAGCGAGCAGCTTAAGTGCCCATGTAGAAAATGTCAAAACCGTGCCTTAAAACATGAACTAGATGTCAAACAACATCTATACAAGCACGGTTTTGTTGACAACTACTACGTGTGGACGTATCATGGTGAAAATGAAAGTAGTCGCCTGCAAGAACCTGTTCGCGAAAATCCATACCGGGACTTCGTAGAGGACGCACTGCGTACGACGGTTGAGGACATCATGGAGGAGAAACGTAACCCAGACAACATAAGCGACGAAGAAGTGCAACATGAACCCAACCCACAAGTCCTTTCCTTTTTCGAAATGCTAAAAAATGCTGAACTCCCAGTTTTCAGCGGGTGCGATATGAGTCTGTTGCAAGTCGCTTCAAGGATGCTGACTTTGAAGTGCGAGAGCAACATGGCCTTAAGACATTTAAACGGTTGGATCCAACTGCTAATTGACCTTCTACGAGGCACTAAGGAGAATGTCATGGCAAATAATTTCTACGAGGTTAAAAATTTGTTGAAGGGCCTCCAACTCCCCCATGAAAAGATAGACTCGTGTCCGAATGGGTGCATGCTGTTCTGGAAGGGAGATTCGGACCTCGACGCGTGTAGGAAATGTGGATCCGGGGGGTACAAGAGTCGAACAAAAAATACTAGGGGGAAGAGAGTACCAACTAAGGTCTTTGACTTACTTCCCAGTAGGCCCGAGGCTGCAAAGACTGTATGCGACAAAGAAAATTGCGGGCGAGATGAGTTGGCACCACAGTAACTTCGAAATCAGAGTTAGTGGTATGATGACACACCCTAGCGATGGTGAAGCTTGGAAGACATTTGATATCAAACATCCCGAGTTCGCGAAAGAGCCGCGCAACGTACGTTTGGGTTTGTGCACAGATGGTTTCTCACCCTACGGGCAGTTCGGCAAGTCGTACTCATGTTGGCCGGTTATTTTGACACCGTACAACCTACCGCCGTGGTTATGCAATAAGAGACAATTTATGCTCCTATCACTTATTGTTCCTGGCCCTAAGAACCCGAAAGCCAATATGGACGTGTATCTCCAACCACTTGTTGAAGAGTTAAAAAGTTTGTGGGATAATGGGATTTACACGTACGATGTGTCGAGGAAAACTAGTTTCAATTTACGAGCTGCACTAATGTGGACCATCAACGACTTCCCAGCTTACGGGATGTTGTCTGGTTGGAGTACAACGGGTTACCGTGCTTGTCCTTACTGTCAAGCGAAGGATCAAAAATCCTTTTGGCTTAAAAATAGCGGAAAGGTATCTTGGTTTGACTGTCACAGACAATTTCTACCTTCCGACCATCCATTTAGGCATAACTGTAAGAGTTTCCTGAAGAAACAACCCGATGAAACTAGGATCGCATGTAAACGGTTAACAGGCGATGAGATATGGACAGATGTGCAGAAGTACCCTACAATAGTGCACGCTACCCACCAACAGTTGAAAAAATTGAAGGACAAGAAGGAAGGTTGGTGGAAGCAGAGCATATTCTGGGAACTTCCGTACTGGCACACTCTGCTTATCAGACACAACCTTGATGTTATGCATATCGAGAAGAATTTCTTTGAGCAGATTATCAACACCGTGATGGATGTACCGAACAAGACAGCCTTCGGACCAAAAGGCAAAGCAGATTTCAAGGAACTGTGTCTTGGGCGACCCAAATCGTCGTCCTTTGTTATGGACAAAAATGATAGGAAGGCTTTGTGCGATTGGGTGAGTGGTTTGAAGTTTCCGGATGCTTACGCATCCGACTTATCCCGGTGTGTGGACCAGTCCAAGTTAATTTTGCATGGCATGAAAAGCCACGACTGTCACGTGTTTATGTCGCGCTTGATGCCAGTAGCTTTGAAGCAGCTGGTGCCAATGAACACGTGGAATGCATTGACAGAGATCAGTCAGTTCTTCCGAGATTTGTGTTCCACTATGGTGTCAGTCGAGTCCATGAATCGACTTGAGAACAGTATTCCCGAGATCCTTTGCAAGTTGGAGAAAATATTTCCTCCGTCATTCTTCAAATCGATGGAGCATCTCCCACTTCATTTGCCGTATGAGGCAAGGGTTGGCGGTCCTGTTCAGTACCGGTGGATGTACCCATTCGAAAGGTAACGTCCTCAACTCTCCTTAGTGTGACTTCCCGTGCATTGATTACCAATTAAGTCTTACATGGTAGCTAATATTTTAATTTGCAGGTTCTTAAACCATCTGAAAAAAAAATTGGTAACAAAGCACGTGTCGAGGGTTCAATATGCAACGCGTATTTGTTAGAGGAGACATCAAACTTCTGCTCCTTCTACTTCGAAGAGCACGTTGACACAAAAGCTAAAGACCTAGACGTGGGTGCGCATCAGACTGAAGACCACCAAATAGAGGTGGAACCCTTTCAGTCTGATGTTGGAAGCACCACTGGAAAATGTAAGGAGAGGTGGTTGACCGATGTTGAGTACAAGCAGGCACACTCCTACGTTCTGAGAAACTGTGGCCCTGTAATCAGACCGTACGAGGAGTAAGTAACTCACGTACAACATACCCTCCTCATAATTGGTAGTATGTGTGATTAAGTACAATTGCTGACCATTTCAGGAAATTTGAGGCTTTCATTATGGCAGAACATGCGGGAGTGACAACATCGGAAGATGTTTGGGTGGCATATGAGTCACTGTTTCCCTCTTGGCTACGTACTCAGGTATGTTGAAATGCTATTTGCTTGATCATTATAAATTGTGTATGTGTTTGGTACAAAATTTAATTGCATTATTTTTCGACGAAATTTATGTTGACAATAGCCTGAAGCGCTGGAGGATCCCATTGTAAGACCTCTAGTTACTAGGCCGTCTTCACGAGTTAGAACTTGGAGACGATATACAATTAACGGGTACAAGTTCCGTGCGTTTGTCGAGGGTGTTGATGTTCCAAAACTGACCAAAAGTAACGTCGTATGTGTGTTGTCCACCGAAGGGTCAGATTACTATGGAACACTACTCGAGGTGATTGAGCTGGACTACTACGATAGCCACAAAAACTGCAAGGCCATACTGTTCAAATGTGATTGGATCGACAACTCCCCGCACGGAGTCACTGTTCATGAGAACTACAATCTTGTGGATGTCGACCTGACGAGAAAACTGCGAGGGCACAACCCTTTTGTGTTGGCGTATCAAGTCGATCAAGTCTGCTATGCACCTTACCCAAAGAGAAAAAAGAATACGAATTGGTCTGCGGTTTTCAAAATCAAGGCAAGATCACAAGTTGATAACCCTATCATCGACGATGACGTCTACCAAGAGAGTGTAGTTGGTACTTATCAGCCAATGTCATCAATTCTGATCGAAGACAATGACAACAATGAAGAAGAATATGTAGTTGAAGTTGCTGGTGCTATAGGGGAGGACGACGAGTTTGCCGACTGGATTGTTCCTGAGGGAGAGGGTGATGAGGACGACTTGGTCGTCGACAATGAAGATGACGGTGATGAGGTGAATACTGACTGGGACGATGATGATGAAGATGGGGACGAGGGGTTCATTGAACCGCACACCGACGCGGACAGTGACAGTGACAGTGACGATAATTAGCAATTATGTAGTTGTTTGTATCTTATTCGCATAAGTTGTAATTTATTTATTTGTAATTGAAGACTATTTTGGTACTTAATGAAATTCCTGCTTTACCCTAAACAAACAGACTATATAGTTTAACTTTGCGCAAATATATTTTGTAGACGTGATTATGTCAGGTGGAAGTGGGATGGTGGCGGGGGCCAGCGGCCATGGTGACCACATGGAGGAGGACGTGCCTAGGCCTCCTGTCGTCCTAGGTGTGGACGCTGTCCAAGAAGTCGGGGCGACGGTCTAGGTTGCGACGCCTGCGAAACCATACCTATCACGGCAGAAAGTGGAGACCGCTACTTGGTGAGTTTAAGTTGTTCTAGCCAATTAATTTTTTTATATTTTTACTCATTTATTTGCTTCACAGTATCATAAATTACTTGTGTAGGTGGGAGAACACGCAGTACTCGGATTTTATGCGGGATTCCATTACCATGACATATGCGTCAACCCCTGGCGCCTACCGTAACTGGACGGAGGCGCCACCGGAAGCTCGGGAAGCGATGTATATGCACTTCGCGGTAATTACCTCGTCTGTGTTTCTAAGGTTTTCGTTGCACAATTTATACATTCAATTGTAGCTAACGAATCTTTTTTTTGACAAACAGAAGAGAGTGCGTATAGACCTGGGGTACGACCTCAGGTCGGATTATGAGAGTCGGATTAAGAAGAAGATAACCGACATATTCCAACGAGCTGTCCCGAGGGTCGATAAGGCGGACTGGATTCCGCAAGAGAAGTGGGAGATATTGAAGAAGAACGCTGCCGACCCAAGCTTCAAGAAGAAATCGGCGATTAAGTCGTCGAACAGGAGAGGTGGGCAGGTGGACGGGGTGGCCAAACCCACTAGCTGCCTTGGAAGTAGGAGTGCAGCAACAGCCTTCGCGCAGTTGGTAAGTGCTTATAACACAAGTAAAAAATTTGAGTATAATTCAATATATACTATCGGTAAATAAATGCTGAAAATTTTAACACTGTTATATGAAGGGCCCATCTGCAACCCCGGTCCAGCTCTTGGAGAAGACAAAGAAGGGGAAAGACGGCAAGTGGATTGACCCTAGAGGACCAGAGATCGTTGTGAGTAGTAGTAATGTTTTTAAAAAATATACTAGGCATGAAAATTACGATGTGATAGTATGTGTTCTTAAAGTTATAACAATGTTTCATGTTGCTGTTTCAGGAGAGCTACGAGAAAGCGGTGGAGGAGGCACGCGCCTCTGATCAAGCACCCAACACCTTGAAGATCTTCCACGATGTGACGGGTGGCTACAACTCAAAGAAAAGGTTTTGGGGGATAGGTAACGTGGCGAAAGAGCTCTTTCGCCCATGCTTGAACCGTGGTAAGGAGGTATCTGCGGACACATACCTCCCTACCGCCACCTCGCAGGAACGCACACTTAATAATCGTATGGAAGATAAATTCCAAAGACAAGAAGAGCGCCTGAAGACATTGGAGAAGAGGTGCGAAGAGCAGGACCAGTTTATTCAGTTCATGAGGGAACGGTTCGCCATGGAGACCGAGGGATGTAGTGGAGGACCATGCATGACTAGGCGCGACGATGACGACAACAACGATGGTCATCCCCATGGGTCGGAGCAGATTGAGTCCCTTTCGTAGGTAGTTCCGCTCTCTTATGTTACTTGTTTAGATTCTGGTTGCATCGTGTGTATATATTTTACCAACTCCTAGATAGAATTCTGAACCTAGCACTGGTTGTCTTTGTAATATATTTTCATTTTCTATAACAGTACACTGGTTTATGTTTGTTTCGTTTTGTGGAGTTTTGTGAAGAAGATATGTACGAGAGCTTTGATTGGAGTTATTGATGAATTTTTGTTTGGGATGTGCTGCTGTTGTGGTTTGTTGTAGGAGTGGGTTGTTTAATTGCAGATTCTTTTATTTCGCGCATATGGGGAGCTGAAAACAAAGAAACGATTTTTTTGTTAATAGGCTTTGCGTGGGATTAGCCGACGCAAAGTCAAACATTCTGTTGACTTTGCGTCGGGTAATCCCACGCAAAGCCCCTCAGTCAAATCTCAGTCAATGGGTTTGCGTGGGATTAGCCGACGCAAAGTCAACAGAATGTTTGACTTTGCGTCGGCTAATCCCACGCAAACCCATTGACTGAGATGGGTTTGCGTGGGATTAGCCGACGCAAAGTCAAACATTCTGTTGACTTTGTGTCGGCTAATCCCACACAAAGCCCATTGACAGGGGCGTTGACCTCCATGTCTTCGTATCGATTTAGCCGACGCAAAACATATGCGTCAGATTAGCCGATGCAAAAAAAAAAAAAATTGTCAAATTATAATGGCGCCCGTTTGCGTCGGTTAATCCGACGCAATCTTCAGTTTGCGTCGGATATTGCCCATTTGCGTCGGATTTATCCGACGCAATTCCGGCTTGATTTTTGTAGTGATCTTTTCAAGTCTTATATTATTCTTTTGCCTTGCACTTGGCCTTGTGAGTTAAGTACGGAGTAACGACTTTGAATTTTCCGTTTTATTCTCTTATATTGGTTGCGAAAATTTAGGGCTGTTACAGTTGATATCAGAGCAATAGGTTTTCCAAAAGGTTTTACAAGATTTGAAATGGTTTAAAAAAACTACTACCTTTATATATATATATATATATATATATATATATATATATATATATATATATATATATATATATATATATATAGGGGAGTTCTAATAAGGTCTAGAGTAAAATTAAGGTCCTAAGTCCTAATTCTGGCCATTGGATGCATCTTGTGTGGACGGTTGAGATTGCTTCTAAGAATGAATAAGAAAAGAAGCTGGTAGTTAGGCGGGTGTAATTAACCCTTAATTGTTTCTCACGAGAAATCTTTTCACGAGGCAATCAAACCCGCGCGGGCATTCCAATGTCATCTTCAGTGGTAATTAACTCAGTCCTAAATATGAGCGGCATTCCAATGATGATGGAATTTCATACTTCATCATCACATTTTCAGTATAAATTGTTTTTGGGCTCTTCGGTTCTGTTATTTGTCGGCGATTCAGAATCGAAAGCAGAGGGTTCGATACTTTTACCGATTTCGTTGTCAAGGCGGCTGTCGATTCCGATCGTAGTATTAAATTGGAATGGAGAATTTCCAGATTGTTGAAGTGCCCCCTGGTATTTATTTTTATTTGTAGTTGCTTTAATCTTTTATGAAGTTTTGTGTGGTTTTTATTTTTGTAATTACTGTGCTGCAGTGGCAGAGCATCGTCCCACTGTGGAGGAGGTGCGTGCGGTCGAGTACAGTAGGGTAGTTTCGAAGGATTTGACGCCGTTTGTTGGTCAGCAGTTTGCGAACGTTGAGAAGGCGGTTGAGTTTTATGAGTCGTATGGTCTTGCTTGTGGTTTTGATGTGCGTCGGTGGTCGACGAAGAGGTTTCGGGACGGTACGCTAAATTCTCAGCTGATAGTTTGCAATTGGGAGGGATTCCCGTACGTACCGAAGAATACGGAGTCCTGTGAGGAGAAGAAAAGTTCCGTAGGTGATGTGGTAGCAATGTCCGTGAAGTTGAAGTCGAAGAAATCTGCATTGGAGGATGAGAGTTCTCTTGTTACTACGATACGTGGATCAAAGGTGACACAGGTGGGCTGTAATGCACGTATCAAGTTACTTGCGAAGGGCGGTGTGCTAGTTATTTCGGAATTTAGTGAAGGTCATAACCATGAACTCTATTCTGAGGTGGATAGAGAGTTCCAGAAGCTGTCCTGTAACTTGTCCGCCTACCACAAGCAGTTGATAGTTTACAACTCTCGAGTAAGTTCTTTGAATTGCTTGCCTTCGATTTTCGTTAATTTGATTCCTGTTGATGTCGTGAAGTAAGTGTAGTTAATGAAGTTTCAAATGTTAGTTACTGAAGTTGTAAATGGACTGTACTGGAGTTAAGTTGTAGTTAAGTGAAAGTGTGTAATAGAGTACTATGTCAGTAATTAAAGTTTCATAGAAGTGGTGGAGTTTCAAGTATAAAATGTTGTAGTTGTGTAGAGTGAGTGGTGGACATACCTAAAAAAATTTGTTTGTTGACGTACCTTCATTTATGAAAGTATTCTTTTTTGCAGTTGAAAATAGGACCGACACGTACATACGCTATGGTTAAGGAGCATGTGAATGGATTTGAGAATATTGGTGCTAGCTTAAATGACTTCAAGAATTTTGGTAGGGATCTTAAGTGTTATCTTCATGAACGGGATGGGCAGCTTTTCATAGATAATTTTAAGGAAATGGTGGCGAACCGGGAAGGGTTTTATTTTGACTACGAACTGGCAGCTGATGGTAGCTTATGTAGGGTTATTTGGGTCGACGGTGTTGGTAGGAGGAACTACAAAATGTTTGGGGATGCTGTGTCCTTTGATCCTACATATGGGACGAACATGTACTCGATGATTTTCACTCCGTTCACTGGGGTTGACAATCACAAAAGGTCGGTGACATTTGGTGGTGCCCTCATTGCTCGCGAGAACACAGAGTCCTTCAATTGGGTGTTCACTCATTTTTTGGACGCAATGGGGGAAAGAACCGGAATACATAATAACGGACCAAGATCCCGGTATTATCAGCTCTGTGGCGTTTGTCTTTAAGAAAGCGAGGCATCGGTTCTGTATGTGGCACATAATGAATAAGGTTCCTGTGAAGTATGGTTCGACTAGGAGCGATTACATGGAGTTCATACATAAGCTAAATGGAATTGTTTGGGACGACGCCATTGAACCCGCAGAGTTTGACTCAAGGTGGAAGGAAATTATGGAGGAACATGGAGTGGCTGAAGTTGATTGGTTTAAAACCGCATATGCCGATAGAAAGCAGTGGGTCATGGCTCATTGTCGAGAGATACGAATGAGCAGCGTTATGAGAACAACGCAAAGGTCGGAGAGTGCAAATAGTTTCTTCAAGAGGTTTGAAGGCAAGTCCGGTACTTTGGTGGAGTTCTGGATGCGCTACGAAAGCGCGATAGAGCAGCAAAGACATACTCAGAAGAAGCTTGACAATGAGAACAAGCACTCGAGGCCTAAGTTGGAGACTCATTTAGCTATTGAAGCTGATGCTGCGAAGCTGTATACTCATGAAGTATTTAGTGAATTCCAGACCGATGTGAAGTATTCTATTGACACGTGCACGGTACGTGGCTTTGAGGTGAATGAAGGGGTTGAGGTTACTACGGTGAAGGATCAATCTAGGAATCGAGTTTACGTTGTTCGTTATAACCCAGGTATGCAGTTGTTCGTTTACAGTTGTTTTTTTTACCGTTGAAGTTCCATTTTTGGTTTCCAAAGTTACGTTGGTAGTACTTTGAAGTTCCTTTTCCTGTGTCAGAGTTGATGGAGGCGACGTGTACCTGTACATTGTACGAAAGAAGAGGGATTCTATGCAGACATGTTATTTGGATTTTGACGTCACATGGGCAGAAGACGATACCAACAGCTTACGTGTGCAGAAGGTGGTCGGTTGACGCATCGGGAGGAAATTATGTTCGCGGGGTAGATGAAAAGCAGTTAGAGATAACGAAGCTGTGGTCTGAATTTCACGAAGCAGTTGGCGTGGTTCGTGAATTGGGTAAGGAAGATGTTCAGAAACTGAGGGAAGTGGTTAGGGCTTTTATTGATAGCGTTAGTAAGCCTGCCGAGCCACTAACGAGGGAACAGGAATTTGAGAAATTACTTGGTTGTACGTCTACTACTGAAATAACTATTCTGCCTCCACGAAAGTCGAAGACTAAAGGTAGTGGGAAGAGAATGTTGTCAACAAAGACGAAGGCAGCTGCCCTTGCGAGAAAACCTAAGCGGCTGTGCAAGAACTGCAAACGAATGGCTCACCATGATAAGAGAAATTGTCCTAATCCATTTGCGGATCATCCACCGTCCGAGGAAGAAGTTTCAGACTTTGTCGATGACGACGTCGTAGAGTAAGGAACCTCTATTTTGTGAGTTCAGTGATCAGGAATTGTAATGTCGTAGGTAGTTCATCTATTTTGTTGAGAAGTTTAACAATAGAAGAAATCGTAGATATATTGGGGAATGCAACTTTAATTTAGTGGATTTGAAACTTTGGTGGTCTGTCGCAGAACTTTGACACTACTAAATCGCAATTTCGATGTTATTTGAGCCATTTCAGCTCTTTTTGTGAGATGTGTGACATTAGAATAAATCTTAGATATGTTTGAGCATGTAACTTTAATTCAATGTATTTGAAACTTTAGCGGCCTGTTGCAGAACTTTAACACTACTAAATTCGCAATTTCAATGTTATTAGAACGAGTTCAGCTGTTTTGTTGAAAAGTTGAACAGTACAAGAAATCGTAGATATGTTTGAGTATGCAACTTTAATCCAATGAACTTGAAACTTTAGTGGCCTGTCACAGAACTTTGACACTAATAAATCGCAATTTCAATGTTATGTTGTCGAGTTCATCTCTTTTTGTGAGATTTTAATTCAATGGATTTGAAACTTTAGCGGCCTGCCGCAGAACTTTAGCACTACCAAATCGCAATGTCAATGTTGTTAGAACGAATTCAAGTAAAAAGTTGAACAGTACAAGAAATCGTAGATATGTTTGAGTATGCAACTTTAATCCAATGAACTTGAAACTTCAGTGGCCTGTCACAGAACTTTGACACTAATAAATCGCAATTTCAATGTTATGTTGTCGAGTTCATCTCTTTTTGTGAGATTTTAATTCAATGGATTTGAAACTTTAGCGGCCTGCCGCAGAACTTTAGCACTACCAAATCGCAATGTCAATGTTGTTAGAACGAATTCAAGTGAAAAGTTGAACAGTACAAGAAATCGTAGATATGTTTGAGTATGCAACTTTAATCCAATGAACTTGAAACTTCAGTGGCCTGTCACAGAACTTTGTCACAGAACTTTGGCCTGTCAATGTGAAATGGTATGCTAGAATCCTGAAGTGTCGCATTGTTAGACTTGAAGTTGTAATGCTTTTGATGTAAAGTTTCAGGCGTTGAGTAGTTTGGTTTTAGTGGCAGATGATGTGCAGCGAATAATTATTTAAGTTTTGGAAGTTATGTGCTGAAGTTATGTTACAGACGACTTAAAGTTTCAAAAACAATAATAGATAAATATTGATCAAGACTATGAAGTTTGGAGGAAAATGGCACATGGTTAGAAAATGATATGACGTTCCTCAAAAATTGCGTAAAATGAAAATCGGAACGATTGTTTACAGAAGACAATGACGAAATCCGAGTTTAGGGCTAACTACATTGTAGCGGATACAAGTTCTTCTTGCCGAAAACATAAAAGTTCAGTAACCACGGGGAATCGTTTGTTTACCTCCTACGACTAGTGTAGACCTTCGATGACTTACGTTTCTCCTTCAAAATATCCCAAATGTGTTCTTTCTCTGCGTTGAACTTGTCGAGTTGTTTGCGGACTATTTTCCGTTCTCTGTTGTAGTCGAAGAGAATTAGTGTGGCAATGAGCTGCACAATGAGGAATCGCCTACCAACTTTACGCAGCAGATCCTCGTGGGGTGGCACCTCATCCTCACCCTCATGCAGTAGCATGTGCATCATTGTGAACAATCCAAATTCCTTTTGATTGATGACATTGCTCTGCCACTCTGTTTTCACCCGCCTTATTTCAAAGAAAGGAAGTTGTAAGGCCTTGGTCCCCTTCACTTCCATGTAGTTACTCATTCCAGATGCCTGCAAGAAGTTGAAGTGAGCTGCGTAAGCTTGTAATTATCTGGTACAATATAGTAAGTTTCGCAGGAGTAGTACTTACAATAATTTGTGCGGCCTTGTAAACATCCGAGTTCGGGAAATCAGGGTGTAGGTAATGGTCCAGCACGTCGATTGTATTCCTCTTGAAGTTGAGACAAATACAGACAAAATGTTGGTTGAGTTTGACTGGCACAAAAATAAGGTCGGACTGCAAATTGACTGCTGGACGGCAATCTTTGATAAATACGTCCCAAAATCTGTAGAGCTTCTGTTGGAGATCATGGTAAGGTGTTGCTTGGTCGTCGCAATTCTATACAAGATTCTCTATAACGTCCTGTGGAGATTAAAACATGTAGGAATACTGAGCCAAGATTAGAAAATGATAGTACCCTATGTGCTGAAGTCAATTAGAAGTTGAGTTGAAGTTGCGAAACCGATGTGTTGATGTTTTAGAGCAAAATAATGAACAACTTGACACTGTCTGCTGATGAAGTTTTCACTGTTGTTCTATTAATTCTATCGACATTTTCTACAATGTCTAAAGTTTCGTTATTTGAGAATTGAAGTTCTTAAAAAAATGATTTAAAGTTTCAAGCGTAATGCAGACTACTTCTGAAGAAAAACTAATGTAGAAATAGTAAGAGTGGGGGTTAGTGCATACCGAGTGGCGTACCCCATGAACGTCATTGTTGGAAGATTGCCGTCCCCTGGGTCTGCAGCGGAAATACGAGTGAGGAGTATCGACCAGCACTCTAGGACGGAAGAAGACATGTCCGTGTCAGGGATCATGGTCAGTACGTCGGAGCGAGTTATTATTGCGTCCTTCCCGTAGTATGCTAGCAGCTCACTGAATTAGGTCGAAAGGATCGTATTAACTGGTTATCACTGGGTGGGTAGGTCGCAACAAATAAGAAATAAGAAATTAGTAATTTGAAAAGAAAGCTTACTCGTTAGGATAATCGTAGTCATCGAGCAGGCTATAGTCCGATACATGCTTCTGTAAATTCGGGAGGTTGCTTAACAGTTGTTGGTTGCTGCGGAATGTTTTTGACACGGTCAGCGCTTTAGTGTCAATGTCCCCGAAATCCAAAGTGCACCCGAGACCATCCCCCCGACCACGGATGCGGCTCCTCAATGATAACGATGCTTCCCGCGGTGTTGAATTTGCAACGGGACCTTGCACTGGAGTATTTACTGGCTGATTTTCTGTGGAGCGCTGCCGCTTAGATGACGACCCTCGTACGTTGTGCTGACCTCGTTTGTTAGACTACACTGCGGAGTCTGCCAATGATGCCTCAGGTCGCTGTTCCTCACCGCCAACGTCCATCTGGTCGGAACCTGCATCGGCACCCACCTGCACAGTTCCAGCAGGCTGCTCTAATGGAACTTCAGGTTGCTCGCTTACCTGCACATCTATGGGTGTGATGTCGGCTGTAGTCTTTCCAGCCGCTGCAGCGTACACTGGTACATTGGCAGTTGAATCTCAGAAACGAAATGCTGACTCGCAGACCTGGTCAACATATCGATGGAGTTCGTCGCTAGTCCAGAACGCCTGGGATGATTGGCAGTGATCTGTTTCGGTTCCGAGAGAAGACGGCATGGTCCGATCCTTAATTTCACCAGCTGCTTCGCCAAACCAAGCAAGAAAAGCAACCTTATTCCTTTGCATTTTGAGGAGCAGCAGGTGAACGTCCTGCAACGTTATTGTTCACCGTAGTGGATGAGTAAATAATTAGCGTGCAAATAATAGAATTCGTTCAAATAACATAGAAATTGCAGCATAATTGTGTTAATGTTCTGTGACAGGCCACTGAAGTTTCAAATCCATTGAACTAAAGTTTTATGCTGAAACGTATTTAATATTTCTTTTACTGTTAAAATTCCTACAAAAAAGTTCTGCGACAGGCCACTGAAGTGTCAAATCCATATCACTAAAGTTGCATGCTCAAACATATCTAAGATTCCTTTTCACACTTGAATTCGTGAAAATAACATTGAAATTGCGATTTAGTAGTGCTAAAGTTCTGCGACAGGCCACTGAAGTTTCATCTCCATTGAACTAAAGTTGCATGCTGATACATATACAATATTCTTCTACACTTCCTACTAAAAGAGCTGGATTCGTTCTAATAACATTGAAAATGAGATTTAGTAGTGTTAAAGTTCTGCGACAGGTCACTGAAGTTTCAAATCCATTGCACTAAAGTTTCATGGTGAAACATATCTAAGATTTCTTGTACTGTCGAACTTCATACAAAAAGTTATGCGACAGGCCGTTGAAGTGTCAAATCCATATCACTAAAGTCGCATGCTCAAAGATCTAATAACATTCAAATTGCGATTTAGTAGTGTTAAAGTTGTACGACAGGCCACTGAAGTTTCATATCCATTGTACTAAAGTTGCATGCTGATACATATATAATATTCTTTTACTGCTAAACTTCCTATCAGAAGAGCTGAACTCGTCCTAATAACATTGAAATTGGGATTTAGTAGTGTTAAAGTTCGGCGACAGGTCACTGAAGTTTCAAATCCATTGAACTAAAGTTTCATGCTCAAACATATCTAAGATTTCTTGTACTGTCAAACTTCATAGAAAAATAGCTGAACACGTTGTAATAACATTAAAAATTGCGATTTAATAGTGTCAAAGTAGATAATTAACGTAAAGGTTAATGACAGATTGAGGATTAAAGATATGACAGATTGTAAAAATTTACTTACATCGTCAGCCCGAGCGGCAAGTTCGCTATCGTCCTCGAGCCCATTGGAAGCTCTATCTCGATGAATTTCCTCCCGCTGTTTCGGTGATTGGAACATGTAGGTGTACGTCCCGGGTCATCGTGATCGGTGATAAGCAGCACTGTGTTGACTTCGACTCCGTCGGAATAAGACCGTGGATAGGTCGTTTTCGACCACACCTGCCTACCCAACGAACCAGCCATCATCTCACCATGTAGTCGTGCTGCCAGATTCTCGTTGTTCCAGCGCTTAATTAAGGGTAGATCATGTGGGCAAGATTCTCCACGGAAATCGAACCTCTGGAGGTAGGTGATCATGAGGAACGGAACACAACCTCGCAAATGCTTCGGACTTTTCCTCGTCTCAGCAGCTGCATCGACCAGATTTTTGAGAATGTACGAACACCAGTCGTACTTGCTAATACCTGTGACGTCGTCCACGGCTTTTACCAGCTTCATGTCTATTCCTTTGTTTGACGTAGGGCACAGGAACGATGACATTGCAAATAGGACGAACATCTTACAGAATAATTCACCCCCATCTTTATCGGCCATAAGTTCGTCGAAAAGACCACCTAGTTTTACTTGGTTGCTGTTGTTAGCGACATGGTACCGAGCCCTCCAAAAATCCTTCAATGCCATGACCTCCTCGTCGGAGGAGTGTTTTTTACGTCCGGTCGGTGCCAACTCCGCCTCATTCGGCCCGCGTGTAGAAAACAATCGTGGACGTCATGTTTCGTCACACAAAATTCCTTGACCTCCGACGCACGAAATACATGGGAACCGTCATCAAACGCTTTCAAAAACAGTAGTACGTACTTCAAAGGGTACTTACTGATCTTGAAATCCAGCAGCCCACCAAACCCGATTGAGCGTACGGACTGTTTCTGCTTGTCATTTAGATTGAAAATTAACTTGGCGAGCCTCTGTCCCTACATCTGACAGGAACACTTGCATCCTCCTCCTCCTCCTTGTCTAATGGCTCATTGCTCGCAGCTTCAACGATTTGACGTTCTCCGGAAGACATATCAACCAGAAAATCTGCAATGATAAACGGGACAAAAAAATGACAAACAAGACAACATCTGCAATGACAAACAATACAAAGAAGACAAACAAGACAAACGATAAACAAAACCCACAACACAACAATACACACAAATTTTAAACACATCCTCTGTATGCATATTAAGTTAAGGCTACTGCCCATGCTTAAAGGAGGGAGAAAAAGCTTTACGAGGAGCTTTGCACTTGTAAATCTCGATAGTTGGGTAGTCACCAAACACAGGCCAAATTCCTCTTCCCTTTGAGCTAATAATCCATCAATATGCATTTACTCCCTTGGTAGTTTTTTCAAAGCTCTAAGTAGTCTAAAGACTTTAAATCCAACTCGTGTACACAAACTTGATGTTCAAATGACAAACAATTGCTACGCTTCTAACTCTTTTGCAACTATCAACACCCAGAAACAACTGGACACAATAAACAAAAAAAATATGGCAGAAAATAGTAACTTAAAGGAATACACTGTTGACACAAAAATCAAGTGTAACCATTTCACAATAAAGAACCACTCATCATCCCATTCACCAAATAATTCTATCCAAATGAAATTTACTTCCAAATGAAATAAACAAAACCCACAACACAACAATACACACAAATTTTAAACGAACTTCGATTCTAAACCGAAAAACCCTGATTTTTATGATTGTAAAGGAATTTCGATTCTAAACCTATAAACCTATAATTTTTTTGATTTTAAACGAACTTCAATTGTATAACTAAAAAACCCTAACTTTTTTGATTGTAAACTAATAATCCTTAATGGTAGACAAAAAGTTGAAAACCCAAAACCATAATCTCAGTAAACACATGACTAATCGTTGAATAAAGAATCGTAAAACCCTAAACCTTATGCGAAATTACGGTTAATCGAATTTCAGATTAGGGTTTACTGTTTATCGAAGAATTGTAACGAAGAACTGAAATGAAGAAATGAACAGTAATATTTACCTGGAATGAAGAACTGGAGATGATTCGACGGAGATTGAAAGCAGTGATAGGTGGAGATTGAAGAGCGAGCAGTGATGAGTAACTGAAGAGGAGGTCGATTCGTGGAGATGAAGAAGTGAGCGTGCAGTGGAGATTGAAATGGGTTGGAGAATTGAAAGGAGTTTGGTGGGTTCAGAGTAATCAATTATGGTGGGAAAACAGAGGGTGGGAAAAAAGAGGTGTGCATGGAAAATGTAAACCTTGATTTTTTTTTTAAAATAATTATATATATCACTCAATCTCAGTCATCTATCTCTATTTAATCTGACGGCTGAGATTAGAACTTAGGACCTTAAATATGTAATATGCCCTTATTTGATCTCCCCTCTATATATATATATATATATATATATATATAAATCTTTCTTTCTAATTAATCCGAGAGTGTTGGGTGGAATGGGGTTCATTGCATACGCATGAATTATTACGTTCACATTTATATTTGCCATGTTTTAGTACTATTAATCTTACCTAGTTGAATTGTGATGGAGGTGAGGTCTACTTACGTTATTATTTGGGATAAAATCATATTATGCCTAATTGTAATGGGATATCATTTATTGGAATTTGAAAAGTGTCATATCATGAACGGAGAGGCAGTCAAGAATGTAGACATTGTTTTGGGTAACTTTTTAGTGGACTCTATTTCAGCCCATGTTTTGTTGATTGCGGTGCATCTCTCTCTAGTGGACTATGTTTGTGGATGAAAGAAGCGTAGAGCCTAGTGAAATAGTGGATTATTTTTATTTTTGTCATGCCATTTGGGACTTAGTAAACCGTAAAACGATGTATAAGGATGTGTGTGTTTATTGGTGATCATGATTTTGAGTTAGACTTGTTAGAATTCTCATGACCTTACTTTGATGTGATTTTTGAGAATGGATGGGCTTGGATCTCATCGGGCTAATATTGATTGTGGACATAGTAGACTTTCTTATGAGGACCTAAAATGTGAGAGTACCTTATTGGACATAGCTTATTTATCTTGGGGAGCTTAGTTGATTTTGTCATATAAAGGATTTGAGGATTAAATCCCGACCTGAGTGAAGTTCCAGTAATGAGTGAGTTTGTTGATATTTTTCCGAGGAAATACCGAGAATGTCTCCAAGTAGAGAAGTTGTGTAAGATTATTGACCTAGTGACAAAGAGGAGTCAAATCGTTAAATCACCATACCGTATGGAACCCTTATAAATGCTAGAACTTAGGACATAAACAACTAGACGAACTGATGGAAAAAAGATAATTTAGGCCTAATGTGTTGCCTTGGGTGCCCTGTTTTATTTGTGAAAAAGAATAATGATGAAACTATAAGAGTTTGTATTGATTTTCGGGAATTGAATCAAGTTACTATTAAGAATATATGCCTTACCTAGGAATCTAGGATTGAGTACTTATTTGACCAGTTAAAGGAAGCTTCTGTTTTTCTAAAATTACGATTTGGGAACCATCGATTGATGATAGTGTTTGAGGATATACCTAAGATTACATTTTTTTTTACTTGATATGGTCATTATGAGTTTACTACGATGTCTTTTGGGTTGACTAGTGCACATGATGTATTTATGGACATGATGAACCGAACTTTGAGGACGTGCTTAGATAATTTGTTGTGATAATTCATTGATGACATAGTGCACTTGATGTGTTTATGGATTTGAGTATTTGTTGTAATATTCATTGATGACATAGGGATTTATTCAAAGAATGAAGAAAAAAATGAGGAACATTTACGAATTATCTTAGACATTTTGAGAGAAAAATAGTTATATGTTAAATTTTGAGGTGTTATTTTTGGTTGGTTCGAGTAGTGTTTGGAGAATACTATATCTAAGGATGGAGTATCGGAAGAACCTGCTAAGGTTATTAAGGAGTGACTTGGATCGAAATCTGTGACTGAAATTTGTAACTTTTGGGTTTAGTTGGTTACTATAGGAGAATTGTGAAGGATTTTTCAAATAGATAAATCAATGACTACACTGATGATAAAGCAACAAAATTTCATTGGGATGAGGGGTGTGAGGAATTGTTTCGAAGTTTAAAGAAGAAATTGACCACTATTTCGGTGTTGGCTTTACCGAATGGAAATCATGATTTTGAGGTTTATACATATGCGTCTGAATGGATTAGGTGGTGTTCTTGTGCAGAATAAGAAAGTGATTAGTTATGCATTTAGGCAGTGGAACTTTTATGAAGAAAATTACCCTACTTATGATTTAGTGTTAGCAACTGTAGTCATTGCCTTGCAAATTTGGAGACATACTGTTTGGTGTACCCTTTTAATGTTGTTATGATCATAGAAGTTTAAGATATATATTTACCCATTAGGAGCTAAACATGAGATAGAAAAGGTGGTTAGATTTGATTAAGGATTATGAGATCGAGATACAATACCATGTAGGAAATGCCAATGTGGTGGCCGATGTCTTGAGTAAATTTTTCCATACAATACAGTTAGGGATGCACCGTGATAAGCTGAGGGGAGAGTTTCTGATATTTGGGATCGAAGTGGCAAAATTAGGAACCTCATCTAGTACGTTATCTATTGAGAGAGAATTGATGAGTTATTAGACAGTTGTGGTGATAAATTTTTCTAGGACAAGTTGTTTGGTGAATGAGTTTGCTTTGTCAAGTGCGATGAGAATGGATTTATTAAATGTTGAGATAGAATTTACGTACCCAACCACAAGGAATTAAAGGAAAAGATATATTATGTTTATTTGGAGGTGATAAAATGCATGCAGATTTGGAATTAGGATTTTGATGGTCTAGTATTAGAAACAAATTGCAGATTTTGTGACTCGATACTTGTTATTTTAAAAGTTTAATAGTGAATATATAGGAGACCTCAAGGAAAGTTACAACCTTTAGAAGTTTCCGAGTAGAAGTGGAGTTTAATCTTTATGGATTTTATAGTTGAATTGTTAAGGTCACAGAAAGGTAATAATATGATTTAGGGTTATAATTAATAGGTTACCTGAGAGTACACATTTTATTCCAATGAAAGATACATGAAAGTGGAAACAACTTGTGGATGCTTATATACATTATATGGTAAGACTTCATGGAGTTTCAAAGAATATTTTATTACATGGGGATACAGATTTGTTTAATTATTTTGGGAGAAATTTCAGATAGCTATGAGAAAGTTTAAGATAACGCATAATTTTATCCAACTATTAGTGGTCAAACTGAAAGAATAAATCAAATATTTGAGGACATGTTACTGCCCTACAATTTAAAGAAGACTAGAAGGATAAGTTAGGTTTTATTGAGTTCTCATATAATAATAGTTACTAGGCTACAATTCAGATGACACCATTTGAAGCTTTGTACGAACGCAAGTATAGGAGCCCGGTGTGTTGGGGGTGATATTAGAGAATCTGTGGTTTAGAGAACGAGATTATAATTGAGATGGTTGAGCATGTTAAGATTATACATGACAGAATGAAAGCGGCTCAAGACCGTTAGAAGAACTATGTAGATAAAACTTGTAGGCATGTAGATCATTCACCGGGTAAAATGATATCGGCTTACGTTTTCCCGGATCATGTGGAGGATCAAGAGGGAGAACATTATAATCTTCACTTTGATTACCCTCTTGCTCACTTTGATAACCCTCTTGATTTAGTGGATTATCCATTTCCTCATTACATTGCTCACTTTGATTAACATCATCTTGAGTTGGTGATGAAGAATTAGCCTCATCATTAAGTTGTTCTTCTTGATTAGGGTCATTTGATGGTAGTGAAGGCATTTCATTTTGAGGTTCCAATGACAATGGAGACGATAATGATGTATTTTTTTGTGACTTCCGACTCCACAAATATGCTATACCCTTGCCTTTCATCATCAACCTATCAAAGAAACCATTTTTATATTACTAAATAATGTACATGATGAAGAAGTGAAGAACATCCGTAATTCCCCAAATATAGAAATTAAACCCATATAAGTGTCTCAAATTACCCAAGTACATGATGAATATCATCAATAATTACCCAAATACAAAAATTAAACTTATATAAATGTCTCGAAGCTAAAATTACATGTAAATGCAAAATGGGTGATGAGGTGATTTAGGGTTTGACAAAAAAAGATGAGATAATTAAATTTTTAAAAAACTAAATAACAACAACTAAGAATCAAGAATGCGCAAATTAATAACAAATTAATTAACAAATCTACTTCATACAAATAATCAAAATTGAATTTGGGAAAAATTGATAAACTTACTCTAACTAATTGGTTTTTGGCAACAACTGAGCAGTGAGCACCGGCCACCGGCAACGACAGCCGGAAGCTAGAAGAAACGTCGGTGGGGGCATCGCAATGGTGGCGGCAGCCGACAGGGGGTAGGCTAGGGTGGTAGGCGGAGGGTTAACTGGTTAAGGGTGATTGTAATTGGTAGGGTTTATTTGTTTTCTCTCTCCCCTTTGCAGGAGTTGTGGGCGTCTATTTGTTTCAATTTTTTTTCTAGGGTCACGTGAGGGCATGCGCCCACCCATGCACGCACCCCCATTTGCCCCTGCGTACTTGCTTTTCTTTGTTGAACCTTCTACAGTCTACCCTCTTTCTCGATATCCCAATTCTAGTGTTCGTTAGCAGAAGTAGAGATAGGGGGAATTCTTTTTTTAGAACGAGAAAGAAGGGGGTCCATTGCTGCGGCGCAAGCCCAGATCCAAGCATCAACCAGCAACCGCAGGCAAGGAGGTCAGGTACGATTTCTAAGCCTTGGCTGACGAGCCTCAATACGTAGTCTAACGGACATAAAACTGATCCGAAAATAATAAGTATCTACTTAATTATTTAGGAAATAATTATTGGATTTTCGATAGTTGGTTGTTTTCCATATTTACGAGTATATTTGCAATAAGTATCTAATTAGTTTATTTTCTAATGATAGTTAGGAATTATATTATGCTAGAATATAATATTTATACTTAGGAATATTTTATTGGGTTATTTAATATGAATAATACCAACTTTGGGTGGTATTCCATCAATAAAACCAACTTCAATTAATACGGTAATAAAACAAGTATGAGTCATATTACACGAGAATGAAATTGGTTTACCTGCTACCGCCTACACCTTGTTTATATTATCACTAACACCAAATTTTACTGATACTATGAAAACTAAGTCATTATCACTCTTAACTCATTAACTCACTTTACCTCACTATTTACCGCACTTTTAAACTCTATCACTTTTACCTCATTAATTCCCAAAATTTAAACTTCATCTTCATCAATTCAAACCGTCTTTTTCATCCATTCATCACATCGTCAGTTCGTCCATCCATTCATCACTTCATCAGTTCGTCGAGGTAATTTTTACGGAACTCTTAATTTTTTTTCTTTCTCAATTTTTTGTCAAACTTGGTCAAAGGTAATTATCATTAATTTTTGTCGAAAATCAATTTTCAGAGGTATTGTAGTTCATTCCTCAATCTCGTGGTTCGGCAATATCAACGGTTAGTGTTTTTTTTCATTTCCCCTAAATCGATTTTTCTGGGTTGAAATTAGGGTTTTCGATTTTTTTCGATTTTTCTGGGTTTTACTTTAGGTTTTCGATTTTTCTGGGTTTAATTTGGGGTTTCCGGATGAGGTGTTTAATTTCTGGGTTTAATCACTGCCCGTAACTTGTGGTTGCGGAAAACATCTTTCGAGCTCAATCCCAATGAATACGAAGAACATGAAATTGATGAGTTATCCATGGATTTGGAGAAAGGATGGTTTATGAGAGAGAATTTGATTTAGGGCAATAAAGAAGATGAAGATGGGTGTTAATTAATAGCATGAGACCCACAAAACCGACTTCATCCGGTCATTTAAGAGCCAATTTCATTCTCGTGTAATATGACTCATACTTGGTTTTATTCCCGTATTAATTGAAGTTGGTTTTATTGATGGAATACCACCCAAAGTTGGTATTATTCCTGTTAAATAACCCTATTTTATTTTAGTAGTATATATAAGGCATCTTTCATTATATTAGAAGAAAGAAGTTTATGAATAAGAATTTTGAACTTTTGCGTTGCAATTGTGTTTATCGGTTCGACGAGTTTCGATCCAAACTTTGTTATTGTTTGACGCGTATCAAACATTGACTCGGTAACAATTAATAGGTCTTAATTGTTCTCACCATTATTCGTCCTATAGGTCTAAGTCGAGTAAATATCCCTTCGTTTCACAAAACAAAACCTTCCAAAAAAGTCTTCCGCTACGTTAGACATACAAAAGTTGTAATTTTCGTATCATAAGTGGTATCAGAGCATAAATTTCGTATCAAAAACGACCCGAGCGGACATCCACCAGGTCGTAATCCTCGATTGATCTGAGCGGCTATACTTTGATTTTCGCCTTTTCCAAGCCTCGGTCAAAGTGGGGGCTTCTGTAGACACCCAAATTCTGACCTGGTGGCTGCAGGAGTGCCCGAAACACCCGATAACGATCGGACTGCAACGTGACACGAGTTTACAATGTTTTAGATGCTTTTTCTATAGAACGGATCAAATAATTACTCAAAAAAATTAATTCAATGTCAAGACGGTCTTAGTCGCATCATTACGGTCGCGTCGACACCAATTAGAGTCAATTTCGACATCGGGGCTCCGAATCGATCCTGAAACACGCAAAGTCAAACCCGAGTCAGCGCGTCAGGCCAAGCGAACCTCGAGGCGCACCGGCGCTTGACGCGCTAGGTCAAGAGAGACTCCTTAACTCCCAAGCAAACCTAAGATACATATAATCTCCGTTTTGGAAAGTTTTGAAATCGTATTTTCAAAATTCCAACTGCCCCCCTCCCGGAGACTGAACCTTCCTCCGCTTACACTCAGGCGTCCCAGTCCTAGTGCGCATACCGCCAGGCGCCTGAACAGTCGATTTGAACTACGAGAAAAACTATAAATACCCCCCCCCCCCCCCTCCTCCGCTCATTTCTACACATTCAGAATTCTTGAGCGTCATTCACAATTCACGCTTCTCCCCCCCCCCCCTTTTACGAGCTTCTTTTAAACATAGTGTCACACTCCGACTCTAAGTACGATCCCGATGCGCGAATCGACACTACTCCTCGTAGTTCCTCGAGTCATTGGCTCGACCCGAACGAAAAGGGGCACCCGTGTTCGATTAGCCACCTCTAGACACAATAGCGAAGCTTTGCCGGATTTGCCTCAGGTAAAGCTAGGAGGATCCGCCGTAGAAGTCGTATCGTCACTAGGTTATCATCTAAACACAAATTTACATTCCGCATTCTTTATTTATGCACTTCGATAACTTCGAGTCCGACTCATATGGACATTAGGTCCATGGCACGTCGTAAACATACATAACGTCTACAACTTCAACCATAAGCACTAAAACACCATAAACTAAACCCGAGTAACTCCAAGATCTGTTCTCAACCATCTATGAATTGCGTCTCGTTTAGTGTACACTCTGAGGGTGCAACTCCCCACAATGTGATTTACTTACATTTCGCATTTATCGCTTTTGTATGATTTACCGCTTTTATGACCATAATCGCAAGCTAAATCACCTAACACGGAATTCAAAAACGTAAACAAATCTAAAACTGAACAAGTGGTGGTCGGGTTCCGTATTAATCCCGATGCTCACCCATCACACGTGGTTCGACGCATCCTCATTAATATCGAATCGGCGTACCTTAAGCAGAATACCATGTAAGGTACACCACGAGAATGACTAATATCCGTATTATCACGTTAAAACTGATTTGCTAATACGTATAATATCTAATACTCTCTACTCTCCTACGTGCATCTTTTCATGGTCTGCCTGTCACATGAAATCGCATGCAAAGAATGTGAACACAACTGCTTCGACGACAAAAGCTTACTTGTCCTTAAATAACCGACATAGCAAAGACATAGGGTTAAAACAACGGATGTTATCGCACTTCCGCCACAATTAAGGAACGAAGCTATCAGCCCATCGATTGATTAGTAGAGGCCGCTACGTGCGGGCGGGATTGGGTGTCGCTGTCTATCGGACGTTGGCTTGCTGATGCGCGGGCGTCGCGACCCGTACAATCAAACAATATTTTTAACTCCGACAAACCTAACTAATGTAGTAGTGGTAGGTCGGGATCGATCCGCAGGGAGATGGGTTAAGTCATATTGGTCAAGTCTAGAGTCAAATCGTGGTTGGGATTGAGATGGGGGTTTTGAGTCGAGAGAGATTGAACTATTGCTAACGAGCTATTCTACGAAGGCTAGGGTCAATAAAAAGGAAAGGTGTTGGGGAGAGTCGGGATTCGGAAATGGGGTCTTAGAGTCTCGGGATCGAGTTTTTGTTACAACGTTAAGAGGGAGATTTCCACCTTTCGGTTTCTTCACCCAACCTACCTAAACCCGCTTTCGCGACGAAAGGGTAAGTCTCAAATTAAGGTAATTTCTACCTCGAGTTTCCCCATATTGGTAGAAATGAGTCAAGGTCGGCCTAGTCGCGATTCTAAGTCAACAAAGACACAAAAACCTTAAAATTGACAATTAACAAGTAAACAACCCACCAACATCCCTTACATCAAATAATCCAAATCCTCCTCCCTAATTCCCCAACAAAGAAATCTACTCACTAGTCATGATGATTAACAATAAAACACTAATAAAAGAAAAGTTGTCTAAAACATGCATAAAAACTACACTAATAAATTATACTAATGGAGAAAAGGGAGAGGAAAGAATTTTACCAACAATGGAGGAAACTAAGATAGAAGATGAAGATTAATAATAAAGATTGAATCTTGGAGAAATACACAAGAATTTGTCTCTAATCCATGCATAATCTTCAATCTTCAATATGAGAAATAAGAATCTTCAAGAAATAAAGCAAGGATCTTTGTCACATAAACCCTTGAAAAACTCTTGAATCTTCAATAATAAAGCACAATTTTCAATAAAGATGGAAACTTTACTACTAATTATAGGAGAATTATACTAATACTAAGTAGATCTACTAATTGTTTTGATATTTTTCTAGAAAGCTTACTACAATCTACTACTAGAGAGTTTTCTACCCTACTCCTACTCCTAAGAGGCACACTTAAGGCTCAAGGAGGCACAAAACCCTAGGTTAAGTATTTATAGAGTTCTTAATGGGTTGCACAAACTTCAAGGCCCAAATTCGATTCCTCTTCATTTAGCTAGACCTTCACCCTTTGCATCTTCATGGGGCAAAATTTCGCCCCGCGGCTTAACATAATAATCCCGATTTTCTTCGGCTTTTGCGTTTCTGGTCCGGTTTCTTCATCGGGCGAAATTTAACCCGGTGGGCGAAATTTCACCTGGTGGGCGAAATTTCGCCCGGTCGGGATGCCGTGAAAATCTTCGGGGGTGGAAAAATGTCGTCGGGCGAAACTTCACCCGGTGGCCTTCTGGCTCTTTTCCGGTCTCTTTCTTTGTCGATCAATTGGATTACTCGAACTTTCAGTTGTGTGCATTGCTCTTGGACCGTATCTCTCTCTTGCTCGAAGAAACTCAAACACGTTTTTGGTCGAAAATCCTATCAAAATAGACAGAAAACTACCAAAAACACGTAAAATGCAAAAGAGAGACACTAATGCGAGAATTACGCAAAATACGGTGATAATCGCACTTAATTCTCGCAAAACGGAGGAAAAACGGGTCTAAATGAGAGGAAAAACGGTCCAAATTCGGCACACAACACTTGCTTATACGTACCCTCACCCCTTACTCATAATCGACGGCTTTCGGATGGCCAAAACCATTGGAATGAGAGTCATTCTAGACATGGAATGCTTAAGGGTACAAGTCTTTATCTTTAGGTCCCCATGTCACTCAGCTTTGAGCCAACTAAGGATTAAAGTTGACTTGAACGGTTTCCGAGTTCCCAAAATTAACTCGGTGGCGACTCCACAAATCGGCAACGAATTCGGTTCACTAAAAAGGTCGTCCTACCAAATATATCGGCGTTTAAACACTTACAGCCACGTCTCGATCAATTCTAACGGAAACACGGATACCCGCGTCCGTCTAGTACAATTCAAATCGTCAACCAAATCGAGGTCATACACATCGCCCCGTACGCGAGGTCGAACGACCCCATGCACGACGGGCCACGTGGGTGGCCGCCGCGACCGGATCCCCGCGCGAGAGCGTTGGGGGCCGCAGCGGTGTGGGCGAGCGTCCACAGAGACTCATAATTGGATTAATTTCATAATTGCAATATTAACTGTAAAATATATTTCGCCAATATTCATAATTGGATTAATTTCATGTCAATACGTGGACTTTAAGTCCATGAGCTCATTTTTTAACCATAGATTGTACGTCAACAATCAAAATGGACTTTTATATAAGATCTCTATTATACGGTCCATAGCATATCACACGCAAATATTATTCGGTTCAACGAATTAATACATCGATATAATTTCTTATCATCTATCAGTACTGATTATGATACCTGAATTTGGATATATGTGGTACCAATCTTTTCATGTAGGTCATCTATTATCATCAGATATCTATGTCACTTCTGGACATTCAATTTCATTACTCCTTACGATTACCAACTGCACATACTTGCCATTTTCTTATAACAAATGAACCGAATATGACCCTCACACTATATCATGTGTGATTATTGAAAATTTGGCAAAAATCTCAATGTTTATTACATCTACTATTCATGACTGACCTATAACTCGCTACACCACAAGGAGGGTGAATCTATCTATCTATAGTCAAATCATAAATTTCAATGTATAACATATGTATCTATAGTCAAATCATAAATTTCAATGTATAACATATCTTGACAAGATAAAGTAATCAAGTTGATATATCATTATACATCATCATAACCAGATAATCAAATCATCATTCATATTTCATGAACCTCTAATTGATGTATTTCATATTCAAAACAACTCTCTAAACCTCATGCTCAGTTGGGATCAACATTACTTATTTGTTTTTACTAGTTTGTTCTTATCAATCTCCCCCTAAGGTGGTAAAAACTATCATTACTTGATAGATTTAAAGGGAAATATCCACTTTAGAATGGACTTTATCAAATGATTCTCTTCAGTAGAATAATATATTTGGGAGCTCAACTTAACGCAGTTGGTTTTCCACGTGCTGAATTATAATTGCCCATTCGGGAGATCACCATATTCACATAATATTTACATTGTAAACTTTGATTACATGAACTACTCGTAAAATTCTCTATGATTATAGGTCACATAATTAAAATCTTAAAGGTCAACCGGATATGAACGTTCATCTCCATTATCCAACTACAAGTAGTACTTTGATCTCCAATGTTTCACGTACTCAATCTCAGTGTATTGTCTTGGCTTAAATATAATTTTAATGATATACAAGAGAGTTTGATCAGCTCGCCATTACATTCTTTCAAGATAAATGTCAGGTTTATCGAAATAGGTGTAAGAAGAACCCGGATGGCCTTAATTTGTCCACATCTTTAATATTTTCGTGTCAACTTTACCGGTTGACCAAATCTCATCCCACTAAATTTCTATTTAGTTACTGTTCCGGTCACGGAAGCAATTAACCCGACTACGAATTCGGGTTTTAGTGTTCGAATATTGCTCGGTCGAGTTCACGATTCTCTCCTTCTCCTTACTCCACAGGTCGGACTTTTCCCGGCGGATTGAGCATGCTCCCTGCACAAGTAACGCACAGGGCCTCGGAGGTTGTCCGAGGGAACCCTCTCCGATGCCTAAGTCAGTCCGTGAATGCCTTGATGAACCTAGTTCGTGAGGAGCTAGGTGGCGTTTTTTAGAGTAAGAGTCTAGAGAGAGAAAATCCAACCCCCTCTAAGTGGGAAATGGATGGGTATTTATACCTTCCCACAAGAGAGAGAGGAGGAGAGGGAAAAGAGCGGGAGAATGGGTGGATGGCAAGGTGACACGTGGATCTGTTTCATCCACCCATTCTCTTTTACCTTAGGCAGAATGACGGAGGGACCCCTGGCGACCCCTGGCTCTACCTTTCAGGGGGCCTGAAAGCAGACGAGCATGGGAGGACGAAGCTGCTTCCTCGGATTTTTGGGTGATTGCATCCTAGTGACCTTATGACAGGCTACTTCATTCTTTACGGTCGGGTCGTCTGCGGGCCTAATTGGCAGGCGACCCATTGCAGGTGACCGACCCCCATCAATTGGCCCTCGCTAGGCGGAGGGGAGCAGGGTTTCCCTTTCGGCAGGCGAACTCTTGGTGGGAGGTTGACCTTCTGGCTTTTCCTTTGCATTGAATGCGTTTCGCGTGTTCCCAAGGGTGGATAATTAACTCTCATTGGGCATGCAAAGGGTTTATTTGCCTTTTCATGATTACTTCTCGTGCTTTAAGTGAAACTTGGGCAGCGCACCTGTTTAGTGATTGGTCGCGCCGCCTGTTGAAGTAGTTGGGGAGTTATTAATGCGCCGCTTGGGTCCTTTGTATAAATTTCGCCTCCTTTGCCACTTTCATGACCCATTTCCAACCTTCTTCTCTTCTTCTTTCAAAGAAAATGTCGTGGATTACCAAAGTACTTTTCTGCCAAGGGATTCGCGTGGTGACCCGTCGCTTTAGGGGGCGTTGGAAACTAAGGTACCCTAGGGCGTCCTTTCTCATCCTGCGCCGTAGCCGGCAGCCCCGTGCTCGGCTTCACAGGAAGCTCAGAAGGAGGACTTTTGTCAGGGCGGGCAAGCGCCCTCAGAGGGCTTCTCCAGCCGCTCCTAAATACAGGCGCTGCCCCCAAGCCGGGGGTTGTTTTGACAGGGGGCGCCATGAGTGTTTTCCATGGCTACACCCTGAGCAATTCGACCCTGACTGTTCTGAGTTAACCTCATCTCCTGAGTCGGGCCCTTCTTCTCCCTTGAGGAGGAAAGTGGGCTGCGGCTCCTGTGATGATACTGAAACAGTCCCCTATGGCAGGGACTGGGATGTTAGTAGCCGGGACTCCGGCGATAGTGACGGCCAGGGTTACTCCTCTGGTCGGAACGACGGTGATGACTCTGCGGACCCCTTCAAGGATTCTGACGACTGGGACTGGGGATCCGATGTAGGGGGGTGCCACAGCCCTGGGGACTATTCCCCAGGCTTTGATGATGATTAGGCCTGCCCGGAGGGTGCAGGCGTGGTGAGCCAGAAACAGGGGCTCTTTTTGTACTTTTTGCCTGTATGGGATGTAACTTGCCCGTTTTTCGGGTTTTCTTTAATTTAATGAAAAAATCAGGCAGCTTGTTTATGTGTGGCATTTTTATTATTTGTTATTATTATTTTTTATTTTATTTTATTTTATTTTTTGACGTCATGAGGGGATGTTTTCCCTTGACTTGTTGCTTCCCCAAGACTTTCCTTGGGGAGTGGTGAGGGGCGAGCTTTTCGAGGGCGTGACACGTGGGGGTGCCTTCCTGGCAGATTTCCCAGGTTTTGGTGACCTTTCACTTGCCCTCCCCCTATAAAAGCAAACTGGCCTCTGTATTTCCTCTCTTTTCACAAACTCTTTTTCTGCGAACGTTTTGGTGTGATAACTCGAGCCTTCCTTCGTACCCCCGTTTTTCTGGTAAATTTCTCTCTCAAGCTTTCATCCCATCGGTGGCCGACCTTAGGTTAGACTTTTAATTTCCAGTTCTTGCTCCCTTTCTTTCGATTTCTTGCTTTTCGTTCCTCTTAGAGTTACTATGTCTAGAACTCGCGAACGCATCCTACCGTTTACCGACCCATTGAGGAAGGAGGACCGGGAGGAGGGTAGGGAGAATCTTGCCTCCTCCTCTAGGGAGGTTGGCCTTAGGACAGTCGAGAAGGAGAACTCGGCGGGTAGTGGGGGTGGTAACTCTCCTGAACCTGCCCCCTACGACGTTGTCGACTCGGACGACGAGGCGCTGGAGATCGATCCTTCCAGAACCTCCGGTCCCCTTATTCCCCGGGAAAGGGGTAGGACCTATTACTTAGACAAAGCCAAGTATCACGTTCCCCTGGGAACCTACCCCGACCCCAAAAACCGGGATTTGATTCTTGCGAAGAATGCTGCCAGCGCGATTGAGCGGTTTTACAATTTTGGGGATGGGTATACAATTGTCGTCCCCGGTGAAAAAGACACCGTATGCTGTCCTCCCGACGGGTGCATAGCGGTTTATCACAAGTGTTTGGAATTCGGTCTTCGCTTCCCCCTTCATCCCTCTCTGGAAGAGATTTTCAGGCGGATGAACGTGGCTATTGCTCAACTGACAGCCATGGCTGTCAGGTCATTAATTTCGTATGTTTGGACCTGCCTGTTCCATCGTGCCGAGCCTTCTATTGACGCTTTGAGATTTATGGTCGGCCTGCAAATGGTTTCCTCTGGGAGCGAAGGTTCCCCTGGATACTGGTCTATCCAGAGGCAAAAGGGGCATACTTTGGTGTGGCCACCTATGGACAGCCTGAGAGATTGGAAAAACAATTTCCTCTATGTGCACAGCGCCCAAGGGTGGAAGATTCCTCGCCATTTCAGGAATCACGTCCACACCAGGCTAGAGACCCACCAGGAATATCACCCTGGCGTAGGAGGGAAAGCCTTGGAGGTGAAGTTGAGCAGGAAGGATAAGGATTTGGTAGACAATTTTGCTGCCCATACTGATAAATCTGGGGTGTATGGTCCTTCTTTATGGCTCCCCCATGCGGAGCTTATTGCTACTGATAGGTACCTGAACCGGGTGGGCCTGAATCCGGGCCTAGACAAAGGTAGTTCAGGAGCGCTGATGATTTTTCTTTACCCGCCTTTCCCTTCTTAGATGATTTTTCTAACTGGTCGCTTATTTGCTTTGCAGACCTTGCTACCTTCCTTTGGACGAAAAGGGAGGTGAAGCGTTTGGGTTTGACCGAGACCCTTGACGTTGTCCAAAGCCGCCCTTCCCTTCCTCCTGACTTCAAGAAGGGTGAGAAGAACCTGATGAAGCATCTGAAGGGCATTTCGTTTAGCAGGCCAAGGCTCCCTGCTCCCCCCAGATCAACGCCTGCGAAAACGGCGGTCTCTGAAGCCACCCCTTCTCCGATTGCGAAAAAGGTGATCGCCTCTGAGGCCACTCCTTCCCCTGCTGGCAAGCAGGGAGGCTCTCCTGCAGGGATTCAGATTCCCCAAGGGCCGCAGGCCGCTGGTTCTGAAGAGACTGGAGAAAGTACTCCTAGGGGGCTGATCAGGAAGAGGAGCAGGGGAACTTCAAATGCGGATCACGTGGTGGACTTGGAGGCCGATACGCCTGATCCAAAACACTTTGCTCAGGGAGTTCCTGGTACCCTTTTTTCTGAGGAAAATACTGAGTTCCACTACACCGCTGGTGACAGCCAGGACGTTTCTACCTTACTTTCTGATTCCGGGGCGGTTTTGGCGGATCACCTTCTTAAGACTGTCCACTCTGCTACCCATCAAGTGACTCAATATATTCAGCATACCGCCAGAGTTATCCAGGCCTCTGCTGAGCTGGCGACCCTTAGTCGTCTAAGTGACGAGGATTTGGCCAACTCTGACCGCCTGACTACAGTCGAAAGGGATGTTGCTCTTATTGCTGGTTTGAAGGATCAGCTGACAAAAAAGGAGAACGAGTTGGAGGAGGCCAGGAGCCAGGCGATTCACTGGAAGTCTCAAAGTCAGAGGGCAGTCAGGGAGGTGTCTCGCCTGGAGGAGGAGTCGAAGAGAGCTAAGCAGGCCTTTGCAGAGCTGGAGCAGGCCAAGAAAGCTTTAGCTGAGTTGGACCACGCCAAGAAAAAGGCCGCTGACCTAGGGGAGCGTCTTTCCAAGGCGGATTCGGACCTTCAGACGGCTCTTGGTGACTTGGCGGTGAAGACTGAGGAGTGGCAGAAGGAAAAGGATGAGATAATCCAAGAGGTCGAAACTGCAGTGGCGGCAGGCTTCGTGAATGGTGCCAATTCTTGCTTGGGGGTGGTTATGGAGGCTGTCAGGGAGATGTTCCCTGGTTTTGATGAAGAGGCCTTTCGGGCTCTTTATACCGCTAAGGATGAGGCCCAGATGCGCAGGATGGCTGAAGGGGCTGCTACCTCTGGCCCAGAAGCTCCCCCTGCCTAATATGCAGGGCAGTCATCCTCAGAGGGCTCTTGTTCATCCCCTGCTGCCCTTATGCTGACGTTTTAACTTCTTATCTTTTTGCGCACCGAGCCCTTTTGTGGCCGGCTGCCTTGTTCATTGTAATTGCCTTAAAAAACCTTTATTCCGTGTACCCCTGCTACTTTTTTTTTTCTTTTATAAGGATTCTTTCATTGTTCGTCTGCATCTGTTTTTGCTTGGTTTTCTGTACAAGTTGTGGTATGGCCTGCCCCCTGCTTACCAAGAGGTGAGCAGGGGGTTTTTTTGCGTTTTTTATACAAGGTTGGGGAGCCTGCCCCCGGTCCTTGTTAATTTGGCATGTCCCCGGCTTTTGATCAAAGTCCAGGGGGCCTGCCCCCTGCCTGCCCAGAGGCTAGCAGGGAGGCGTTTGCGTTTTTTATACAAGGCTGGGGAGCCTGCCCCCAGTCCTTGTTCATTTGGCCTGTCCCTAGCTTTTGATCAAAGTCCAGGGGGCCTGCCCCCTGCCTGCCCAGAGGCTAGCAAGGAGGCGTTTGCGTTTTTTATACAAGGTTGGGGAGCCTGCCCCCAGTCCTTGTTCATTTGGCCTGTCCCTGGCTTTTGATCAAAGTCCAGGGGGCCTGCCCCCTGCCTGCCCAGAGGTAAGCAGGGAGGCTTAGAATTTTTTGTTGGGGGGGTCCATTTTTCTTAGTTCTGGCAACAGGGGGGCTCCCCCTATTGCCCCCTGCTCGTTTGTGTGTGAAAACGCAAGTTTGAACAGGCAACGAGTATAGACTTGGAGTTCCTTTTATTTCTTTGTCAAAAACTTAACACAAGGATGGTCGGAGCCGTCGACATTCTTGACCGTTCTCCGCCAATTTTTTTAGGAAATGAAAATTATCTTAAGATTTTGCTAGACATAATACTTCTTTAGGGTGCCTGCATTCCAGTGAGCACTCAACTCTTGGCCCTCAAGATTGGCGATTCTATATGTGCCTGGCCCTAAGATTTGAGTTACTTGGTATGGACATTCCCAGTTAGCACTTAGTTTGCCGTGCTCTCTCGATTTTCCCACAGCCTGTGTTTTTCTGAGAACCAGATCACCCATCTGAAAATTTCTCTCATGCACTTTCTTATTGTACGCCTTCCTCATTCGTTGCTGGTAGGCGACAATATTGGCACTGGCCTCCTCCCTTACCTCACTGACCAGGTCCAAGGCCTCAGCCATTGCTACTTCATTCTCAGCCTGGTCGTATTGCAGGGAGCGCAGAGACGGGATTCTGGCCTCGATGGGTAATAGGGCCTCTGCACCGTATACCAGGCCAAATGGGGTCTGGCCTGTAGATTCCTTTCGGGTGGTCCTGATTGACCAGAGTATGCTGGGGAGCTCGTCGGCCCATCTGCCCTTGAGGTCATCTACCATCTTCTTAAGGCCATTTAGGATCTGTTTGTTGGCTGCCTCTGCCTGTCCGTTGGTTTGAGGGTGGCAGACGGCAGAGTAGGCAACTGCGACGCCATGGCAGTCCAACCAGATCCTCAGAGGGTCGTTATCAAATTGCCTTCCATGATCAAATACTAACATTTTTGGTAGGCCGAATCTAGTGATGATATTCATCCATATCACCTTCCTGACTGCAAGCTCAGTAATGTTAGGCACTGCCTCAGCCTCCACCCACTTGGTAAAGTAGTCGATAGCCACGATCAGGAATTTTCTGCCCCCGGTTGCCACCGAAAAAGGGCCTAGTATGTCCATCCCCCACTGAGCGAAGGGGATGGGGGATAGGATTGGCCTGAGCTCTTGGGCCGGGGCATGGATGGATGGGGCAAAAAGTTGACATTTCCTGCATTTTCGAGTCAAGTCTTTTGCGTCGGCCAGCAGGGTCGGCCAGTAGTATCCCGCCCTTAAGGCTTTGTGTGCCAATGACTTTCCTCCTATGTGATGGCCGCATATTCCAGAGTGGATGTCATCTAATACTTCCGCCGCATGCTCTGCCCCCAGACACCTGAGCAGGGGGGACGAGAAAGATTTTTTGTACAGATCTTCTCCTATTAAGATAAACCATGCAGCTCTTGCCGGCGTTTTTCATTTTTGTACGGGGTCAGACGGTAAAATTCCGTGTTTCTTGAACAGGATGATGGGGGTCCTCCAATCCCCAGGCCCTGCTTCCTCCACAGCGCCGACGGTTTGGCAGGGGATGGTAGATTTTTCTTGGATGACATCTACCCATACTGACCTCCGTATATCCTGTAGGCTGGAACTAACCAGTTTTGACAGGGCATCTGCCCGATTGTTCTGGGACCGAGGGATCTGTCTGATTTCATATGATTTCAGGCCTGACAACTCCTTCTTCACCATTTCCAGGTATGCGGCCATCGTTTGATCCCTGGCCTCATATTCTCCATTGATTTGGTTGGCGATGAGCTGGGAGTCTGTTGCCAGGACAATCCGCTCTGCGCCTGCAGCTTTGGCTAGGTTGACGCCTGCGAGCACTGCTTCGTATTCAGCTTCATTGTTTGATGCGGGGAAGACAAATCTAAGTGCATGTTCAAAGTCAGTCCCCTCTGGGCTAGCCAACACGACTCCGGCCCCTGCACCATTAGTCGTCGAGGACCCGTCGGTGTATACCACCCATTCACCGGCAGTTGGGCTATCCTCCTCAGAATGGGAGCATTCTGCTAGAAAGTCGGCCAGGGCTTGGGCTTTGATGGTTGTTCTGGATTGGTATGTTATCCCCAGTCCACTCAACTCAATAGCCCATTTTAGCAGCCTGCCTGACTTTTCAAATTTCTCCAGCACTTTCTCTAAGGGTTGGTCTGTCAACACCACGACAGGGTGTGCGTCGAAGTATGGCCTCAATTTTCTGGCTGCTATGACAACCGCATAAGCCGCTTTTTCGACCATAGGATAATTCTTTTCTGCTGCCCCCAGGGCATGGCTCACAAAATATATGGGCTGCTGAGTGCCTGCTTCTTCTCTCAGGATGACTGCGCTGACTGTCACATTGGTTACGGCGATGTAGAGGAAGAGTTTTTCCCCTGCCGCTGGCCTTGCCAGGGTGGGGAGCTTCTTTAAATGTTCCTTCAACTGCTCGAAGGCTTCTTTTTGCTCGTCCTCCCACTTGAATTGCTTGTTGCCTTTCAGTATTTTGAAGAATGGGGTTGACTTGTCTGCTGACCTGGCAATGAAGCGTGCCAGGGCGGCCATGCGGCCTGTCAGACGTTGAATGTCCCTGATGGTCCTGGGTTCAGGAAGGTCCAGGACAGCCTGAACTTTCTCGGGGTTAGCGTCTATCCCTCGAGAGCTGACCAGAAAACCCAAGAACTTTCCAGAACGAACCCCAAATGTACACTTCTTTGGATTGAGTTTCATTTTGTAGGCGCGCAGGGAGGAGAAGGTCTCCCGCAGGTCTGCCAGGTGCTCATTGTCTCCTTTGCTCTTTACAAAGGCGTCATCGACATAGGCTTCTATGTTTCTGCCTTTTTGACCTTCGAACACCTTGTCGACCAGGCGCTGGTATGTGGCCCCTGCGTTTTTAAGCCCGAATGGCATCATTTTGTACATGTAGGTGCCTGAACTGGTGATGAAGGCGCATTTCACCCTGTCCGGCTGCCATAAGTACACTTGATGATACCCTGAGAAGGCATCCAGGAAGCTCAGCATAGTATATCCACTGGTAGCGTCTACCAGTTGGTCAATCCTGGGGAGTGGGTAGCAGTCTTTCGGGCAGGCCTTGTTGAGGTTTGTAAAGTCGACGCACATTCTCCATGCGCCTGATGATTTCTTAACCATGACTACATTCGCTAGCCACTCTGGGTAGTCACAAACCTCAATAAAATCTGCCTTCAGAAGCTTTTCAATTTCCTCCTTAATTGCCACGTCCTTCTCTGCGAACATATTTCGCTTTTTCTGTTTCACAGGGCGGGCGTCCGCGTTTACGTTCAGCCTGTGAACGATACACGCTGGATCGACCCCTGGCATTTCGTCCGCCGAGTATGCGAATACATCCTTGTTATCTTTTAACAACTTGACCAGTTCAGCCTGGTAGGACTCTTCCAGGTCAGCCCCTATAAGGACCTGTCTCCCTGGCTCCGGGTCCACCAGCATGCTCTCTCCCCCAGGTTCCAGGTGGTCCGATGCCTGATTACCGGCTGGAATTTTGCCCTCCCTGCTGGGGGAACTGTCAGCTTTTCTCTTTCCTTTTCTTTCATTCTCATGGGTTTGCAGGGCCACTGAGTAGCACTGCCTGGCTGACTCCTGGTCCCCATGCACTTTACCTTCAAGGCCAAAATCTGTAACATAGGCTATAGTGAGGGCCCTAATTGATATGGCCGCCTCAATCTCGTCCAGGGTGGCCCTGCCGATTAGGGCGTTGTAAGCAGACCTTGCATCTACTACAACGAATGATGCCCTGACATTTCTGGCAGTAGCCCCCTCCCCAAATGTTACAGGTAGGTCTATGATCCCCATGGGCAGTATGCCTGCCCCGCTGAACCCGTACAATGATCCAGGGGTAGGTCGTAGGTGTCTTTTCTTCAGGCCCATTTTGTCGAAGGCGTCTTTGTACAGCAGATTCGTGTATGCACCGGTATCCACCATGCATCTCCGCACAATGTGGTTGCTGATTTCCAAAGATAGCACCAAGGGATCGCTGTGGGGATACACCACCCGCCCTGCATCCTCAGGGGTGATGCTCAGCGTCATTCCCTTCGGGCCTCCTGCCCTTTCAGCATAGCAGATTTGGTTCCTTAGTTCACGAATTTGCCTCTTCTGACCTCTTCGGCTGATCTGGCCCTCTGCATCCCCTGATATCACATGGATTATCAGGCGGTTCTGTACTGAGCCTTTAGGCTTTTCAGGCGCTTTTTTTTTAGATTTATTCCTCGCTGCGTAGTTGGCCAACCAGCCATTCCTGATCAGCTTCTCGATTTCGTCCTTCAGGTGGCGACACTCTTCGGTGGTGTGGCCTACGCAATCGTGGAAGGTGCAGAATTTCTTGGGGTCCCCCTTTGGGCTGCGCGGTTTGCTCGGGCGATTCCACTTAGCAGTCTCCTTTTCCAGTTCGAAGATCTCTGCCCTGGATTTGTTGAGAGCTGTGTAGCTGTCGAACCTGGGCTGGTAGACCGTGCGCTCTTTCTTGGGGGTATCCCCTTCCTCGGTTCTCTGTCTTCCGGGTTCATTTCTACCACGTCCACCCTGCGGTCCCCCCTGCTGCCTGGTGGGGCCTGCGGGGGTATCCGGCAAGCTATGGAACTCCTCCTGTAGCATAAACCCTTCAGCGATTTTTCTGGCCTTGGCCAGAGTTTCCGGCTGAGCCCTGATCAGTTGGTTCTTCATTTCTCCGGGAAGCAGTGAGTTAGTCAGTGCGTACGTCCCTGTCGCATCGTCTATCTCTTTGACCTGCTGGAAGGACAGGCCAAACCTCTTCAGGTATTCTCTGACAGACTCGCCCTTCTTCTGCCTGAGAGTCATTAGGTCGAAACGAGTAAGACGGCGCCTCTTGTTTCCCGCATACTGGTCAAGGAAAGCTTCGGCCAGCTCGATGAAGAAACATATTGACTCCTGCGGCAAATCCCTGAACCAACCTTGGGCCAGGCCCACCAGAGTGGTTGGAAAAATTTTGCACCAAACCGCGTCATCGGCGTCGTACAAGCCCATATGGCTCTCGTACGCCGCCAAATGATCCTCCGGGTCAGTTGTACCATCAAACTTAACAGAGGGCATTTTGATTTTTGGGATAGGATATGCCTGTACCTCAGGATGAAGCGGGGTCTTGGTTGGCCTGCCCACCATTCTTGACCTGCTCGCGCCTGAGTAGTGACCGTGGTCGTCCCTTCTATCAGGGGTCGGTCTTCTACTTTCAGGGGAGCGGTACCTAGGCGGGCGCCTGCTTATCAGGAGTCGGTCTTCTGAGAAGGCTCGAGGTTATCACCCTGGCGGTGCCTGGACCTCAGAGGCTGACCATTGTTAAGCCTGGACTGCAGGCTCTGAGATAGTCCTGGCGCAGGCGGTAATTCCTCGACCGGTGTCAGCCTGGAGAACACATCTCCATGTTTCTCCCCCAGGCGCTTGGACACTGGCTCCTTGTGCCTCATGCGATTCCTCAGGTCTTGGGATAAACCCCTTCTTTCACGAGCGGCCGTGGATTCTGTAGTATGAATGGAGAATGCTTCTTCAGGACCTGCAATCCCTAGCTGCGCAGGCGGCTCCTGACGGGCTTCTGTGATTCGCCTTTGCACCTGCGCATACGCCTGAGCTGTCTTCCTGGCCTTTCTCTGAACATTTCTGACGGCGGTCCGCTTTGTACCCCCGGTTCCTCCTCTACTTTCAAAGTGGAGCACCCTGGGGGTCATGGCGACCCTGCCTACCAGATCATCCGGAGTGAATTCTTGATTCAACATCGTTGAGAAGAACGCCGCGGTCTGCGCCATCTAGGCAGGGGTGAAGTTTAAAGTTTGCCCCGCATGTGCCCCCTGCCCTGCCATGACAACTACTCCTTGACCCGGTGCTCCCTGAAGACTGGCTCGCCCCACGCCTGGAGTCGTGGCGGCGGGGGTTACCTCCGGCGGCATGCCATAACGGGGAGCATTGAGTGGATTTGCCACAGAGCTGGTGTCGAAAATTTCAGGCATGTTTGATTGTAATTGGTTAATTTGTTAATTTCGCGTTTGAGAATGGTTGATTTTGTGGGTAATCTCGTGGGTACAACCTACTTCTTCCCCACAGACGGCGCCAAATTGTTCCGGTCACGGAAGCAATTAACCCGACTACGAATTCGGGTTTTAGTGTTCGAATATTGCTCGGTCGAGTTCACAATTCTCTCCTTCTCCTTACTCCACAGGTCGGACTTTTCCCGGCAGATTGAGCCTGCTCCCTGCACAAGTAATGCACAGGGCCTCGGAGGTTGTCCGAGGGAAGCCTCTCCGATGCCTAAGTCAGTCCGTGAATGCCTTGATGAACCTAGTTCGTGAGGAGCTAGGTGGCGTTTTTTAGAGTAAGAGTCTAGAGAGAGAAAATCCAACCCCCTCTAAGTGGGAAATGGATGGGTATTTATACCTTCCCACAAGAGAGAGAGGAGGAGAGGGAAAAGAGCGGGAGAATGGGTGGATGGCAAGGTGACACGTGGATCTGTTTCATCCACCCATTCTCTTTTACCTTAGGCAGAATGACGGAGGGACCCCTGGCGACCCCTGGCTCTGCCTTTCAGGGGGAAGACCCCCTGAAAGCAGACGAGCAGGGGAGGACGAAGCTGCTTCCTCGGATTTTTGGGTGATTGCATCCTAGTGACCTTATGACAGGCTGCTTCATTCTTTAGGGTCGGGTCGTCTGCGGGCCTAATTGGCAGGCGACCCGTTGCAGGTGACCGACCCCCATCAGTTACGTTTTATCATATGTGCACAATAATTTTATTTTATCATATGGCCATATTAAATGATAGATGTGACGTTACACAATTCGTGTAATATAATAGGCAAGACCCGTCAATATTCATTCCCGGAATATGACTATAGGTCTATAGTACTCTTTGAGTAATTCAATTTCATTTGATAATTATAATCACTGTAATTGATCATAATTAATTGATCATTTATTTCACCATATAAATACATGATCAGATTATCACAATTTTTCACAAGATATTGTGATCTTTAGTATACCATTTCCGGTAAAAAATATAGTGTGTTAAAATAAACACATCATTAAAATATTCACCTCCTTGCACTTAGTCAGTGTCGGTGACATAATTTGCATCACTTAATCAATATTTTATTCTATGCCATATTCGTTCATGAAATAATGGTCGTTAATCGAATCTTTTATTCATGTCATATCGATTACCAGGAATAATGACTATTAATAAATTGTACGAGACTCGTGATTTTAATATCGCATTACTTTACTCAACCATGACATGCGGATACGGGTGTAGACACCCGCATTTTGTCTATCAGGTGTCTATGGCAGTTTCCAAAAAACACCCGATGATGATCGGACGCTAACATGTTTCTACGCGCTCGGATACGGGCTCAAATCCATTAATTGCTGGCTAACACACTTACAGAGTACAAATATCACAAAATCAACCTCAAATCCAGGCCCAGTGGATCATTCCGAGTCAAACAAGACTAATTTGGGCCGAAACCGACACCGGAGTTGAAACCGACTTTTTGCGATTGGGTCAACCCCGGTCAAAGTCGTTTCCGAGACACACAAAACAGCCCCTCACATCATCAAAAGTCCAAGTCAAATAAAAAACCCATCAAACTCAAGTCACGGTCCAAAGTCAACAGACTCACGCGACCCAGCTGGGCCACTCGATCGAGTGACCCACCCACTCGATCGAGTGGGCCTATTTCGAGCCCGACGGCTGGCATAACGGGCCACTCGACCGAGTTGGCCACCTACTTGGTCGAGTAACCCTAAACCAGGTGCCCTAGCCTTGCCTATATAAGCAACCCCATGCAACACATTACACATCTTTTACACACCTCTACACAACCCTAATCAACTTCCACACACACTTTCAAAACCCTAATCAACATCAAGGACAACCCTAATACACCCCAAACAAACCCTAATCTCTACACAACCCTAAGCAAACCATAAGCAAACCCTAGCAATTCTACACTAGCAAAAACCCTAAACCTAGTTTTAGGAATCAATCCCGAGCCACCATAACTTAACCTTCATCCACCTCGAAGACTCTTGTGTTAAAGCCACGGTTACGAGTCCGTTCCGAGACAAGAACATGTAGGTTGAGGGTGTCAAAACCCTTTTTCTCCTTCCTCTCTTCTTCACGTCATCTTTGTCTTCTTCGCGTCTTTTTTGTTTTTTTTTTATTTCGTTCATTGCATCATAATATCGATAATATTATTAATAGAAAAACATTAAAATACTTATTGATTTGTGTCGAATGTGAGTGATGGTGGGATGAGGAAAACCGCATATACAAGTGTACTGCACACGCGTCGTCGGTCGCTTATCCCATCACCACGATCGTTTGATTATTGAAATAAGTTAACCTAAACAATAATCCGTTTTAGTTTCGTTTGCATCATTATTCGAGTCACATATTTATGTCAATTTTCAAACAAGCATTGTATTTTAATAAGGGTCGAAACCCGTTGACACGGACCCGACATCACAATCCCTAGGGATTTATTTTGATGTCGGAAAAGTCGAGGGAATCAAGTCCTTTAATTCAAGCAAAGAGTCGATTCCCTAGATTCGATACCAATTTCATAATTGGATGTCGAATCTAGCAATCTAGTCACATAAATTAATTAACGTGATTTATCCATATCGCGATAATTAATTTAAGACGACTAAAATTAAATTATTTTCTTTTATTTTCACTCTAGTATTCCATATCGATTCGATAATCAAATATGGGATACTACGAGTATTCAAATTTAGAATCGAATATAAATCCCGCAATATTTATATTCGATTCAACAAAATCGACAATTTATAAAATCCGAGTCGAACATAAATTGTGCAATATTTATGTCCGATTCGGTAAAACCGTCGAATTATCAAAAATCAAAAGCAATTTCAAAATCAATAATAAAATTGCAAGCGAATTCGTTTCGTACAGGTGTCACTCGACCGAGTGCCTTAGTCACTCGATCGAGTGACATCACAGTTTATCGATCAGAATGTCTACTACGACCACTACTCGATCGAGTCTCACAGTGTCTCGGTCGAGTGGTCATGTACTCGACCGAGTTGGTCAATAACTCGGCCGAGTACGGTCTGTAAAACAAAACAGAACCATCTTTTACGGGTCCACTCGATTGAGTCTATCGACCACTCGATCAAGTGACCTCATAACGACTAAAACAATGAGTCATACATTCTTCTATTTTCTAAATTCGATAGTATTTCACGACTTAGGTCAACACGTGCGTAATTAATCACGTGTATACTATCTTTTCGAAACATGCATCATCTCGTTTATATCATTCGATTCAATGCAATATTTGCACAAACCGTTATTATTCGTTATATCGTTACTAACCGTTTGTCGTTTCCTTTGTCAATTTTACCATTTGTTTTATTTTACTAAAATGAACCTACATGCTAAAATTCCACTTTGACGTAGAATTAATTGCATTAAATTGACATAGAAACCCTTTTCAATTCCATTCACATGTTTAGGGAAAATAATCTTTGCATATCATTTTCCCGTTTTACTAACGCGCGTATTGGAAAGTCATTCGAATTCTTAGTAGAGGCCGCTAATGTGCGGGCAGGGTTGGGTGTCCTTTGTGGGCTTCCCAACACGTACCCTCACCCCTTACTCAGAACCTCGGTTTCCGGATGCCCGAAACCGTTGGCGCACGAGAGTCATTCAATACACGATATCCGATAATGTCGGTATCGGTATCAAATGCAAAGGGACGAGCCCAATAAACTCTGACATCGGAAATGGGCCGTATTTCGTACACGGCCCACTACGACATAGAGTGGGCTCGAATGGTTCCGAATAACCACAAAATTCGGTGGCGGCTCCACATAGACCTAAATTTCAATTCGATCCATTCTCATATGGAGATTCATTCGCCTACCCGAACCCGCGCGTGGCCGCGTCGGGGTGGACTTATGTCATGTCCACAACGGGACATCACACATAATTTCTTTAAGCCACTTTCAAAATAATGTGTCTTTACGACAACATAATTTGTATGAAAATAAAAATATACGAGTATTAAATCATGAAAATATGATAATACTATTCGTTTCAGGAAATGGTTTACATTATTGTGATACGAATATCAAGGTTTAAGAGTACCTCATACTTTGCAAACATCCGTGAACAAACATCAAGTTTATTCTTAAATTTGATACTCAAAATAATATTCGCTACACGTAAAGAGAAAATTTGTAAGACACCGTGAACTTTACGTTACGGTTTCAATATTGGTCAACAGTATGAATTTCTCGTCATAGGTTCAATTTATATTAGCACTATGAACTTCAGGCCATAGTGTGCGTGTCAAAATTTCAACTCGTATATAATGTTTTTTCCTCTCATATCGAACTTCGCGTATATGAGAGTCACATGAATCTTCATGAGATATTTACTTTCATCAAGTAACTGTAGACACCCACATTTTGACCGCCAGGTGTCTATAGTAGGTCCCGCCAAACACCCGATGATGATAGGACGCAAACATGCTTTAATGACTCGGATATGGGCTCGAAATCATGAACATTTGGTTTAGGCTTATTACGGAGTACATATCTTACAAAACCAACCTCAAATCCAGGCCCAATGGGTCATTTCGAGTCAAATGAGACTAATTTGGGTCGATTCCGACACCAGGAGTAAAACCGTCTTTTTACGACCGAGTCAAAACCCGGTCAAAAATATTCTCGAGACACGTGAGTCAGCCGTGACACCTCACACGGCTGATTCGGACTCCAATCCTACAAAAAATCAGCTTCAATAAATATTAAACAAATCCGTTTAAGGATAGAATTCGATCTCAAGTAGGAAATCTATCCGGAAACCGAATCAGACACCGACCGAGCTCCAAATACTCGGCCAAGACATCCCAAACAGCCAAAATACTCGGCCAACTCTTCATGACAGCCAAGATACTTGGCTTCTCCACCAAGAAACGAGACTTTCGTTCCCTTTCGAACTCTCGTGTTTCCTATCCAAACCGGTATTTCTTGTCACACAAGCAAGACTACCTCGGCTCCTATAAATAGGACCTCATATTCAACAACTTTGAACCAACAATTACACATCATAAATCTACCATTCACATATCCTTAACATCTAGTAAGAAATCCCGATACGATCCCGAAGGAACCTCGAAATACCGACGAATCCAACCCCATCGTCCGGCCAAAATCCGTCGCCTCACACACACATAAAAACGCTCCAAACCGACACCTTAACTCATCCCACATCATCTCGACGCTCCCGTGCCTAAGCCACCGTCCGACGAGCTCTATACCGAGAAACTAAAGCATGTAGGTTGAGGGTGTAAATCAAACCCGATTCTTCTCCTTTCTCTCTCTCTCTCTCACGTCTTTTTCCTTTTTTTTCGTCCGTCACTTTTTTTTACGGGTCGTCGGTCGTTTTGTATTATTAATATGGGTCGTTCGTCACATATTTTTATTTCTAATAATCGATACTAAAAATAAACTATTTTCGTATAACGTTCTTAAAATACGATACCGATTCTCTAATCGAATATCGTATCTACAAGAACTAAATTAATTAATTCTCGTTGATGCTAATAAAATCATTATCCTTTTTTTTTACAAAATTTGATGATTTTAAACGCGGAGAGAATTAACATCTTTTTCGTTCAAAATTCTTTTTACTTTTCACTCGAAACAAACTTTTTTAAAAAACCTTTTCTAAAAACGTTCCGACTATTCGATATCGATTTCATAATCGAATATCGAATACGACGAATATCGAAAATATAAATCAAGTATAAATTAATCCATATTTGTACGCGATTTGTAAAAATTAACGATTTTCGAACAAACAAAAAAAACCTGCAGGCCACCACGCGGGTCGTGCGCCTGTCAGGCGACCCGCACGGCAGGCTGGTTCGTCGGCTCTTTTTTTTCTCGTTTCCTCGCTTTTCTATTTTTTTTTTTCTTTTCGAACCTTACATTAAAAAGCGACTTTCGCGACATATTTCGATAAATACTTTTTTTGACTTCGGTCAACACGTGTTAATCCATCACGTGTCATTAAATCTTTTTCAAAATCATGCATATTATTTATTTATGTCTTTATTCGATTTATTCATCGTTACTAACTCGTTTTCTCGTGTTTGTAGCAATTTATTTATTTTATCGTTTTATTAGACTAAAACGACCTCACATGCTAAAATAACTTTGACGTTATTAGTTTAACATGCATTAAACGACTTAGCAACCCATTTATTTATTTTTCTCACATGCTTAGGAAAATAATGTTTGCATATCATTCAACCGTCGAACTAACCCGTGTACACCAAAAACGAACGATATCTTAGTAAAGGCCGCTAAGTGCGGGCGGGGTTGGGTGTTCTTAGTGAACTTCCCAACACGTACCCTCACCCCTTACTCAGAACCATGGTTTCCGGATGTCCAAATCCATTGGCAACGAGAGTCATTCAATACACGGTATCCGATAATGTCGGTATCGGTATCATAATGCAAAGGGACGAGCCCAATAAACTCTGACATCGGAAATGGGCCGTATTTTGTATACGGCCCACTACGACATAGAGTGGGCTCGAATGGTTCCGAATAACCACAAAATTCGATGGTGACTCCTACTTCGATTTAAATTTCAATTTGACCATCTCATATGGAGATTCATTCGCCTCCCCAAACCCGCGCGTGGCCGCGTTTTCTCCTATGTCATGTCCACAGTAACGAATTTGGCTCAGTTAAGACCGCAATATCAGACTTAACACTATATCATGATCTCGACCTGCTCTTTTGGGACACGGTCTTATCAAATGTCACATTCATTTCATGGAATGGACTCAACCAATTGAAAGAGATTCTTCGTCTTTCAATATTAATTATATTATTCTGTTCAACTTCGGGTGAACATGGAATTAATCCGGAGAATTTATCATAACCTCTCTTCGCGATATATTTCCTTCAGCATAATAATAAGTGGTATTATTATTAAGTGGTACTAAACACAGTACAATTTCATGTCCTTTCTCCCCTACATAATTTTAGTTTTAATTTGAAATTGATATGAAAATAGTACAATTCATTTACTTTACTCTCATGGAACACAAATTTTTCAACTTCAACTTCGAAATGATACTTATCTCGGTATAATTTCATGTACGTACTTACACAGAGTATATTTTTCACGATACGATGCCTTTGAGACTACGTTGTTTCCGCAATATCATATTTTCTGGGACAACTATGTTAGCATACATATCACCCAAAATAATCATGTATACCATTCAGGTACAGTTTCTAGCCATGAGACTTCTAGTCCAAGAATTTTCTCACCATGATGATAACATTATTTTCATTGCTAATTGTTTTGGTAAAAATTTACCGGGTTATGAATTAATTTGCGGGTTAAAGTGATCGGGCTAACGTTTCACGAAACAACAAAATGAATCGAATCAACGAATGAACAAACGATAAAAGAAACGAGAGGACACAAAAATTGGTGACGCGGAAACCCGATGTGGGAAAAACCGCGGGGGGAGTCGGAATCCCGCCAAATGTCTACTATGAACGGATGAAATGAACGAGGAATACAAGTATCGATTTTAGGTTATCGGAGACTATATTTTGCTTAATTCGTCTTTTTGTGTAGTTGAGTTTAAGTGGGCTGTAGAGTTGTTCATGCCCTCGTCTTTTGTACTCCTTTGCTTTATATCCCTCCCTTCCTTCTTAGCCGTTGCTTTCCCCTCTTTTCTCCTCATTTTTCTCCTCCTCTGGTGGCATCTCCCTAGATTTTAGGAAATGGTTGCTTGACCGGGTCATGTGCTTAGGGTTGGGTGGTCTTCGAGCAGCTGGGCTGTCTTCGGCCCACTTAGTGTTTGATGATTGCTTTGGCCCAATTTCGGTGTTGGTACTTCGTTGATCCGTTGACTTTCCTTGTATCGATCTCGTGACTCGTACGACTTCGGAGTGAGTGACTCTTTTGCCCCCTTTGACTTTTTTGACTTTGACCTTTTGACTTGGAGAGTTCCACGTCATTCCGAAGGGTGCAGATTTATCCCAAACAATTGCCCCCAAATTTCCGACTAAATTCATATTAGGCGGGAATTTCCGTTTGTATACGGTTCTGGCGACGATTTTCCTCCACAAAGTTTGTCTTAGAGTCTGCTACTTCTCGTTTTTCTAACTGACTCTTCTCCTCCCTCATGATGACTCCTCCCCCTACCCTCATAATTGCTCACACTTCCCCGTACTCCCTCTCTCTCTTTATTCCACTTATTCCACTCCCCTTCCCATTTACTCCTATTCTCTCTACCTCCCTCACAATCCGAACATCCCCCTTTCTCTTTCAAAATTCAAACCAACTTTTCCCTTTGTCCTCCGCCGTTCGCCGTTGTTGTACGCCGTGCTCTCCGCTTATTCAGGTGATTTTCTTCATTCTCGTCCGCTATTCTCTGACGAAATCAACTCGAGGTAAGTCGTCCGCCCCTTCTTCATTGACGCCGCCGATGAACTTTTCTCCTTCTTCTATCTTGGGCAAGAAGCATTCTTGCGATTCTAGCTTCTCTGACGGGGATCTCCCCCTCGTTAGGGAAATCTTTGGTTTTGGGGAAGAAGTTGTGGTCCACCTCCCTTCTCCGGGACATCAAGCCGATTTTGTTTGTCCCGGATGGATCTGCATGTATGCATATCCATTCCTCCTGGGTCTTCGCTTCCCCTTTCCTCCTCTAGTTCAGGAATTTTAACCCTCTATAGATTGGCCCCTTGTCAACTAGTTCCCAACACCTGGAGAGTGCTTCTGTCTTTCTGTGTTCTAAATCTCCGTCACCAGAAGAGCTTCTCGTTACTTGACGTCTGCTCCGTGTTCCAGGTACGACCCCTGGGATGCGGACAGGTAACCATGCGGGTAAAAGACAAGAATTTCCCCGGTATAATATTTCCCTCCTACTCCTCCTGATGCGGAGTGGTTTAGGGATTTTATATTTGTGAAGGCCGACTCCCTTTCTCCTCCTTCCTGTGATTACCTGTTCTCTGAGTGGGGGACTGTCGCAGGTACTTGTCGCGTTCTCAGCTTTGTAGTTTTCTCGCCTACTTATGGTTCTTATTGACCTCGTGTTGTAGGTCTCCAGCAACCGGAAGAAGTAACGCCATTCCTTGACTTTGCGGCTAAACTTTCCGATCTGACCTCCGAACAAATCTCCTTCAACAACTTGTTTATCCCCTCTGCTAACGGTACCTGTCCTCCCTTTGCTGCCCCGATGTCTTCGGGTGAGGATCGTTTTTACTAAGTAAACTCATGTTTTGCTTCCTTTTTGTCAATTTTTGTGGAACTTTAGATTGTGCATTTGTTTCCCTTAGGTAGTGCGAGAGCTCCCCTGACCTTAGATCGGATCAGGAGGAGAAGCATGTCCACCAGCTCTTCCTCTAGAAAGGGCTCTGCTTCCTCCCCTGCTCCGTCAACTAGTTCAAAGAGGAAGCGTAGCTCCTCTCCTCCTGCACAGGTTGACTCTGAGGGGAATCCTCATGTGATTCATGTTCCCGATTCTCCCCAGCCTTCAGCGCCTCACTCTGCTGGATATGGTTCTGATGAAGTCACCATGACCTTCCCTAGGAATTTTGGGACTATCAGGCACTTGGAGGACCTGTCTGTCCTGGACTTCGGACTGAGTGACTCTTTTGCCCCCTTTGACTTTTTTGACTTTGACCTTTTGACTTGGAGAGTTCCACGTCATTCCGAAGGGTGCGGATTTATCCCAAACACTAATAATTAAAATGAAATAACTTTGGAACTTTAGGTTCAAACTTATATGAGCTTTCATCATATGGATTTTTAACAATGAAATTGATCCATAGATATATACAGTTTACGTGATTGAATTAAATAATTAAACATCTTTTATAAAAAGGTTGAGGAATGGAAAATCATACTCTCATATGAATTCCTCGTATATTGGATTATTGCCTCCAAAATAGATGCATTCATATATACGGTCTAGATCGATTCATCAATAAAACATCTTCTATTAAAAGAAGCAAAATCATATCCTTGGTCTTTCGCCATTTTTTTCTCTTGATAATCTTATCAAGATCATGATCAATAATTTTGTCGAAAATATTTAGATCAATAAATTAAAATTTAACAAAATTCGATATGATTAAATCATCAAAGAAACAAAGTAATTATACATGAAATAGTACGGAGTAGTAATAATATGAAATCAAATATCAACTTGAACAGACCAACAAACCAAAAAATTGGTGTTAGTTCATTTGTTAAGTAATGCATGAGCCTCGTTGATACAAACAAAACAATTCAATCACCACGAAGTGGCATACTCATAATTAGGGTATTAGTAGGGTGTAATATCACAAAATTGTTTGAATTGCATTAATGGCGGAACATATTTGCATTGTATGGAGTATCGAATAATGAAATACTCCGTATGAGATACGACTGCCATGAATTATTATACATGCAATCAAGACTCGCATATAGATGAATTACCCGTATAAAAAAATCAAAAAAAATAAAAATAAAAGTGAAAAATAAGATTAGGGTCAGAGACACGTGCATATTTGATTGGATCACCGAACCAAATAAGTCGGCTATCATATAATTGACGATTAGAAACTAATTACGAAGTCACTTATCATATGAAATTATGATACCTTTTCGTGTTGCGAAAGAGGTGTAGTATATCCATCCCGTCAAGGAGTATATATACTACATAATACATCCTAGGGTTACATTGTAATGGACTACAAGGCCCAATGGACATCCACATATAATATTTCGTAACATAGAGGATAAATTTGGAAATAATAACAATAAAAAAGTGTGATAAAGTAAATGTAGGTGCGGGATACAGTAAAAGTGCATAGTTATTAGACCTAGCAAAACGGGTCAACGAGTCAGGTCAGCTTTGGGTCGAATTACTTTCGGATTATTAAAATCGGATTGACTTCGGGTCAGGCTGAGTCATTTTCGGGTTCGGATCATTTTCGGGTTTGCTATTTCCAACTTTTTAGGGATATTGACTCGTTTTCTATAATAATAGTAGCCCGGGTCAATTCGGGCTACGAGTCAACTTCAAGTCTTTAATTCGGGTGTCAGGTCGGGTTCGAGTTGACTTATTCGGGTCGGGTCAATTTTGCCAAGTCTAATAGTTATGCCGAATAGAACAAATCCGCAAATCAACCGGCATCATTGTGAATTTGGATATGGTTCCAATCTTGACCCAAAAATCAGTCGTTGCCTTGAAATTCTGCCCACTACATCAACATCGGTTGAGATTACCTAACAAACCTTTGTAATCAATCGTGATAGCATTACAGCCCAAATATAATACCAAGGAGATGACGGTATCTGAAGTTACGATTTGGATTCCTAGGCAAAATGAACCCAATGGATCAAGGATTACACAGTCTACACTATGACCTTAATATTACAGCAACCGATTCCCATTCTAGGCTGCATATGATATCCTGCAGGGCAGTATAAAGATGGTAAGAAAAGAAAATACTAGGTTCATTGTATGTTTGTTCGGACATTCAGTAGAATAATTCATCCAACTTACAGAGTGATTATGTTTGTCAATGTCCAGGCAATTGATCGCACAATGTTCTTCCAAGAGTTCTGTTGGTTCCGAGCCGCCTATATATATAATATATATCATAATTCATAAGTAATGCAACAAGGATATGAGAACTGGAATTTAAAAAGAGCCAAGCGTTTCTCAGCCTGTCAAGGCAGTCTGACACTGAAAAGGGTCTAAAAGAGATTTCATTATGCACCACATCAACCCTTTCCCATATTCAGTAATATCGTCACTACTTAACTCTAATTTGCCTGTTAACTTTTGGGGAAAATATATTTGGAAATGTGTGCACTTGAATATGGTACAAGTATATTTCCTCAGAAAAAAGTAAGTGGTACATGTATTTGTGAAAATAAGAGATCATGAGAGAAGACAAGCTACAACCATGAAAACAAGTCCAATTTCTAATCTGAAGTTCAGATATCAGGCTTATTAAAATTATGGCCACCAAAAAAAAATTCAGACCATTACACTACAATCCCTTGTTCACTAAAACAAAATCAATGCGCAAAGAAATCATTTCAACTTTCCCGCCCACTTTCTACCTCTATATTACTAAGTTCGGCTTCAACAAGTACCCCCTTACCGTCCAATTTCATAAGAAGTCCACTTCTGCATTATTAGGAAGAATTGATAAAAATGATACCACCTTTATAACATATTCCACAATGATAGCAACTTTCAATAATCCCAAAATGATATCATCTTTTAACACCATATTTTTTAATTAGAACCAAAAACCTGTTACTTGCTCAACAGGTTAATAAATTATTAAACCCACACTTTAATTAGTTATTACTCATTTTCATACCCAATTTTTCTTAACTAATATTTCTACTATAGATGACAGTGGGTCTAGGACAAGACCAACACCCAACGGGTCAAGCCTAAATGGATCTATGGGTGTTCATAGTCCAAATCCGGACCATACAGGACCACATAGACACGAATATCGGTCATCCCAAAAATCCAAAAATGGAGACCGAACGACCGGTTAGAAGGGACCCGGCCGGCAAACACCCCGATGATGATCGGATGTTAACGTGCTTCAAAACGCTCGAATAAGGGCTCGTAATCAATAGTATCAGACTTGGGCACATACCAGAGTACAAATCTCTCAAAACCAACAACAAATTACTGTCTATGAAATAAGCTGATAAAATTACCATCTATGAAATTCGACTTTCATATTAAAATCTAAGTTATGTTACCTGCTATTACAAGTCAATTTTATAGGTGAATTATTTTAAGAAGATGGTGTAGAAAGGTGATATCATTTTGGGATTATTAAAAGGTGGTATCATTTGTGGAAGATGTTATAAAGGTATTATTGTTGCTATCAATTTTTCCTTTATACTCAAACCCTTTTTTATCTAAAGTGATTTTATGAGAATAATTCCAAGTATGCGTGTACTTCTTAAAATAATCTAAACTATATCTAATCTCATTTTAATATGGACTACGCCTTCATTAATCTCGTTTTGCTACGAGTGGCTGACTACATGTTGAACCTCCCTTATTAACTCCTCTTATTCTTCCTATTCTTCTTTTTCACATTTTCTCTTCATTTTCGACCATTCATAAAAAAAAACTTAGCAAAATTCATCTTCCATTTCTTTTTTGATTAGTCTTATAAAGGCCAGAAAAAATGTTTTTATTGTTGTTTTGATTTTCACGGCCGCAACAGACCCAATAAAACCATAGAAAGTTACAATGACTTATTACCGGTAATAGCAAGTCATAATTTCGTCCATAGTAAAGCGAGATTAATTAAGGCGTAATTCATATTAAAATGAGATTAGGTATAGTTTGGATTATTTCAAGAAGCACACGCATAATTTGGACTATTCTCAGGAAATAACCTATTATCTATCAATCCTATCAATTATCAACATTTGAAAAAAGTTGTAACATAAATACATAATAATAACAAAAAAAATATATTCTCATGCTTTCTAATAAACCTATCAAACAAATCAGGTTATACGGGTTGTGTAGAATACGGATCATGTTAAATATATGTCACGGGTCGAATTAGGGGTATAATCATAGGCAAATATAATTTTCGACGCCTTAATTTTTGCCAATAAAATGTTTTTTTAAAATCTTAAATATTAATCATATCTAATACCAATAATGTTAATAAATTCAATAATTGTCATATTTAAAATTAAAAATTGTAAATATTTTTGTATTAAACGTTATAAAAATTACTTCGTATTATTTAAAATTATTTTCTCATTTACAATATTAAAGTTAATAATTTTTTAATACGGAGTAATTATTTTAAATATAGTACTCATATAAATACTAGTATTGTAATAATTTCAGTTACACGTCATCGAACCACTGCGTCGACCCGTTTGGGTCAGGTTTTAATCGTAAATTAAAGGATAATTTCGGGGTTGAGCCAAACCAGCCGTGAGTCAAAATTTTAAGGTGTTTGAACCTAAAAATCGGAACGGGGTTACGAATCAAGACGAAATTTGACCGTTTTTGTTTTCCTAATTTAACAATCATCTATCTAATCATAACCCCCTAAAATTATGTCAATCCCTAATCGTTTTGCACAAAAAAAAAACAAAAAAAAAAAAAAAAAAAAAAAAAAAAAAAAAAAAACGTGTGTAGGCACGGGTTTTGCACTAGTAAGTAAGAAAGCTAATTCATGCTTTAGCAAGGAAGAAATCAAGTAAACACCATCTAAATTCATGTTAGGAGTCACCAGATATCAGTATCTCATACCTGCCTCCAAAACAGCAAGAATTCCATCTTCACTGCACATCATTACAGGTAAAATCTTTGAAGAGGACATACTGTTAACATTTGATGACTGCATGTGACAATCAAACTGAACCTCCCAAACTTCACTTTCAGAAATCGAGGGCACTGGCTTGTCACCGATCCCAGCTCCAGAAAGAATAATTGGCTGCTGTGGCCACCTTAGATCCCAACCAAATACTGCACCAGACGAACCTCCTGCCTTCAAATGTTTGAGAATATTAGTCATAAATCATAATAGAGGTAAAACAAGGCCATTTGGATGCATTATTCAAGTCTGAGGTGAAAGTTGTATTATTTAGTTTCCACAGTAATGAAAAATAGTTGGCCTGATTTACAGTATCTTGAACCTCTGAAATCACTTGATGCTGAAACATATACAGCAAACTGTGGGCTATTTCTTCATAATACTAGTCAAATCATGGATGCTCTATTATTCCACCCTCTCTTTTTTCTTTTTACGTTGTGTTTGTTATATGCACATAAATGATAGAATGGTCCCTCCATATCAGAATATTCATCTCGTTCCCCATTCAAACTCAACTCTGCACAGAGCATACAACACCCACCGACACAAAATTGATATAATAACAGGAAATCTATTCTTTATATAAATTTAGGGGGCGTTTGGTTCGCAGAGGGGAAAGGGAATGAGATTAGGAAAGGGAAATAAGGGGAAAGGAAAGGGATTGCCCTCAATTTAAGCTGTTGTTTGGTTCAATCTTGGAAATGAATGATATTACCCCTTATTTCTTTGTGGTCGTTTGGTTACAATTAGGAATCAATTTTTTGTAACCTGTTTTCTTTATTATATCGGTTTACCTTGTTTTTTCAATATTATTTTTCACCAACTTTTTCCTACTTATTTTTTTTAAAAACAACGTATATTCTTGTCATATCGAATAACAACAAAATTAATTATGACAATAACATATTTAAAATAAAATTTAATATTATGTTTTTTTAATATTATTATTATACTCTTTAATTATAATGTTTATATTTAAAAAAATATTAAAATCATTTTTAAAATTATTTTAATAATTATTTTATTATTAAATGATTAAAAAATATTAAAATCAAATTTTTAAATTATTTTATTATTAAATGATTAAAAAGTTTTATTAAATTGAATATTTTTCATTTTTGTAATTTAAAATATTAAAAGTTAATTTTTTTAAGTGTAAATACAAATATAATATTTAAATATTAATATTTTATTAATTTTGATAAATTCTCGTTGATCCAACGGGTCAACCAAGGCGAGTCGGGTTTCAACCCTAAATTAACGGGTCATATTGGGTTTGGAAACGGGTTACAGGTCGAAAAAATGGGTTCATAACCTTAAAAAATGGGTCAGGCGGATCGGATTTTCGAGTCGGGTCATTTGACAGGTGTAGTGACCCGTACATGCAGTGAGACGTGGACGTTGGTGGTGGGAGATCGGAGGTGGGAAGTGCGAGGTTGGAGGTCGGAGACGTAACGACAATTATGATAACAACGTTATAGGTCAAGAGAGAGATATAGGGATGGGGTAACGGGAGGGAAAGGGAATTCTAAATCCTTGGGGGGTGGGGGTTTCAATTTAGATGGATATGGGGTTTAGTTAATAGGTGAAATGGGGAAAGGGTTTCATTGATTTGCCCAAACAAACATGTACAAAGGGAATCGGTAAGCTTGTTTCCCTTTCCCTTTCCCGAAACCCTCCAACCAAACGGCCCCTTTATCATTTTAGTCCCAAGTCTAATTCAAAACATGTATGCTCAAACTCAACAAAATTCGAACTGGAGAAATCTAGCACCATCCTAATAAAAAAAGAATCTGGTATTAACAAAAAAAGGACATTCACAGACGAACAGGGACAGAATGATGGAGGGTAGGAAAGGTCAAACAAAGTCCGCAATTCATTGAAGTCAAAAAATGGTTTTACACAAAACCGTTATGTAGAGCTTCATTCTATAGTTATTACTACCAGTTAGATGAAGAGGGGGGGGGGGGGGTGATCTTACGACACAGGTGTGGTTCCTCGATGGATGAATGTCAACAGAATGCACCATTCCTGAGGTAGTAGTATGAGGCCTGCAGCATGTAGAGCAACTTACTCATGAGTGCAGTCAAGATTCAGCAGAACACGAGCTACACATGTACAATATTTGCTAATTCAGCAGTCCACTATTTTGACAAACCTGCCTTCATCAACGCCTATCACTCCATAATCCACTTTGACTAGTTCCTACTAGTATTTGACTGTGTCAGTTTGTTGTTTTATTAATCAAACATAACATAGTTTACATCATCAATTAGACTGTATTTGGCACAATAAATCGTCAAAGTTGACAACCATTTACCATTAGTCACTTGGGAACAATAAAAAATGTGATAAAGAGGGTAGTAATATGGAGTATGAAATTCTGCTGAAACATAACAGCACAATAGTGACACAACAGACATTCTTAATCATTACATAAACAGTTATGTCTCATTTTGCCATCAAAATGAATAATTCGAGGATGTCGCTGTCCAACAGAAGATGCCTCCCATTGACATGATTCACATCAGCTCTAAACAATCACACTTTCATATATCACTACGACAAATCTTGACCAATCTATGAGCATGTATAATACTTAAGATAACTCTTGCCACTTAGGGTGTGTTTGGATAGAAAATTGGGAAGGGGGAGGGGAAATGGAGGACATGAGTATTTCATCCAAATCTTGCCTGTTTAGGTGGGGAAATAAATTGGCTTAGGGGAGAGGGTAAATGGATCTACCATCCCCCCAAACCCCCATTTTGTTATCGAAACAAATGATTTCATCTCCCTCCCTTCCTTTCCATTTCTCTTTATCCAATTTGAAGAAAATGAGCTGAGAGGGAAAGGAAGGGGAGGGCCGGGGGAAGGAAGGTGAGGGAAAGGGAAGAGGTAGAGTTTTCCCTTCTAAATCTTACCTCTTTAGGTGGAGAAATGATTTGCCTTTGAGGAGGAAAATGGAGGGACCCATTTTCCTTTCCCCTATAAATCTCTTCACCCCCATTTTCCTAACCAAACAAAGGAACTTCTTCCTCCCTCTCCCTCCCCTCCCTTTCCGTCTATCCAAACAGATCCTTAGGGTTTGTTTGGATACAAAAAGTGAAGAGAAAGGGAGGGCAGGGGGAAGGAGGGAAGGGGAAGTGAGGGAAGATGGAGGATGAGAGTTTTCCCTCCAAATTGTGCCTATGCTGGTGGGGAAATGATTTAATTTGGAGGAGAAATTCTCCATCCCACTTTACTAACCAAACAATGGGATTTGCTTCCCGTCCTTTCACTCCCCTCCCTTTCCTTCAAATCCCCCTATCCAAATATACCCTTAGTGAAGAGTCAACTCTCCTCCAGACTCTCCTCCCTTATCAAGACATCACTGTTGACCTACAAATCTACAATGCCAACTCAAGCAAACAAAAGTGCTTTTTCCAACCAAAATAACATGCACTCTTAACTTACTCCACAATCCACACTACATATTACCTCACATACCAAGTGTCCCTACAATCGGGCATGGGTGCATTGACACCTATACACTTCATTTTAAGCCAAAAATTAGTGATTTTTTAAATATAGACGAATCTGATAATTGGCAAACATGCATGTCTGTACTTTCAGCCTATTTCCCTACGATAGCATCAGCTAATGTTTACTACCAACATCATTTTGTTAGGCTACTACCACCACCTACCAAACAAATTCCATATTCTATCCTTAGTTGATCAACAGAGCATTTGCTGCATAGAAGCAAAACCTAAACCCTAAACGAAAAGCGAATCTAATAATCTAACTCTTCCCCAAACATAATCCTATGAGCGACTTCAAAGCCATAATGTAGTAAACCTTTGACTCATCAAAAACCTACAGCATCCGCATTCCCAAAGGGCATAGTAAATATCATCCCGCAGCTACACTAAAAACAACCCAAAGCATCTCTTATTGTTTCTATATGGTTACATGAATCAGCAAGTAGCATAAAATGCAAGGTATATCATCCAAATAACCTAAAACGTATACAGTAAGCTGCACTAACATGCAAAACGACCAATTATTATACTGTTATGAGTCTCATACACACTTGACACAACATTTTCTGATGATTTTGAAGTCTTTAATGGGCTATCACCGAATAAATACTTTGTATACCATAACAAACCTGCATAATACACTACATTGTATGGATAGCATTCACAACAACAACATCATCATCAATGCCTCAAGATCTCAAGCTAACAATTGGTTAAGAGGGTCATATATGCACAGCCTTGTCCTTAGTTAGGGTCACGAAGAAGCTGTTTGGAATGTATATATGACACATGAGAGCATAAGTTGAAGCTCAGCTGGCGGCAACCACCACGTAAAATAAATTGCGAATATATCATCCACAGATTCTAAGAAGCATAGCATACGAGACACTAAATGTGTGCAACAGCCAATTGTCAACATATGAAATCCAAAAGGTCACTGCCAATAGCAAGAAAAGCTATGTATAACATCCAAATGCGAAAAAAAAACACTACATAGTCTACATAACATATAAAACACGAACACCAACTAACATTGCCCAATGGTAAGGGCTGAAACGAGTAACGACGGGGAAAAGAGGTTAGATGTACGCAACTCAACCTAGCGTGTCTACAATTGCATTGAATGACTATTCTTTCTACACAATAAACGGAGCATAAGTGATGACACTTGACACTCACTCACCAGTGAGGCTTAAACTGCAAAGCAGGCTGACCAGAGTTCCTCCTTAGGTCCCACCACTGAAGGCCCCAACCTAACCCACCCGTAACAAACTCCATGGGCGAAGCCCATTTAACCGCATTATAACCCACCAACCCATCCCCGTCAAACACCCTCGTATACCCCGCCTTCCCACCACCTACATTTACCAAATTAACTCTCCCATCTTCCTCACCAACACTCACACAACTCCACTCCCCCTCCCCTCCCTCCATCACATCAATCCCCGACACCGGCCCCGAATGAAACCCGCTTTCAGAGATCGAGATCGAAGCCGAATCCGAATCCCTGGAATCAGGAGATAAAAAAGTGAGGCCGCCCGAAAGGGTGGAGAATGCTATAAGGGTAGGGGTAGTTTTGAGAGAGGAGACTCTGGAGAGAGAAGGATAGGATGAGAGAGGAGAAAGAATAGGTTGGTTTAGTGGGTCGAAAGAGTGGATTTCTACGGTGGTTTTGGCAGTAGTGGGGTCGTAGAGAGAGAGAACGGCGGTTTTGTTGACGGCGGAGAGAGATGGGAGCCAACGTACCGCGTCTACGTATTTGGATTGTGGGATGTGGTGGACTTCGATGTGGGGTTGGGGTTTAGCGATCACCATCGTTAGGGTTTTTCGAGGTGTTCTTGCGCTTAATGTTAGTGGCTGCTGGACCGATGGTGCGAGAATGACTGGCAGAGTGTACACAGTCAACACTCGACAGTCTCGACACCAGGAGCAATTAAGAGCAACATAGTGGCAGCTCTTCAAACAAATACTCCCTCACATTCTACTATTCCCTCCGAATTTCTATCATTGTCCCATTTTTCTTTTTGAGCTAATTTCAATCTTTTACCCACTTTTCATTTTAGATCATAAATATGTGGTTCACATTCACCCACCCATTTACCTCTCTTCCTTTTTTTTTTTTTTAACCACTCATTTTTCCTTCCTTATTTTCCACCCCATAAATAAACGGGGCAATCATAGGAACTCGGAGGGTACTCTCTTCGATTTTTATTTATCTTTCATGTTTTTTTTATTGGACTAAAACACCCTTTCTTCCTTATTTCTATTTAGGGTCATCAATATGTGGTCTAAAATTACCCTTACATTTCTCTCTCAACCTTCTTTTCATTTGAGCCGCACATTCCTACCCCTTATTTTTTTCATTTAGCCGCACATTCCTACCCCTTATTTTTCAACCAAAAGTCAAAAGAGAAGATAAATAAAAATCGGAAGAAGTGCAAATTAGTTCATTAGTGATACAAAAGTAAAAGTAAATGTTTATCAAAATATCATTTCTTCTTAGCATATGTTGTACTTGGTAATATAATGAGAGTAAAAAAGAATTTTTTGGATTTACTTTCGTCACTTTTAAAAATGGTAGGAATTGAATGAATTTGATTTCTAAATAATTGGAGGGAAGAGATTAAACTTAGATAGGTGGACGATAGATCAATGATACTAATACTTTCATTGTGTGTGGTTGGTGTGTTCGTCCCAATAAGTACTCCCTCCACCTCTATTTGTTCCTCCCATATTTTTTTTGGTACCCATTTCTAGTTTTCCTTATTTGGTACCACTTTAAGTTGTTTTCTTTTAATTATTACTAGTAACCACCCAACTTTCTTAATCAATACTAGTTTGTGTGCCCGGCAAATGCTCGGGCCCTAACATTTCGATTTGCGTTAAAATAGATTTGTTTAGATGCGTGATTTTAAAAAGGTACAGATTGTTACCGTTACTTTTTAACAAGTCACATATTGATTACGTACATGAATTGATACACTATGCATCGACTCACATATCTTAAAGTTTATAACATATCCCCGTATAATATAGAGGTTCAATTTTCATATCAAAATCAATTACAACTCTTTTACTCCCGGGTGTGAGAATATTTCTTTCTAATTTAGATCGAAATAAAAAAAAAACAATCCATGAATCTGCTTAAGTACAACTGTACAAATATGATAATTAATGTGTATAATAATAATATCGAAATAGAATAAGTATTTGATACGTAAAGTACGGAGTATAGATTTTCCAACTTAAATTATGATTAAAAAAGAAGATGAAACTATCCCGAATACGTATTCTAGTATTAATACAACCTGTAATTTGTGTAACCCGTTCTACATTATAATCATTATGACCCAAAGTTTTTAATAATAATATAATAATAATAGTAGTAGCAGCAGCTTGGCAAAGTTAGGACAATGGGGAGGGGTAGCTTGGGAATAAGAAAGTTACGCAAATCCTCTCAACATCCCTCCCTCTTTTTATATAAGTTATATGATATATATACATATATACATATATATATATTATACATATATATATATATAGAGAGAGAGAGAGAGAGAGAGAGAGAGAGAGAGAGAGAGAGAGAGAGAGAGAGAGAGAGAGAGAGAGAGAGAGAGAGAGAGAGAGAGAGAGAGAGAGAGAGAGAGAGAGAGAGAGAGAGAGAGAGAGAGAGAGAGAGAGAGAGAGAGAGAGAGAGAGAGAGAGAGAGAGAGAGAGAGAGAGAGAGAGAGAGAGAGAGAGAGAGAGAGAGAGAGAGAGAGAGAGAGAGAGGATCCGGTGAGTCTTCATCTTTAAATGAGTCCGTCCCGTATTCTTAGACCGTTCGATCTAATAGATCCAAGGGTTGTCATTCAACCGCCCCAAACACATTTGATGGGGAGAGAGAGAGAGAGAGAGAGAGAGGATCCGGTGAGTCTTCATCTTTAAATGAGTCCGTCCCGTATTCTTAGACCGTTCGATCTAATAGATCCAAGGGTTGTCATTCAACCGCCCCAAACACATTTGATGGATCAAGAATTGGGGAAAATATGTTTCTCCCCTGTTAAACTAGTGTCACCTTAACTCTCATTTAATAAACTATAAAAAAAATGAATAAACAACACGGTACACACTCCTGAATAAACAACATGGAGCAAGCTGCCTCTGAATTTTCCCACAAGCATTTCCCCCATTGCTTTTTTAAACACGTACGTGTTCGGCCATCCGTATAACTCTGCCCTGTACGCACGTACGCATACATAAGATCAGATCGATCATGTATGAATAAACAACACGGTACACACTCTTGTAAATAATAATAATGTAATGTACCTTTGTTTTCCGAAATCCTTGAGGATGAGTCTGATTGTTTTATCAGGAAGTTGTTTAGCTTTGAGATTAGTTAGAAGTTGGTGGACGAGTTTGACCTCGGTATCAATATCAAGGCCAGATACAGCATTCAAAGTCTGTCCCATAGCATACGGAGTTTCTGATATCAGCCCTTCCTTTTCTCCACATACATAAGCTGAAATACCATAAATAATAATAATAATAATAATAATAATAATAATAATAATAATAATAATAATCCGTAATAATTAGAGTACTACATTGATGTTACAATGAGAGCTGGATGTAAATAAATTGAAAAGAGTAGTTAAAGTAAATTACCAGTTGATACATGTGTTCGGGCCAAAAATTTGCACTCTAGGAATACCACGTGGCAAAACCCGAGTGGACAGTCAATAAGTCAAAGGTCGAAAGTCAACAATAAAAGAGTCAAGGTCAAAGACTAAAATATAGAAGTCAAGTACTCAGAAGACGCCAAGTCAAACAAACCCGAAACTGCACACAACAATGGGCCGAGTGAAACTGGAGGTAAGACGGTGGACCACTTATTTAAGAGAAGGCCCAACATGTGAAAGATAAAATCCAACCCAAGAGGGAAGGAAACTAACCTCCCCTACAAATGGGGAAACCCTCCCATTAATTAGGAGGGAATCAAGGGGAAGAGAGTAACGGCTGAGGGAGAGTTAAGAGGGGGAGATCTCAGGCAATTAAGGAGAATAAATAGGGGAAGATCCTAGGAGGAAGGGGCAACGGATGATAGCAATATAAAAGGCAAGGCAGACAAAAGAAGAAAGGTCATTCCAGGCTCACATACTCACAATCAGTAAAAACCATAGCTAGAATAAAATTGCTTGTATTAGATTTCTCTTCTTCATCCCTCCTAGTTCATAGTAGACTTTTGGTGGGATTCCGACTCCCCCCGCGGTTTTTCCCTCATTGGGTTTCCGCGTCACCAAAATCTTGTGTGTCGTTGTTTATTCGTTGTTCTTTGATTTCTAGACTCGCCTCGATTTCACCAACCCGTAGTTATAGGACGATTGCTTTGACCCGCGACTTAACTCGTTGACCCGGTAAATTTTTACCAAAACAATTTGGCACCGTCTGTGGGGAATAGTGATCGTTTTCTATAAGCCAAATCCTACAGTGAAGCAATTCCGTGTCGCCATGTCCGGATCTGACCGAAGTCCCTCTAGCAGTCAAGGAGCTTCAGCCCAGCCCAGTGGAGGAGGATTGTTCCCAGGATCAGCAGAGCCAATTCTCACGCCCCTCACCCTGGCAATCCCCCCCAGCCTAACGGTGAAACCCACGCTTTCAGCATCTAGGCCCCCTCCGACGCCTAAAACTTCTGGGGTCACCAGCTCCTCCAAGGCCAGAAAGGAGGGCATACCGACCAGAACCTCGACTCCAGGAGGATTCGTGGGAGAAGCTTCCAGTGGCGCAGGGTCACCAGACCTGATGCAGAGTATGCTTCAAGGAATCAATGCTCTGCGCCAGGCAGTGGAAACTCTGCAGAGGGACAATCAAGACATCAAGGCTCGGATCTCGGCAGCAGACAAGACTCCAGTTGCATCGCTCCAGATGTCACCAGAGATACCGCCCCTGATGCCTAGAGGAGAGCCCAGCACCCGTAGGGAGTCAATGACTAGCAGAAAGACCACCAGAGAAGTCCCCTCAGAGTTGGTCACCAGACTGGAGTTAGGATTGGCTCCACCAGGCCCAATCATTGAACCCCAAGGGTTGGGTTACCTAACCTACGGCCCACACCCGGCAGATCTCCTACCACAGGTAACCTTCTCTCCAGCATCGAAAGTCGGGAAACTAATTCATTATCTTTCGCAGGTACCCCTGCCCACCAGACACCAGAGGTGACCACCTTATCCAGTCACCAGCCCTCTGGAGGAGCGTGGACAGCACCCAGAACCCCACTCCAGCAGACGTCAGAATGGCAACCCGGATCTGCGACAGCAGCAACGCCTTTACTTCCTCCTCATAACAGCCAACACCTTGGAGGACCTTATGCAGGAAGTACTCCTTTCAATTTTTCTCCTCCTGTCTCTAACCCTCTTGCAGGAACAATCAGCACAGCAGATCAGCAACGCCAGGAACTGAAGGAATTAAGGGACCTGATCAACAAGATTCCCGGAATGCCACGCCCCCTAGAGAGAGCAGCTAGGGACAGCTACGCAGACTCACCCTTCATCGACGATCTAGCATGTGTTGCTGTACCCAAGGGCTTCATGCCACCAGCCATGACGCTTTATGATGGCACCACCGACCCCCTGGATCACATGAACCAGTACAAACAGAAGATGATGGTGGTAACGGCTACGGGACCTCTGAAGGAAGCTTGCATGTGCAAGGGGTTTGGTTCCACCCTCTCAGGAGCAGCCCTCCACTGGTTCGTTGGTCTGCCAAACAGAAGCATCACCTCCTTTGCCGATCTAGTCAATGCCTTCAACCAACAGTTCGCCAGCAGCAGAAAGCCGGAGAAACAGACTAGCGACCTATACCGGGTGGTGCAGAAATTCGAGGAGTCTACGCGAGATTTCCTCAACAGATTCAACAGGGAGAAGGTGACTATCCCCAGATGTGACGTAGCCACCGCCATAGAAGCCTTTCGTCAAGGGCTTCTCCAGGATTCGGATCTTTACAAGGACCTTACTAAATATCCGTGTGCCACATTCGAAGATGTGCAGACTAAAGCAATGGCAGCCATCAGATTAGAGGAAGATTCGGGTCCCAGAAGGGCTACATATGGTTCTGAGCATGCCACCAGGAAGGCACCGACAGGAAAAAGGGGTGAGAGATCAAAGCCCTACGCCCGGAACGTAAGCAAGGTCTCTGAGGAGAAAGACTGGAAGGATAATCCGGGGTTACCACCCAAGATAAGCGAGTACGGATTTTCCACCAACCTGGCTGGGGTACTCAGGGCCCTGAGGGAGTTAGGACGTAGAGTCAGGTGGCCCAGGAGACAGGAGTACACCCATGACCGAAGAGATGCCAGCAAGAGGTGCGAATTCCACGACGACATTGGACACCATACCGATGAGTGTGTTCAGCTCAGGAGGGAAGTTAAGTTCCAGTATGATCAAGGGAATCTGGACCACCTCGTGTCTAGAAACTCCAGCAGGATAAATGCGGCAGACCAAGTATTGCCTTCTCCACCTCCAGTATGTACCAGAATTGTCAATGTGATCACAGGAGGATCAGAATTATGCGGGTTGACCTACTCAGCAGCCAAGAGGCATGCTTACCAGACCAGAGGAGACAGACCAGAGCATTCCTGCAGAATCAGTTGCAAAGATCTCCCAGCTGTCACCTTTGACGAAACTGATGCAAAAGCCACCCCAGAGATGCACCATGACGCCCTAATAATTACCCTCTCCATAGGAAATTGCACTGTGAAGAAGATTCTGGTGGACACTAGAAGTTCAGTCAACCTCATCATGCTAGAAACCCTCCAGAACATGGGATTTAGCGAGAAGGATCTGACCAGGAAGGCGGTTCCCTTGGTAGGTTTCAGTGGAGAAACCAAGCACTCTCTAGGGGAAATTACCATTCCTACTTATGCTGGAGGAGTGAATAAGCAAGTACGATACCTAGTCATTGATGGACCCTCCACCTACAACGTGATTCTGGGGAGGCCCTGGATCCATGAGATGAAAGCAATTACCTCAACTTACCACCAATGCCTGAAGTTCCCTACGCCCTGGGGAGTGCAGAAGATCAATGGAGATCAGGAGGAGGCGAAAGATTGCTATAAGGTGGCCCTCAAGAAAACTGCAAGTCCTCCAGCATAGCAATTAAAGAGCCTTCATCTGCCTCTGCAGGAGTACGTAGAACCACCTCAGGCGGAGTTGGATGAAGTCAGCTTGGACAAGCAACATCCAGAGCGGAAAGTGTTAATCGGATCAGAATGCACAGGTAATATCCGCCAAAACCTCATTGAATTATTAAAAACTAACATGGATTGTTTTGCTTGGTCGCATGATGACATGGTAGGTATAGATCCAAGCGTTATCACCCACAAGCTAAGTGTGGACCCGAGCTACAAACCAGTCCAGCAGAAGAGAAGGAAATTTGCCCCAGAGAGAAATCAAATCATAAATCAGGAGGTGGACAATCTGCTGGCTGCTGGGAAAATCAGGGAGGTGAGGTATCCAGAATGGCTGTCTAATGTGGTGGTGGTCCCAAAGAAGAATGGTAAGTGGAGGGTGTGCGTTGACTTCACCGATTTGAACAAAGCATGCCCGAAAGATCCATTCCCCCTACCACACATAGATGCCATGGTGGATGCTACAGCAGGCCACGAGATGCTAACCTTTCTTGATGCATGGAGCGGGTACAACCAAATCAAGATGCATCCAGCAGACCAGGAAAAGACAGCTTTCAGATCTGAGAGAGGTATATATTGTTACAACGTAATGCCTTTTGGTCTGAAGAATGCAGGTTCCACCTACCAGAGACTAGTCAATAAGATGTTCAAGAGACAGATTGGGGACACGATGGAGGTATATATTGACGACATGGTCGTCAAATCCAAACAAGCTTCACAACATACGACGCACTTGGAAGACACCTTCAACACCTTGAGGGAGTACACGATGAAGCTAAATCCTTCAAAGTGCACATTTGGAGTGTCATGTGGGAAATTTCTGGGGTACATGGTGACCCAGAGGGGAATTGAAGCTAGCACAGAGCAGATCAAAGCCATCCTCCAGCTGGAATCACCACAGAAGCCAAAAGACGTGCAGAAGCTGACTGGAAGAATTGCTGCTCTGAGCAGATTTATCTCCAGGTCTTCAGATAGATGTCGGCTGTTCTATGATATCCTGAAGAAGGCCCAAAGGTTCAATTGGACAACAGAGCACGAGAAGGCATTCAGCGACCTGAAGCACTACCTCAGCAGTCCACCTCTACTGTCAAAACCGGAACCTGGAGAACGGCTCTTCCTATACCTGTCGGTAACTGAGGTAGCCGTTAGTGCAGTCCTGGTGAAGGAACACGAAGGAGCACAGTACCCGGTATATTATGTCAGTAAGTCTCTGCTCCCTGCAGAGACCAGGTACACATCCCTTGAAAAACTTGTACTTGCACTCGTTACAGCATCTTATAGGCTTCGACCTTATTTTGAATCGCATGCTATTTCCGTAATAACAAATTATCCACTAAAAACTATTATGAGAAAACCTGAGTTATCGGGAAGAATGGCCAAGTGGTCTATACACTTGAGCGGCTTCGACCTGAAATTTGTCCCCAGAACAGCAATAAAATCCCAGGCATTAGCAAACTTCGTATCCGACTTCAGCCCAGCACTGCAGACCCAGGCAGAGAAAGACATCCTTCTCCTTGAAGAGGACAAAGGCGAATAGGTGTGGAAGCTAAATGTAGATGGCGCTTCCAACATGCGAGGATCTGGAGCAGGATTAGTTCTGAAGTCTCCACAGGGGGATCTCATAGCCCAAGCAGTACGGTGCGAGTTCCGAACAACAAACAACGAGGCAGAATATGAAGCTCTAATCTTGGGTCTCCAGTTGGCTCTGGACCTCAAAATCAAGCGCCTGGAGGCATACAGCGATTCCCAGCTAATAGTCAACCACATGAATGGTTCGTATACAGCTTAGGACTCCAAGATGGTGTCTTACCTTGAAGTGGCAAAGGAGCTCTCCCTTAGGTTCGTAGCATTCTCAATCAACCAAGTCCCTAGGGACCAGAACGTGGAAGCAGACGCCCTAGCCACCCTGGGGGCAACCTTCAAACCAGACGTAGTTTCCACCATACCCATTATTCATGTCCTGGAGCCAGCAATTTGGAAGAGTACACAGGAGCACAATATGCCTGGAGAGGAGGAAAATTCACCAGACCAGGGGTTGCATTGGCTGCAGGAAGCAGGAGTCTGCAGCACCTCAGCAGAACAAGAAGAAATTTCTGACTGGAAAAAACCCTACAAAGAATGGCTGCAAAACGATATTCTGCCAGCAGACAAGAAGAAAGCCCAGAGTTTTAGGATGAAAGCGTCCAGGTACACCCTCATTGATGGTGTCATGTTCAAAAGATCAGCCGCTGGACCATACTTGAGGTGCCTGAGTCAGCAGGAGGCAGAGGTGGTTATGCATGACCTCCACAGCGGTGAATGTGGAAATCATGCAGGGGGCAAGAGTCTATCCAACAAAGCACTCCGCCAAGGTTACTATTGGCCGACAATGCGCAAAGACGCCAGAGAGTATGTTAAGAAATGTGACGCCTGCCAGAGACATGCACCGGTCAACCACCAGCCAGCAGAACCATTGCACCCAATAATTTCTCCTTGGCCCTTCATGAAGTGGGGGATGGATATTGTTGGCAAGTTACCAAGAGTTCCAGGAAACAAAGTCTTTATGTTGGCCATGACAGACTACTTCTCCAAGTGGATAGAAGCAGAATCATTCCCTCAGGTGACTGAGAAGCAGGTTATATCCTTCATAAAACGTAACATTATCTGCAGGTTTGGCATTCCTTCAGAGATCATCTGTGACAACGGATCCCAGTTTATTGGCAACAAAATGGAGGCCTACTGCGCCAGGTGGAACATCACACTAAGCAAGTCTACCCCCAGAAACCCTCAGTCCAATGGTCAGGCGGAGTCTAGCAACAAAATTGTGATAGACAACCTGAAAAGAAGGCTAGAGGAGGCAGGGGGCAGATGGGCAGAGGAACTCCCCTTGGTGTTGTGGTCTGACAGAACTACACCCAAGGTGGCTACAGGACAAACACCTTTCAGTTTGGTCTTTGGTGCTGAGGCGGTCATCCCTTCAGAAGTGAGAGTGCCTACCCACAGATACGGTTGCATAACAGAAGACAGGAACCAGGTGGAGATGGCAAGCAGCTTGGATACTGTAGATGAGCTCAGGACCGATGCTCAGATAAGGATGGCCTACTACAGACAGACAGTCGCCAGAAGTTACAACAAGAATGTCAGAGTCAGAATCCTGCAGGAAGGAGACCTAGTCCTCAGAAAAGTCTTCCAGAACACCAGGAACCAACGAGCAGGAAAGTTCGCCTACAACTGGGAAGGACCTTACCAAGTGGAGAAGGTAGTTGGGAATGGAGCCTACCGACTTATGACCATGGAGGGGAAAATCATCCAAAAGCCATGGAACATCATACACTTAAAGAAATACTTCTTCTGAGAAGGGCCACAGTCGCCAGCAATCCAGGTCACTGCCGCCAGAAACATGGGCTACAGCCGCCAGAAACGTGGCATCTATTCTGCCAGGTGCACCTCCACCAGAACCCAGGTTTAATCTTTTCCAAGCCTTGCAAGCATGTATCTACTTTTTTTTATTCTTTTCGCTCAGTTCAAATTCTTTCCACGCATTTAAATTAGATAAAATTTCGATTTCCTTTTTACGTGTGTCGTCAAAATTCAGTTTTCTTTAGCACCAAAATTTAAACTTTTTTTTGAACACATTTTCAAAATTCAATTCTTCGTTATGTCTTCAAACACTACATTCCCTATCTTGGTCAAAATCTTCTCAGTTCTCCTCAAGCTGGTGACTAACCTGGTGGAGTGCACAACTTCTGCAGAGGCGTGTGTCTTGTGACTAAGTGCCTACAACCGGGACATTACAGTCTCCTGCGCCACTTAGCACCCACGCAAAGCGTGGCACCTCCGACTGAGTGGGCGAACTAAAACCCAGGCCACCACTATATCAAAGGTCGACCATACATACATAAGGCATACATACAACAGAAGGTAGTCAGACAAAACTACAACAAACGATCATAGTCAAAAAACAAACAGTCATAATCAAACAGTCGAATACGAAGCACCACAAAGTAGTCAACAAATACATTACCCCTTGGGTAAAGATAAAGAAAATTCAAAATACAAAGTTTGAAACTAAAGTATTTTCTGTGCCACACAGGACAAACAAGCAGATTCAGCAGACAGAAAGGAGCCTAGACACCAGCCCCTTCTGGGGACGAGGAGACAAGAGGTTCTACGACAGTGGGTGTAATAGCATGCTCCTGAACAGCTTCGCCAACCCTCTCAGGCCTTTGATCTGAAGGGAGGAAAGCAACCGACTCACCCACAGCTTCCTCCTCTTCATCAGCAAGAAGGTCCAGATCAGGTGCCACGGGATAGCACTCCGCTAATTCTTCTTTCTCAGCTGATAGATCCCAAGATTCGTGCTCACCCCTCGAATAAGCTTCCATCATTTCTATTCGAGTCTGCTGAGACGCCCAGCCATAAGCATCCGTCAACATCCGCTTCAACTTGGAGATTTGTTCCCTCAGTGAAGTATTGACTCCCTGAACTCGGGATAATTCGCCCACCACAACCTCACGACGGCCCCTTTCATGTGCCAGCAGCTTCTTTACCTGCTCTAGCTCCCCGCCCAGTTTGGAGACTTCCTCCTTAGCTCCGTCAGCCTTGCTCCGCAGACCATCCCTTTGGTTCCTGAGAGAGTCCACCTCGACCGCCAGACGGGGCACAACGCTGCGCAAATATATACCCAGCTGCAATGCCTAAACAGAGCCACAGCAAGTCAAGGCATGGTTGGGAAAATCGCGCTCGACAATAAGATAAAGAAGTAAATACCTCGAAGGTGTGCTCCGTTAACAGATCAGTCAGGTCCCTCAGAGATCTCCTATCCATAGCAGCTTCAGGGACGGGAAATAACAACTGATCCAGAGCCGCCCAATCCTCCTGAGACTTAAGGAAACCAAAATCATTGGGGAACTTAAGCGTTAGTGCAGAGGCCATAGTGTCTGCTGACTGGGGGGCAGAGTCAAAGATAGGAGCAGAAGTTCCAGCCACCCGGGATTTCCCAGCAGAATTGTCTCCAGGAGAAGAAGCACGCTTTCGCTTGACTCCAAGAGAAGCGGACGAAGTAAGGTTGGACTTCCCTTTGGGCAAAAAACTAACGAGCATTTTCTTCCTCCTTGAGGAGGTCAGTCGGTTCAAGGTAGTACGAAGCTTAGGATTCCCTAAGAAGAGGACGAAAGGCAAACCTCAAAATCAAGTTTAAGATAAAACACTCTAACCAAAATCAGAGCAGAGTATATCTGAAGACGTGGTGCCAGCAGAGTCCTCCCCTGTGGAGACATAGGGAGAGGAGTTAACCCCCAGAGGGCTCACCAAATGACAAAAGGACCGAAGCTCAGGCGCCAGACCATAAAGGCGAGACAGAGAGTCCGAATCCCCGGAGTCATAATAGGGTTCCTTCAGGTCTGCACCACAGTTTCAGTAAGAAGAATGAACCCGCAAAGAAAATCCAGAGAGAGGAAAGATACTCGTACCTTCAGCAGGTTTCCAAGGGGAAAAGAGGTAGCTGGCAGCAGAAGAGGAAATACTATCAATCTTCACGAAAATAAAATATCTATACCATTTGGCATCTGGAGGATTGGCGGGAAAAGAGATACAGGACTCCATACCCTCCTGTTGAAGAAGGGTCACCAGACCATTCCCAACAGGTCTGACCCGGTAGACGGAAGAGACATCACCCAAGGTAATACCCCTTTTATATCGAAGGTTCATAGCACAGAAACACAACAGGAGACGCCAAGCATGTGGCGTCAATTGGCAAGGGGGAAGGCGATGGAAGGACAGGAAATCACGAATCAGCTCGGGAAAGGGGAACCTAAGGCCCAGACGGAAAGGATAAGAGTAGAGGCAAGTCCATCCCGGACGGAGAAAATCCGCCTTCTGGTCACGAAGGGGAACGTGAATGGTTACACTCTCCTGAAAGCCGAAAACCTCCCTGATGGGAGAAAGATCACTCTCAGTATAGTAGGAGTCACACGAGTGAGGAGGACTAAGGGTAAGTGTAGAGGGGAATAACGTTGGGGAAGAGGAAGGAGACGATGACGACGAAGCCCGGGTCAGGGATTTCGAGCAATCAGATTTAGGAGCCATGGGAATAAAACAAGCGGGAAAGGTAGGAAATCACTACAAAAGAAGAGAATCACCTGAAAATAGTGACGGAAAGTACGGAGTTATCACCACAGCGGCGACGGATGTGCAGAATAAGGGGCGCTTTTTTGAATTTTTGGAGGATAAGGAAGGAGTAGTTAGGGTAAGAAAGGGTAAAAAGAAATGAGAGTGAGGAAGAGTAAAAGGTAATTGGGAGAAGGAAGTTGATAAGACAAGTGAATAGAGTAGGAGCATTAATTGGGTAGTTGGAGGCATATGCTTTTTGAAAGATAATCGATCAATTGACACCAGAAGATATCTGCGAAGGAACGGAAATTCCCGCCTAAAAAGAAGTTAGTCGGAAATTTGGGGGCATCTGTTCGGGCCAAAAATTTGCACTCTAGGAATACCACGTGGCAAAACCCGAGTGGACAGTCAATAAGTCAAAGGTCGAAAGTCAACAATAAAAGAGTCAAGGTCAAAGACTAAAATATAGAAGTCAAGTACTCAGAAGACGCCAAGTCAAACAAACCCGAAACTGCACACAACAATGGGCCGAGTGAAACAGGAGGTAAGACGGTGGGCCACTTATTTAAGAGAAGGCCCAACATGTGAAAGATAAAATCCAACCCAAGAGGGAAGGAGACTAACCTCCCCTACAAATGGGGAAACCCTCCCATTAATTAGGAGGGAATCAAGGGGAAGAGAGTAACGGCTGAGGGAGAGTTAAGAGGGGGAGATCTCAGGCAATTAAGGAGAATAAATAGGGGAAGATCCTAGGAGGAAGGGGCAACGGATGATAGCAATATAAAAGGCAAGGCAGACAAAAGAAGAAAGGTCATTCCAGGCTCACATACTCACAATCAGTAAAAACCATAGCTAGAATAAAATTGCTTGTATTAGATTTCTCTTCTTCATCCCTCCTAGTTCATAGTAGACTTTTGGTGGGATTCCGACTCCCCCCGCGGTTTTTCCCTCATTGGGTTTCCGCGTCACCAAAATCTTGTGTGTCGTTGTTTTTTCGTTGTTCTTTGATTTCTAGACTTGCCTCGATTTCACCAACCCGTAGTTATAGGACGATTGCTTTGACCCGCGACTTAACTCGTTGACCCGGTAAATTTTTACCAAAACAACATGCATAAGCAACTTTACATTGACACACTTCAGTGCAAAGTTGAGAAGATTATCACTATGCTGAATCCATGATGTTACAGTAATATGATTACTGTATCAGTATTATATAATTATACTTGTGTTACTGTAATAGTGTGACAGTGTCACAGTAAGATATTTGTGTTACTGTAATTGTGTTTTGTTACTGTAACATTATTACTGTGACATTATTATTGTAATTCCTTATTACTGTGATAGTGTCACAGTAAGATAGTTGTGTTACTGTAATAGTGTTCTGTTACTGTAACAGTAAGATTATATACGAGGAAGATGACGCTGAATCTCAGCCATTCATGTGATTTGATCATGTGGCTGTGATTCGCGGGACGGACTCATTTAAGATAGAGAGACTCACGAGATGCAATTCCTATATATATATATATATATATATATATATATATATATATATATATATATATATATATATATATATAGGAATTGCATCTCGTGAGTCCACTTATCTTAGGTGAGTCTGTCCCGTGATTCTCCTCCATCGGATCAAAAGTGAATAAATGTATGTCATTGACCCACGTGGACACTTAACTAAACTTCCTTTACTCTTTCACACTTTTTATTTAGGTAGTGCTTTCTCTTTCCTCTCATACAATGAACGTGCAACATCTTTCTGGCAACAACGACTACAATCATTGGCTACGTACGATTTAACATCGTCAAAATCGTTGATTCTACCCCAATAATATTTTGTTTCTCTATTTATTGGTGTTCTTGACGTTAATTATAGGTACTATTTCTCAATTTTTTCATTTCATTGTCAGATCGTTGTCTATGGTTTATCAATCAATTGAATCATCCAAAATTCAAGTTTTGCTAACTCAAAGGTGGCTATAAGAAACTTAGTAATGATTGTGTTGTTGCGCGTACTGACGAGCGGATAAGAGTGACTTCCATGGATATCGGAGAAGAGCTGGTGTTCTACCGGCAAGGACTCGATAATTCGATATGGTCGTTGAAGTTTGTTAGTCGAAGACGGAGATGGTACGAGGAGGTTTAGTAGGTGGCTCAAATAACATGGTGAATGATGCAAGTTTGAAGGGAATGAATGGGTTGTGGTGGTGTTAATGCTTGATGAATGCGATGATGTTGTGTTGTTGACGGATTTGGTGTTTATTGGAATGATGTGTTTTGATGGAGTTTACTCCATAATGTCATCTCTGAGATTCTCCAGTAGGCTTGAGGAATTTTTTACTGTAATAATATACTCGTAAGTGTTACTGTAACATAGTCATATTAATAATTACTGTAACGTTGTCACAGTATTATCCTTACAGTAACATTATTGATATAATAACACTCAAACCAGTTAAATCACCAACTAGGGATGTCAATGGATCGGGTTCGGGTCGGGTGAAGCCTCACCCGCATCCATCCGTTACATTAAATACATCATCCGTCATCCATCCATCCATCATCCACGGGTGAAACGGATGGATCGGGTGATAAATGGATGACGATTTAATTATTTTTAAAGGCTCAAAAAATGTATTAAATGTTATTCATGCTAAACATATAAAGCCAAATTGTATTATATTAAGAACTCTTACTTAATTTTGTAACTTAATCTTTATTTTTACATTATAAAAAGTATAATAATTTAGTACTTCCTATTAAATATCCTAATTTTTGTATAAATGTATATTTTTTTTTTGAAAATAGAAAGAATATCGGGTGATGGATGGATAACGGGTGGATTTAGCTTCATCCGTCATCCATCCATCATCCGCTAATTTCGGGTTTTCATCCATCCATTTAAATCGGGTGGATGGATATTTAACGATTTCGGGTGAAATTGACATCCCTATCACCAACACTAGTTATCATTTGAATAACATTGCTTAATCAACAAATTAATACGAGTAATAAAAAATTATAATAGTGTTTTACAAAAAAAAATACGCTCCACAGAGTAACCTTATTGCTGTAATAAATGTGTTACCGTAACATTGTCATAGTAATAATTACTGTGACATTGTCACAGTAATATCCTTACAGTAGCATTGTCACAGTAATATCCTTATCACAGTAATATCCTTACAGTAACATTGTTACAGTAATATCCTTACAGTAACATTGTCACATTCAATTACAATAACATTGCCACAATAATATTCAAATTGTAAATTAAAGTATTGAATATCTGTTATTGAGTAATACGGAGTATTAATATTGTTGAACCAATGTTACAATAATGTTATCGTGACACTATAACTCTTGAAAATCATAAAAATAAATATCAATTACTTGGTGCGCAGTGTCAAAAAACAGCCTGCAGAACAACGATGCAGCTCACATCTATAACACCGAAATTCATAATGATAAATCTTAGACTGAAAAGATGCAAACATTACTAGTATCAAAAGAAACAAGTTGCACACGCTTAATCAGATTACTCAAGTAACCAAATTCAATAACCAAACAAAAATCAATCCAAAAATAAAATACAAAGATCAAATTGCTAAAACAATCATAAATATATAAAATCAGAAACTAATTGGATCACTCAACGAATCCTATGCCCAATTGAATAACGTAAAAAATCGATAAAAATAAAACTTTGTGAACCTAAAAATTTGAGAAAGGATCTAAGAAATCAATAAAATCGAAAACAAAACCAAAAACATGGCGTGGTTATGACAATCGCAACAAGTGAAATTACTTTCAGTCACTGCATAAATGAAATTGTGTTTTCAAATAAATTAAAATGTGTTTTGTGGCATTTAATTTACAATATATTTGTTAAAGTTATTTGGTGAAATCATTGATGGAGGAATCTTTGAACAATGGTAGAGAGAGGGTGAGACAACCAGATAAGCGAGAAACATAAAGAAAGAAGAGGAATAATCATGGGTTTTGTTATAAGTAGGTAAGTGACGTGTCTCAATCTGGCACATCCATTGCTACGACATCCAACGGTGTATAATCACGGGACGGACTCATTTAAAGATGATGACTCACCGGATCCTCACTCTCTCTCTCTCTCTCTCTCTCTCTCTCTCTATATATATATATATATATATATATATATATATATATATATATATATATATATATATATATATATATATATTTGGGTTCATGTGAGAACCACTTCTTCAATGAGAACCATGAGAACTATAATATGAGCCATTAGATCATAGTGTTCAATCTCATTCGTTGGATCCTTCAAAATTCTTCAATCCGTAATCACAATTGCTTGAACCTTCAACCCGTAAGGTCGTAACTCCTTCTCCTTCTACAAAATTCTTCGACTCGTAATCCTTTAATCCGTAATTCTTCAATCGACCATTGAATCCGATTTTCAATCCATTAATTTTTCAATCGACTTTTTTTCAATCCATCAATTTATCACAATTGGGTATTGAACCTCAGTAACCTAAGTAACTTTTAATTTTTTTTTTTAAAATTAATTATTTTATGAGTTAAGTTATTCGATTAAATTCATTATTTCATTACAATAGTAATAGTATTTTCGTCGGCAAATATAATTGCAATAATCCCAGTAATCGTTTTTTTTTTCAAATTTCCTCATTAACTTAGGAGTTAATCTAAAATATTGTCCTTTAATTTTCTTTTGTACGGATTTTAAATGGAATACAACACTTCTTCTTCAAGCCCTATTCGATTTAATTTTCTTTTTCAATTTTAGCGTACCATTTTTCAATTGTAGCGTACTGTACCCTTTCTTAAATTTATCGTACCCTTTTCCAATTTTGGCGTACCCTTTTTAAATTTCAGCGTACCCTTTTTCAATTTCAATTTTAGTGTACCATTTTCAAATTTTAGCGTACCTTTTTTTACTTTTAGCGTACTCTTTTTCTATTTTAGCGTACCTTTTCAATTTCAATTTTAGCGTACCCTTTTTCACTTTTAGCGTACCCGTTTTCTATTTTAGTGTACCTTTTTTCTATTTTAGGGTACCCTTTTTCAATCTCTATCGGTTCAATGCTCGTGTCTGATATAATAGTATTTTCTTTTGTGAATTATTCCATCACAACCACATTTGAAGAAGCATAGGATACTACTGAATTAACTTGAGGAACACTTGTATCCGTCGCAACAATTTCTGAATCCATTATAGTGCTGCAATAATAAGAAGCAGAAAAATTAATTTGTCAAGCCTCAGTAAGTTCAATCAATCGATCAATCAATCAAAAATATTCTCCATCATTTATTTTAGTGTATTTTTTTAAGAATTCTACCAAGCAATCAAACAACCAAAAAAAAATCAAAGTTCGAAATTCAACATCAAGACAGTTAATAATTAATGAACTGGTGATGCGATTAAAAAGAAAGTAAAAATTGAAAAAGGTAGGATCTTTACAGCTCAGATTTTGTAGGGCAGGACTTAGGAGGATTGAATACTCACATCATCTTCATACTTTCATCGTGATGCAATCTTACTACCTTTGATCATTTCCCTCCATAACAAATCAACAAACCCTAGAAAAAATCAATCAGACCAAAGCAATCAAAAATGAAATAAGAATCAATTACCGAGGGTGAAAGGGCCGAGGCCGAGACCATGACGAAGATCGAGGACGATAGCGCCCATGGCGGTGCCTTCGCAACGACGACGACCTCTTTGCTGTTGTTGATGTTGTTGCTGCAACATTTTCTGAAAATGGATAATTTAGTTCAAGTAATTGGGGATAAAGAAAGACGATAGAGATGGGGGAATGAATTTCTTGGTTTCTGGGGAAGAGAATTATTTGAAGAGCAGACAAACCATCTCATTGAAAAAGGGAGCTAAGGAATAGAGGGAAAGAAGAGAGAGAGGAATGAGCACTGAAAAATCAATTGTGCATTTACCCTACAAACTTTTTCCCGTGAAATTGACCTGAGATCTAAGGGCTGTAAAGGGTTCTCACAGTTCTCACCATAGTATGAGTTCTCACCCGATCTTAACTCTATATATATATATAGAGAGAGAAGGGATCAAATAAGTTCACCATATGTAATTAAGTCTATATTAAAGTTACAGATGACATACGTTAAAGTTGCATTTTTTCAGAATTGATATGTAACTATAACATTCAGCTCTTTTATCACTTCAAGTGATAAAATGCAACTTTAACACTCATCTCGTGTAACTTTAAGCACCTTTTGTGTAACTTTAACACTGGAACTTATGAACTTATAAGAGTTGTTGGCCTTATGTGAACCTATCTCTCTCTCTCTCTCTCTCTCTCTCTCTATATATATATATATATATATATATATATACCCTAAGTTCTCATCTCATCCATTGAATGCGATGAGAATCGATGGACAAGATGCATCCTAATATTTGCATTAAAAAAAAGGAAGATATTGTTTCCTAAAATAACTCACAGAATTTTAGGTAACAATAACATCACATTCACTCATTCATTCATTCATTCACGTTCATAAAAAACCTAAAAAAAAATCTGCTTCTAATATCACGTTCTTTCATTCATTCATTCATTCAAATTTGTGCTCGAAATCCCGTTACTATGGATTCAATGATCGCGATATGTTCATCAATTGTTGATAATCAATTCATCGACTATAACAATGGTGAGTTTCGTTATTACTTTCATGTTTTGCGTCAATTTTTATTCATCATCTCGACTAATTTGCGTCAATTTATTTTCATGTTTTTCGTCGATTTTCATGTCGATATTGCTTTCATGGTCATTTCATTCATCATAGATTCATATCTGCATGGTTCATTGCTATCTTGTTAGTATAGATTCCAAATTTTTATATTTTTTAAAAGGTGGAATTTTATTCATTTGATTATTCATAGATTCATATCAATGGTTCATTACTCTCGTGTTATTGTTTTGTTTATTCTTTAGGTTTTTCTTAAACTTCACTGATACTATTGTTTTGTTTTCTAATGAAGCAGACACGGTGTTGAAGTAACATACGTTCTGAGTTACAGTAACACCTAATTTTAATTAGAGTAATACAAAAATGTAACACAAAAAGGTCTAAGCATTATATGAATTTTACGCACGAACATATATGGAGTTATTGTAATGCACATACTGTGTTACTTTGATATACACAATCTGTTATTTTAATGGTTAACCCCTGTTATTTTAATACACATAATGTTAACTGAATCTCGTGTTACTTTAACGCACTTCATCTGTTACTTTAGTTCTTTTCATCTGTTACTGTAATGCATTGGAGTAACAAAAAGGATTTAGAATACCGCCATATAAAAAAATAAAAAATAAAAAAGAAAGATATTGCTTCCTATAATTATGGGACGTGATTGATTTCAAAATAGGAAACAATATCAAAGAATATCACCCCTATTCAAAGAAAGATATTGCGTCATACTCTCATTTATGATCATTATATGAATTTTTTGCACTAACCTATACCTGGTGTTATTTTAACGAACATTATCTGTTACTTTAATTCACACTATCTGTTACTTTAATGTCTGACCTCTGTTACTTTAATTTATACCTGATGTATAAGCATTCTCTGTTAATTGAATCCAGTGTTACTTCAATGCACTTCATTTGTTACTTTAATTATTGTCATCTGTTACTTTAATCCATATTTCAAGTTCTGATTGTTTTTTTCGCCACGTTTATTGGCACTGTTATTATTTTTCAGTACACGCAAAAACACATGAAAGGTGTAGGGATGTGGGTGAGAGTTTCCTCTATACATAGGGCAGATCTTCAAGGACGTGGATGAGTAAGTAAACTTCTATAAAATCTACGCATTGGCTTGTGGATGTGAGGAGGTACACAACGAATTGAAAAGATGGCGCGGTGGTTAGATTAAATCAAAGCTTCTGACGATGAAGATGATGAAGAAGAAGAGGACGAGGAGGATGAAGAAGTAGAATTCTAAGTAGGATAGTATATTGTTAGAGTAACATACATTATTCGTTAGAGTAACATACTTAATGAGTTACAGTAACACATATCATGAGTAACAGGTGTGAAATATTGGAATTGTAATGAAGTTGATTCAGTTGGAACTTCTGTACCAATTTATTGATGTAAAAAGAGTTAGAATAACACACATTAAGCGTTAGAATAACACACATTATGCGTTACAGTAACATACCTAATGAGTTACAGTAACACAATTTATGAGTATAATTTGATTACCAATATCAAGTTCTTAGATTAACAAGTGTGAAAAATTGGAATTATAATGGAGTTTTATAATTTTTTGTTTTTGAGTATCCTTAATAGAAACGTACATTTTGCAACATACTGTTTTTATAAGACACTATTATGTAACGTAATAGATTTTATGAGTTAAAGTAACACAATTCATGAATTAGAGTAATACATTGTATGAGTTATAATAACACATTGTATGAGTTAGAGTAACATGACAGTAGCGAAATGATGATTTTCTTTGGAGAAAATGAAGATGAAACGACACACTTGTTGTGTGATAGAAAGATGTAGTTAAAAATTTGATGGGAGAGAGAATATTTACATTAAGATAATTAAAGAGGAGAGAGAAAAAAATAAAATATTTACCAAGATTTAGTTAGTTATTTCCTTAATTGACAAAACATGAGATGAGGACTCACGGACTCAATTATGATAAATGAACTCACTTGATCCTTCCTCTATATATATATATATCCTCTACCCTTTAAAAAGAGAGAGATGGGAGTAACAACAGTAAAACCTAAAAAAAAAAAATACATATAAATGCTGTGCTCCTGCTGTCTCCCTCCATTTCTTCCTCCTTGCTTCTTTCTCTACTCTCCTTCCTCGCTTGTCTCTCTAATCGTCCTTATTTTTTGCTCCCTTTTTCGTTTCTTTTTTTTTTTGCTGATCTTGCTTACTCCCCTTTCGTCTCAGGTGATCGGATCGTCCAAAAGGTTTGATTTTCTTCGGGGAATCGCAAAGTCTGATTTTTTTTGGGTTTGGGATGATCCAGGTATTATTTGATTTGTTTGCTGTTTTTTTAGGGTTTCTGATTGTTGGGTTTTTCTTTGCTGGACAATGATCAGTTTTTTTGTTTTGATTCTGGGATTTTGTGACATCCAACGTACCCAGTAAATTTCTCATCTTCTCTATCTCCCTTTCTTCTTCTTCTTCCATGCTAATTCTTGATTATTATTACGATTTGCTTCCACTTTTCTAATCGTTTAGTTAAAAATTTATGATCAAAGATTGGGTTTCATGCTGTGTTTCGTTGCGGATTTAGTATTTTCAATTAAAGTTTTGAACTTTCTGGGATTAGATGAAGTTCAGTTGGATTTTGAACGGATTGCACTTGTAGTTTGAATTGAGGTTTGATTAAAGTTTTAGGTTTATGGAAAATTAGATTGTATTTTGAGCAGATTGTTTCTGTAATTTGAATTGGGGTTTATGTTTATGAGAAGTTGAATTGAATTTGGAGCAGATTATGTTAGTCGGTTGAATTGGGGATTGATTTAAGTTCGGAAAATAATTTGTTTATGGAAGGAGTATTTTTTAACGGAATTGCTATTTCATACACGCCTTTTACTTCATTGTACACATTTTGTCACTTTTATTTCCGTGTTTGCCCTTCTCTTTTTAAAAACCTCTCTTTTAAAAAATCACCATTTAACCTAGCTAATTAATCTACCTCTTCATCATTATCGTAAGCAATTCGACATGGAACAAGTAATTTATACTTTCTCGTTAATTATCTTGTTAATTTCTTGTTAATAGTTTCATTATATCATTAATTACATCGTTAATTAGGGTTAAATTTATATTTTCTCGTTAATTATCAATAATTTCATTGTATCATTAATTACATCGTTAATTAGGGTTTAATTTATATTTTCTCGTTAATTATCAATAATTTCATTATATCATTAATTACATCGTTAGTTAGGGTTTAATAATTACGATCTTTCAATCGAAGTTAATTCGTTGGATGTCGTGGGTGCGTGGTTGTTGGTCGCGGTGGTTTGTGGTGGTGGGAGAGGCCTATTGAATGAATAGGGTTGGTGCGTGGTTGTTGATGCTGCTTTCCTCTTTTTTTTTTTTTTTTTTTTTTTTTTAATTTTAATTTCTTTTCTTTATTATTATTATTATTTAATTTCTTTTTAAACTTCATTGTAGCATGGTTCTTAGTATTCGTACTTTTTGGAATTATCGTACTACTTTTGAATTTTTCGATCTCAATATTTATCATACATATTTTGTATTTTGTACTTTAATAGTCATTTTATGTTATTTTGTCAGTTTTGGTCATCATGCAAAATCGTATATGTCCGTTTTTAACTGTTATTTTCGATTCAAACTTAATGATCTTAATAGTTCTCATACTTTTCGTCTTTATATTGTAGGATGATATTCACCTTGACGAATATCCGGATCAGTTTATTGACACTACGCATTTATTCATTAGTAATAAGCGTTTCGCAGATCGTTCAACATTGATCTCAGAAATACAAGAAATGGGTTTGTTACATAATATACAGATTCGAGTAGCACAGCATCATTCAGACCGAGGTTTAGGGGAGCAATGGTTTAGGTGCGAACAAGGTGGAAGGTATCAGCGTCGAACAAAATTGAATGTTTCATCCAGCAGATCTTATACGGCAACTAATAGAATTGGATGTCCGTTTAAATTGAAGTGCCTTAAACAAAGTGACGGTGCATGGACAATGAATGTTCATAATGGGAACCATAACCACTATCTTGTTGAAAAGGCTCCCCCTTTGAGTGTAGAAACCAAAGAAAGTATTTCGAGGATGACGGCAAGTAAAATCGGTGATCTAACATTGTTATTGATTTCGGTAGCAGGAATATTAAGCTTAAACGTAAACAAGTGTACAATGTTCGTGCTGAACTGAGGAATAAGTCAAAAGAATATAATCCATTCTCAATAGCCACATGTTTCAAGCCTCAGGAGAAAGCTATCCAACAATCATTAAGAAACCACTAAAAATGTCATGAAAAAAGTGGGACTTTCACATTATGGAGAGAAGGTGAGCAGAGAGCCAGCCAACCTGAAGAAGACCCTGAGCCGTACATGGAGCATAAGAAAGTGACATTATAATCCATTCACTGAATTCATAGGGGAATATATATACAGGGATACTCCGCTTTAATACTGAATTCATTGACAGTAGTAGCATTTCCACTGTAATTACTCCGCTTTTGCCTCGATTCATCAACTACATAACCCTCATTTTTCCTGCTACCAATTTCAATACTTCCCTCAACATTATCATGAACTACATTATGGCTATTACTAACCGAAGAATGATCGAAATTATGAACTAAAGAACTCACTGGTTCCAAATTCAGTGACATGGGTTCTTCAATTTCATCAAAAACATTTGCATCGCCACGAAACTTCCTCGTAATCTCAGCCTGCTTCAGGAAAAGCTCCAACCGACTCTGCCACATATAACATGTAGACCATCACCAACCGCCGGCGAGGGGAGGGGACAGGGGCCGCCGGCGAGGGGAGTGGACAGGGGCCGCCGGCGAGGGGAGGGGACTGGCTCGCAGGCTAGGGTTACATGAAATGGTCGCCGACGAAGAGAGGTGATAGGTCGCCGGTGACGGGAGGGGATAGGGTCGCCGGTGACGGGGAGGGGATAGGGTCAACGAAGTAAACGGGTAGGGGATAGGGTTGAAAAGGGGATAGTGATTTTTTGGGATTTTACTGTCAAATGAGAGGGGAAATGGGAGGGACGAATTCGGAAATTGCGTGTATAAAGAAGTAAACGGCATGTATGAAATAGCACGTCCCTTTTTTAATAGTAGTAATACTTGAGCATTTATGTCCACTTCCAAGTTCCAACTCAAAGTCAAAACAAAAAACAAGCTATAGAATTGGACAAAGGCCTTAAGGATAGATGCTTGCACAACACTAAACCATGTGTGCTATATGTAGATTGAGTATTCCATTACGTGTGTGTTTCTTTTCCCTTAGACATCTCGGTCTTATGATTGTGTGATTATTGTTTTGCAGTGGCTAATTACATATTGAGTGGAGGAATACAGACCAGAGATTACATGTCTCCCGATGAAATTAAGGAGAATGGTGTTATTGATAGTTACTCGGTGCCAGATCAACGATTGCAACAAGCCGCTGAAGTCGAAAGCGTCCTTGAAGACCATTCTAGGGAGCAGACAAATGGTTTTATTGAATGCCCAATAGATCCCATACAAGATGTTGGACAATTGTCCATCGAGGAATCTGTAGAGGAGCCTCAAAAGCATACATATGCTTATGTTGTATGTGTTTTTCTTACCCAACTTTGCTATGTTAACTTACGTTAGTACTTAGTAGTTTGTTTTATCAGTTGGACCCTCGTTATTAAAATAATAAAAGGTTTCCATTATTGCTGCAGTTACGGGCTGCCAAAGCCCAGGGAGCACAGGTTACACCATCTGTAGCACATGCATCACCTTCTAACAAGAGAGGGACACATGCTTCAGAGTGGCAGCATGCGCCACAACAAATAATTCAGCAATCTGCTTCTCAACCATCGCAGCAACAGTCAAGTTCGGCACAGGCTGTAAATGTTAGTATGCCAGGAGATATGAGCGACGATTTCTCAGCAGTAGGCGATATCGGTATGTCAACTTTATGGTCTCAATGGTTCCTTCCCCACCCTGTTACCTGTTGGTTGCCAGAAGATTAATACGTTTTCTGATGCCTACTATCTCTTTGATGACATTTCCAATGAATCCAAACCCTCACTATCGTTTAGTTTTGGATTGTGGCGGAATAAAACAAAATGATTCAATAAACTGATTATGCTATTTATTTCATTTTTATCTTGAAGAATTTGTTGCAATTTTATCATGGGTCATTCAAAAATAGCCTCTCGAACGCAAGGCTAAGCCTGTGTACATCCTACCTTCTTTAACCTGCCATGTACAAAGTTACAAGCGTCCTTGAGGCACTTGGGTGATGTTGTTGACTCCCTTCTCTTTGTCGTCATTCATCTTCCTTGGCTCATGACTATATGCCTTTTGGCTTTTACCCTGTTAACATGATTATATATGTTGATAAATTTGCAAGATCTGACTTATTGTTACTCTCAGGTGAGATAAAATCAGTCTACGTGCGGAACTTGCTTCCGTCTGTGTCTTCTTCAGAATTAGAGGAGGAGTTTAAGAAATTCGGTCAATTAAGTTCTGAAGGGGTAGCTATTAGAAGACTGAAGGTATTTGGGCATTATCCCTGGTGTTTTGAAGGTCTCCAGTTGTATTACTTCAAGAGTTCAGTAAATATGTTATCATGATTCTTTCTTACTTCCTTTTTAATGGCATTCAGGACACTGATGTGTGCTATGCGTTCGTTGAGTTTGAAGACATAGCTTCCGTCCAGAGTGCGATCAAGGTTTGTTTTATCCTAGAGAAAAGAACTTGTTTTTTCCGTCTTTCTTCACTTTCAATTGTTCTTAGGTACCATCCCCATCTCATTAGAGTGCTTGGTTATTCTTTTTTGTGTGTGGTGATTTTAGAATGTATATCGGTGGTTTCCACAGTAGTCTATTTGTAAATGCATTTTTATTTAGGATCATGGCAAAAGCGTGCCGTACCTTGTTACTACTCTCTCTCATTCACTGAAACCTACCCTAAGTTGAATATATGTGCGGAGTATTTTAATCAAATTGTAGGAATCCCGTGAATGGGAGGGAAAACTAAATAAACAATTAAACAGTCTCACATTCCTGAGAGTAGGGTAAAATTTGAAGGCCTAAGGAGTAATTAAACTATCAGTTTCTTTTGTGCTTAATCACATGCTCAATTTTTTTTAAGTGACGGAGTCAGTTATTCAAATCTGATTGTTTGTTGGGAGAAAGTAATAGAGTCGATTATGCAAAAAAAATGTTTGTCGGGATGCAATTTATGGGTGGAAGTCATGGGCGAAAGTTAAGATTCTGTATCTTTGTGCTGACTGTTGACATTTGTTACATCGTGCACTATGAAGGCTGGTTCTGTTGAGATTGCTGGACGACAAGTATACATTGAAGAACGGCGAGCAAATAGCAGCTTTGCACGTGGAAGTATGTAACTCCCTTCTGTTATTTGCCTCACAATTTTCTAGAGCCAATATCGTGCACCTTCCGTCCCTTTTGACTCGTAACTTGCCATACTTGTGCCTGCTTTCCAGTCAACTGAATCCCTGTTTAAAATAAGCGTTTAAATTTGCAATACGAGTATGAGTATACGACAGACTTTTCTGACTGAACTACATACAATTTGACAGGGAGAGGAAGAGGCAGGGCGACCTATCAGCCTGACACGTCAAGAGGGAGATTCAGCGGACGTTCTTACAGCCGAGGGGCTGCTGCACACGTTGGCGAGCGCGACTTCAACCGATCGAGGGGAAACGGGTATTAATCAATCCACTTTAGGCGAGACACTTGTAGGAAAAAATGCAACTTTGGATGAAAATTACGGTCGTTAGTTGATATTTGTGTTTTGTTTGACTTCAATTTGATCTAGGGTTTTATCTTGATCTTCTCTGCACATAATCATATTTTCGTTATTTCGAGGTCGGTTCTTCTCTTCCTACTTATGAATCTATCTTTTCTTTAGCATATCCGAAGTATGCTGTCAGTTATTTTGTTTGAATTATCTTCAGCTCTTCTCTTCGTAATTATGAATACGGAGTATGTGTTACTGCAATTTGTGAGCCGAAAGTTGCTTTTGTTGTACATTGTTTGCTCACTAAGCGTAAATTTTGTTTTTTGTGATCTGGGAGGTGAAAGTCAATTTGTTTACGAAAATCGTTTTCCTTTTGGGATGATGCTTGCTTGTGGATTGAATGTGTGGGCATTTTGTTTGGTTACGGCGCGTGGTCTGTGATTTTCGTTACTCCTGAAATGAAAGTCGATTTTGTTTGTGTGTATCTGTTCGTTTTTCTTTTGGGATGATGATTGCCTGTGAATTCGTGATGTGGGCATTATTTGTATTCTTGATTTTGTGATGTGGGTACTCTTTTTATTCCTTTAGGTGTGCTGTTTTTTTTTCTCTTTTGTTTCTTCGCGGCTTCTTTTTCGCTGAATTCTGATGTTCATAATCGTTTGGTTTTATGAAAGGGGATTTGATTACCTGCATGTCTTTGATGTTTAGTTTAGCTGAAATTTGTTAGAATTGCTTAATTGAAGGATTTTTTTTTGTTCTGATTATTGAACTACAATTATCTAGCTTCATTCCATTTTTTTCTAATTATTTTCAGGTATATTCTGATTATTGAACGTCAATTATCTAGCTTCACTCCATTAGATTTCAAAATTGCTCAAATTTCTGTGAGGTCCATATCCCTTGCTCACACACTTGTTCAAGTCTTGTTTATATAGAGTTTCGATTTCAGTTTCGAGAAAGGATTTTGATCATTTGGGGCCATTTATATTACGCAGCTTTGTGAAACAATGAATTTGTTTGGCTTCTTCCATTGATTGATTCCTTACGTATATTAGATGAATTAGGTTAGGTGGGTAGATAATGAATAGTGCATACTGTGGGTTATAGTTTCCTGTGAATTTGATGAATTTAGGGTTCGTATTGGAACTGAGAGTTTTCGGGATAGGATTACGAACGCCTTATACATCTAACCCTCTCTAACTCGAACCATATAATGTGGTTGAGCAAGACTTATGGAAAGCTGTCATCTCTTCTCAATCGTCGAGTTGATCGGCAAAAACAACATCCTTCGGTTTGTTATCTTTCTACATTATTGCTTGATCATTTAGTTCTGAACATGGGAGCTGTAAGCTCCGTGCTTCGCATGTGATATACAGTGCTTTCCTCTCTCCTGTCTTCGTTTCCTTTTCCTTTGTTCTCTGCCTCTTCAGTGTTCACTCCTCCCCCCCCTCTTCTGCTTTCTTCTTCATTCTTCCATCAAAAGCTCACTCTAAATTTGTTTAGTCTTTAACTTTACTTGGGCCAGAAATGAGGTTTTCGATCTTATGGTTGTAAACCTCATAAATCCGATCCAAAACTTTGGGTTATTAACAGGGTTGTAGGTCGAAGACTTCATCACAAAGCTATTATGTTTGTAGACCTCATGATAGCTAGGAAAAAATTAGGGTTTTAGTAATTGAGACTTTTGTGTTCATTGAGTTTGTTTGTAGTGGATGATGGTTGATCTTGATTTGCGATATTTTGATGATTGTTTTTTATTTATCATTTTGCATTGTCAGTGAATCGCAGTTGGTGTTCCTCTTCTTCTTTCTTATTTATTCTTCCCAGACCCCACGTCCATCGAACCTCAAACCCAAAATTCTTTTTGCCTTCAATCTGACACAGATTAATCTCTTGTGATCAAATGATCTCAGATTCATAGAAGTAACTACGATTCAGTTCATTTGACTACGAATTAGGTAATCACTCGTGTTTTTGCTTTGATTTCGTGTTTTTGCTGCTGAAATTGACTTCATTATCCTCATATTGCAGATTAACTAGGTGTTTTTCTAGACGATATTTTGATGTGTTCTATAATCAATTGATTACAGAACTAACTACGTTTCAGTTAATTTTGCTCTGACTCTGTGTTTTTGCTGCTGAAATTGATTTTATATCTGAAATATACTGTTTCTCTTATATATACATCAATAAGAGTAATGAACATCTTGCATCATCTGTCATCGTCCGAGTCAGTTGCATCAGTGTTTACAGACATGAAATGATCAGGCAGACTACGGAATGTAACCTTAGTCCTCAACACGTCCGGTTCAGTCCCCCCTGACGAGCTCGCACCAGTACCAGTACCAGAACCAGCACTAGCACCGGCATTGCCTCCTGTTTTCTTGCTGTCTTTTTCCTGTAAACTTCTTGTAATATTGATACAAGCTTTAACGACCATGTCTAGAAAATCCTTGACTATGGAAAACAACTGAAGCGGGTGTTTGTCTTTGAATGCTCCCGACTGATAGTACTGTGTCGTTTTCTTCACGTACTCCATGACTCGAGTATTCTCCTCTTGGACTGTCTTTATTTCTGCATCGGCTATTTCGAGAAACTGTTTCATAGCATGATGTGGTTCTTAGAAAAAGCGTGATGTTTTGTAGAAGGTGTCATTTTTTTGTTAGAACATCACGAATTAGGAGTCAAAAAATTACTTGATTTGTTTACGTCGCAAGTTCATATGGCTCCACTCTGCGTTACAAGAGCGTGGAGAGATTGAAGGGTGTTGGGAAACATTCTCTTATTGGTGCCAGTGGAGAAATGAGTGACTTTCAGGAACTTCTGCGTTACCTAGATAAGCTCGTGTAAGTCAATCCATTTGCAGTAAAACTTTTCTGTATTTGTGTTTTGCGAATACTTTGACACAGTTAATTGGACCCAAACGCGTAAAAAACTGAGAGGATCAGCATTTCACTTGGCTCGGCTCGACTCTCTTCGTATATTCCTTAATGGCCGTAGTTTTGTTCAAGCATTTGATTCTCTGATATTTGCAGGCTCCATGATAACATGTGGGATGACGGAAACTCTCTTGGGCCTAAAGAGGTGCATAGCTACTTGACACGGGTTATGTACAATCGACGTAACAAGTTAAACCCATTGTGGAACTCACTTGTTCTTGGTGGTGTGAAAAATGGACAAAAGTACCTTGGAACGGTTAGTCCTGCCATCTTAATCTCAATGCAGTCAACGGAATTCTGAAAGCAACATATTTGATTCTATTTAATGATTTTGCCAAATATGATGTAGGTCAATATGATTGGTGTGCACTATCAAGACAACCACGTTGCTACTGGATTCGGGAATCACCTTGCAGTGCCAATTCTTCGAGATGAGTGGAAGGAAGACTTGAGTTTCGAAGATGGTGTCAGGTTGCTGGAGAAATGCATGCGTGTCCTTCTATATCGTGATCGTTCTGCAGTTAACAAGCTCCAGGTATTTAGTCTTTCCTTAAGCAAGATTTCGGCAAGCAATCTGTTTCTTCTTCACATATCCGTAACTCCATGCTTATTTTTTTGATTTCTTGAATTTCAGATTGCTAAAATCACAGATGCTGGTGTCGACATTTCTCCACCCTACTCTTTGAATACATATTGGGATTTCGGTGCATTCAAAAATCCTACTGCAAGTGCCGAGGGTTCGTGGTAGATAGCTTACCTTGCTAGATTTCAAGTGTGTAACTTATGAAGTATGCATGAACTGAACGTCTGAGCTTCTGTTGTATTTTCGGTTTCTATCTCGTGCTATTTCCAACTTCGGATAAAAAAATTGCTCCGACTGTTTCCCCCCATTCCCATACCTCTGTGGATGGTTTTCGATGCTGAGTTTATAAGAAGCCATGGCGACTTTGTTTTAAGCTACACATCCTATGCTTGATATGGAGTGAACTAACTGCATTGTTTCTCTCTTCGTTTCTTCGGTGTCATAAATTTACTAAATTCATTGTGAATGGCATATAGTTCCATAATACAGAGTACAAAATTTTGATTTTGATTTTTTTTTAATTTTAAAACAGTTGTCTTTTGAAAAAAAATCCAATAAAAATTACTCCGTACTAATACACATAGATGTTGCATTTTTTAATATTCAAATCAAGTTCTTATTGGTCAAATAAAAAATTTGTTAGTAAAAGTGACTACCTGATTTTTAATTAAGTAAATTTGAATATATAAATCTATGTGAAATTAGATTTTTTTAGGCCGACAAATCAAAATGGGTTGAAATTAAAAGGGGTTGAAGACCTTGAAGTTTCAAGAAATGGGTTGTTGTCAAATGATCAAAGTTTCTGTCTTTCTGAGAGTAAGAGGGTAAAAAAAGTACAGGGAGATGATATGCAAACAAGTCATATTTAAGTATTGATCTTAAGTAAGAGGAAGAGGAGAATAAGAGAAAGGGGAAAGAGAAGGAAATGTGGTGGAGGCAGTGCAAGAGAAAAGGGAGGAGAAGGGAATGTGGTGAAGATGGTGCAAGGAGAAAACCGATTTTAGTAGACGGGGAACGAGAAACATGAAAATAAAGAAGAGGAGGGAATGTGGAGGAGGTGAGATGTATTGAAGTAACGGCGTTAAAGTTCGGTAAAATAGATCAAACCAATGAGAGTCATAATGAGAGGCGACAAGGAAGGATGGTGAGGGGAAGGGAAATGAGAATGGGATATAGTGGAGGTAGAGGAACACGAGAATTGTTCTTAGTAGATTAAAATAAAAGGGAGGGATATCGAAGAGGATGACCAATATGAGAGAGAGGAGGAAGAATAAAGGGACTACGTGATATAATTGCACCTTGTTCAGGTCATTGTGTTTTTGGTGATTAAATTAGAGGAAGTGTGCTAAATTTGAAAAGTCGCTTGTCGTTGATGATGAGGAGGTCAGGGGAAGATCAGGTGTGAGAGGACGAAGAGAAGGAAAATGACCTTAGGAAATAAAAAGAGAAGTACAGAGAGAAGGGAGACATTAGGGGAAGGAACGAAGGAAGGAGAACTGGAGAAGAGAGTGTAGAGGAGTAGCACTTATCTAAGTAGATGAGGAAAAGAGGAATACGAAGAGAAGAAGATGAAGGGGAAGAAGGGGAGAAGAAGGAAAGGGTAAGAGATGACAAAAGTAGGTTATATTTAAGAATTGATTTAGATGAGTATAACCGAGGAGAGTAAAAAGAAGGGGAAGGGGGCATATGGAGGACGAAGAGAAGGAAAATTAAATTTGGTATATAAGAAAGAGACATAGTGAGATGAGCAAAAACATTTGAAAAATCGATACCCTCACTGAATCAAATGTCAAAAGCAAGTTATATTTAAGAAACAATCTTTGTTGATGATGATAATGAGTTGAAGGAAAAGTAGGGGGAGGAAGAGGGGAAGCATTGGGGGGAGAAGGAGAGGGCAAAGATTGCGTGAGTAAATGAAGTTGAATGGATAACACACCCTCGTTGAAGTAGTTGACAAAAACAAATCAAATTTAAGGATAATCTTAGACAATGAGGAGATGAAGGAGACTGAAATATGGGATATGCAGGAGTAACCTTAGTAGAAGAGAAAAAAATTAAATGGAGGAGCAACCTTAGTTTAGGTTGTGCTTCCGACACGTGGGAAATGGCCAACTCTGTTGACCCGCACAAATTAAAATCAAAACGTGGCAAATTGATCACTTTCCATGGTACTCCGTATTATTGTCTTGATCTAATTACTTCCATCATTTTGCAATTAATTCCTGAAAAAATAGATATTTCCATATTCCCTTTTAATTGTTTTAATTCTACAGAGGTTACATATATTCTTACTCTATAACAAACCAGAAGACCCGGTTAGCCTCAAAATGTGGCCGAGGTTCGTTGATACCATTACACTTGACTATATGAGCCTTCTATACGAAGTTTTTTTTGATAGAATAGTTGAGTCCAGGAGGAAACAAGGATCTTCTTGTTAGGTTAAAATAATTTGTATCAAATAGGAGCAAGCTATAAAAAACAGAAAGTCATGGAAAATTTGTACATTACTTGCAGTAACATTACTTAAGTTCAAAAATAATTTTGACTATATAAAATACTTTGCATAAAAAAGGATTCACAGTTGAGTCCATACAGAATCATGTATTGTCTTTTGTTTGTTTTGTTTTGTGATGCATTCTTATTCAAGGTCACCATACTGTTTGACTATCTGTCTCTTCATTTATACAGACTTTTGGAGTATTTCTTAAGTTTATGATTTATGTCAAACAAAATACTAGACCTGTTTGCACGACAAGCGCAAATGACAATTTGTCCATTAATTTGGAAATTTGGGCAACACTGGATAGATGACAAACTACGTCAGCATCAAATGTTCTGTCGAATGAAGATATCATGGACAAGTTTGGTATTCTTACGCTGCAAACAGGCGGTTCGGCTGTCTCTGCTTTTGCTTGGGAGCATTTTGTGATGAATACTATGTACTATACCCTGTTTCCCTGTCACCTCGGTGTCTTCATGTACTATCGTAGATTAGTATGTTCTCGGTGTAGGGTACGTTAATGACTCTGTCCCGTCTTAGTTGCACAGTGATGATTATTTATATATGTACCTAATTTGTAGGGGTCACTCATCTTTTACCATACAAGCACACCTCGTGCTATACCTCCAGGAAACCAGCGCAGCACCCCCGCGCAATTTCCATAGCGGTCCCTGCAAGTCCGGTAACGGATTCTCACCTACCGACTAACGCCCCAGAAAGCGCGCGCATCGCGCGCGGTCTCGCTACTAGTATATGTATATATATATATATGTATATATATATATATAGAGAGAGAGAGAGAGAGTAAAGATCAAGTGAGTCCCCCTTTTTCTTTTGAGTCCATAAGTCCTATTTAGAGCCATTGATTTAGATGGGATGGATGGTGGTGAATGAGTCTAGTAATTAAGGTAATAACTATCATATTTTGGAAAAAATATAAAAAAAATCATCTCTCCTCCCTTAATTACCTCCAACCACCTAAAATCTTCTCTCCTCACTTGATCACGTTTTCTCACACTCAATATTCTCATTCAAACTCACCCGCCTAACTAAAACCCTTCACCTTCATCATCCCAAACTCAATCTCTCGACTTCTGCTTTTTTTTCAAAACACACCCGCTCATTCTCTCGTCTTCATCTCTCTAACTTCGGCTCTCACAAAAGATCATCGACGGTCTTAAGAGCAAGCCAACAAAGGGCCGAAAAAAATAATGTGTTTAATGAATCATGTCATATTCTTTCTAGCTACGAATTAATGGTTTATATTCTTTAGATACTTGTTATGTAAATTGGTATTTTTATTATCACCAATGTAACAAAGCTGCTAAATTCTGTGTTACAGTGACTAACTGTACCTGTTACTCTAAGTAACGAATGGTGTTACTATGACAATGAATGAAGTTTACCCAAAATACATGTGGTCTCATAATCAGGTGTTACATTGAGTTATTATAAGTGTTACTTTAATGAACAAATGATGTTACTCTAAGTAATTAATGGTGTTATTCTTTGTCTCATGGTTAAACAATGTTATTATCATCAATTACTCTGACGCATTATATATCGTTCTTTAAAGAACAACAATCGTTAATTTGGTAATGAATGATTTCAATCCAAGCTATCCTCACTTACTTTGGTAATCATTTGTTTAAACAACGCTGCGCTGCTGCCCTCAGTTACTTTAATGCATTATGTCTGTTACTCCAACTAACGAAAGGTGTTACTCCAATAGAACTGAGATGTTACTCTAACCAAATGCACATGTATTAAATAAAATATAGAGTTAATTGCTACGTAGCACAGCGCTATTTGTAAAAAAATGTGTACAAAATCAGTTATTCTTGTAAACAAAAAAAAAGAAAAATATTTTTATCAAGACCAAAGACACAAGTACTCTCAAAACACATGTTCCTCCTCCTCCTCATCTTCCTCAGTGTCTTCCTAAGTTTCTTCATCTTCGTCGTCGTCATCCACTTCATCCTCCTCATCCTCACCAATGAGTGGTTTAGTAGACTATTTAGAGGGTCGTAAGCCTCACCCACATCTCTGCACCATTCCTGTGCATTCGGTTCTTGGCAAATGCTACCTGCAAAAAATTAAAACTCGTTATCCCCTGCAACCAATGTGTTTTACTTCAATTTATATGTTGAGTTACTCTAACTAGTACAGTACGTTACTTTGACATCATCATCAAAACCCTTTTTCTAAACGTTCAGTGTGTTACTATAATTGTCATTAAGTGTTACTGTAACTCAGAAGGTATGTTACTTCAACGACGTTTCTGCGTTAATAGAAATCAAAACAGTAGTATCAGTGGATATCATGGAAAATCTAAAAAAAACATAAAATCCTAGAATCTATAAAGATGGAGAGAGCAATTAACCATTGATACGAAACTATGATGAATGAAATGACAATGAAAGCGATATCAACATGAAAATTGACGTAAAAAAAGAACGCAAATTGACGCACAATGTGTTACTTCAATTCAACGTTACACCCATGTAACCAATGTGTTACTTCAATTCATAAGTTGTGTTACTCTAACTAGTACAGTACGTTACTTTAACATCATCATCAAAACTCTTTTTCTAAACGTTCAGTGTGTTACTGTAATTACAATTAAGTGTTACTGTAACTCAGAAGGTGTGTTACTTCAATAACGTTCAGTGTGTTACTGTAATTGCAATTAAGTGGTACTGTAACTCAGAAGGTATGTTACTTCAATGACGTTTCTGCGTTAATACAAAACAAAACGGTAGTATCAGTGTATATCATGCAAAACTTAAATAAGAAACATAAAACCCTAGAATTTATAAAGATCGAGAGAGCAACTAACCATTGACAGGAAACTATGATGAATAAAATAACAATGATAGCAATATCAACATTAAAATTGGCGTTAAAAAATAACCATTGATAGGAAACTATGATGAATGAAATAACAATGAAAACAATATCAACATTAAAATTGACGTTAAAAAATAACGCAACAATGAAAGCAATAGCAACAATGAAAATTGACGTGAAAGAAATATTGAAACTCACCATTGTTATACTCGATCAATTGCTTATCAACGGTTGAAGAAGATGACGCGGTCATTGAATTCATTGTAACGGGATTTCGAACACAGAGTTGATTGATTGAATGAATAAACGTGATGAAGAAAGGGGTTTTTTTTTCACGTTTGAATGAATGAATGAACGTGATGAATGATGAATGAACGTGATCAAGGGAGTTATTGTTTCCTAAATTCTTGGGAGCTATTTTAGAACGTAAATCTTCCTTTTTTTTCTTTTTTTTTTAATGCAATGCATCTTGTCCATCCATTCTCATCCCATCCAATGGATGGGATGAGGACTTATGGACTCATATAGAGTAAATGGCTCATAAGAGTCTTATATATAAATCTATTATATTAATGTTATGTTTTACAATTCTATGGTAAAAACCTTTAGAATTCATATTTTAAAAACATTATCGTAAAATAAATTATAAAATTGAAATAATTAAATTCGTGGTAAAAAATATTTTCATTAGAGTATAAATTTTATATTATTTGTTTCACATCATGTGATGAATTTATTACATATAACATTTGTAAAATTATCCCACATCGACAAATTATAATATGATGATGAAATTCTATAATATAAATAAGAGTAATCATTCGTTCTTTGATATCTATCAAAAGTCTTTTGAATCTCAAAAATAGTTCTTAAACTATAAACCTTAAGTAATTATCATACATCGATTAATTATGATGAGGTGACGAGATTTTATATTATAAATAAGAGTAATCATTCGGTTTTAAATATCGACCAAGAAATTTTTTTAAATTATCGCACATCGAAAAATTATGATGGGGTAATCGAATTTTATATTATAAATAATAGTAATCATTCGATTTTAAACTTAAACTTAAATAATAGTGAGATGATGAAATTTTATACTTTGTATTATAATTGACGAGCTGATGGAAGACTATAAACTTAAATAAATTATCTCACATCGAAAAGTAATGATAAGTTGATGAATTTTATATTATAAATAAGACTAATCATCCGCTCTTAAATATGAATAAAAAAACATTTAAGTCTTAAAAAGTCTCACATCAAATAATTATAATAAGGTGATGAAACTTTATATTATAAATAATAGTAATCATTTGGTTTTAAATATTAACAAAAAAAACCCTTTGAGTATTAAAAAATCTTTTAGTATGCAAGACTACAAACTTAAAATCATCCCGCATTGAAAAATTATAGTGAGGTGATGAAATTTTATATTATAATCAAGAGTAATGTCGGAGTATGATGTATTATTTTCATTTTTAAAAAAGCTCTTAAGACTATAAGCTTAAGTAATTATCTTCAATTGAAAAATTATTACGAGATGATGAAAGACTATAAACTTAAATAAATTATAATATTATTATGTGACCCGTCTATGACGGATAGTTCTATCATAAACAAGAATTTGCCTGAAAACCTGAAATCGTTCCACTGAACTACTTCTGTATTTAAGGGAATTTGATGCCCAAAATGTAACTACTGGATCTTTTGAAAAAACAATTGGAGAACAGCTAATTATATTAACTCAATTGATATCATAATCCTGAATTCAAACCAATATTAACATGAGTATTCAGAAGGCAGGTCTTATTCACAAAAGGCTTAGTTTGAGCCAGAGAAGTCATCATCCAACTGTACAAGCCCTTCGGCAAGGGACAGATTAAAAAATTAAAATGCTCCAAATTATCTAGCACTATGTACTGTATTTTTTTTTTTTTTGAATTTTTCTAAAATGTTATTTTCCTCTACTTCCATCACATTTAGTTAGGACTAATCCAAATCAAGAAGGCGGCGATGAATGAATGGTTGTATCCGGTAGCATAGCAATTGTCACTATGAAGTATTCACAGCCCACAGGAAGTCCAAATGGGTTTGACATCGAATTCGGCAATAGACGGTTAGATGACACAGAATCTGGCTGCTCGGGGCTCGGTGCACCGGAAAGTGGCTTCACAATCTGACGCTCAATGTGAACTATCTGGCCAATTATGTATGCCGGCTGCCTTGGAAGATGGTCGGTGAACAGTGCCACTGATTCTGCTGAAAGATAATAATTCGGGCAGTTCCGACTTATTGCTTCATACTGTCCCGACGAATTGAGGACAAAGGCAGCCAGTTCATGTACCTCGAAGCGGTTGAAGGAGATTTTTTCTTTATTAGCCTGTCACGAAAACCAGAAAATCAGTATTTCCTATAATGGACACAAGCAATGAGACAAATTAATCCTCTGAATATCCAACATTACCAGTAGACAGTGGCTTACACACCCCATCTATGGCAGGGTGAAAAGGGGGTCAAATATTTGGCGAAAGGGGCTAATATTTCAGGGAATTAGTCACTCAGGGGGGATTACTGAGTATTGACTACAGGCCCATTTGGGTCAAACTGGGTTTCATGTCATTTTCAGGTTACACTTTTAGCAGTTTGAGTCAGGGCTATCAATAACGAAGTTTCAGATTATTCATGCAGGGCTGCATGTATGACAGATTCTGGATATATCCTTGGATGAAGTCCCACTGAGAATTGCGTCGACCAATAACGAATTTTACGAGTCCTTTTAATATAGAAAATATGTGAAGAAATCATTTTCCCACTGGGACAAAAACAAAGATGAACGATGCAACTAACTTATCGGTGAAACAGCAGGATGGTTGCTAAGAGCTCCGGAAAAAAAACATGAAAATTCTGTCAAGCTAGATGACACCTTGTTAGACTATATTGCAAAGCCCTCTAAACCTCACGGTGGAATACACTAAGCATCAGAAAGGCAATCAAAGAGTTGAGACGCTTCTAACTATTTTTTAAAATCTTAATTAACCCCTCGTTTGGATGAGGGAATGACCGACAATTTCTACTGTTTGGATAAAATAAAACCTCTCCAACATAAGAAGGATTTGGGAGGGAAGCAACTTAGCTTCAATATGCCTCCTATTCCAGTACCAGTGACGTTAATCATGACTACAACTAAATGTGTAGTGTCACGTCCAAATCGAGAACTTACCTGTTTTTCAAGTTGATGTTTTGCATACAAAGTTTTAACCAATTCTTTCCTCTCCTCTAATTCCTTTGTAAGCTGTTTGTTTGCAGCTTCAGACTTTGAATACCTATCAAGGAGCTCAGCACGCTGCCTTGCCAATATCCCTACTTTATCAGCAAGGACCCTTATACATGCACAAAACTCTGAAACGCCATCATCTTCTGTGTCGCTTGAAGCACTGAAGAATAAAACGTGACTGAAGTAAGTACCGTACTGAAAGGAAAACAATTATTAAAGGCAGCATATAGAGAGACTCAAGGGATCCTGCGAAATAGTGAGATAGGCAAGTTGGCTGTATGCAACTTTATCCCCGTGTTAACATAATAAGACTTTAGAGATGCCCCATGATAAAATTGCATCAAATGATTTTTGATTCTCAACAAAAAGGCACGCAACCAATACAGTTATAAGATGGAAATTTTTTGAAAGCGGAATAATGACGTTGCTAAATGTCCAATTTCATAAGGTTGCGTTTGGATACTCGGAATTGATTTGAATATCATGAATTCAATTCTTGTATTTGAATTTCTAGAATTCAAAACCAAATCCAAATCCAAAATTGTGTTTACCCTTGGATTTGTATTTGGATTTGGAATTTGGGCGGGTAGAGTCGGGTCAAGGTTATCAATTTTTTTTAAAAAAGTTCTATGAAGAAAAATATAAAATTTTCAAATACGGGAAAAAATGAAAAATAAAAAATAAAAAAAAATCTAACAAGATTATATGGGGAAAAAAAAATTGAGAGATTTGAAATGACTACCATATACTAAGAATTTGAGGGAACCAAATTTGAACTAGGTTGGATTTTGTATAAATTTCAAATCCAAATCCAAGGAGTTCCCAAACGCTTAAAATATTTCAAATCCGAATTTGAAATCCAAATTCAAGTTCCCAAACATACCGTAAGTGAAATTGTCTAAAGCCATTTAATCTTTACCTTGCTAGAGATTGAGCTAAGGAACTCAAGGAATCAGCAAAATTGGCCACTCCAGCAGAAGCATTGACACAGGATCTAAGCCTTTCAAAGAGGCCGCGCATTTTGACAGCAGATGCCCGCAATGTGTTATATTGTGAAGCTCTTCTATCAGCAGCACAAAGATGAGTTTGAGCTTCTTGTCGAGCTTCATGCAAGCAGTTCTCTAAATGAGCACAATTCATCTGCAAAAAGGGAATTATTTAACACATACGCAAGTCATTCAAAAAGAAGTCATTCTATTAGAGAATTTTTAGGTACAAGAACGTTTTTCTCCATAAGATTACCGCATTTGACACTTTGATAAGTCTGAGTAACATAGCCATAAAATGAGATGGCATCATATATTCATATGCAATAACGTGAACATAAGTATGAGTAACATAGCAATAAAATGAGATAAATTGTATGCAACCACGTGACATTCATGTTTCAAATTCCTGCTCCGAGTCCTAAAGTCCCATGTTAAGAAATACTCTTTAAATCCACATACTTATGTACAACGTAGTTATTTCCATTGAATGATGAACATCCAACATCACGACTTAACCATCACTTAAATCAACGGTTTGATTTTCTTGGTTATTCACGGAAAGGGTATTTTGGTCAGACGCATAGCAAACCATCTAAAAGAGTGATGGGAAATTTGAATAACAATTTAAATCCAGTACATGAATTCCTACAACTGAAATCAAGATATCAAAACCAAAGAGATGTGCAAGTAGACTTGGCAAATATGACCCAACCCAAATTGACCATACCTAAACCCAAAAGTATTGCCCAAGGTAGACCTGAAACAGAATTGACCTTATGTACAACGGGACCCCAAAATGACCGAAACAAAAACGAGGGCAAATGACTGATTTGAAACTACCGTAATGACTGATCCGTAACAGCAGGACCCATAATTACCCAAACCAAAGCTATCCCATAGCCAAATAACCCTGTAATAATGTGCTCGAAATTACCTGACAGCGGCCTAAACTATACAGGTCTAAACAAATCCATCACTGCATCATGCAGAGTACATTCTACTTTGAAGAATAACGGATTCAAATGCAGTAAAGTGTATCTTAAAAATACCTGAGATTCATCTAGAAGCTTCCTGCTACTTTCTAAATCTGACCCTATCCTGCCAATCTCATCCAATGCAGATTTAAGCTTAGTTTCAGTCTCAGTCAACTGGCTGGCCTTATCTTCAAGCACATTTTTCAGTTCTACCAGAAGATCTGCACTGGACTGAGCACTCAGACTCTGGTCAGGCGGAACCTCTGAGGCTATGACATTTATAGGATTACCCATGGCATCATATGGTAGAACAGTCCCTAGTTGTCCAAGCATCTTATCGTCATCTTTATCCTCAAGCTGCTGCTCATCACGTTGTGGGTCCATCATAGATGAATCAAGATGAGGATTTGGTGTTCCAGAAGAATCTGTCATACTCTCGTCTACTCCTTGAGCTTTTACGTGCCCATCTTTGGCATCAGATGGGCTAGATACACAAGAAACATCGTCCATGTCACTAGGTCTGCAAGGAAGTTGTCCCTCTCTGTGATCTGAAATTTCTGACCTACAATCGTCAGCCTTTGTTACACTCTTACGTCCATGCATGAACTGATCAGATAATTGCTCAGATAAATCCTCAATGCGCTTTTCATATGATTGGCACTGCAATTGTTTGGCCTTCAACAATAAATTAAGATGTTTTATGTACTCATCTTTCTGCTTCAACGCATCATCTGTCTTGTCAGCAGCATTTTTAAGCAAGTCATCCACTCTACTATCATCATCACACGATCGATAGTCGACCTCAGGGTGCATGAAACAAAGACGGGTAATTGCAGAAGCAAGATCCGCCCTCAGTTTCGCATTTTCGACCTCCATCTTACTAGTTCCAGCAATCTCAAATAGCTCCAATCTGTCAAAGTTGTCCTGAGACTTGGACTTTTCAGAGCCTATATCAGTATTCAATTCAGCATCTGACAAATGAGAGCTATTGTCGGACATAGAAAGAGAGCTCTTTGAAGTTCCATGCTTCTCTGCCTTGAACGGCCGCCCAAACAAAGACTCGGGGGCATAATAATCAATATCTCCAATGTCAATATCAAGCAAGCTAGTGTCAAAAGGCACCATATTGACATCACACTGACTAGGATTATCGAACAATCCCATTGCAGATAATATATCCCTCGGTATGTAAAGCCTTTGAGCATTCGAAAACTCCTCTCGCCTCCTCACTTCTTCTTCCCTCTTTACTGCAAGTTTCTCAGCTAACTGCCCAGCCAAACCCATATACAGTTTCATTGAAGCTTTCCTTCTCACTACCTCTGCAATACAGGCTCTGTAAGCTGGGCCTATATTACGAACCACCTTTAAGCCTTCAAAGACTGAATCTTGACGCTTCAATGCTTCCGAGAAAGCATTAAATTGAAGACGGACATCTTTAATTGTATGTTGGATATAAGCTATCTTTTGCATGTAGTTGTGAACAAATACGTTCATTTCATTCTTCTTCTTTGTGCAGAAATCAAGTAGATTAGTAATTGAAGAATCACATGTCGACATCTTTGGAAGGTGATTCTTGTCATGGACGTCATACATGGGGCCTAAGGCTGAAACAGCATCATGAGGGCGTAGAGAAGAAGACAATTGGCTTGCCAGGCAATCATCAACCAACTTTTTGACTGTACTAACATCCTTGCTGCAAAGCACAAGAAAACATATGATTTGGAAGCAAAATCAAGTATAATGAACAAAAAAATCTGCCAAACAATAATAAGAGATAAAGGCCTATAGTTTCAATAAAATTTCCAGGACACAAGCAATAGCGAATTAGCGATCTGCGAAAACATATCCCCAGCTGTACAATAAAAGGACAGGACTTTGATTGTGAGAAATGTTTTCAGCGATTCAGGTAGGCTAAGAATAGGAGAGAGCATGGAGAGTGGATTGTAATTGGATAAATACATATCCTACGCTCAAGAATAGTAGCACAGTCATTGTAAGAAAATTTATTACCTTAAAGACTGCATTATACTTTTTTGTTCAATGATATGGCTATAATGTTCCTTGATCATCAACTCCAAATCTCTTATTGGCAACGCAGCTTTACTTGAAAAAAGATCTTCAACATCATGTTTGAGCTTCCCAAACACATGCTTAAACTGGGAAACTTTGTTTTCAAATTGCTTGTGTGAAGAATTACAATTCTCCAATGATTTCTTCAAACTTTCTTCCTTCACGAGATCCAATAGACACTTGCGAGAAGATGTTTCGAGAGCTGGCATAAGCCTACAAGATCTTAACTTTTCAATGTCCCTATTAAAGTTCAATAAGAGATCAGAATGCACACGATGCTGCTGTGAGTAACACTTGAGAAAATCCGTGAAATTCTGGTTCAACATCGTAAAAAAGTAATCCAGATTGCGCCTAGCGATATCTATGGCTCTTTCTTGCACCTTCTGCTCTCTCAGAAGCCTTTCACATGTTTCAAATTTTACAATCGTCCGACTGTATATAGCATACCCATACTGGTAATGGTACCGAAACTGGCGCTCATAAGAAGGCAATGCCTTCAATGCAGGATCCATAGCATTATCCAACGGATGAGGATCATGGTTCGGCAATGGTGAAGGTGGGTTTGGTACATCGTGATTTTCAACCAGCTCCGGTGGAGGGGGTCCCGCATTGGCCTGTAATCGAGCTCTATTGAAACAAAACACTTCTTGGTCATCCGACGGTAGCTTGTATGTCCCAAGAGGTACATGAGATTCAAGCTTCATGTCCCCACATAATAAAAGCTGGTCACCAAACTGAATCCCTCCCACTTTTTCGACAAACCTTTGAACCGCCTCAACAACTGTCGATTCATCGCAATCAAGCTCAAACGAATGCCCATTTTCTGCTATGTGAACCAAAAGTTTCCCACTATTATATCCACCAGCGACATTTGAGCTCATTATATACCCAGAACAAGGAAGCCCTTTCACCCAACACTGCCTAAAAAGCTCCCAAATTTATTCCAAATTATAATCCAGCAATCTCAATTTCGCAGCCCAAAAACTAATCAAACGAATATGAATCGCCAAACTTTTGTTCCAAGACCACGGAACCACACCTATAATAATTGTTAACCAGATAACTAAAACTAACAGTAAGATTTAAAAATCAGTGGGAACTTTTAGGGCATCACAAGGATAACACCAAAATTATCCTCCGACTAAAATCAGCAGACCCGGCTTATATTTCTTGAATAAACCCCGAAATTATGAATAACCCACCAAAATAAACTTGATTAAACACAGAAAATCGACATACCCAGATGAAGATTTGTCAATGTAAGATCGAATTCAAAGTCAAAATCAAACCCTTAGTCAAACCCCAGTAGATCCTTGTCAATTCCTGCAAGATAAATGAACAACTTTTATGGGAATCAAAGAGATAATTGAGAAAGAATGGAACTTGGGCAATGAGAGAAAGCAGGAGAAGAGAAGGGGAGATTGAGAATATGGGGCAAGTCACAGGTAATTTACGTAACCCTTTTTGAAAGGGGTTGATTAATTAAGTAATGATGAGAATAAATGGAAGGGGGAATCCACAAGTTTGATTAGGTCTCTATGAATTAGTATATGATCTAACGATTGATGGAAACAGGAGTAAACTAATCAGTAAATTAATAATTAGTACTCCTATTTGATTTGATTTGCTCTGATTGCTTTGCTTTGCTTTAGTTGAAGATATTAATTCTGTTTGTTTTATAGAACTCCAACGATTTTGGGAACACACAAAAGAAGCTTCAGCAAGAAGTTAAAACCGACTGGCTACAACTACAAGATGTATGTGTTGTGGCTAGATAAGGACTCCAACTTCCTTCCAGGAAAGACAATTTTTTTTTTTTTTTTTTTTTTTTTTTTTTTTTTTGGATATTCCACCTGATACCCTCGTGTTTTTTCATATTCTACGTGGTACCCTCATTTTGCTCAAAATACCTTTAACTTACGATAACGCCTAGCTATGTATTCCAAAAGAGACGATTTTAATTTTAAACTGAAGATCTCTTAAAAACGATCCGTTTGGAAAAAAAATCATCACTTTCGGAACTCGGGAAAGAGAGTTATGGTCGGTCAAAGTTTATTCGTTTAAAATCATTTGACTGAGCATAACTCGTACTACAAGTTTTGAAATTGCAAAAAATCAAATCTCAAAACGAGGATCTTGTAAAGACAATGATTTTAGCGAAAATATCGTCATTTTTCGAACCCGTGTACATAAGTTATCGCGATTCAAAGTTATTTTAACTAAAAGGAGGGGTACCGCATAGAAAATGAAAAAACACAATGGTACCAGGTAGAATATCCCTTTTTTTTTTGTAATGTAAGTATATTACTCCCGAGATTCTATGATTGACTCATTTGTTTTTTAGGGGAAAAATAAGAAAGGGAAAATGAGTGATTCAAAAAAAAAGGAAGAAGAGAGAGAGAGAAATTGGTGGGTAAATGTGAACCGCATATTTATGACCTAAAATGGAAAGGGAGTAAAAGATCAAACTCAACCCAAAAAGAAATACGTGCCAATGATAGGAACTCGGAGGGAGTATATATAAAAAAAATCACAAATATACAAGAAAAGTACTAATCAGCTACAACAACGTCTGTAGCCATCTAGCATCTTTATCCTCAACCGGATAATGAATTAATGACTGAATTCTACTCTTAATCTCAAACTTAATCGTTGTACTAACCACCTGTACAACTTTCCCTATCCTGCACTGGAGGTTCGATCCTTTGAGCCTGAATTCCCTAGTCAAACGCTGATGCAAAACTAAATTAAGCCAGCTCTGCACCTCCCGTAAAACCTGCGAACTAAATGAACACCCAAAGAACAAGTGTTACTTAGTTTCCGGATGCGCTTCACATAAACAACATAGATCAATGCAATCTCACCCTAGTATTCAATCCATTCCTGTGAACCAGCCAAGAAATGAATCGCTGTCGAGGAATACTCCACGAGCACCACACAAGTCTCCACCAGCTCACCTTATCCTTCCTATCTCGCAGGCGATCATAACCAGCAGACACTGAATATCCGCTACCATTCCCCTTCCAGACCCCATTATCATAGGAGGCCTTGATAAGCTCCTTAGCCTTACAAATTCTACGCCAAGACCACAAGACATCATTCGGTGGCACATAATCCCCCCCAGTCAGCACCCTTGACATACACACTACTGACCCACCTAACCCACAACCGACTAAGTTGTTCAAACACCAAGGACGCCAATTTCGCCACAGCAGCCTCATTCCAGATCATCACATTACGCAGACCCAACCCACCTTCATCCTTAGGGCAACACACATTTTCCCACGACACCAACGCCCTGCGAGAACTCTCCACTCCGTCATCCCACAAAAAATTCCTACAAATGGCATCAACTCTAGCTAGAATTCCCTTAGGCAATATGAAAACCATAACCCAGTAATGATGTAGCTAAGACAGAATAGACTGGACTAGGGTCAACCTCCCTACATAGGAGAGTTTCTTAGCGCCCAAGTTCGAGATTCCAACAGTAATACGAGATAACATAACAGAACAATCACTCTTACCTAATCTGGTAGTCAGAATGGGAATCCCTAAGTAAGTGAATGGGAGGGACCCCTCAATACAACCCGAGAACTAGAGGATCCTCTCCTTCATGTCTTGCTGTATTCCTGCAAAAAAAAGCATGCAATTTCCAAACACTGATAGTCGGACTATAGGCCCTACTAAAGGTAGCAAAAGCCCTCCAAAGCACCTGAACAGAAGTCAAATTCCCTTTACAGAATAATAATAAATCATCCGCAAAAAGAAGATGACAAAGCTTCAAAGGCCCGCATTTAGGGTGATACTTAAAATCATACTCATTAGTTGCATACCTCAAAATTCTCGAAAAGCGTTCCATGCATAGAGTGAACATGTAATCCCCTATAAATTCTAACGCGATACAGTGGCGGAAACACTGTGGAGTTGGGCTTAAAACACACTGTAACTATGTCTTGATTAAATAAAAACGATAAGTCAATACATAAGCAATAAAACAAAAATGGCTACAAAATAAAAATAAAATAAAATCCATAAAAAGGGTTATAACAATCCATAGTTGAAATTATTAATCAGCGAAGCAGAATTTGTAACTACTCGCTAGCCCACCCGAAGGAAAACACATGTGATCCCCTAGAAATTCTAACGCAATACAGTGGCGAAAACACTGTAGAGTTGGGATTAAAACACACTGACAAACTATATCTTATTAAAAGAAATGGTAAGTCAATACAAAGGCCTCTTTTTACAAAAGGGCTAAAAGTAAAAATCTTCAAACGGGTTTATACAAATCCATAAATTACAAGAATAAAGAAAGAGTAGGATCCATGCTACTCGCTAGCTCACACCCAAAACCCAGCAGCAAATACATGTCATGTTATAAACATAACAGCCACGTCAGTGGGGAGTAACTCGGACGTTCTCCCAGCCATATTATATCATATGGAAAAATAATAGTATTATTATACTGTGGACATGACATAGGTCCACCCCGACGCGGTCACGCGCGGGTTTTGGGAGGCGAATGAATCTCCATATGAGATGATCAAATTGAAATTTAAATCGAAGTTGGAGTCGCCACCGAATTTTATGGTTATTCGGAACCGTTCGAGCCCACTCTATGTTGTAGTGGGCCGTATACAAAATACGGCCCATTTCCGATGTCAGAGTTTATTGGGCTCGTCCCTTTGCAGTTCGATACTGATGCCGACTTGATCGGTTAATCGTATATTGAATGACTCTTGTTGCCAATGGATTCGGACATCCGGAAACCACGGTTCTGAGTAAGGGGTGAGGGTACATGTTGGGAAGTTCACTAAGAACACCCAACCCCGCCCGCACATTAGCGGCCTCTACTAGGATATCGAATGATTTTTTAATACGCGCGTTAGTAATACGATGAATGATATGCAAACATTGTTTTCCTAAGCATGCGAGGAATTGAATGGGTTGCTAAGTCGATTTAATGCATGAAGAATTTAACGTCAAAGTTGAATTTAGCATGTGAGATTCGTTTTAGTATAATAAAACAAATGAAAAAAAAGATGAATTTGCTACAAAAGATGAACAAACAAGTTAGTATCGATTTGTGAATAATAATATAGTAAATATAATAAATGTACGAGATCGAGAAAATAAATATTAATCGAAATCTGAAAAATATTGCTAAAAACGCTGTCTTGTATAAAAAACGAAGTTCAAAAAATAATAAAAAAACGAGAAAGGCGCGTCGTGGCAGCCGGCCGCGCGGCTCGCCCGGGATGCCGGCGAGTCGCGTGTCGGGCTGATTTCGAAAGCGGTTTTTGAAAATTCGATGCTTTTATTAAACCGCGTACGAATATTACATAATTCGTACTCGACTTAATATTTTCGATATTCGTTATATTCGATAATTGACTACGAAATCAATATCAAATACTTCGAATAATTTTAGAAAAGATGTAAAATTTTTAGAAATCGTTTCGTAGAATAATAAAATAAAACGAACGAAAAAGCTAAAAAAAAAACCCGGGTTTCAGGCCCGTGCGCGAGTCGCCTGGGTGTGGCGCGACTCGCGTGCGGGTCTGTCCGATTTTATTTTTTTGTTCGAAATTGCTAATTTTGATAAATCGCGTACAAAATATGAATTAATTTATACTCGATTTATGTTTTCGATATTCGTCGTACCCGATATTCGATTATGAAATCGATATCGAGTATTCGGAATGAATTAAAAAAAAGGTTTTGTAAAAAGAAGTTTGAATGAAAAAAAGATGTAACGATTTTTAATATCGTCGAGATCTTAATATAATTATTTTTGATACAATATTCGATTATAGAAAATCGATATCATATTTTTAAGAATGTTGTTGTATGAAAATAGTTTTTGTAGTATCGATATTAGAAAATAAAAACGACGAACGACCCGTAAAAAGGACGACGAGGAGGAGAAGAGAAGAAAAAGAGAAGTCGGGTTTTGCTACACCCTCAACCTACATGCTTCTGTTTACTCGGATCGGGGCTCGTCGGGACGTGGCTTGGGCACAAGAGCGTCGAGTAGATGTCGGTGAGTTATGGTGGTTCGGTTTGGTCGTGAAGGGTGTCGGGTATAGGGCCGGATTTCCTTCGGGTTTTGGATGAGATATCGGTTCCTCGGTGCCTAGTTTTTATGCTTGTATGAATGTGTGTGTACAGATGTCGATTTCTATATTTGATGTTATGAGTGTATGAGAATAATTGATGTTGTAGATCGATGATTGATGATGAATGAATTTTGAGTTGTGCAAGGGGCTATTTATAGGGAGTTCCCGACCTTGGCTAGGAGAGTTTGAACTACCGCTTAGGATAGGAAACGTAAGAAGCTGAAAGGCATGAGGGTTCCGCTTGCTTGTCGAAGAAGCAAGGGAACACGGCTGGTTTGTGCTGCTCGGCCGAGTGTTTGCATTCGGTCGGGTGTTTGAATCGGTTTTCGGATAGGATTCCTACTTGAGATCGAATTCCATCCTTAAACGGATTTGTTTAATATTTTGTGAAGCTGATTTTTCGTAGGATTGGAGTATGAATCAGCCAAGTGAGGTGTCACGGCTGACTCACGTGTCTCGGGAAAATTCTTGACCGGGTTTTGACTCGTCGCTAAAAGACGGTTTTACCCCTGGTGTCGGAATCGACCCAAATTAGTCTTATTTGACTCGAAACGACCCACTGGGCCTGATTTTGAGGTTAGTTTTGTGAGATATGTACTCCATAATGAGCCCAAGCCAAATGCCAATGATTTTGAGCCCGTTTCTAAGTATTTGAAGCACGTTTGCGTCCGATCATCATCGGGTGTTTGTCGGAAACTGCTATAGACACCTGGCGGTCAAAATGTGGGTGTCTACAGAGCCCCCACTCTGACTGAGGCTTGGACAAGGCGAAAGTCAGAGTAGCTACCAGGCCAATCAAAGATTAAGACCTGGCAGACTTCCGGTCGGGTCGTTTAAGGTCCATTAGACCTGCGTAAAGGGCCCGCCGGCCGGAGACTAGAAATGTACCTAAGTTGATGATGATAACTCCGTGGAGAATCGGACTTGTCGTATAAGTCTATGCCGCTGGGGGAGTTATGTGAATTGCGCGGTCTTGAATTGTACCTGTATAAGTTACATAAAATTTTGCATGCAACATGTAGGTGAAACAAATATGACTCGCGCTGGGGAATAAAAAATGATTTTTGCTTAGTTTTGAAATCGAAGTCCTGAAAGCAGCTCTCGTGCTAGGAAATAGGTTTTCAAAACTGAAATGGGTAGAAAAGAAATTTGCAATTTAAATAGACCGAAATTTGACCTTGTCGAAAAGGGTTTTCTCAAATGGCTAAGTTTTGTAGATTTTTAAAAAAAATGAGAATTTGAAGAGAGAGACCTATCGACAGACTCGACGCTGGGCGTGACCGGACGAGTTGACAGACACGACTGGACTCTCGAGGGGTTAGACCGTGACTCGGTAGGGGGGTGAGCCACCTAACAAGACTCTTAAGTTGCGCTATTCCGTAGCCTAGGCGAGTGGCAACATGGTCGAATCCTCGGAATGGGACGGATGTGCTATGGAGGGATTGCAATAGTCTGTAATGAGACTGTTTTGGCATGACATGACTTTTAGCAGTAGCAATGCCGTAGTCTAGTGCTCTTCTGGATTTTTGGGTACATTTCCAAAGTGGGTATTGCCCCGAGTCCTGACAGATTCTTGTCTTCGACTGAGACGAGCACTAGGACACACTATAGAAAGGAGGCTAGATTTTTGAATTTTATCTGGATTTTGTGAGTGGATGGAGGTTTTCTGCCTAAGAGAAGCCCCCTGGACGACAAAGCTAGCTGTTGAGAACATGACGGTGTCGTGACCGGAATGATGGTGCTTTTTGAATGTGTGTCAATGTGGGTGGTTGTGCCTCTGTTGAAAGGCTGCCTATGTATTCACGTGTAGTGAAATCAAATCATGCCGTAGTTCAGTGTTGAAAGATATATTATGGTGCCTAGTCTAATAGGACTTTGTGTGTAACTAGCCATAGCAATGATGTAGGCTAGGTGCATTCCCAATGATGTCTTGATCAAAGGGCTAGAATGATTAGGATATTGATCCTGTGACTGTGAGCATTCTCCGGGATATCCCCAGAGGTGGTGTGCACTATTTGGGCATGTTCTATGCCGACTGCAAGTTAAATTCCCGTGTTTGGGGTTGGTAAGTGGTTTGAATGAGAAGAATTGGGATGGGATTTTAACGAGTTTTGCTCTCGGGGATTTTAACGAGTTTTGCTCTCGGGGATTTTAACGAGTTTTGATCTCGGGGATTTGACGAGTTTTGCTCTCGAGATTGTGTATGATTAGGTAAGGGATTTGACGAGTTTTGCTCTCGGGTCTTTGATGGTAGGATTTGTCGTGGAATCCCAACCGTCAATAAAATAACCGGCTATTCCTACGGTAGATAGGGCAAGTCGGGTCGAATCCACGGGGACGGTAATGTATAGCCTAGACTAAGGTCGCCTAAATACTAGACTAAGTCAACGAGCTAAGCTAATCTAGGAATGGTAGAGAGGGGAGAAAACTAGCCTACAACTAAGGTAACGGAGAAACAAACAAAGAAAACGGGCTAGGATTAGGTCGGGGTCAAAGGGGTAACGAAATGGTCAAGGGATAACTAGAGCGAAGGAGGTAGTAGGGTAATCTAGGTTGGTCCAGGCTCTCGCAACTTAGACTCACCTAGAGGTTTCACCTAAAATCCATCTCGGCGACACACATGACAAACGGGGTTACTAGCACGCTATGGTGGCCTAGGTCGCATCTGGGCTCTCGCTACTTAGACCGACCTAGGGGTCGTCCTCACCGGGCTCTCGCAACTTAGTGAGGGAACCGAACCCACAAACAAACTATCCCCCACAAGAGAAAGGCAAGAAAAACAAGTATTTGCAACTACTAGTCAATCAAGCATTTCAACAAACATGTGATGTGCACCAAACCAAGAGGAAACCCAAATTTTCCACCAACATCTCCAACAAACCCTTAATCATCCAATTAACACCCTAATCACCCTACTAACCCTAGCAAGAACACTACTCTAACATAATCAAACTATAACTAACAAGAACAAGATGGATCAACATAAGAAAACAAAACAAACAAAGACAAACTAACAAGTATGAAGAACAAAACAATAATCTAGAACTAAAGATTGAAACTTGAATATCATAAATAAAGATTAAGAGGAAAAGGAAGAGGAGATTACCATACTAGTGAAGAAGAAAGAACAAAACTTGCATTAATGAAGAAAAACCCAAAACAAACACCCAAGGTTGTCAATCTTGAATGGGTCTTGAAGAATTCCCTTAATACAAGACTAAACTAAGATTAACTACTAATTACCGACTAATCTACACTAATCTAATCCAATCTCACCTAAAGTAGTCTAGGGTTTAAGGTCTAATGAAGTGCCTCCTCATTAACAAAACAAGGGAAGAGTATATATAGGGTTACAAGTGGAAAGGAGAAGAAAGAAAGGAGTGCGGCCTGAATTGGGCTCATCCCGTTCGGGATGAGTTGGTCCCGTTCGGGATGGACCCTTCACAGAACACCTCTCTTTTGTGCACCTCAACCGGAACCGGTTGAGCCTTATAGGCCTCCTTTAAGCTTCTTTCGGTCCCTCCTTGCTTCTCATGGGTTTCTCATCGATTCTCGGGACTCGGGATCGGGTCTCGGAGGCTCGGGACTCGGGATTGGATCTCGGAGACTCGGGACTCGGGACTCGGGATCGGGTCTCGGAGGCTCGGGATTGGGTCCCAAGGTCTCGGGGTCGATTCCAAGGCATCGAGTCATCGTTCCTTTACTCCGTTGGCTCCAAAATGTGTATGTATCGAGTCGGAATCGCTCCAACTCTTCCAAATCGGTCTCGGGAACCTGAAACGAACTAAAGGAAGCATAAGAAGCCCATAAACCGCTCCCAAGGAGCGATTCCACAAGGAAAATGGGACCAAAACACTACGAAATAGGCACTACAAACCACACTTATCAGTCTTTGACGAGTTTTGATCTCGGTTTGCATATGGTGATTGTGAATTTTGTTATGTAAAGGGGAAGCTGAGTAAAATGGCTCGAACTTTGATCGGGATATGTTTGATGATGCGGGATCTGGTTTCCATGTCTGGCCCTAATGGTTAGGGGTATCCTATGGAGCTTGAATCCTCAAAATTCCGGGCTGTCTTTAGCCTGGGTCTCGGGAAGGTCTTGAGGGTTGTAATGTGGGAAGGCTAAATGTGGTGTTAGTTGACCAGCTTGATTGTTTTTCCCTTATTGGATGGTATGAGTATTGATCTTGAGTGGACCGTTGACCACGGTCATGGGCATTTGAATATTTTGTTGGTTGACCTCTTAGCCCAGGTCATGGGATCTTCATTTGTGTTGACCATTCTGGTCGTGGATGCTTTTTTTTTATGATGGCCTGCTTTTTTGTTTTGGCCTTTTGCTTTTTTTCCTTTTTCATGGACTTTCGATTTCTTTTTTTTTTGTCCAGTTTTTTGTCTTTTTTCTGTTGGTCAGACTAACACCGTGGGTAGGTATGGTTGATCTTGTCGGAGGGGTGTTTATTGTGGGAAATGGGCTTGCCTCCCGTCTTGAACCCCAAACTAGGAGACTACCTAGATTTGTCATAGGATTCGATACCGGTCCTGCTAAGGGTAGTTTTGTGGCTTTCTATGTCAGACATGGAACATGTAAAGGAAAGCACGGGTCTCGATTTCCTGTAGTCATTATAGATGTGCCTGTAATAGTCACGTGCATGTGCTCACAGTGTATGATGTTGTTGATCATGTTCTCGGAAACACATAAGGAAAATATATATGAGGAATAGAAAAGCTGATTTTATTGAATTTTTGAAAAGGAGGACGGAATATAAATGACTCTGACTCTGATTTGGAAATGAGGATGTAGGGAATCCTAGACTCGGACTTAGACTTAGACTCGAATCAAATTCAGACTTTCGGATGCTCGGTTGGTTGTTTTTTTTGGTAAGGTCTTCGACAGGTGCCACGACTCGCCTAAACTCGGTTTTGCGCAAATGCAAGAGAGGGAGTCAAACTAGACACGGTCCGGGGTGACGGGAATGGCTACGATTCATGGACCGGGATACTCGAACGTTGTCCTGGACGAGGTAACGACCATGGCTTGGACTTGACGATGAGACTCAAGCTGCACGAGGGTGAGTCCGAAAATGGGGCGACCATGTTTGACTCGGGTTAGACTCTCCTAAGACAAATGTGTAGGGTGCGATTCTCGGGGTGACCGTGATTAATCGCTCCGTCGGAGAATAGCCCCCAAGTGAGGCTAAGGACTCAGATAGGACTCAGATGATGTGGCATCTAAGTGGCTCGAAAGTGGGGTATGTGAGACACGTGTAAGACATGACCCTTAGAGCAATCGTGATTGACCGCTCTGATGAAGGGTAGTCCTCAAGTGGGATCAAATATTTGGTTAAGACTCGAGTGTCGGACGAGTGACCCTTAGACGTAGGGGTCACGAACCTTTTGTTATAGGGCTATGCCTTGTAAAAGGTTGACTCGGAAAAGACACTTAGATGGGCGACTCGTGAAAGGTGGGCCTCCTTTAAGATACAGCTGTGTGGGCTGGGCCTTGTTCGGAAGGAGGTTCACGTGAGACATTCCTCAGACTTCTAGACTCGATTGTGTAGACGGGTCGACCCTTGTAGGAGTATGTCCTACGTAGGTGGGCCTGGCCTTAGTCTAATAAGGCGGACTGGGATGACCCGACACTGCTAAATACGGGAAGTCCTAAGAAGAGGAAGGTTTTGAAATTGAAGTTTTGAAAGCCCGAAGAAAAATTCGGAGAACCGGCCCTTTTTCGAAAGAAAAACGGAAAAGGTGGACCGGGGACGGTTTTGAAAAGTTTCGAAAATATTTTCGAGTTTTGAAATGGGCGTAATACCGGCTAAAAATAGGCTATTTTGATTAAAATCGTGGATCCTAAATTCGGTATATGTCCCGGGTTTTGAAATTGGATATTTTGAAAAGGATGCTATTTTGAAAAAAAAAAAAAAGGCGGTTTTTGAAAAACGACTTGTAAATCAGGTAGCACGTAGTCATGGAAACAGTATAACGACGCCATGTATGCTCTAATTCTAAGTCTCGGTCAGTCTGTAAGGGTCTATACCAATGTACACAGCCTATCGAGAATCGGGGCGGACTTCCTAAGTCGAGTTGAGCTTAGAACATGCCGTAAAACCCATACGAATCGGCTAATGGACACCTTCGACATATCCAATTTGGACTACATCGATAGTATAGTGGGACGTCGGTCACCAGTACCGGCCCGGGAAAATATGGGGTTATGCATGAACCGTAAAACTAAAACATGTATTGTATTAGTCAAACGATTTCTATTCGAGTCTCACCCTGAGGATGCTGAAGGTCAGTAACGTATCAGCTAATCCCCAGCGGAGTAGCCAAATTGTGGACATGACATAGGTCCACCCCGACGCGGTCACGCGTGGGTTTTGGGAGGCGAATGAATCTCCATATGAGATGATCAAATTGAAATTTAAATCGAAGTTGGAGTCGCCACCGAATTTTATGGTTATTCGGAACCGTTCGAGCCCACTCTATGTTGTAGAGGGCCGTATACAAAATACGGCCCATTTCCGATGTCAGAGTTTATTGGGCTCGTCCCTTTGCAGTTCGATACCGATGCCGACTTGATCGGTTAATCGTATATTGAATGACTCTCGTTGTCAATGGATTCGGACATCCGGAAACCACGGTTCTGAGTAAGGGGTGAGGGTACGTGTTGGGAAGTTCACTAAGAACACCCAACCCCGCCCGCACATTAGCGGCCTCTACTAGGATATCGAATGATTTTTTAATACGCGCGTTAGTAATACGATGAATGATATGCAAACATTGTTTTCCTAAACATGCGAGGAATTGAATGGGTTGCTAAGTCGATTTAATGCATGAAGAATTTAACGTCAAAGTTGAATTTAGCATGTGAGATTCGTTTTAGTATAATAAAACAAATGAAAAAAAAAGATGAATTTGCTACAAAAGATGAACAAACAAGTTAGTATCGATTTGTGAATAATAATATAGTAAATATAATAAATGTACGAGATCGAGAAAATAAATATTAATCGAAATCTGAAAAATATTGCTAAAAACGCTGTCTTGTATAAAAAACGAAGTTCAAAAAATAATAAAAAAACGAGAAAGGCGCGTCGTGGCAGCCGGCCGCGCGGCTCGCCCGGGATGCCGGCGAGTCGCGTGTCGGGCTGATTTCGAAAGCGGTTTTTGAAAATTCGATGCTTTTATTAAACCGCGTACGAATATTGCATAATTCGTACTCGACTTAATATTTTCGATATTCGTTATATTCGATAATTGACTACGAAATCAATATCAAATACTTCGAATAATTTTAGAAAAGATGTAAAATTTTTAGAAATCGTTTCGTAGAATAATAAAATAAAACGAACGAAAAAGCTAAAAAAAAAACCCGGGTTTCAGGCCCGTGCGCGAATCGCCTGGGTGTGGCGCGACTCGCGTGCGGGTCTGTCCGATTTTATTTTTTTGTTCGAAATTGCTAATTTTGATAAATCGCGTACAAAATATGAATTAATTTATACTCGATTTATGTTTTCGATATTCGTCGTACCCGATATTCGATTATGAAATCGATATCGAGTATTCGGAATGAATTAAAAAAAAGGTTTTGTAAAAAGAAGTTTGAACGAAAAAAAGATGTAACGATTTTTAATATCGTCGAGATCTTAATATAATTCTTTTTGATACAATATTCGATTATAGAAAATCGATATCATATTTTTAAGAATGTTGTTGTATGAAAATAGTTTTTGTAGTATCGATATTAGAAAATAAAAAACGACGAACGACCCGTAAAAAGGACGACGAGGAGGAGAAGAGAAGAAAAAGAGAAGTCGGGTTTTGTTACACCCTCAACCTACATGCTTCTGTTTACTCGGATCGGGGCTCTTCGGGACGTGGCTTGGGCACAAGAGCGTCGAGTAGATGTCGGTGAGTTATGGTGGTTCGGTTTGGTCGTGAAGGGTGTCGGGTATAGGGCCGGATTTCCTTCGGGTTTTGGACGAGATATCGGTTCCTCGGTGCCTAGTTTTTATGCTTGTATGAATGTGTGTGTACAGATGTCGATTTCTATATTTGATGTTATGAGTGTATGAGAATAATTGATGTTGTAGATCGATGATTGATGATGAATGAATTTTGAGTTGTGCAAGGGGCTATTTATAGGGAGTTCCCGACCTTGGCTAGGAGAGTTTGAACTACCGCTTAGGATAGGAAACGTAAGAAGCTGAAAGGCATGAGGGTTCCGCTTGCTTGTCGAAGAAGCAAGGGAACACGGCTGGTTTGTGCTGCTCGGCCGAGTGTTTGCACTCGGTCGGGTGTTTGAATCGATTTTCGGATAGGATTCCTACTTGAGATCGAATTCCATCCTTAAACGGATTTGTTTAATATTTTGTGAAGCTGATTTTTCGTAGGATTGGAGTATGAATCAGCCGTGTGAGGTGTCACGGCTGACTCACGTGTCTCGGAAAAATTCTTGACCGGGTTTTGACTCGGTCGCTAAAAGACGGTTCTACCCCTGGTGTCGGAATCGACCCAAATTAGTCTTATTTGACTCGAAACGACCCACTGGGCCTGATTTTGAGGTTAGTTTTGTGAGATATGTACTCCATAATGAGCCCAAGCCAAATGCCAATGATTTTGAGCCCGTTTATGAGTATTTGAAGCACGTTTGCGTCCGATCATCATCGGGTGTTTGTCGGAAACTGCTATAGACACCTGGCGGTCAAAATGTGGGTGTCTACATATATCAAAAAAATTAAAATGGAAAACATTAAATGATATAATAAAAATAAGCTTTCGGATAAAACTTAAAACATTTGGAACAATAAAATCAGAAAAGTTTTCAGAAGAAAACTTCGAATATTTGCCAACCTGCAAACCAAAAGTATCGATAATAATAAAAATATTCAAAATGGCGTTATGGATAGGATTAGTGTAGACGGCTACACTTTCACTAGGAGAATACTAAAACTAGCTTCGAGAACTTAATCCAAACAAATCAAACCTCGATCTCTAACTAGGCTACTCAACTATAATAGGACGACGACTTATAAATGCGTGGCCCTAGTTTAAGATAATATGCACACCCCTCCCGAGCACCATAAATACTCAGTTCAACCCGACGGCGTCTTACACTACGAGGCACGAGTTTAAGGTCAAAATGTACACACACTCCCGAACACCATATATGCTCGGTTCAACAACCAGTATGCCCCATAAAGACACACCAGCCTTATAGTTGATGGCAAAAACGTAAACCCCAGAATATTTTACTCTAAACCTCACACTGGTCCATATATTCCATAACTCCAAAACAAGCCATTATCGATATAAACAAGAGATATAATCATTATGAATAATATGAAGATAAAAGAAATAAACATTTTATATTAAAAGGGAAACTTTCTATAAATAGAAACTTACTAATTTTAGAAACTTACTTAAAATAGAAAGTCTTATAGAAAATACGCAATTTATAAAAATAAGTGAAATGTATTAAAAATAGCATTTCTAACGAAATTAACACTTTATTATTATCGTCGTTATCGTAACTTTAATATATTTCTAAATTCGTTACTCAAAATATAAATAAAATATAATAAGTCAATATATAGTATTTTATAAATAATTAGAAAATCGAGTTAAAACCATGAATTTTTAGAAAATAGATGTTTTAAGAAAAACGACATCAAAATTAATTGAGTTGACGAGTTTTATAAATTAAACGAGATTTTATAAAGCTTTCGAATTATTTTTAACAAATACATTTTATCAATAAATAATACTGATTTTACTAAAAATAATCAATCGTAGACAAATGAGAAATTATTAGGGAAAATAGTCTCGACTAAAAATGTATTTAAAAACAAAATCGACTATTTTCTCATTTATTAATATAAGTCGTAAAACGAAAATTAATTCATTGAACAAGTATACAAATCTCGATTATAATATAAAAATACGATTTTGAGTTAAAATTATTAATTATCGAAATATGACAAAAATATGAAATTGACATTATTTAGTTATTAGTGTCACGATAACCAACAAAATATTATAACGATCGTAAATAATTAAATTACTAACGATTTATAAAACGATATCGAAAATCGTAAAATATTCATAAGGCACACGATTTATAAAATAATATTTTTAGCAAATAATAAATAGCTAAAAATTAGAAAATCGAAGTTAAAATATTTACTACATACTACTACTCAAACATACGATATAAAATCGAGTAACGTCCTAAAGTTACCTTAGGTCGACGGCGAATCGATCACGTACTTGTCTACTTGCATAGTCTGAGCTCCAAATCTTCATTAGCACGCTTTAACCTTCGTGTCGTGAATCGCTAGCCTTCCAAGTATGCTCCACTACGAAATTCGAGACATAAAGAACGGAAACAAAGAAATCGGAATAAGGAATGACGGAAATGAATGGAGATGTCACGGGACGACAAGGGAAAGCAGCTGAAAGAAGATCGATGAAACAATGCAAAATTGAAGAAAGATGAATGATGCTGGATGACAGAAACGAGCTGCAACCAAACGACCTCAACGCATATCAGCACGATAACGAAACACGGTGCGAAACGATTCACAACAATAGTACAACCGTAAAAGCAGGAGAGACAGCAGGTACATATGACGAAACCAAACATCATTGGCAGTAGTCGGTAGCACAATACATTAATAAGACGACCACATCCAACAATATCAGCAAACGTGCACATCCAAGACGACACAAGACGACAAGTAACAGTACAGGACATCAGCAGCGGCGTAACTATACAGAAGCAACAAGAAGCAATCCAGAACGAAGAAGGGGAAGAGAAGAAAGGGGAAGAAGGGTCGAAAAACAACATCAACTGCGCAGAAATAGAACAGTAGCAGCAACGCAAAAGAAGAAGAAGGAGATCGAAAAGGAAAAGAACAGCAGCAGCGGCAACAACACGCAACAGCACGCAGCAAGGGCAGAACAGAAAGTGAAGAAACGGACAAGGATGAAAGCAAAACAGCACACGACAGCAATAATTGGACCCGAACCAAGAACCGAGGACAGAAACATCGATTCAACGGACAAAAGGAAGACAAATCGACAAACACAGCAGTAAACGAAGCAGCAACAGTTTGAAGAGGAAGCATACAAACAGCATACGAGAAACAACAATGATGACGGAACGAAAAGAAGGAAGTACGGAATAGTTCGTAACCTTCCGTCAAAACAGGAGCAAAAACGGAAGAGGGAGAAGAAGAACAAACGGCCAACAGCAAACACGAACATCAGCAGCATCAACACGAAACAGATTGCAGCAGTGAGCAAACAACACGGCAGTAGAAGCACGGAGCACGAAACAGAGAAAAACAGAGGACGGAAATAGAGATGGTTGAGCGTGAATGGACAAAGGGGGTAAGGGACGATAGAAACAAGGAGGAAAACGAAGAGGAGGACAAAGAGGTAAGTTGGCAGTCAAGCAAAAGAATAAGAAAGAGGAATGAAGAGGTGGAAGGGTGGATTAAAAGAAGGGGGATTAACGTAATGAATGGGTGGAGAAAACAAAGCAAGTAAGGTGTACTTAATTAGTGGGAAAACGAAATGAAAAGAAAAAGGGGAAAGAACGTAAAACAAGTTGAATATACGTAGTATACGGACTAAATAAATGAATCGGGTTAGGAAACGAATTCCGTAACGAAGTTGACTGACCCACGAGTTGAATCAAAAACGACTCGATAAAATTAATAAATAATCGAGCCGTCAAATAGAATGAGTAAATAAAATATTTGAGACGAAAATGAGGCTAATGGAAAGAAAATAATTAGACGATCAAATAGTATTTCTCGATAAATAATAAATTTTCGATAAAGTGAATTAAATTGATTTCTCGAGGAAATGTAATAAATATTTTGACGAAACTTAATATAAATGCACTTCGAGACGAAAGTAGAAATTCGAGTTTAAATATAAATAAATAAATAATTTAGAATTTAAAACATCGAAATGGATTTTCGATAAGAATTAAATTAATTGTATGAAATAAATCAAAACAGAATTAAAAATATGTTTTAAATATAAGAAGTGTTTCCGAGTCAAATATAATTTTAGGAGTTTGAAACGATTTAAACGATAAATTCGTTTTATAATAATTTTGAGAATTACGAATTAAATTGTAAATATAAAAATACGAACATTATTTTAAATTAATTTAGATTTATAAAATCAGGGGTGTTACAACACATATATCTGCCGTGTTAAAAACATAACAGTCACAATCAGTGAGGAGCACCGACGAAGTTCTCCCAGCCATATTACAAGATTTTAAAACTGTAATTACTATTATATAAAAATAGTAAAAACGGAAAACATTGAAACGTCATAATAAAAATAAGCTTTCGGAGAAAACTTAAAATATTGGAACAATAAAATCAGAACAAGTTTTCAGAAGAAAACTTCAAATATTTGCCAACCTGCAAACCAAAATATATCGATAATAATAAAAATATTCAAAATGACGTTATGGATAGAATCAGTGTTCAAGGCTAGACTTTCACTAGGAGAATACTAAAAACTAGCTTCGAGAACTTAGTTCAAACAAATCAAACTTCGATCTCTAACTAGGCTACTTAACCATAATAGAACGACGACTTATAAATGCGTGACCCTAGTTTAAGACAACGCACACCCCTCCTGGGATTACCTGTCACCCAGTTCAACTTATGACGGCGACTTACTGCGAGGCCCAAGCTTAAGGTTAAAATGTACACAACTCCCGGGATACCTGTCACCTGATTCAACAACTAACGTACCGATTTCTGATACACTAGCCTTGTAGTTGATGGCGAAAATGTAAATCCCAGAATATATTACTCTAAACCTCACACTTGTACTTATTACATAAATCCAAAACAAAGCCATTATCGATATTCAAAAGATATAATCATTATAAATAATATGAAGATAAAAGAAATAATCATTATATTCTAAAAGAGGAAACTTTCTATTTTAGAAAACTTTTATTTTTAGAAACTTTGCTAAAAACAACATCATATCAAAATATCAAAAATATTAGTTCGTACTAATACCACATTTTTTTGTAAACATTATAGATTTATAAAACTAATACTTTTGGCCTTAACGATATTAATTTCTAAAACAAGAACAATTGGGTTTATGAAATTATTGAAATGTGGTACAAGTGTTTATGAAATGGTTATAAATATCTTAAACGTTTTAAGACTACTAATTAGGGTGTTTCCAAAATTCATAAAACTAAAATTCCCTAATTATTAATAGTTTCGACAAAACAAACATAAATAGGATTTTATGGCAAATATCAAAACAAATCATTTAACATCATTTATTAATTAAACACTTAAACAAATTTAGGACATCATAAGGGGTGATTTAACTTATAAACTCTCAGATTTCAAAACTCTCAAAATAGGTGGAAAAATAATTTATTTAGCTGAAACGAGACATTTTATCGGTAATTCGTAACTTTGCTCAAAAATTGATACTACCATTTAAAGACTTCAATAAATAGTGTAAAAATGACGTTAATTAGTTAAAATACATATTTGGACATTCTGTCCAGAAAAATAATTTTTCCAGAATCTTTAAACTCGGTTTTTAAAGGGTTTTCTCGTTAATCGTCTAATGTCGACAATAACGATTATTAAAAATAGTAATTACAAAGCGATTTAAGTATTAATATCCAAAAATTATTATTAAATCTAAAAATTATTATTTTCCAGAAACTATCAATTTTTCCAGATTTACGAAATTCCATATTTCACAAATTTCAATAAAATCGTCTTTTAAAACCCGTTTCCACAATTAATGATTCTCTTAATAAAACTTGTCGTTCCTAATATTTTATTAAAGAAATAAAATCATAAAAATAATTTTTTATCAATAAAATATCATGATTTTTTTTTTCCAGAATCAAAATAAAATCAGAAATTGGGAATTAAAATGACAAACACGGTTTTAACGATAAACGACGATTTAAAGTGATTAATTAATTCACCCACTTAACAATTCCAAAAAATTATGAAAAAATTCATAATATTCTTTTTCATTGAAAAGGTTATACAAGACAAATTTCAGATTAAAATAAAATATTTAAGTATAAGAACTAAAAATCGGCTTTTAATCGTTTTTGTCTATAAACGGTAATATTTTAATAATCGATACATAAAATATCAGAAAACTACAAAATTTTCAGAATAGTCAAAAAAATCATTTTTAAAGAAGATATTCATATTTTATATGTTTACGCCAAATATTACGATTTTACAAAGCAATATAACAATTAATCGTTAATCTCGTAAATGCGATAAAAATACCGAAACATGCAAATTTTTACGATTTAAATTTTTGTCAGAATATGAGGCATACATATATTACCAAAAATAAAATTATAATTATATGCATGCAATTACACAAATAAAATCATGCAATACCGAGTAACATCGACGTTACCTTCATTCCAAATCCGACAAATCCGAGTCTACGATAAATTCATCGGCTTCGAGGTCATCCAAGAACCTACATCACACGACATACATAGTACAAAAATACCATGAGAAAAATAAAAGAATCACGGTAAATAACGATCGGAAATAACATCGATTATTACCTTAACGAAGGAAACAAAATAACGATTAATTTGGAGATGAAAATGAGACGATCAAGACTCGATTTGAGACAAAAATTAGCTGGAAAAGTTGTTGGGATTCACGACCCAATGAGAGGAAAATGAAGGGTATTTGTTTTGTTTAATGTAATAGAATGAAAATGAATGGAGAAGTGATAAAATGTAAGAATGAATGTGGTCTTACAAATTGATAAAAACAATGTTAAACCATCCAAAACCACCAGACAAAATGAATGAGAGAGTGTGTGAAGAGTCTTGCAATAAGTCCAAAAATGATCGTAGGAAAATAAAATATCTACGGCATTAATCATATTATAAAACCAAGTGTTAAAAAAATGTGAAAGTGTGTGACCAAGGGTGTCACGGTCCAAAAAGGAGTCAAAAGTGTTTCTTTTAATTATAGATTTCTTAAAAATAAGAATCGTAAAATTATTAAAACTATTTCAAAGCAATTTGAGTAAACACCGCGTTAGAAAAAAATTATTTACGAAACTTCGTACAAAAATCATTAAAGGCTAAATTTTCGTAAATAAAAACATTTCTTAGTTGGTAATATTATACAAATATGTTCGGACGTTTTTATAAAAATAAATAACTCTAATCCAAGCTTAAAAAAATAGTTCGTAGAAAAATGGGGTTCTTCCTTAAATAAATGAATAGTTTGCGATGAAAGCTTAATAAATAGATTTATGATAGAAAAATAAAATAATTAAAATCTTTTAATGAAAATAAATAATATTTGACTCAAAATAATAAGAGCTCAGAAAGATGAAGGAAACAGAAGGCGAAATTGACACAAAGTCATGACAGAGTCACAACAGAATAATTAACGGTGCTAGGAAAATAGCGGGTGTTACAGAACAACAAGGGAGAGATGGGATCCCTTTGCCTCAACCCTGAAAGAATCCAAAATTCTCCCCATTCACACACAAAGAAAAGGACACCGAGCGCACACACTCCATAATCAACTCCCGAAAAAGCGTAGGAAAATCCAACGCCACAAGCATCTGATTAAGAAAATCCCACTCCACGCTGTCATACGCTTTGTGAATATCAATCTTAAACAGACATCTAGGAAAGACATGCCTACGTTTGTACATACGAACCAAATCCCGATAGAGAAGCACATTCTCCAAAATATTTCTACCCTCCACAAATCCCCCCTGATTTTAGCTAACCAGATGCGGAAGGACAGAGGCCAGGCTCTTACATAATAATTTCGACACACATTTATAAAGCACATTGCAACAAGCTATAGGCCGAAACTACTGCACAGTTACCGGACGCTGGACTTTAGGAATTAAAGTAAGCGTAGTACAGTTAACCTGTTTTAGAAGTTTACCTGACACAAAGAACTCTTGAACTATCTACCTTGGTCACCTCATCACCAATAACCTCCCACGAGTCTTTGCAGAACTAGCTAGTGTACTTGTCAGAACCTAGCACCTTCTCGTTAGGAATACTGAACAACACCTCCTTAACCTCTGCCGCTGTCACAGGCTGAGATAATAAATCCCTGTGCAAATCCGAACAGATAGGGCCCCTTGACGGACCACACCCACATTAAACAGACTCACAGGTAAGGACTCGCCTAACAACTTCTCATAATATATAGGCAAGGAACGCTCCCTGAATATCCTCCTTCGTATCACACTCCACCCCGTGGACATCCTTGATAGTCATAACCGAATTATGAACCCGCCTCGCTCTAATAACACTATGGAAGTAAGCCGAGTTCATGTCACCCTCCTTATCCCATTTAATCTTTGCCTTTTGGCGCCAGAAATCAAGCCTAGCCGCCTGCAAACTACGGACCCTAGCATTCAGCTCCATTTCTTTCTGCACCAGCCCCTCAGTATAATTGCCCACTATCGCCTTCTGTATCTCTTCTAGCTCAATTTCAGCCCGTGAACACTTATTTTCGATATCAGCAAAGCATGTTCTATTAAGCTCTCACAAAGGCTGTTTCAGGGCCTTTAGTTTTCTCACCACCACCCCTCGACGTGACCCCCCACCTGTTTCACGCATGTAACAAATTGAGGTGCATTTCCCCACTTGTTCAGGTATTTAAACCCCCGATTCCTCCTCGAATTCGCTTGCCCCATTTGAACAATGCACAGGTAATGATCAAATGTTCCTTCAGGTAAGAACGACGCGGACCCCTCAGGAAATAAAAGATTCCACTCTTCATTCACTAAACAACAGTCCAATCTGCTATGAACTCTAGTCTCAGGCCCATGTTTATTATTCCAAGTGAACCACGACCCAACTGCCTTGCTATCCGCCAAATTACAGAACTCAAGACAATCCCGAAATGGGCCCATCTCTTGCTCCATGGATTGCCCACACAATCGTTCTCGAGGATCAAGAACGCAATTATAGTTGCCTACAACAATCCAAGGATTATTGCAGGCATATCATCTTAATCGATGCCAAAGACTCTCCCTCTCCGACACAGCATTAAAGGCATATACCATTGTCAACAAATATTTTAGCCCATTTAACAAAACAACCTCGACATGAATACTCTGATCCGAGTACTCTAAAATATTCACAGTCACTTTAGTATGTTTCCAAAGGATCCACACCCGTCCCCCTTATGACAATGAGCGTTAGTAGTGATACTCCACTCATCAAAAACATTATTACTAACCGCATCATAAACTTTATTCTTAATTTTGGTCTCTAATAAACCAAACACATCAACATCTTTATTATGTATAAAATTCCTAATAGTACGTTGCTTATTTATATTACACATACCACGCACATTCCAAAACCCGATATTATGTATTCCCGTGGATAACCTCGTCAAGACTGTCACCACCCTGTTTTTTAGCACTTGAACTCCCACCTATTCCCGAGATAGCAGCAGCATACGTCTTGCCTACCTCTTCCAGGCCTAGTCTGACCTCCACCATCCTTGTTTCTGCAGCAGGAACAGTGTGCACAACATCTTCATTGCTGCGCTGCAAAACAAGAGAAGCAGCAGCCACACTACTGCGCTGAAAAACAGGAACAACAGGGACAACAGCACTGCTACGCTGCACAACAGGTACAATAGCAGTCTTCTGCCCAGCCTAGAAAGGCTTAGTTGTACCAACCTGAGCAGACCTAGCCGCCTTCAATTCTTCCTTCTTACACGCTGAAGCATCATGGCCATATCCCACACATTCCGAACACTAAACCGGCCTCCATTCGTACTCCACCTTAACTTCAATCAACCTCCCGTCAACATCTTTAAAGCGAATTTGCTCCTTGAATTTCTTGCTCACACCGACCTCGATCATAACTCTAGCATACCTCAGTCTAGTACGAGCATGAGTAGCGCCATCTACTTTAATAAACAATCCAACTAGTGAAGAGATTTGAGGTAGGTTTTTACCCTAGCACTTAAGAGACAAATTATGCAATCGAATCCACACCGGAACTTCTTTCACATCTTCCTTACTCAATACTGAATCTGAAGTCCATTCTTTTACAATCATAGGCTTATTATCAAACATATAATGCCCATGACTAAGGATGGAGTCTCTAGAATGATACCATTGGGCAAGAACGATACCTTATCTATGTCAAATTGCTTCCAAACCCTTCTGATGAATCTGTCAATAACTTCCCATGGGGGGTTTGCCCCCATGATGAAAAAGTAAACGGCATGAGACCAAAATCCGACCTCCTCTTCCACTTCGTCTTATGATAATTGGAGAATTTCCTCCTCTTCTTCTACGTCAACGACCTTTTTGCATGATCGTTATTTCCAACCATGATTACTCTCCTCTGTGTCAGGCACAATACACTCAACATCCTCCAAATTTAAATCCCGGAATGTCTTTCAAATTGGGGGATGCTACTGTATCATCCCCAAATTCGGAACTGGAACCGGAATCCGAATTGTTGCCAAGTTGATGCTTGTTGTGTCTGAAGAAAGGCTTGCGGACGATGGGTTGCTTGTTGTTCTTCTTCCTCGTCATGGTGCGTGGTGCCGTCGTCTTCAAGTCGCCAGGGAAAGGAACATTAGGGTTGTTTTTAGGTTTGAAGATTGTTATCTACCTTCTCGGTTAATCTTTTCTTCCTCCTACGAATATCTATAGACACCCAAATTTGGACTTGGTGGCTATTGAAGCATCCAACAAACACCCGATTCGATGATGATTGGATTGCAACACGACACGATTTTATTATGTTTTAGATGATTTTTCAATAGAACGGTTCAAATAATTACTTGGAGAAATTAATTCAACATCAAGACGGTCGCGTCAACACTAACTAGAATCAATTTTGGTTCTGGGGCTCCGAATCATTCCCGAAACACTAACCCGAGTCAACCAACCAGATCAAGCCAAACCTTAGTATCCGCACTCAAGGCCCATACGCGGGATCTAGAACCCTTGGGAAGCAACGCATCAGGAAGATCGCGTATATCTTTGTTTTGAAAACTTTTCCAAATCGAACCTTCAAAATCTCGCGCGCACGAAGGTTCGCACCTAAGAATTAAGTCGCCGGAGGCCAGGCGCTCGAGTTCCGGGGCGCACGACGTGCTGCGATCGAGATCTCAAAATGAACTACGAGAAAAGCTATATATACCCTCCTCCTCTGCTCATAATCGACACAACATCTCTCTCCCTGTCGAGAATTCCACACAACTTGTAATTCTCTCTTTAGCGTCGCACTCTACGACATTAGGAACGATTCCCTCAATCTTTATCTCTCTGATTCGCATTCCACGAATCAATACTACTCTTCGGAGTTCTTGCGAGTACGTACTGGATAAGAACGAACAAGGGCACCTGTATTGATCCGTCAATTGCCTCCAAATAGCAGCGAAGCTCTGCCGAAATCGTCGCAGGACAAACGGGTCGAATTAACCAGATCCACTCGATCTGAATTAATTCAAGCATTTCTACACTCACCGGTTTCATCCGTTCAAGTTGATATCGTCACTAGGTTGTCCTCTTAACCAAACTTTACATATCGCTTTTCATTTATGCATTTTGATATTGTCGACCGATGAGGATTCTAAATCCGCCCAACGACGCGTACACCATCTGCACTCCGAATGTGTACAAGCCTTACTCCTATTCGGCTCAGTCAAGTGCATGTTCGACCGACCCCCTACACCAACTCGTCTAAAATACGTAACGTCCACAACTTCCACCCCAATTACTAAAACACCTAAATCATATCCGAGTAGTCGTTATTAGATCCGTTCTTCATTGTCTACACATCGTATTTCGCTTAGTGTACATTTTGAGGGTGCAACTCATCATACAACATGATTTACTTATGTTTCATATTTTACCGCTTTCGTATGATTTAACACTTTTATGACCTTAATCGCATGCTAGATCACTTAAACACGAAATCAAGATGTAAAAATCCAACCCTAATCAAACACCTAAACGAGCAGTGGTCCAGTCCTTCATTAGTTCAAACTTTGGCAATGGCGCACCTCAGGAGCAGTACGCACAAGGGCGTGCGCCTGACTTCTGAGTCGCATGATGCCAAGCGCTTCTACTAATGCGGAACAGACGCACTTTAAGCAGAATACTAATATCTGTATTATCACGTTAAAAATAATTCACTAATACGCACTACTCTCTCTACTCTCCTACGTGCATCTTAACATGGCTTGCTTGCCACGTGAAATCGTATGCAAAGATCTAAAAACACCTACTTCGACGTTAATTTACTTGACCTTAAATCAACCGACTAGCTAAGACACTAGGCTTAAAACAATGGTTGTTACCACATTTTCACCACATTAGAACGAAGTTATCCACCCATCAATTGATTAGTTGAGGCCGCTATGTGCGGACGGGATTGGGTGTTGACCTCTACTCGATGTTAGCTTTCCAATACGTACCCTCACCTTTACTCAGAATCTACGATTTCTGGATGTCTGAAACCATTGGCAGTGAGAGTCATTCTAGACATGAAATGCTTAAGGGTACAAGTCTTTATACTTAGGTCCCATGTTACTCGACTTTGAGCCTACTAAGGGATTAAGGTTGACTTGAACGGTTTCCGAGCATCCTATAATTGTTCGGTGGGGACTCCACACATCGGCGATGAATTCGGTTCACTAAAACGGTCGCCAGACAAAATGATCCGACCTTTAAACATTTACAACCACATATTGATCGATTTATCTAGTACAATTCAAGTCGTCAACCAAATCGAGGTCCGATACATCGCCCCAACGGGATTGGACCGACCCATCAGAGGCGGGTCGTGTGAGTGATAAGTGTGTTTTGTATTGATTATTTCTAGTGTTTAGTCCCGTTTTCTCTATGGAAATCGCTCTTTGGAGCGGTTTTCGAGGCTACTTACGCTTCCTCTAGCTTGTTTTAAGTTCCTAGAGCTTATCTTGAAGAAACAGAACGATTCCAACTCGTTTCCAACATATATGGAACCAAAGAAGACACCGATCATCGACAAGGAGTGGAGGAAGAGCAAAACAGGACCCATCCCGAGCGGGACCACGTCATCCCGATCGGGATGGAATGCAAGAATAGCCGGCCCACTGTCAAGCCATCCCGATCGGGATCATATCGTCCCGGTCGGGAAGGAGGAAGCATCCCGGTCGGGATGAGGCCTTCCCGATCGGGAAGGATGGAGCAAAGAGGCCCTCTACTGTGAAGCCGTCCCGATCGGGATCATGTCATCCCGGTCGGGACCATCGTTTCTTCCCGATTGGGACCGTCCCGTCCCGGTCGGGAAGACCAGCTCCTATTCCGCCTCCTTCTTTCACTTCTCTCACTTATCGAACAGTATAAATACCCCTCTTTTAATATTTTGAAGGGACACAAAACCCTAGAGAGAGGCACACTACTTTAGCTTAATCTTACATTAATTTCCCCTTAATCCTCCTTTAATTTTAGCTTAATCCTAGAACTCTTGTGTAATTTGGGAAGCTCTTGAAGATTTCATCATTATTGACACATTGGTGGATGTTCTTGGGTTATCATTTATACAAGTTTCAATCTTTCCATTTCCTATTTGTGTTGGTATAATTTCTCTAGTCTCTTCTCTTTTAATCTTAGTTTTTCATTAAAGTTTGAATCTTTTCCTCTAGATTATTGTCTTCCTTTGTTTATCTTGCATTATGGATGTGTTGGCTTTTATGTTACTTCCCTTTGTTCATGTTAGTTTTAGTTTAGTCATGAGTGAGTAGACTTTTTGTGGGGTTAGTAGGGGGATTAGACGTTAATTATGGGTGATTAGGGTTAAGAGTGGATAAAGGTTGAGTCTTTATTGCTTGTCACTTGTTTTGCATGTTAAGTGTATGATGAATTGCTTGTTAGGGTGGTAGTGGCCATGCTACTCTTGCTTGTTTCTTCTCCCTTAATGTTTGCTTGATTTGTGATTGATTCTTCATGTTTTGGGTAATAGCTTACATAAATTATCGGGTTTGTTTTCGTTGCGAGAGCACAAGCTTGCCTTAGTGATTAGGTGATACCCTTATCCTCGTTTTTTCCCTTAGCCTTTACGTCTATGAACCCGATCTAACCCTACTCCTTTACCTATTTGATTTCATCTCCATTTTAGATATTGTTATAGTTGTTTGTTTTAGTTCTTTCTTATTCGATTTGTTTGGTTTTGTTTAGCTTAGTCTCTAGTCTTACCTCAACTCAAAAATATCCTCCTTCTTTGTTTCTTGTGACTTTATCTAGAACCTAAGCACACTCTAGTCTTTTCTCTACCGTCTTCGTGGACCGAGCCGACTTGCCCCTAGCTACTAGTTAGGATAGTTGGTTTAATTGGTGTAGGATCGACGACAAAAACCTACCATCAATTTGGCGCCGTTGCCGGGGACGGTGTTGATTTAGGCTTTGTTTGCTTAGTTTCTAAATTTAGTTACCGTTTTGTATTTTCATTCATCATTCCTTTCTTCTTGTTTGGGTAGAGTTTATTTCCTTCTTATCTAGTGCCCATAAACCACTAGACTTCTCACGTTTGTTTCCTAGTCAACAGTTCATGCCTAGAGGCGGTAACCATCCTCTTCTCTACAACTCAGATCCGGAAAGGTTTTTCCGAAGCCTTCGACAAAGGGCAGTTGCTAGATCGAGAGGTTCCCAACCGGGCACGAGCGAAGATTTTGGGCAAAACGTGGAGATTGATCTAAATTCTCCACCAAGAGAAGCCACCGAAGAGGGTTTCCTAAACATCTTCGGCACCCACAATTCAACCACATCTCATTCTACATCACCGACATATTCTCCGACTTCTTCACCTCCTACATCTCCAACCTCCTCTATCCCAAGTTCTACACCGACATCACCAATCCATCACATCATGCCTAAATTTTCCTCACATTCGACAATCACGGAAGATGTTTTGCCCGGTCCCGCCGCTTTACCGGGTACCTATACCGGCAATTTTGTGGCTAAGACTCAATTCATCCAATTGGTCGAGCGGAGCCAATTTAGTGGTTTGCCGGCGGAGGATCCACATCAACATATGGAAGCCTTTTCCGACTATTGCGATGCCATCTCACAACCGGGAATAACCCAAGACCAAATCCGGTGGGTATTGTTCCCTTTCTCTTTGATCGGCAAGGCTAAGCAATGGCTCAAAGGTTTAGACAAGACGGCTCTCGGTATTGACACTTGGAAGAAGCTAGCCTTAGCATTCTACCAACAATTTTATCCACCGGAGAAGACCAATCTATTGAGGGCATCAATCACGGGATTTCAACAACGTGATGAAGAAAGCCTCTATGAATCGTGGGAAAGGTTCAAAGCCTTGATCCGTTCTTGTCCTCACCATGGTTTATCACAGTGGTTCCTTGTTCAACAATTTTGGAATGGGTTATATGAAGATTCAAGGGCCATACTCAACATGGGATCTAATGGAAGGTTTACCGAGGTAGATGATGACCAAACTTGGTCAAGAATTGAGGAGATGGCGGTACACAACTCTCAATACTCAAGGTCTAGGAAGGCGAATCGAGGGGGAAAGCACGAGATCGATGCCATTACACAACTCAGTATTGATCTAGGAGCACAATTAAGAACTCACATGGAAACTATTGACAAGAAGCTCCAAAGCCATCTTGATAAAGGTCAAAGCACAAGTGCCTCCCACCAACATTCAATGCAACAAGCCAATGCTATGGGAGTTGTACCTCCTACATCTTACTATGGGATATGCGAGATTTGTAGGATACATGGACATGAGCCTTCATATTGTCGAAGTAGCATTGAGGAAGCGAATGCTTTTCGAGCATTCAAGCAAGGTGCCCCGTACTCTAACTTCAAGGCTCAAAATGTGCCGAATTCTCATGGGTTCCAAGGGAACTTCCAACAACAATCCCTACATCAACACCGTCCATATGTTCCACCTCCCTTAAGGGACAACAACCAAGGGTTCCTAGGTTATCAAGGCTATCCAAGGCCTTCCAACAACATAACCAAGGCGCCTTCAACAACAATCAAGGGTTCCAAAATCAAGGGAACTTCAATCATCAAAGTGGTTTCCAAGGAAACCAACACTCACAAGGATCTCAAAGCAACAACCAAAGTTACCAAAACCACAATCACGGTTACTCTCAAGGTTTTAATCAAGGAAATTCTCATGGGTTCCAAGGGAACTTCCAACAACAACAAGGGTCTCAAGGTAATCAACAAGATGCCAAGCCTAGGAGTAAATCACCCACATATGATTATGGCTTTCCTCTATCCATCACAAATACTCCACACACTCAACAAGCTCCAACACCCGATTTTGATATGCAAAAGACAATGATGGAGATGCAACGCAATCAATTGGAAATGCAAATGAATCAACAAGAATTTTATGCTCAACTCCAAAGAGATAACAAGGCTAGAGACACTCATATGAAAATGTTGGAAACTCAATTGTCTCAAGTAGCCTCGGGTAGCTCTTCAAGGCAAAAAAGGCAATTGCCTCCTCAAGGCACGACACCGAACCAAGCTACCGCTAATGCTATCACCTTGAGGAGTGGTTCTAGCTATGAGCCACCTATGATGCCTAATGAGGATGACTACGGAGGAAAACCAAGGGAGGAGCCTATATTTGAAGAGGGTTATCAACCTCTAGAGGATTCTTGCGATGAAGAAGTCCCTAATCCGGACTTAGGGGAAGAAGTGCTTGTTGAAGATATAGATGAGGGTGGTAATGTTCTTTCTTCACAAAAGACGTCATCCACTCTCATTTCCCATGAGAAATCCAAGACAAAGGGGGCTACTTCAAAGCTCAAAGAGACCCATGGTGAGAAATTGAAGTCCAAAGAAGTGGGGGATGCTACTAAGGTTAACTTACCTTTTCCCTCAAGACAAGCCAAGTCCAAAACGGACAAGCAATTCGACAAGTTCCTTGAACTTGTGAAGAACCTAGAAGTGACTATTCCTTTTTCCGAATTGATTACTCAAGTGCCTACCTATGCTCGGTTTATGAAGGAGATCCTATCTAGGAAGAGATCATTGGGAGAACCCGAGACTATTGCCTTTACGGGGGGATTGAGTGACATGTACCTACAACCATCCCCACCTAAGCTTAAGGATCCGGGAAGCTTCTCCATACCATGCAAGATTGGAAATGTGCACATCGAGAGAGCCCTTTGTGACTTGGGAGCGAGTGTAAGTGTTATACCTTACTCCATTTGTGAGAAGGTAGGCATGAACGAGCTTAAGTGCACCACCATTACACTCCAAATGTCGGATCGATCAACCAAGCGCCCCCTTGGCATATTAGAGGATGTACCGGTTCGCATAGGCAAGTTCTTTGTTCCGGTTGATTTCATAGTGCTAGATATGGCCGAGGATGCCAACATTCCAATAATCCTTGGACGCCCGTTTCTCCATACGGCGGGTGCCCTTATAGATGTGAAGAATGGAAGACTAACCTTGGAGATTGGAGATGAGAAGATCTCCTTTGACCTCCATAGCACAATGAAGACACCGAATATAAATGACTCTTGTTGTGTAATCGATGTACTTGATGAAGTTGTTGAGGATACCACCGAGACATTTTTGGTGAAAGATCCTCTTGAAGCTCTCCTAACAATGGAGCTTGAGAAAGCTAAAGATGGACTATGGGACGAAGACTTGGATGTACTTAAAGAGGCTCTAGATGGGGAGGAATTTGTTACTAAGAACCGAGTCAAGGATCAAGCTACACCTTGTGGAATCTACTCGATTGAGGTACAATCTCTTGATCTTAAACCCCTTCCCCCTAATTTATGTTATGCCTATCTTGATGATAAAAAGTCTTGTCCGGTCATAGTTAACTCTAAGCTTGAGTCTAACCAATTGGATGCTTTGCTTGAGGTTTTGAGGAAATATAAGAGCACCATTGGTTATAGCCTTGATGACATACAAGGGATTAGTCCCGACTTTTGCATGCATAGGATACACTTAGAAGATGACTTTAAGCCTAGTGTCCAAGGACAAAGGAGGCTCAATCCTAATATGCAAGAGGTTGTAAAGGAAGAAATCATGAAACTCCTTGATGCCGGGATTATATATCCCATCTCGAGTTCAAATTGGGTAAGTCCTATACAAGTGGTTCCCAAGAAGGGTGGAATCACGGTCATAAAGAATGAAAAAGATGAACTAGTGCCCACTAGGTGCGTCACCGGTCATAGGATGTGCATTGACTATAGGAAACTCAATAATGCTACAAAGAAAGATCACTTCCCAATCCCATTCATTGACCAAATGCTAGAGAGGTTGGCTTCCCACACTCACTTTTGCTTTCTTGACGGTTTTTCAGGATTCTTCCAAATCCCGATCCACCCGGATGACCAACCTAAGACCACCTTCACTTGTCCTTATGGAACCTTTGCATATAGACGCAGGCCGTTTGGCTTGTGTAATGCCCCGGCCACCTTCCAAAGGTGTATGATGGGCATCTTTTCAGACTATATTGAGTCTATTGTTGAGGTTTTCATGGATGACTTTAGTGTTTATGGTAAAGACTTCGAGTCATGTTTGGTGAATTTGTCTAAAGTGCTAGCTAAATGTGAGGAAGTGAACTTGGTGTTGAATTGGGAGAAATGCCACTTCATGGTAAATGAAGGCATTGTGTTAGGTCACTTAATCAAAGATCGGGGCATTCAAGTAGACGGGGCAAAAATTCAAGTCATTGAGCATTTGCCCCCGCCTACGAATGTCAAGGGAGATCGGAGCTTCTTAGGCCATGCGGGATTTTACCGCCGATTTATTAAAGACTTTTCAAAATTGGCTAAGCCTCTCACCGAACTCCTCTTGAAGGATGCCCCGTTAGTGTGGACTAATGCTTGTAATGAGGCTTTTGCTAGGTTAAAGGAGGCTTTGATCACCGCTCCCGTTATCAAATCACCGGATTGGTCCAAGCCATTCGAGGTGATGTGCGATGCTAGTGACTATGTGGTAGGAGCCGTGCTAGGTCAAAGGGAAGGAAAAACCTTACATGCCATATACTATGCTAGCAAGACTCTCGATAACACCGAAGCTCGGTATGCTACAACCGAGAAGGAGCTATTGGCCATTGTGTACGCCCTCACCAAGTTTAGGTCCTATCTTCTTGGCTCTACGGTGATAGTCTTCACCGATCATTCCGCTTTGAAATATCTACTAGCCAAGAAGGACTCAAAGCCACGATTACTCCGTTGGATTCTTCTTCTCCAAGAATTCGACCTCGAGATTCGTGATAAGAAGGGGGCCGAGAATGTGGTGGCGGATCACCTATCACGCCTCCGAGTTGAAGACGTCAAGCATACTCGCATCGATGACTCATTTCCAGATGATGCTATAATGTATATTTGCACCACATCATCGGATCAACCTCCTTGGTTCGCCGATTATGCAAACTATATTGTGGGAGGTGTTCTTCCCCCGGATTTGAGTTACCAACAAAAGAAGAGGTGCTTCTACGAGGTCAAGCAATATTTTTGGGATGATCCGCAGTTGTACAAAGCATGTGCTGATGGCCTATATAGAAAGTGTGTTCCTCAATGGGAACAAAGGGATATAATGCAAGCTTGTCACTCATCCCCATACGGAGGACATCATGGTGCTTCCAAGACGGTCGCGAAAATACTACAATCCGGGTTCTATTGGCCAACGATGTTTCAAGATTCAAGGGAATTTGTTTCCCGATGTGATGCGTGCCAAAGAACCGGGAACATATCATGGAGGCACGAGATGCCGCAAATGGGGATATTGGAGCTCGAATTATTTGATGTTTGGGGCGTAGATTATCAAGGCCCGTTTCCACCGTCAAAAGGGAATCGCTACATTCTAGTAGTCGTGGATTATGTTTCGAAGTGGGTGGAAGCCGTTGCCACACCCACAAATGATGCTAGAGTTGTAATGAATCTCTTAAAGAGGGTGATATTCCTCCGGTTTGGATTTCCTCGTGCCCTTATAAGCGATGGAGGGACCCACTTTCATGAAAAACGCCTTGATGCCATCTTGTTGAAATACGGCGTACATCATAGAACCGGTTTGGCTTATCATCCTCAAACAAGTGGCCAAGTAGAAATCTCAAATCGGGAAATCAAAGCTAAACTTGAAAAAGTTGTCACAAGAAACCGGAAGGATTGGAGCATGAAGCTCGACGACACGCTATGGGCATACCGAACGACATTCAAGACACCTATAGGCACATCGCCATATAGGCTTGTCTATGGGAAAGCGTGACACCTTCCGGTCGAAATGGAGTTCAAGGCCTTTTGGGCCATAAAAGAACTCAACCTCGATCCTACTCTAGTCGGCGAGAAGCGGTTGCTTCAAGTGCATGAGTTAGAAGAATTCCGACTACACGCCTATGAAAGTGCGCGGATCTACAAAGAACGCACGAAACTATGGCATGACAAGAGGATCAACAAGAGGTCGTTTCAAGTGGGTGACAAGGTGCTATTGTTCAACTCAAGGCTTAAGCTATTTCCCGGAAAGCTCCGCTCACGTTGGTCCGGACCATTCACAATCACAGAAGTCGGTCGGTACGGAGACTTCGAGTTGAGCACAGAAAAAGGTGAATTGTTCCGGGTAAACGGCCAAAGAATCAAGCTCTACAACGAGAATGCAACCACGGGGTCGGTGGAGGTTCTTCACCTCCAACCAATCCCCTCATAACCAATCAAACAAACTCGGTTTGGCGGAGTTCCTCAAGAACCGTCATGTTGTAAATATCTTTTCTCTTCTTCTTTTTTAATTTGTTGTGAATTATTTTGTGTTTCTTGTTTTCTCTTAGATTTTGTGTGTGAAGCTATTGTTATTGGTAATTTTCTTGTGAGCGTTGTGAGGGAGGGAGTTTTAATGATTTTTGTGGAGTTGTGAAGGGTGATTGAAGATTTATGGGTCATTATGTTGAGGTTGGTGAATGCTTGAAGAAATCTTGGGAGAAATTTATTGATTTTTGGAGCTTTGGTGATCATTTGCTAATCAAGAGAAGCTCTACATTTATCTCCTATGATTATCATCAAGTATTTCTAGCTCGGTTTCCTATTTCTCCTACAAGTTCCGGCTCGGTGGGATTTTTATTGGAAGACGGAAGCTAGAGGGTCGTTTTTGAGCTTAATATAAGCTTTTGAGGACGGGATTCCGGATCCCGAGGATTCCTTTTATGAAGATAAGTCTTTGACGCATCCCGTTCGGGACGAAGTCATCCCGTTCGGGATCGAAGAATCAACCCGATCGGGATAGATGCAACCCGTTCGGGACGAGGGTGCAGTTTGGAGTGCTTACTGTGAGCTCATCCCGTTCGGGACGAGGTCATCCCGTTCGGGATGGAGGAGAGAACCCGATCGGGATAGACCCTTCTCGTTCGGGACGAGGGTGCAGTTTGGAGTGCTTACTATGAGGTCATCCCGTTCGGGACGAGGTCATCCCGTTCGGGATGGAGGAGAGAACCCGATCGGGATAGACCCTTCCCGTTCGGGACGGTGTTTGACCAAGCCCGCCCCCCTTTCTTGAAGCCCGGCCCGTCCCAACCCCTTCCCTCATAACAACAACCCCAACCCAACCCAACCCATCTCCATATCACTTCAACACTAATTTTCTTTCAAACTTCATCTTCAACTTCTCTTCCCCATAAACCCCATTTTTAAAACCTAACCCCAAATCACCATAAATCCTCCATTTCTCCACCAAATCTCACCAAATCACCTCCTAAACATCACAAAATCAGTTTCTATCTCATTCATAAGCATCTTAAACCCATTTTCTACCCTCAAAACCCCCAAAAATTGAAAAAAATCGAGTTTTTGTGCCCATTTTTCTTCAAATCCGAAAATTGGGGTTTCTTCTCATACTCGATTTATCTTGCTAGGGTTCACTTAGGAGGCTTAATTCATCAATATTAAGCTTCTTCGAGGTATTTTTGTGGGTTATAGCTCTTATTTGTGGGTAAGAAAATTTTTTGTTCTTGGTGTATTATTGTTCTAAGGCTTCTTCATCTACTATGGCACCAAAGAAGAGAGGGGGGTCTGTAGTTAGCAGAAAATGAAAGAGTGCGTCGAGTTCAAGAACCGAGCCCGAGCCCGAGCCTGTGGTCGACGTCGATGAGCAGGAAATCGCTCGTCTCCCGAATTTTCCTGACCTGATTTTTGAGTCGGAGCTGCAAAAGGAGAATTTCTCCAAGCTCCTCGGTAAGCATCTCGAACCAACTACATTTCTATGCAAAATCATTCTTCGAAAGCTAGGCATCTTAGAGCAAACTAGGGAATTTTTTGTTGGGTTAGGGATAGAAACACTCTTTGACATGCATGAGCTCACCTATAGGCAACTCACATTAGAGTTCCTAAGTAGCTTTTATCTCAATACTAGATCCCGACCACACCGGGTCTCTTTTAGGATCAATAACAGATCCTATTTGTACACCCTCTCCGACTTCGGTGAGCTCTTTGGCCTTCCAACAACTACCGATGATCGCATACCTGCCGGGTTTAATGTGGTTGATGTATGGCGTAGTATCACGGGTCTTACACTTGTGGACTTTAGACACTTGTCAAGTCGTCTTGTCCATCACCCGGTCCTACGTATATGGCAGCGTTTAGTGGCGGGTACCTTTTTCGGGAGGCGTGAAACGGGCACCTATACCCAACAAGAATTGACCATAGTCGGGGCATACTTGAATTTAAAGAGTCAACATCCATTCACCCCCGACGTCACCCTTGCTCTAGCTAAGCATTTCGAGAAGGTAGCCAAAGGGGGAAAACATATGAAAGAAATTGTTGTTGGGGGGCTTATTACTCATCTAGCTAAGAGGGTGAATGTGGCTTTTCGGGAGGAAGGCTTAATCCCCGTACCGGGGGGCACAAGACTAGATGAGGACCGTTTAGCTAGGTATCATCGGTGGATTGCATATGATAAGGGGCGTAAAAAGTACCTATGGAACACGGCGGGTCGGGCACACTTCTTCCTACCTTGCGATAACCTCCCGGCTCTTGTGCCTTTGCCAAAATCCACCGTACCGGTACAAGAGCCTAATCTCTTAATACCCTTTGTCGGAAGTGATCAAGGTGCCTCCTCATCCCGTGAACCACAACCATGTGCTCGTACCGAGACCCCGGCTCGACCACCGCCGCAACAACAATAACATCAAGCTACACAACCCCACCATTACTACCCCACCATTACTACCCCACCCCACCGGCATTCATTGATGTGCCCTCGTATGCACCCTACACCCCCTTTGCTTACCCTTCGCCCCCGGCCGATGCTTCTATGGCCGCTATGCTCAATGCTCTACATATTGGGCAATATGAGCATAGGAGGGACGATTACTATGCCCAATACCCCGGGTACCATCTCCTAGCCCAACAAGGGTATATAAATCCGCGAGGGAACCTCCCATTGTGGTATAGACCGAAATACTTCCAAAGCCACGGTAACCCTAATACTAGTGGCGTTGTGATGAACGATGAGGAGTTTGAGGAGGAGGACGCTTGGGATGTCAACATGGGGGAGGGTAATGAGGAAGACGATGATGATGGTGAAGGTGATGAAGATGATGATGGTGAAGATGAAGAAGAAGATAATGATGAGGATGATGACGAGCGAGACGATTATTCACTAATGAAACGATGGAGATGTGTCGGTTGCAAACCTCTTGGTAAAACGACTTGTTTTTCTTTTCCGTTTTTGTTGCTCATCTTTTATTGTGATTGGGTGGCCCTCGGGGCCTTGATGATTGCTCCCGGTGGCTCTTGACGACGTGATTACGTCAAGAGTCACTTCAAAATCCAAAATGACAATTAGTGATTAGTTTACTTAGTTTTTATCTCTTTTTATTTATTTATTTATTTTTATCTCTTTTTTTTTTAGATTAATTGATAGAATTTAGTGGAAATTAGGCGGAATCCGGGCTAGGTGACGTGATTACACCTAGTCCTCCCCTCCCATTTCATTTTTACTTTCCTTTTAACCTTCCCCCTTTCCATATCTTACTCTTGACTCGGGTCTAGGTGACGTGATTACACCTAGGCCCGAAAACTCCTTTTTCTTTCCATTTCTTTTTCTTTTTTTTAGTTTCGTCTTCTTTTGTGTCTTCCACACACTGTCGATCGAGCATGGGGACATTGCTCGATTTAAGTGTGGGGGAGCGATAGTTTAGTTTCATTTTCTTAATTTTTCGAAAAATTCCAAAAATCCCTAAAAATTTGAAAATTTTCAAAAATCTCAAAAAATATTTTCTTTCATGTTGTATTTTGTTTGTGTTTTGTATATTTGTCGTTTGTGTGCGTTTTGCCTCTTCTTTTCCTTGTAGGTTGCTCGATGACCATTAATTTCGGGAAGCTCTAGAAACGCTCGGTAATATCATTCCTTTCCCTTTTTCCTTTTTCCGTTTGCGGAGTTTGGAGATTGTGTTTGTGTTGATGGTGACTCGGGTGGAGCTTTGTGAAGTTTGGGTTATATGAGTAACTTGTTTGGATTGTAAGGGGTGGTGTTTGAGAATTGTTTGTGATTGTTGTGCAAGTTATTTCGTTCTTCTTTATGTGTTTCTCTTCTTCTTTTGTTTTCGTTTTGTATAGTTTGTGTAGGTGTAGGTAAAATGTTTCTTTTCGAAAACCCGGTTGTGTGACTTAGGTGCAAGTGTCTCTTATTCCCTAGTTATCATCACATTTTGATTTGTGGACTTTATTCTATTAGGATGACCTTTAATCAATTATTTTATTGACCTTTTGCCTTAAGTCCATCTTTTCTACTAAGTATTTTACACCGGGGTTTGCACTTGACCACCTTGACCACCCCCGGAGTGTTTAGGCCTTGGTTACCGGGTTTCATTCCCTTAGGTGACCTCATTCAAGTAACCGCTTTCTAGTCCAAATTTTTCACCTTTTTGTGGGTTAGGAAGGGGTGCACACCTAACTTACCCATTTTCCTACCTTTCCTCCATTTTTCAAATAATAAGCTTTGCATATTGAAGTTGGCAAGTTGCATTCTATTGTCTAATATGGGCAAGCCATTCAAGAGAGAATAGGGCTGAAAAAAAAAAGCCCAAAAATTTGCCCCCAATCGATTGACTTAAGGGGAGAAGAAAAAGAAGACCAAAAATGAAAGAATGCTTGCCCCAAGTCAAGAAAAAAAAAGAGTTAACCTCAAAAACATCCCCAAAAACAAAAATAAAAATAATAAACCTTTTCCTTTGTCGATGCGTCACCGTGAAGGGCCTACCAACGGACCGAGTCCCGAGGAAGGAAGATAGCGGCGACTATTCGATTATCCTCCTCTTTGCTTAGCATTTTCCCCCTTTTTGTTTGGACTAGTTGGTTATTTTGAATTTGGGACGACCCTCTAGGCTTCGCTTCGGGATTGAAATTTCACTTACCTACAGTGTCGACTCGCTCCGGGGTGCATCCTTTTTCCACTCCATTTATCGTCCCGGTGTAAATTTTCTTTAGAAGACTAGAAGGACTTAGGCAAATTGTCAATATAATTGTTGCTTAGCCGTCATCCTATTAGAATTTGTGTCCCTTTCTTCTTGTGTAGCTAACTTAGGAATGTTTCGTTTGCCTTAGGTTCATGACCGGTGTCTTCCCACCGTTTTGATGAGGAATTCGGCGTTTTTCTTAGTTTGGATACGTCTCTTTTTGTGTGTTTGTATGGTTGCTTGTTTTGTGTGCGAGGCGTATCCACCATTTTTGTCACAAGACCTCACTTGTCTCGCGGGGAGTGTTTTACCTCATAATCACTTCGGCGTGAGTTGAAAGGGCGTAGGGTGCGCTAATACCCACTCGGCTAGTAGTCTAGTGTCTAGTTAGCTAGCTAGTTAGTTTGTGCTTACTCGAGGGCGAGTAAAGGTTATGTGTGGGGGAGTTGATAAGTGTGTTTTGTATTGATTATTTCTTGTGTTTAGTCCCGTTTTCTCTATGGAAATCGCTCTTTGGAGCGGTTTTCGAGGCTACTTACGCTTCCTCTAGCTTGTTTTAGGTTCCTAGAGCTTATCTTGAAGAAACGGAACGATTCCAACTCGTTTCCGACATATATGGAACCAAAGAAGACACCGAGCATCGACAAGGAGTCGAGGAAGAGAAAAACAGGACCCATCCCGAGCGGGATCACGTCATCCCGATCGGGATGGAATGCAAGAATAGCCGGCCCACTGTCAAGCCATCCCGATCGGGATCATATCGTCCCGGTCGGGAAGGAGGAAGCATCCCGGTCGGGATGAGGCCTTCCCGATCGGGAAGGATGGAGCAAAGAGGCCCTCTACTGTGAAGCCGTCCCGATCGGGATCATGTCATCCCGGTCGGGACCATCGTTTCTTCTCGATCGGGACCGTCCCGTCCCGGTCGGGAAGACCCAGCTCCTATTCCGCCTCCTTCTTTCACTTCTCTCACTTATGGAACAGTATAAATACCCCTCTTGTAATATTTTGAAGGGACACAAATCCCTAGAGAGAGGCACACTACTTTAGCTTAATCTTACATTAATTTCCCCTTAATCCTCCTTTAATTTTAGCTTAATCCTAGAACTCTTGTGTAATTTGGGAAGCTCTTGAAGATTTCATCATTATTGACACATTGGTGGATGTTCTTGGGTTATCATTTATACAAGTTTCAATCTTTCCATTTCCTATTTGTGTTGGTATAATTTCTCTAGTCTCTTCTCGTTTAATCTTAGTTTTTCATTAAAGTTTGAATCTTTTCCTCTAGATTATTGTCTTCCTTTGTTTATCTTGCATTATGGATGTGTTGGCTTTTATGTTACTTCCCTTTGTTCATGTTAGTTTTAGTTTAGTCATGAGTGAGTAGACTTTTTGTGGGGTTAGTAGGGGGATTAGACGTTAATTATGGGTGATTAGGGTTAAGAGTGGCTAAAGGTTGAGTCTTTATTACTTGTCACTTGTTTTGCATGTTAAGTGTATGATGAATTGCTTGTTAGGGTGGTAGTGGCCATGCTACTCTTGCTTGTTTCTTCTCCCTTAATGTTTGCTTGATTTGTGATTGATTCTTCATGTTTTGGGTAATAGCTTACATAAATTATCGGGTTTGTTTTCGTTGCGAGAGCACAAGCTTGCCTTAGTGATTAGGTGATACCCTTATCCTCGTTTTTTCCCTTAGCCTTTACGCCTATGAACCCGATCTAACCCTACTCCTTTACCTATTTGATTTCATCTCCATTTTAGATATTGTTATAGTTGTTTGTTTTTGTTCTTTCTTATTCGATTTGTTTAGTTTTGTTTAGCTTAGTCTCTAGTCTTACCTCAACTCAAAAATATCCTCCTTCTTTGTTTCTTGTGACTTTATCTAGAACCTAAGCACACTCTAGTCTTTTCTCTACCGTCTTCGTGGACCGACCCGACTTGCCCCTAGCTACTAGTTAGGATAGTTGGTTTAATTGGTGTAGGATCGACGACAAAAACCTACCATCAGTGAGTGGCCGTCGCGGGGTCTGCGCGGGTGCGCGTGGCGGGGGTGGCAACATCCACAGTTTGGTGACTCTGTTAGGGAGATGGAAACAAATTTCCAGCGGTGGTGTAACTCGAACGAGGTCGATGAAGCGCATTTCCAAGTTCTTTTGTGGTCACTACAAGTTTTTTTGGCCCTAAAAAGCCCACCCTAACCGATTTAGAACCAATCGACCTTCTTACAGTATGGTTCTCGGACCGTACTCGTGAGGAGACCCTTGATTGACGTTCTGCCTGTCGAAGGTAGTCACGCACTCCGTGAATATGCCAAGTGATAAGCTCCGAGTGGAACAGGGAAAACACACATCTTCACTTAGGGTGACACGTCTCGGCCGAAGCGAGGACTTTTCATGGGCGGTAGACTACCCTAGCCTACCTGTGTCTACATCTTGCATGTGTGTATGTTTGATTAGTTATGTGTAGCGTGTTGTGACAACCTGAATAAGACATTAAATCCCGGATTAAACAACGACAACATATTCAACTACACCAAACTCCGTTTTCGAAAAAGTCATTTTCAAAAAAAATCATTTTAGCGCCGTCACTCCGGCAATGCCATTTCCAAATCAACAATTTTCAAATCCATTTTAGCACCATTACTCTGGTCAAATTTACATTTGCGATTTTCAAAATCCATTTTTATTGGCGTTACTCTGGCCAAATTCACACCCACAGTTTTTAATCCATTTTAGCGCCGTTAAGCTAGCTTCTTATTTCAAAACATTCTAATACTGTTACTATCGCCAAAATACAAATCAATGGAATCAAGGTATCTAACACGATTACATTTTCCATCCACAAAACATTTTTTACATTATACCGTTACTATCGCCAAAATTCCAAATAATGGAATCAAGGTATCTAACACGATTACATTTTCCATTTTCAAATCATTTTTACACAATACTGTTACTATCGCCAAAATTCCAATCAATGGAATCGAGGAATCTAACACGGTTACACTCTCCCTTTTCAAAATCCTTTCAAGCACCGCTACTATCACCTAAATTCCAATAACGAGAATCTAGCTACACAACGCGGTTAAACTTCGATTTTAAGCGTCGTTATGATCAATATGGCCATCATGTTTTCTTAAAAATACCTTCTACACCGTGAGCATCGAACTTCTAACTAATAGAAGTTTCGATAACAACACAACCCAATGATTTTCACATCTTTTCACATACCGGTTTTCCTACACCATCATTTTACAAAATTGCGATTTCACGCCGTTACTATCGTCAATTTTAAACTGATGAACTCTTGACACCCACATGGCAACACCTCCCAACATACCAAAATGTTTTTACTTAGCCATCGTAATGTCGATTTTAAAACTCTCACTTTCGAAAACTCACTTTTCAAATCCTCCATGTTCAAATCCATTTCAAAAACCACAAAATCCTTTGATTCCGAGTCGGGATCGAGATCAATTTCTTACCTCGTACAATTGTGTGCTTAACTGTCTTTGCTAATTGATAAAATCACCTCCGTCCGAGGTTTCTGTGGACATGACATAGGTCCACCCCAAAGCGGCCACACGCGGGTTTGGGGAGGCGAATGAATCTCATGTGAGGTGGATCGAATTGAAATTTAAATCGAAGTGGAGTCGCCACCAAACTTTGTGGGAGTTCGGGCCCGTTTGAACCCACTCTATTTCTTAGTGGGCCATGCACAAAGTATGGCCCATTCGGATGTCAGAGTTTATTGGGTTCGTCCCTTTGCATTTTGATACCGATACCGACATTATCGGATACCGTGTATTGAATGACTCTCGTGCGCCAACGGTTTCGGACATCCGGAAACCGAGGTTCTGAGTAAGGGGTGAGGGTACGTGTTGGGAAGTTCACAAAGAACACCCAACCCCGCCCGCACATTAGCGGCCTCTACTAAGATACCGCTTGACTTTTGAATACGCGCGTTAGTAATACGATGAGATGATATGCAAACAACGTTTTGACTAAACATGCGAATATTTGAATAAGTTGCTATGTCGATTTAATGCATCTAAAATTAACGTCAAAGTTCTATTTAGCATGCGAGGTTCGTTTTAGTACAATAAAACAAATGAATAAAATAACAAGAGAAAAATAGAAACAAACGTGTTAGTAACAATAATAACGGTAATAACGGTTTGCAAATAATATAGAAAGATATAGAATGATGTAGAATGACATGATGCATGATTTTGGAAAGTAATATGACACGTGATTGACTTGACACGTGTTGACCGAAGCCATAAAAATATTTTATCGAGACTCGAAAGACGTTTAAGGACTCGATGTTTTGTGATATCAGGAGCCACTCGATCGAGTCATTGAGAGACTCGATCGAGTGGTCTCGAAAAAAAGTTTCTGCCTCGATTTTTGGGGTGCCACTCGATCGAGTGCCCCCTGTACAGACTGCTGTCCGGTTTGATTTTGATCTCGAAATTGCTTTTTGAAAAATCGATAATTTCGTTAAGTCGCGTAAAAATATAATACGATTTATACTCGACTTAAATTTTCGATACTCGTTATATTCGACACTTGATTATGGAATCAATATCGCATATTCGGTGTGATTTTTAGAAAAGAAGTTTATGAAATCGCTTTTTTGATTGATTTCTTTAGATCCGACATTACTATAGAGACGATATCGAATCCTAGGGACGACGCTTTATTGAAAATAGCACGATAATATCGATATTAGTACCGAGAAAAGAAATAAAAAAAAGACGCGATGACGGCTCGAATAAAAAGACGGACGGGCGAGAGAAAGAGAAGAAAAAGGAGAAGGCGGGAATTGTAACACCCTCAACCTACATGCTTGATTATCTCGAAAACGGACTCGTAGTAGCGGCCTAGGCGCGGGAGCGTTAAGATGTATATAGGTGAGTTATGGTGTGTATGGTTAGGGAGGGGATTTGACGAGTTTTGCTCTCGGGTCTTTGACGAGTTGCGATCTCGGGTTTGCTACAGGATTTCTAGAGGAAAATCGGGACGGTATTTGTGTATAGGTTGCCTAAAATTGCCTAGAATTTCGGGTTGTGAATTGATGTTGTGAATTGTCGGGAATTATGTGTGTGTTGTCTTGTGTCATGGATGTTGTGGATGTTATGGATGATGTTTGTATCGATGTGTATGAATGTGTATATTTGTGTTGTGCAAAGGGTCTATTTATAGGAGAGCTTCCCGACCTTGACTAGGAGAGGTAGCTTTGCTTAGGTGAGAAGAAACACCGCTTTGGATAGGAAAAGCAACAATTTGAGAGGAAACAGGATTCCGTCTTTTGATGGAAGAGAAATCCTCTTCCGGCTGGAAAAGAGGTCACTCGATCGAGTGGTGCATATCACTCGATCGAGTGCTCGATCTAATGCCGGTTTTTTGTGAGCCTATTCGACCGAGTGGGCCCGTCCACTCGATCGAGTGGGTCCGTCCACTCGATCGAGTGGGTCTAGCTCGGGTAGGAGGCTCCTTTTAGAGATCAAACTCTATCTCGGACGAATTTGTTTATTATTTTTTGTGGCTGATTTTTCTAGTATTGGACTTCAAGCTGGATTTCCGTTATGATGCAGCAGATATTTACGCCTCGGAAACGTCCTTGACCGGGGTTTGACTCGGTCGCTAAAAGACGGTTTTGCCCTTGGTGACGGTTTTGACCCAAATTAGTATTATTTGATTGGAAATGACCCACTGAGCCTGGATTTGATGTCTGTTTGGTGATATTTGTACTCCGTAAAAAGCCCAAGCCAAATGCTAACGATTTTGAGCCTACATTCGAGCGCGTAAAAGCACGTTTGCGTCCGATCATCATCGGGTGTTCTTTGGAAACTGCTATAGACACCTAACAACCAAATTTGGGTGTCTACAGTTTCACATTTCAGGTGATCTCATCTCGAGATTTCTCTCTAAATCTCACCCCGAGATTTGTGTGAAATCATCTTACTTTAGAGATCCGAGTCCGTTATGCGTCTCGCCAAATACACCAAATGTCTAAGAGCACGTGAGTCTCAAAACTCGATGACCGCAAACACGCATGAATTAAGGGTCTCATTTTCGTGTCGCTCACCTACGAGCATTCCTCGAGTCACTCTCGAGTCTCTTTTACGTCATCTACAGAGAGCTAAGGTCAAACGCATTCAACTTGTTGATTGCTCTTCTAAATTTTTTATGCAATTTTTTTTGAAAGGAAGACTCAACAAATGCTATGGGCTATTACTGATTCTAATGGCCTGGTATCCTTCATAAGGGTCCCAAAACTGTTGCACAGTACAGGCTTTTCAGGAGTACTATTCTAACCTTCTTGGTAAGAGTGTTCCTTTTGAGGATTTCTCTATGTATGCTAAGCTTCTTCCTGATCTGACTTGTGGCCTTACTATCCCTATATCTCCTAAGGAAATTAAGGTTGCAGTCTTCCACATGGATATTAATAGTAGCCCAGGTATTGATGGGTTCTCAGCAGGGTACTTCAAGTCTGCTTGCAACATTGTTGGAGCTGATTTTTGTAGAGCAACAACTTGCTTCTTTAAAACTAGAAAAATGTCTAAGCAGGCTAACTCTACTTTGATCTCCCTTATTCCAAATAAGCCTGGTGCAAGCAGTGTCTTAAAGTTTAGGCCCATTTCCTACTGCACTGTGTTCTACAAAGCAATCTCAAAGGTCCTTGCAAACAGGTTAAAAGGGGTTTTACCTTATCTAGTAGGAGAGGAGCAAGCAGCTTTTGTTAAAGACAGAAGCATTTTTGAAAATATCTTCCTCTCTTAAGGGCTTGTTAAGGGTTATTCTAGGAAATATCTCACACCTAGATGCCTTGTCAAATTAGATATCAGGAAAGCATTTGACTCCTTGCAATGGAGGTTTATTGAAAAAATGTTTGCTGGTTTTGGGTTTCCTCCTCTCTTTATTAAGTGGATTAGGGGATGTATTTTTAATCCTTGGTACTCTTTCAACTTGAATGGTGGGATTGAAGGGTTTTTTCAAGGAAAAAGTGGAGTTCGACAAGGGGATCCTTTGTCTCCTTACATCTTTGTTCTTAGTATGGAAATACTATCTCAGCAACTCAGAAAGATCTGTCTCCAAACTAATGTCTCTTTTCACCCTAAATGCACCAACATTAACCATACTCATTTGGTGTTTGCATATGTGTGGACGCCCGTCCGCACTACCTGGCGCCTCACTCGCGCCTGCGTGGGATCAACCCGGTTTCATCGCGGCGGCCACCCACGCGGCCCCCTCCCGGTCGGGGCCCGGTCCGATCTCGCGTACGGGGCGATGTTTCGGACCTCGATTCAGATGACGATTCGGGATTGTACTAGACGGGTGCGAGCATCCGTGTTTCCATTGGAATCGATCGAGACGTGGTTGTAAATGTTTAAAGGTTGATATGTTTGGTAAGACGACCTTTTTAGTGAACCGAATTTGTTGCCGATTTGTGGAGTCGCCACCGAGTCAATTATGGGGACTCGGAAACCGTTGAAGTCAACTTTGATCCTTAGCCGGCTCAAAGTTGAGTGGCACGGGACCTAAAGATAAAGACTTGTACCCTTAAGCACTCCATGCCTGGAATGACTCATTGCCAATGGTTTCGGACATCCAAAAACCGTCGATTCTGAGTAAGAGGTGAGAGTACGTATTGGGAAGACAATGTCCGATAGACATCGACACCCAATCCCGCCCGCACATTGCGGCCTCTACTAATCAATCGGTGGGCTGATAAATTTGTTCCTTAATTATGGCGGAAGTGCGATAACATCCATTGTTTTAACTCTATGCCTTTGCTATGTCGGTTGTTTAAGAACAAGTAAGTTTATTGTCGTCGAAGTAGTTGTGTTTACATTCTTTGCATGCGATTTCTTGTGACAAGCATGCCATGAAAAGATGCACGTAGGAGAGTAGAGAGTACTAAGTATTATACGTATTAGCAAATCATATTTAACGCGATAATACTGATATTAGTCATTCTCGTGGTATACCTTACGTGGTATTCTGCTTAAGATGCATCGGTTCGATATTAGTATGGATGCATTGAACCACGTATGGTGAGCACCGGGATTAATATGGAACCCGACCATCGCTTTGTTCAGTTTTAGCTTGTTTACGTTTTCGATTCCGTGTTAGGTGATTTAGCATGCGATTATAAGGTCATAAAAGCGGTAAACCATACGAAAGCGGTAAATGCGAAATGTAAGTAAATCACGTAGTGAGGAGTTGCACCCTCGAAGTGTACACTAAACGAGACACGATGCGTAGATGGTTGAGAAGGATCTTGGAACTACTCGGGTTTAGTTAGGGTGTTTTAGTACTTATGGTTGAAGTTGAGGACGTTACGTATGTTTATAACGTACTATGGACCTAGTGTCCACACTTGACATTATCGAAGTGCATAGTAAAAGTACAGTATGTAAAGTTTTTTTAGACGACAACCTAGTGACGATTCAACTTCGAGGCGGATCCTCCTAGCTTGTCCTGCGGTGAATCCGGCAGAGCTTCACTATAGTATCGGAAGGTGGCTAGTCGAGCGCAGGTGCCCCTCTATGTTCTAATCGAGTGGAGTGCTCGAGGAACGACGATGAGTAGCGTCGATTCGCTTATCAAGACAACGATCGAGTGGATCGTACTTAGTGTCAGAGTGCGACCTAATTTAGAGAGAAAGAAGGGGAGAGCGAATTGTGAGAGAAAGAGTTCACGAATTCGTATTGTGTGTCGAAATGAGGGGGTATTTATAGTTACTCGCGTGGTTCAAATCGACCATTAGGACCCTTGACCTCTTGCGCACCAGAACTCAGTCGCCTGGTGTCGTGCGCATCAATCCTAGGACGCCTATTGTGAGGTGCCTGGAATTTTGAAGATCTGATTTCAAAACTTTCAAAAACGGAGAAGATGCGTATATTAACGTTGTTTTGGGATTAAAAATTCCCGTTAAACCTAGCACGTCCAGCGCCGGGTGGGCCTTGGGCGCGCGTCTCGAGGTTTACTCAGCCTGATTGCATATTTCAGGACCGATTCGGGGCCCCGGTGTCGGAATTGACTCTAATTATTGTCGACCCGACCGTAATGACACGACTAAGATCGTTTTTGATGTTGAATTTATTTTTTCGAGTAATTATTTGATCCATCTTATAGAAAAACCACCTAAAACATCGTAATCTCGCGTCGCGTTGCAGTCCGATCATCATCGGGTGTTTCTCGGGCACCCTTGCAGCCAACAGGTCAAAATCTAGGTGTCTACAGAAGCCCCCCCTTTGACTGAGGCTTGGACAAGGCGAAAGTCAAAGTATAGATGCGCAGGTCAATCGAGGAATACGACCTGGTGGCTGTCCGTTCGGGTCGTTTTAAGTCTCTTAGCTTACATATTTGAGGCTCGTCAGCCAAGGCTAATAAATCATACCTGCATCCTTGCCTGCGGTTACTTATCGGAGCTTTGCTAGCTTGTCTTGGGTCTGTTGTTTTAGTAATTTTGGTTTTTGACACGGGCTTTTTGCTTAAGTCTTTATTGGTGTCTTAGTTCTGGTTTTAATATCCTTGCCGGATGGTTGTGTTGATTCGGGTTTTGCTTCTTGCTTTAGGTATTCCTTTGGGGGCGTGAATTGAATGCTTAGGGACTCATTTCGGGTTGATTTGATTGCTCTGTGTGTTTTAGGAGTTGTTTAAAATTGATTTGAATTGAGTGCTACAGGGACTCATTGAATTGAATCGAGTTGAATTGAATTGAAATTGGGTCGAATTGAATTGAATGGAGATCGAGTTGAATTGACTTGAATTGGGTTGAACTTGAATTGAATTGAGTTGACTTGAATAGAATTGAATTGAACTTGAACTTGAATTGATTGAATTGAATTGAATTGAACTAGAACTTGAATTTATTGAATTGAACTTGAATTAAATTGAGGTTGACTTTAATTGAACTAAATTGATTTACATTGAACTTGAATTGAATTGAATTTGAATTGAATTGATTGAATTGAATTGAATTGAATTGAATTTGACTTGAACTGAATTTATTGAATTGACTTGAACTTGAACTTGAATTGAATTGAATTGAGGTTGACTTGAATTGAACTTGAATTGAATTGCATTAAACTGGAATTGAATTGAACTTGAATTGAATTGAGTTGAACTGAATTGAACTTGATTGAACTGAATTGAGTTGAATTGAATTGAATTGAGTTGAATTGAACTAGTATAGTCTCTTGCATACTTGCACGATATATTTCAATTGTTGTTGTAATTTTTTTTATGTATTACGTATTTCTCGTACTTGTTTTAATATTTTTGTCCTAACTTTTAATTTGAGAAATAAAATTGAAACTTGAAACTAATCGAGAGAAATTAGTAATGTAATGAAATGTACGTATATTTTTGTTTATTTTTTCATGATCATGAAGCGAAGAGTAATACTCCCTCCATTCAAGTCGAAGTTACCTATTTATTTTAGCACAAGTTTTAAGAAATTGATTGTTTATTATTAAAGATACAAATGTGTAAAGGTTAATTATTTGTTTATTATTACACGTAGTGTAAATAATGACATTTTTTAAATATAATATGTAAGGTTTAAAGTATTTGTTTAATATTAAAATAATGACTAAAATGGAAATAGTAAGCTTGGACTTGAATGTCCGAAAAACGAATATGAGTAGCTTGGACTTGAACGGAGAAGTATAAGTTTATAAATCTTAATGATTATATCATTACGAAGCTAATAATACTTCTATTGTGTAGTTGTTTACAATGTCGTACAATTGTAAATGTTAATACTGTAGTATTTGAATTATTTGCATTTAATTTGTAGGTATATAATTTTATAGGAATTACTATTATTAATTGTTTCCATAAATAAGATTGAGCATTTGGAGGGAAAATTTTCACATGGAGTTATTTTTTTAGTGAATAGGGGATTGAACTTGAACTTGAATTGATTAAATTAACTTGAACTTGAACTTGAATTGAATTGGCTTTAGAATGCTTTGGGATTCGTTAGGCTCACGGGTTTAAAATTTACCTTCAGAGTGCTTTGGGATTTGATCGTTAGATTCACGGGTTTAAAATTTACCTTCAGAATGCTTTGGGATTCGTCAGGCTCACGGGTTGAAAATTTGTTTTTCGACTGCTTCAGGATTCTATCGAATTTGTGTTGTTCAATTTTTTTTCGAATGATTCAGGATTCAATCGAATTTGTTTTGTTCAGATTTATGCTTGGCTTGTCATGTGCTTTGGTATGAGTGGTCTCGTTAGCTAGAGGTTTTCATGTTTGTTTTTTTTTTTTCGCTGGGGTCGATTTCGATTAGAGGAGATTTTGAGCTTGCTTTATCGGTTGGGGATAGTAAACTGTCCCATTGCTGTTTATTTTGTCTAATATAGGAGGGTGCGTCTTGTGGCTATCGGGTACCATGTCCCATTTGTTCCCGTTTTTGCTTTGGGCAAAATAGTTAGGCGCTGGTCCTGGGGTGCCTTAATCCTCGGTCGCCTAACCCCCAGCAGCCCAATGTAAGGACGCTTGGCATGGGGGGCCTGAGATTTTGAGGGTCGAATTTGTTTAAAATCAGCGAAGGAAAGGGGAGAGGGGGGGGGGGGGGGGGGGTGGCGGCTCATTCGTCTTAAAAACCAAACGCGGGCCTTCCTTCGACTCAATCTCGCGTTCTCGACTTCGTTCAACCGATTTCCGTCTTGATTTTTGCCATATTCGATTATGTTGACCTCGGGTAAGTGTTCCTTACTCACCTATTGTCGATTTGTGCTTAGTTAGATTGATTGTGGGTCGATTTTGCTGAAACCCTAGAAATCGATTTGGGCATTTGATTTTACTATGTTTTGTTGTTTGCTCTTGGTCCCATTGTTAAATTAGGGTAGAATGGAGCTTAATAGGGTAGTTATTAACTCGATGTGAAGTTTTGAGGTGCTCTAATGGCTCCCTATGGGTGGAACTCGAAATGCTAGGGTTTAGGGGTCGTTTTCCCGGTTATTCCCGTACTTGACCTTTGTAATTTTGATCAACTAGTGTTTGTGACGTTATGGGTGACCTCCATGTCGACTTTTGTGAGTCAGAATGTACTCTAGGTCATTCCGTGAGGGTTTGTGTGGCTTACGACAGACCAGATGATACCGTAACGATGTAGGATTTTCCCGAAACCACTTTTATTACGACCGGGGTCGAAAATGGGTGCTAGTGGGTCTTTAGGAATTTTGATATCTCTGTTTGAAATTTCGAGCTTATTTTGACCTGTTTGGGCTGCTTTGACCTGACCTGAGGCGTATTTTTTGTTTTGTTTTGTTTTGCAGCTAGAGGATGACATTGAGCATTCCGAGGGGGTTTCTTTGACTGGTACTTGTGGTGAGGCTGTCGAGTCGAGCTCACTGACTCCCCGGGGGGTTCGTAAGAGGCGACGAAGCGTTCCTTTACGGCGTCGTGAGCCGGGGGCCGTGAATGAGGCTGATTTTGATAGGGTCACGAGGTGTAGATTGCCTGTGATGGTTTCCAGATGGACCCACGTCCCGGGCCCTGCCAATGTGGGTGAGGAGATTGTTTACGATGATCCCCCTTGGGGTCGGGATTGGGACGGTCATCAATTATTGTTTCGTCCCGATTTGTACGTCTGTAGCCATGTCGTGAACAACCTGGTGAGTACCTCAACTCGTGTTTATTAGTTTACGCTTTAACTTTGGTTTGAACTGGTTTGGTTTGTTTATGCTTGTGTTGTCTCGGGTTGCAGTTGCCCGGCCCGATGGGGACCTTCTCGGTGTTAACTACGTGTTTGGAGATTTATTCTTAGAAGTTTAGCCCCGCAGCAAAGGAGATTATCGCGGGGACAGCTTTAGGCCCCGTGATCGGGCACTGGGTCCGATTGGTAGGTTGCAAGACCAAGTACAACCTTAGGGTGATTAGAGCGATGGTAGATCGCTTTCACGACACGACCTCGTCCTTCCATATGTCATTTGGGGAGGTCAGGATGACTTTGGAGGATTTCGAGGTTATTACGGGTTTGCCCTAGGGTCGGGAGATGATTACGTGGGCTTCTGAGGGTCCTCGGTTAGATAGTGACGAGCTTAGGGGCTGGATCGGGGATTGTTTAGAGCGTGAGGCTTATAGTATGCCTCATCCTTTGGTGAGCTCGTACATTACTGACCACTTTGAGAGGGTGGCGGTGCTAGAGGGTCGAGTGCCCAACACACTGGTGCAGGATGTCCGTATGTGGTTGTGGTACTTCATAGGATCGACCCACTTCTCGGACAAGGGCGAGAGGTTTAGTACTAGGATTTTGCCTTTCCAAGCTGATTTAGATCAGTTGGGACGTTTCGATTGGGTGACCGCGGCTTTCGCGGAGATGACCCATTGCCTACAGGTCATGGGGGGGTCGTAGAGGGTGGACTCTGGCTCGGCTTCACCCGTGGGTCCAGGCCTCGTATTGGAGTTTAGTTCTCGTACTCGGCTTTATGGTTTTACTTAGTTTGGTTTGGTTTTGCTAACGATGTTTTTGGGTTTTGTAGGCTTGGATATACTCCTACTTCCCATGATTGGTACCCAAGACGGTGTCCGCTCGTCCGGTTAGGTTTTCGGCGGGAATCGAGTGGAGGTTGGCTCAGGCTAAGCGCACGACGAGTCACTACTCGTCGGAGAATGTGCTGGTGAACCAGCTGCGCCTTGAGGATGTAAGTTTCCTTCTTACGGTTTGTTTTTACTTAGTAGCCCCTAAGGTTAGGATTATAGAAATGTCGGTTTTTTTATGCAGTTCGTGGCTCGTCCTTAGGCTGACTACGAGGGTCTGCCCGAGTATGTGGGGGCAGAGTTGAGGCCTAGGAGCTACAGGTGGATGCTCCTTTCTACGTTGTTTCCCCTGGTGTGGTATCTGGGCGAAAGGTTGGTGCGTCAGTGTTTACATGACGAGTTCAGGGTGCCGGTTGATCCTCCCCGGACCATGTTTATGCCACCGACCGCCACAGAGGTCCGCGAGGGTTAGGACGGAGAAGGAGGTGACGCATTACTGGTGTCTGGTGCCTTCTACCTGTCTCACGTATGCCAGCGGCTAGCTTGCCACCGCCTCGTGGTGAGTACTCGGTTTTGAGTTTCATTATTCGTTTTGTTCTATGGTTTGGTATTTGCCTGCATTTTGAACGGTTTGCTTTTCCTTTAGCTGGCAGATCTGGCTGATGTTGTTCAGCCCCTAGACTTCCCCTTGACGCTGCTCAGGGTCGATGCGGCTGGGGTAGCCTTTACAGAGCCTCTTCCCCTATGTTTCGCTTAGGAGATAGAGGCTAGGATGGAGTGGCGTGATCGGGTGAACAGGGTAAGATTCGAGATTTGCCATGAATTCGGCTCTTGAGGGTTCGGTTTAGTTTGGCTAATTTTGTTTGGTTTTGTCTTTCAGGTTTCGTCGGTTTCCCATCAGCGGCCGTGGCAAGCTGCCAACTGCTTCCAGGCCTATGCGTCGAGGGCGTCTGCTGCCTCTTCCCACGATACTTCAGGATCTCGATCGGTAAGTATGCGTTTTTAGGGTTGGTTTTCTAGGTTGTTTGTGCTTTTCCCTAAAGTATAGGTGCATTTGCAGGATGTTTCGGATATGGTGAGGCAGCTGGAGACTCCGGTGACCGAGCTCGAGACGGAAGAGGCCAAGTTGCAGCAACTCCTGCAATCTCGGGATAATGAGTTTGCTAAGCTTAAGGAGCAACTGGCTCGGACTCAGGGCGAGACCTTGGCGCAGGGTGAGGCTAGGCTAGGAGCAGAGGTGGAGAGGGAGGTTGAGGCTGAGGTTGAGGGTCATGCTACGGACACTACCGAGGACGTTGGAGGGATTCCGGAGATGGCTACCCTAGATATGCTGTCGGGTATGGATGGTAACGAGTCTTCTATTCTTGATCTGGATGATCTAGATCTAGATGACGACATCAGTGAGTTCGTGCTAGCTATAGGCGCAGCCTCTACGGTCGTCCCTAGTTTGTAAACTCGGTTTATATTCGAATTTATATAGTTTGTATTTTAGACTTTTAGTATTTCGATTGATGTATTAGTCTTTGCTTTTGTTTTTCTTTTTGAAATGTTGACTTAGATGATAAGTAATCACTTCAAGTTTGGTTTGTTTCCGTTTTCGTCGTAGTTTGAGATGTTTTGAATGCGCTAGGATTGCCTGAGAGTACAAAAATATTTTATGGAATTTTGAAATACGTTAGTTTGAGCCGGGAGTTGGATCAAGTAGTACGTCGATTAAAATGTTTGACTCGAGACGTGAAAAAATGTAAGAAATGTTTCGTAGTTAAAATGTTTCGATCGGGTACGTGTTCGGTGTTGGGAGACAAGTGTAATTGTCTCGACATTCATTTTTAAAACGAGGCAAAAAGAAAAAGGCTAGACCACCTTTGAAAAAATAAAGCAGGCCACTTTTTTTTGCCTTAATGATAGTGTCGTACTGGGCTACAGACGCGATTTGACGATGCCATTAGAGGCTACAACACGCATAGGTGGGGTAGCTTATCCCCCTAAAAAGAAAATAATAAAACGTCTGAGTCCGGTGGATCTGACGGACGAAAATGTGTCGTCTGTGTGGACCTATTATTCTTGGAAGGGCATGTCGGCTTTTGGAAGGGGTTTAGTGACTTCAGAAGATCGTTCCTGGCGTCCGGGGTTGTCAGGTAATAGCTGATGGGTAAAGCATGGCTGACCGCATGGAATTCGGGTGCCAAGAGGCTGATGACCTAGGGCTTTGATGCCTGGGCCAGGGCGGCTTGATTCTAGGTCGCTTGGGTTCGGGCGCCCGATCTTCGGGCGCCTAGGCTCAGGCGGCCCGATTCTCGGTTATGGAAATTTTCCGTAATTTCCTAATTGTTGTGGGATTAAGGTTATATATGCGGGTTATGGGTACTCGTTTTAGACATACTAGATCACCCATAGTGTTTTTGTAGCTTCTTTATACTATTTTGAGTCATGTCGAGTTTCGGGAGTCTCTTAACCGAGTGGATGGGTCGTCTTAGGAAATGTGACCATGAGGTTTATCTGGGTGATGGTTTGTCTATGGTTACCACGCTAAGGCAGGTTAAAGTGCAAGATGACTTCTTCCTAGCATGTTCTAGTTTTTGGGATTTTAAGAACCATGTTTTTGTATTCCCGGGAGGTAATGTTTGTCCCCTTCCCGAGGAGCTAGATGCTATAGTTAGGTGGTGTTCGGTTCAACCTTATATACCCCATGGAGATGATACTCTCGTGGAAGAATTTCGTCATTTTTTATACATTTGCTTGCTGGAGGAAGCTAAGGTTTTCTTTAGGGAAGGTGGTATTGACCTAAAGTTACTTGTTAGGACATTCTCACAGAACGACTCTCGTGATATTTCGCCTTTGGCTTATAAACGGGCTCTTAATATCGTGGTGGCATGCTACTACCTTTTTGAGGACGCGTCGGTGCATGAAGGTTGGGATAGTCCTTGGGTTTTGGATGTTGTAATGGGGATGGAACACGGGCGATCGCCCTCTTTGCTTATTCTAGGTGAGCTTATCACGTGTCTCGACGCTCGTGCGCGGATACATTGTGCTCCCTTTCTGTGTTCTAGGATCAGTTTGCAGGTATGCCGAGGTACTACTTTTCTTTTTCGAAACTTGCCTTAGTTCGAAAGTTTGACGTTGTTTTGTTGTTCGTGCAGGTTTGGCTACAAGAGAGGCTTGGTTTGATCGAGCCCCCTCGGTTCGTCAAGGGCTATAGGTACAAAGGTTTCACGGGTCGTAAGATGGTGAAACCATGGAGCGATGGTTACACGGAAGAAGGATGACGCTCCTACTTGCAGGCTAATGGGCGGGTTGATATATATTAGGTGGATAATCCCGTGGTGGCATATCAGTGGAAAGGTTGGGTTTCCGTTCTCATCATCGGATCATACTATGCCGGTATTGTCCTTAAGGGAACAGGTTTATATCTACCCGGGCGAGTTAACGCGCCAAACGGGTGTGAGGCGAGCTGTATCAGAGGTTACTGCTGATGCCCCTAAGTCTTGTCCGTGGACGGAATGTTCTCTCAGGGAGTTTGGAATGTCTTGGAGACAAAGTTTCTCACGTCCCGTTATTATAGAAAGTGCTCGACCGACAGACCCTACTCGTTCCTGACGGGGAGCGTACGGATATCCGCCAGGGCAGGGCAAGTCGAATGTTAGGAAGACCGAAATGCTAAAGGATAAAGAGGCGACTCGAGTTAACGTTACTAAGCACTCGACCAGAGACAGTGTTACCGATCCTAGTGTCGTTAGTTCATCTAAACGAGCCAAGACTGCCAAGACACATATTAAAAATGTGAGTGAGGAAGGGAAGTGGGATTGGGTGGACTTGCCTTCGGCTAAGATAAAAGTGGAAGCATGTATTCTGAGGGTCTATGGTGAGACATCCGAAGAGGTACTTCCGAATGGCAAGGGGAAAGGGAAATTGGACCAGTAGAGCCCAGTCGTTTAGTACTATGTTGTATTAATTGATATTATGTAGTACTAGTTTTTGTAGGGTTTTACTTGACACGTTATCATTTTCCAGGTAGCCGGATTTTAGATGCTTGATGTAAAGGGCCTCGACAAAGGCTTGATTCAATTGATTTTGCATTACTGAGAAGACCATTTTTTTATTACTTTTTTTGGTGGTGGCTCGTAACTCGATTCTTCATTTGGCCCGAAGCGCCCTTTCGGGTTTTCACCCCGTCCTCGGCTCACCTTTTTTTGCTTTTCTTTTTTTTTTGGTTTTTTTGCTCTTTTTTTTACGGCTCGCAACTCGATTCTTCATTTTACCAGAGGAGCCCTTTCGGGTTTTCACCCCGTCCTCGGCTCGTCATTTTTTTTACGACGGCTCGCAACTCGATTCTTCATTTTGCCCGGGGCGCCCTTTCGGGTTTTCACCCCGTCCTCGGCTCATCGTTTGCGCTTCATCATTGAAATCACTCATTAATCGGAGCATAGGGGTGGTTCTGATTTGCATGCTATTTCGGTCACGGAAACAATAAGCCTGACTTCGGATTCGGGTCCTTAGAGTGTGATGTTGCTTATGTGACAACCGCTTGACTTCCTTTAATCTCTCCTTTCCCTCACTCCGGCGATCGGACCTTCCCGGCGAAGACGGCTTGCTCCCTGCACAATGAACGCACAGGGCCTCGGAGGTGTCCGAGGGAACCCTCTCCGATGCCTAAGTTAGTGCGTGAAGTGCCTTGATGAACCTAGTTCGTGAGGAGCTAGGTGGCGGTTTTTAGAGTGAGAGTCTAGAGAGAGAAAATCCAACCTTTTGTATGTGGGAGGAGGGGAAGTATTTATACCTTCCCCTAAGAGAGAGAAAAAGGGAAGGAGAAAGAGGGAGAATGAGTGGATGGCAAAGTGACACGTGGATCCGTCTTGTCCACTCATTCTCCTTTACCTTAGGCAAAATGACGGAGGGGTCCCTGGTTTCCCCTGGCCCTGCCTGGGGCGAGAGCGCCCCGGAGGCAGGTAGGCAGGGGGCTTGGTTGCCCTGCTCGACAGGCAGCATGGCCATGCCGGGCAGCTGAGTGATTAAGGTCGTCCACTTGGAGACTCTCAATGATCTCGCTTGGTGGCCTGCAGGGCAGGCCCTATTTTGTTCTTGGGTCGGGCCATTCCGGGGCCCAGATTGACGGGCGACCCATGGCAGGTTACCGAACCCCATCAATTGTCCCTCGTCGGCTAGGGGGAAGAAGGGCTTCCCTTCGGTAGGCGACTTCTTGATTGGGATGGCGGGAGGTTGACTTTCTGAGTCCCTCTTGGCATTTAATGCGTCACGCGTTCCCGAGGGAAAAGTCCCAACAACTTCTGGGCATGCAAAGGGTTGGAATGTCTTTCCTCATGATTACTTTTCTCGTAAAGTGGTCTCTTGAGCAGCGTGTCAGGCTGGTGATTGGCTCCCTTTCTTACAGAAATGGTTGAGGCGCCATTAATGCTTTGCTTTTGCCTTTGTATAAATTTCTATTTCCTCCACCATTTTCACAACTCGTCCTTACTCTTCTTTTACTCTCTTTCAAAGAAAAAATGTCTTGGATTAGGAAAACGGATTTTCGCTGCGTAGTCTACATGAACGTCCTCTGCTTCAGAGGGCGTCGGAGGCTGAAATATCACAGGCTGGCTCATTTGATCCTTCTTCGCAATAGACGAACTTGTTCTTGCCCTCCACGGGCCATTAGGAGAGGAGCCTTAGTCAGGGCTGGCAAGCGCCCTGAAAAGTCTTCGCCTCCTGTTGGGCCCATGCCCAGGCGTTGCTCCCAAGCGGGAGGCTGCTTTTATAGGGGATGTCACAGGTGATTCCCTTGGTTGCATCCAGAGCAATTCGATCCCAATTGCTCTGAACTGAACTCTTCCCCTGAGTCAGGTCCTTCCTCTCCCTTGGTGAGGAAGGTGGACTATGGCTCTTCTGATGGCGTCAGGGCTGTCCCTTTTGGGCAGGATTAGGACGTAAGTAGCCATGACTCTGAAGACAGTGAAGCCCAGGGCTATTCTTCTGGTAAGGGTGAAGAAGAGGGCCCTGATGATCCCTTTAAAGACTCTGATGACTGGGACTGGGGATCTGACGCAGGTGGATACAACAGCCCCGGGGATTACTCTCCGGATTTTGACGATGATTAGGACTATCCTGCGTATGCAGGCTAGCTAAGCCAAACTGTCAGGCTCCTCTTGTAATCCACTTTCCTTTCCGGTCCAGTTTGTAACTTTTGGCTGTTTTCGGGCCTTTTCAATCAATGGAAAATCAGGCGGGCCTTTTTCACTTGTGTTTGTTTTTTTTTTTGAATGAACGAATGAATGACGTCATGCAATGATTATCCTCTGACCTCTGTTTTCGAGGTTTCTTGGGAAGTGAGGTGGTTGAGTTTTGAATGTGTGACACGTGGGGACTTCTCTTGGGAAAACCCTCAATTGGGCGGCTTTCACCTTCCTTCATCTTATAAAAGCATCAGCTCTCCCCCTATTTCCCCTTTCACACACTCGAACTTCCTATACCTCCTCTTTCAAATTTTCTTCGTTGTTAGGTGCTTTCTTTGACTGAGGAACTTTTCGGCATCTTCACTCGGCGGCTACTTAACTAGGTTAGAGTCTTAACCTTTGTCCTCGTCTTTCTTTTTCTTCACTTTCCCCATCCCCTTGAACATCATGACCGGCCGCAGTGCTAGGGTTCTCCCATTTACCGGTCCCTCGACTGAGAGGTCGGGGAGCAGAAATAGGGTTAGTGACGACCTTGCCTCCTCCTCTGAGGGACTGGGTGTCAGGTCGGCCGAGGAAGGCCGTTCAGAGGACAGCGGGGGTGGCAATTCTTCTGAGCCTGCTCCCCTTGACGTTGTTGATTCCGATGACGAGGCGTTGGAAATCGACGCCTCCTCAATCGCCGGCCCGCTCATTCTCCGGGAGTCGGGGAGGGTTTATTACTTGGATAAGACCAAGTACAAGATTCCCCTGAGAACATACCCGGCCTCCAAAAACCGGGATCTGATTCTGGAAAAGAGTGCTGAGGAGGCTATAGCCAAATTCTATAATTTTGGGGAGGGGTACATTGTCGTTGTTCAGGGGGAAAACGATACAGTGTGCGCTCCCCCTGCAGGCTGCATAGCTGTGTACCACAAATGCCTCGACTTTGGCCTGCGATTTCCCCTTCATCCATTTCTAGAGGAAGTTTTCCGGCGCATGAATGTGGCTATTGCGGAGCTAACAGCCCTCGCCGTCAGGTCATTGATTGCCTATACTTGGACCTGCTTGTTCTGGGGCGAGGAACCATCCATAAATGCTCTGAGATATAAGGTCGGTCTTCAGATGGTGGCTTCCAATGAGGGGGGTGGCTCTCCAGGGTATTTTTCCCTCCTCGCCAGAAAAAAAGCTCCCCGGTTTAGCCGGTTGTTAACGGCCTGAAGGATTGGAAGGACAATTTTATGTATGTCCATAGTGCCACAGGATGACGGATTCCCAGGCATTTCAGGAATCATGTCCATACCCGGATGGAGACCCGGCAAGAGTATCACCCTGGGGTTGGGGGGAGGGCTCTTGAGATCAAATTGACTCGGGGGGAAAAAATCTTGGTTGATCGGTTTGCCTCTTCCAAGGATAGGAAAGGCTCGTATGGCCCTGATATCTGGCTCCCCCACGCTGAGCTTATAGCAACTGATAAGTATCTGACCCGGGTGGGCCTGAACCCTGGTCTTAGTGCAGGTAGTCCAGGGATTTTGCCAGCAGTCGAAATTTCCTTTGCTTTATTTTATCGCATGTTTACTCAACTATCTTTTTTCTTTTTTGAGTTTTCTGCAGACCTTGCCACTTGTCTCTGGTCGAGGAACGAGTTGAAGGAGCTCGGCCTGAACAGGGACTTCTCAGCTTTTGTCAACCATCCTCCCCTTCCTTCTGAGTTCAAGAAGCAAAATCTAATGAAGTACGTGAAGAGCTTGTCCATCAACAGAGCGAGGTTTCCTCCTCTCCCCGAGCCGACCCCTACAAAGTTTGCAGCTGTTGCTTCTGCTTCAAAAGACGTGGAGAAGGGGACTGCCTCAGAGGCCACCCCTTCCCCTGTTGGTAAGCAGGGAGGCTCCCCTGCTGGGACCCAACTTCCCCTGGGGTCAAAGCCGGCCAGCTCCGAGGGAACTGGGGAGAGCACTCTTTTGGTGAGCAGAAAGAGAAAAAACAAGGAACCCTCGGACGCCACGCCGGTGGTGGATCTAGAGGCTGACGCCAGTACGTCTGATCCCAAGCGTCCTGCCCATGATGTTCTAGGCACACTTTTCTCGGAAGAAAATGCTGAGTTTCACTTTACTGCTGGCGATAGCCTCGATGTCTCCGCCCTGCTCTCCGACTCCAGCGCTGTGTTGGCGGACCATCTTACCAAATCTGTGACCTCTACCACTCATCAGGTGATTCAGTACATCCAGCGCACTTCCAGGGTGTTTCAGGCTTCCGCCGAGCTGGCGGCCCTTAGCCGTTTGAGTGATGAAGAGTTAGTCATTACTCTTAGGCTTCCCCTCTCTGATTGCTTGGCGGTGATTGAGAGGGACATTGCGTCTATTGCCAGCCTGAAGGACCGGCTAGCGAAGCAGGAAGGCGAGTTGGAGGAGGCCCAGGGTCAGGCGGCCCGTTGGAAGACTAAGGGTGAAAGAGTTGTGAGGGAAGTGGCCAATTTGGAGGCGGAGCTGAAGGAGGCCAGGCAGGCGGCTGTTGAGTTGGAGCAGGCTAAGAAAGCGGTTGCCGAGCTAGAGCATACTAAGAGAAGGGTGGTTGAGCTGGAGGAGTGCCTGTCAAAAGCCGATGCGGACCTTCAGAAGGCCCAGGATGACTTGCAGGCTCGAGGCGAGGAATGGCAAAAGGAGAAGGAGGAGATCGTGCAGGAGGCTAACACTGCAGTGTTAGAGCATTTCAATGCTGGAGCTTCCTCCTCTCTACAGTTCGTCATGGAAGTTATAAGGGAGATGCTTCCAGACTTTGACGAGAATGATTTCCAGGACCTCTACGCTACCAAAAATGAGGCTCGGGCTAACAGGTCGCCTGGGGATGCCACTGACCCTGATCAAGATGCCCCCCATGCCTAACACGTGGGGCAGTTGTCCTCTGAGGGTTCTTGCCCTTACCCTACTGCGCCTTTGCTTCCTCGCTAATGTCTTAATCTTTTTGCGCGTCGGGCCCTGATGTGGCCGGCTGCCGGCTTGTTTGTAATATTCTAACTTTCTTATGCCTGGATTCTTACTGTTTATTTTTGTCGAACTCTCTTCTATTTATTGTGAATGTATTTTCTTTGTTCTACTTGCTGTTTTCCTTTCAAGATCGGGCCCGGCCCTGGCTTCCCCGTCGAGGTCCAGGGGGGCTGCCCCCTGCCTGCCCAGAGGTAGGCAGGGGGACTTAGCATTTTTTATACATGGTTGGGGGATGCCCTAAGTCCTTGTTCATATGGCACGTGGGGCCCGACCTGTCCCTGGCCTATGGTAGAAGTCCAGGGGGCCTGCCCCCTGCCTGCCCAGAGGTAGGCGGGGGGACTTATGTTTTTTATACAAGGTTGGGGGATGCCCCCAGTCCTTGTTCGTTCAGCACGTGGGGCCCGGCCTAACCCTGACTTCTGGTCGAAGTCCAGGGGGCCTGCCCCCTGCCCGCCCAGAGGTAGGCGGGGGGACTTAGAATTTTGTTGGGGGGGGGGGGGTCCATTTTCCTTGGTTCTGGCAACAGGGGGTCCTCCCCTTATTGACCCCTGCTCGTTTGTGTGTGAAAATCCAAGTTTGAACAGACAACGAGTATAAACTTCGGACTTCTCATTTCTTGTAAAAAACTCGTTAAAATAACTGTGGTCGGGGCCGTCGACATTTCATTCTGACCGTCCTCCGCCAATTTTTCTGAAAGAAAAAATTCCTTAGTTTCATAGTGCTAGACATAGTATTTCTTTAGAGTGTCCGCGTTCAAGTGGGCAGCCAACTTCTGGCCTTCAAGATTAGCAATTCTGTAGGTACCTGGCCCCATGATCCGGGTTACCTGATACGGGCCTTCCCAATTGGCACTCAGTTTTCCATCCTCTTTTGACCTTCCCACCGCCTACATTTTCCTCAAAACCAGGTCCCCTACTTGGAAACTTCTTTCGTTCACCTTTTTGTTATGCGCTTTCCTCATCCGCTGCTGGTAGGCGGCGATATTAATGTCGGCCTCCTGCCTCACCTCGCTGACTAGGTCCAGAGTCTCGGTCATTGCTGCTTCATTATCCGCCTTTTCATACTGTTGGGATCGCAGGGTGGGAATTCGCACCTCAATGGGCAACAGGGCCTCCGCTCCGTAGACCAGGCCGAAGGGGGTCTGACCCGTGGATTCTTTCCGGGTGGTCCTGATTGACCAAAGTATGCTTGGCAGTTCATCTGCCCACCTGCCTTTAAGCTCATCCACCATCTTTTTAAGCCCATTCAAAATTTGTTTGTTGGCAGCCTCAGCCTGCCCGTTAGTTTGTGGATGGCAGACAACAGAGTAGGCGACCGCTATGCCATGACCCTCCAACAAGGCCCTTAAAGAGTCGTTATCAAACTGTCTTCCGTGGTCAAACACCAGCATCTTCGGCAGGCCGAACCTAGTTACGATATTTCTCCAAATCACCTTCCTGACTGCAGGCTCGGTGATGTTTGGGACTGCTTCGGCTTTGATCCACTTGGTAAAATAATCGATCCCTACTATCAAAAACTTTCGGCCTCCTGTTGCCACAGTGAAGGGTCCCAATATGTCCATCCCCCACTGTGCGAAAGGGATGGGAGACAAGATTGGCCTGAGTTTCTGGGCCGGAGCGTGAATTGATGGGGCGAACAGCTGGCATTTTCTGCACCTTCGAGTTAGATCTCTTGCATCAGCTAGCAGCGTTGGCCAGTAGTAGACTGCCCTTAAAGCTTTGTGGGCTAGTGACCTTCCTCTTATGTGATGGCAGATCTCCGAGTGGATGTCATCTAGTACCTCTGCGGCCTGCCCTGCCCCCAGACACTTGAGCAAGGGCGAGGAGAACAATTTTTTGTATAATTGCTCGCCGACTAATATGAACCAAGCGGCTTTCGCCGACATCTTTCTTCTCTGAACAGGGTCAGATGGAAGGGTCCCGTACTTCTTGAATTGGATGATTGGTGTCATCCAATCTTCAGGCCCTGCCTCTTCGATAATACTGACTGGCTGGTAGGGGGTGGTGGATTTTTCTTGGATCACGTCTACCCAGACTGACCTTCTTATGTCTTGCAAGCTGGAGCTGGCCATCTTTGACAGGGCATCCGCTCGGTTGTTCTGGGACCGGGGGATCTGCCTGACTTCATAGGACTTTAGGCCTGACAATTCCTGCTTCACCTTCTCCAGATACGCAGCCATGGCCTGATCTCTGGCCTCGTACTCTCCGTTGATCTGGTTAGCGATGAGCTGGGAGTCTGTTGCTAAGATAATCCGCTCTGCTCCTGCGGCTCTGGCTAGATTAATGCCTGCAAGGACGGCTTCATATTCAGCCTCGTTATTTGATGCAGCGAAGGTGAACCTGAGCGCGTGCTTGAAGTCCGCTCCTTTTGGGCTGGTCAGCACGACTCCGGCCCCTGCACCATTGGCTGTGGAGGATCCGTCGGTGTATACTACCCATTCACCGACGGGCGGGTTGTCTTCTTCAGAATGAGAGCACTCTGCCAGGAAGTCCGCCAAGGCCTGCGCCTTGATGGCGGTCCTGGATTGGTACGATATTCCCAGCCCGCTTAATTCGATAGCCCATTTCAGCAGTCTCCCGGACTTCTCGAATTTTTCCAGTACCTTTTCTAGTGGTTGGTCGGTCAGCACCACGACAGGGTGTGCGTCAAAGTATGGCCTAAGCTTTCTGGCTGCGACGACGACCGCGTAGGCTGCTTTCTCGACCAACGGGTAGTTTCTTTCGGCTGCCCCCAGGGCATGGCTCACGAAATAAATGGGCTGCTGGGAGCCTGCTTCTTCCCTTAGGATCACCGCGCTTACTGTCAAATTTGTTACGGCGATGTAGAGGAAGAGCTTCTCCCCTACCACTGGTCTTGCCAGGGTGGGCAGCCTCTTCAAATGCTCATTCAGCTGCTCAAAAGCCTCTTTCTGTTCGTCTTCCCACTTAAATTGCTTGTTTCCCTTCAACACTTTAAAGAAGGATGTTGATTTGTCGGCTGACCTGGCAATGAATCGTGCCAGGGCAGCCATTCTGCCGGTTAGGCGTTGGATGTCTCTTATTGTCTTTGGTTTTGGAAGGTCTAATACTGCCTGAACTTTCTCGGGGTTGGCGTCAATTCCCCTAGCGCTGACCAGGAAGCCTAGAATTTTTTTGGAGCGGACCCCGAAAGTACACTTCTTAGGGTTAAGCTTCATCTGATATGCGCGCAGGGAGGAGAAGGTCTCCTACAGATCTTTCAGGTGCTCTGCGCCCCCCTTACTTTTCACGATGGCGTCGTCTACGTAGGCCTCCAGACTCCTACCCTTCTGATCTTCGAACACTTTGTCGACTAGTCGTTGGTAGGTGGCGCCTGCGTTCTTGAGCCCGAGTGGCATCATTTTATACATGTAAGTGCCAGAGCTGGTGATGAAGGTGCACTTCACCCTGTCAGGCTGCCAAAGATACACCTAGTGGTATCCTGAAAAAGCATCCAGAAAACTCAGCATGGAGTACCCACTAGTGGCGTCTACCAGCTAGTCTATCCTTGGAAGGGGGTAGTAGTCCTTCGGGCAGGCTTTGTTGAGGATTGTGAAGTCCACGCACATCCTCCATGCGCCCGAGGACTTTTTTACCATTACCACATTCGCTAGCCACTTAGGGTAGTCGCAGACTTCTATGAAATCTGCCTTCAAAGGCTTCTCAATCTCTTCTTTGATGGCTAGATCTTTCTCCGCAGACATGTTTCTCTTTTCCTGCTTCACAGGGCGGGTGTCCGCACTTACGTTCAGCTTGTGAACGATATGTGTCGGATCAACCCCCGGCTTTTCGTCTGCCGAGTATGCGAATACGTCCCTGTTGTCCCTTAGAACCTTGATCAACTCTGCCTGGTAGGACTCTTCCAGGTCAGCCCCTACGAGGACTTGTCTCCCTGGTTCCAGGTCCACAAGCATGCTTTCCCCCCCAGGTTCGAGGTGGTCAGCTGCCTGCTGGCCAGCTGGAATCTCTCCCTCCCTGCTGGGGGAACTGATGGTAGGGATTTGCCGCGTCCCCCACCGTCAATAAATAACCAACTATACCTAGTGGGTAGCTAGGGTAAGTCGGGTCGTGTCCACGGAGACGGTAATGTAAAGTATAGACTAGGTTCACTAGAAACGAGACTAGGCTACCAAAACAACACAAAGAGAACGATAATTGACAAACTATGATAGGAGAGCAGGTATGAACTAAGCTAACAATGAACTAGCTAAGACAAGACTAAATGAAATAACTAGACACTAACTAAGCAATGAATAAGGGAAAATAAAACTAATAACAAGGATGAATCAATAAGAAAGAGAGTAGGGTTAGGTCGGGTTCTTAAGTGTAGTAGGATAATTGGGTGATCAAGGGTGTATGTGTCTCCTAGTTGCTAGAGTCGGTTTGCGCTCTCACGTCTAAACCTAGGTCAAGGTCGGTCCGCGCTCTCGCGTCAAAACCCAAGTCCGCACTCTCGTGACTAAGACTAAACCCGACACAATCACACACTAGCCAAACAATGAGAAGAAGAGAACAAGTATGAGAAGCATTGGCCACTACTACCCACACAAGCATTTCAACAAACACATAGAGTGCCCAATATGTGACTAGCAACAAAGATTAACCTTTACCCCTAATAAAACCCTAATCACCCATAATCTACCCTTAATCCCCCTACTAACCCCACAAGAGAACTACTCACTCATTATCAAGATGAAACTAACATAAACAAGAGAAATCAAACCAAACGTCCAAACATCCATAATGAACAAACAATAACAATAACAATATGTAAAGATTCAAACTTGAATAAATAAACAATGAACAAGAGTAAAAAGGAGAAGAAGATTATACCAACCTAACAAGGATGAAAAAGATGAAAACTTGTATAAATAAGAAACCCAAATCAACTCCAAGGTTGTCAAGCTTGGATGAATCTTCAAGGATCTTCTTAGTACAAGACTAATTACAATGATTAACAAAAGATTAAAACTAATATGAGGAACACTAATCTAGGGTTTTGAAAGCTTAATGGAGGCCTAAGAAAGTCTAGGGTAATGTATGATGCTTAAACAATACAAGGGAGGAGTATTTATAAGGTTACAAGAGTGAAGGAGAAAGAAAAGAAGAGTCACGAGCTGCAGCTGCTCCTTCCTGGTCGGGAAGGAATGGTCCCGGTCGGGATGGTGGTGGTCCCGATCGGGACGAGATGGTCCCGAACGGGATCAAGCATAACACCGGGCTGTGTTATCCATAACACCAGGCGGTGTTATTGCTCTTCCCGGTCGGGAACGGTTCTTCCCATTCAGGACGGCCAGATCAGTAGCCTCTTCATTCATGCACTCCTTCCCGACCGGGAAGGCTACTCTTCCCGCCCGGGAAGGGTCTTGTAGGCCTCTTTTATGATCATTAAGGTCCCTCCTTGCTTCTCATGGGCTTCCCATCGATTCTCGGTGCTCGGGATCGAGTCTACGCGGCTTGGGAACGGGTCCCAAGGTCTCGGGATCGAATCTAAGGCACCGAGTGATCGTTCCTTCTCTTCGTTGGCTCCAAAAGTGTGAAACAAGTCAGAATCGTTCCAAATCTTCATGAATGGTCTCGGGAACCTAAAACGAGCTAGAAGAAGTGTGAGTAGCCCAGAAATCGCTCCAAAGAGCGATTTCACAAGGGAAAACAGGACCAAACACAATAAATTAGGCACTACAAACTACAGTTATCAACTCCCCCACACTTAACCTTTACTCGCCCTCGAGTAAGCACCAACTAACTAAAAACTAAAAGTACTAGACTACTAACCGAGCGGGTATTAGCGCACCCTACGACCTTTCAACTCACGCGAGTACACTTAGAGGAAAAGTGCACTCCGCAAGGCAAGTAAGGTCTTGCGACAAAACCGAGGATGCAACCGTACACAAAAACACATAAACAAACAAACATACAAACAAACAAGTAATCGGTTGCACCCAAAAAGAAATAAATACCGCTTCCCTCTAAAAAGCGATGAAAGAAGCACCGGTTTAGGACTCAGGGTAAGTGACAACGTTCCCGAACTAAAAATACAAACCGATGTGAACTAAGCCCTAATAGTATGACAACAAAGCAATAAAAACGTTGGTAACTTACCTAGATTCCTCCTAACCTTCTAAGAACGTACTACGGAACGATCGGCGGGATGGAAAAAGGATGAACCACGGTGTTAGTCGACACTGTAGGTAAGTGAGACCCCGCCCCCTTTAGCGATGAGCCAAGAGGGTCGTCCCATGCTCAAAACTGCAAAACTAGTCCAAGTAAAAAGGTGGATAATGTTTGAAAAGTGAGGGAAGACCGACCATCACCGCTATCATCCTTCCTAGGGACTCGGTCCTTTGGTAGGCTCTTCACGGTAATAGTCGGAGAAAGGCTTATTTTGAGAGAGGGAGAATTCTTTTTGTGAGGTGATTTTCTTTGGTATTTTCATTCTTTTGCATTTTGCTTTCGTGTTGCAATGCCATTTCTTTTTCTTCTTTTGTATTTTCTTTTTGATTTGTTGTGCCTTTTATTTTTCTTCATTCCTTTTGTTTCTTTCATTTCCTTTCATTTTCTTTCCTTTGTTTGCCCTTTTGGCTAGATTTTTGTGTTGTAGGCACTTCTTTTTGCAACTAAGAAAGAAATTTCAACAATTTGCAACTTATTTTGTGGATATGTGTGGGAGGTAGGGAAATGGGTAAGTAGGGAGCGCGCTTTCCCTTCAAACCCACAAAAAAGGGGAAAACTTGGACTAATCAAACAATTCCGAACACGGTCACCTAAGAGACGGGACTCGGCAACCAAGGCCTTTTCACACCGTGGGTGGTCATAATGGTCAAAATGCAAATCCCGTAGTAAATCCCTAGTAGACTAGGTGGACTCAAGGTAAAGGACCAACGAAACTATTGATTTAGGGCCATTCTACTAGGCTAAAGTCCAAGACTCGACTCATACTACTAGAAAGGGAAAGTAAACACTTGCACACTAGCCTCAAAACCGGGTTTTCGAAAACCTTTTTACACACTAGACACAACTACACATCACAAAACAAAGACGCGACAAAAATGAAAGAAAAAGAGACAGACAACAAAACAAAACAAAACAAACACATAAAGAGAACAAACACCACCCCGAACTTCCAAACAAGCCACCAAATCAACCTCAAACTCTACAAAGCTCCACCCGAGCACACATCATGACAAATCTCCTCCAAACTCCACAAGAGACAAAGAGGAAAATGGGATAGAAAGATGTTACCTGATGTCTTGAAAGCCTTCCAAAGTTAACGTTGATTAAGCAACCTACAAGGAAAAAGGGAGGCAAAACACGCACAACACAACAAATATACGACACAACGACATAAAAGGAAAACACACAAAAGAAAATATTTTTGATTTTTGTGAAAAATTTTCAAATTTTTAGGGTTTTTTTTTTAAAGATTTTTCGAAAAAACTACGAAAATAAAACTAAACTACACTAGGATATCGCTCCCCCACACTTAAACCGAGCAATGTCCTCATGCTCGATCGATAGTATGTGGAGACACTAAAAAGAAAAGAAACGACGAAAATAAAGCTAAAAATCAAAAATAAAGGTGAAGAATAGTAGAATGTGTCTGGCCGGGGTGTAATCAAGTCACCATGGGCCGAGACGAGAAAAGATATGGGTGGGGGAAAAAAATAAAAAGAAGGAAGTAAAAGGAAATGGGAGGGGAGGACTAGGTGTAATCAAGTCACCTAGCCCGGATTCCGCCCGAATCCGACTAGATCCAAACAAAAGAAAGGGAAATCAAAGAAAAAGTGAAAATACTTGCAAATTTGGATTTTGAAATGACTCTCGTTGTAGTCACGTCATCGAGAGTCGGGAGCAATGACTACCAAGGCCTCGAAGGCCACCATGACACCATGACACAAAAGTGCAAACGGGGAAGGGGATAAACAAGGGAAAACAAGCTATAAAAGACGGAAAAGAAAGGATAGTTGCCGTACTCATTGGTTAGCAACTCACTCGCTCCATCGTCTCAATGATCAATATAGGCACTTTGCTTGTCTTCTTCATTGTTAACCCGCTTCAAACTTGATAATAACGCATGGTTGAGGTAGTAATGGTATGAGAGGGTGGGATTTGATGTGAAACTCGGTGTAAAGTGAATAGAATATGAGGTGAGGGTATGTAAATGAGGTATATGGGTTGTATGATATGGGCAAGGATAGGTAGGGAGGTTGGGAGGGGGTATAAAGTGGTTGGGTGGGCTCCCATGACCAAGAAGAGGCAAAAGGAGTAGGGGACCATCCCGGTCGGGATGGATGGTCCCGGTCGGGATGGATGGTCCCGGTCGGGATGCCTCACCCGTCCCGGTCGAGAAGCTCCCTTCCCGGTCGGGATGGCACTCCAGGAAACTCGAAATTTGACACCCTCATCCCGATCGGGATGGTCCTTCCCGACCGGGATGGCTCCTTCTTCCCGGTCGGGATGAATCTTCTAGCCTTCCACAACCCCAAAAGCTTATCCAAAGCTTCAAAAACCGAATCCCTTGCTCACAATCCAAGCTCTATCCACAACCATTCCTTTCCTTGGTTCATCTTCACTTCACACCTATCAAATAGGCTCAAAACATTCATCAAAATCCCTCCCTCACATCGCTCATCAAAAATATCAAATTACAAGAATTCACAAAACACAAAAGAACTACAAGAAAGAGATATATACAATGCGACGGTTCTTTTGGAACTCCGTCAAACCAAGGATGGTGTATTCTTCAATCTTTTTCAACAACCTTGTAACCACATCCATCGCCATCAAGGGCACGAAGAAACAAATCGAAGGCTCTCGAGAAATCTTCGATCAAGCTTGTAATATAACCATCCACACTCCAAGGTTCTTCACAACCTTGTCTCGACGTTCCCGGGGCATCTCGATCTACTAAGTTCAATGGCTTGAACTTGTACTTGCGATCCTTCGGTATATACCCAAACGTCCACCTATCTTCATGTGGCCCCAAAGGAGGCTCATCTTTCTCCTTGTCTTGCAACTTGTCTTCAACATCATGATATGGGCATTCCTCCGCCCCAAGCTCGGAATCATCATCCTCAAGCTCATAGAAGTCATTCTTCAAGCTTTGTCCCGATTCTTCCCCTAGATCGATGTCTTTCGTGGCGTGGATCATATTGCAAGACTCGTCATTAGTAGGCGAGGTGTTGCCTTGGAGGTCGAACACGAGCTTTTCTTCGCCTAACTCAAATGTGATCCTACCGTTCTTCACATCGATCATGGCACCGGCGGTATGTAGAAATGGGCGCCCAAGGATAATGGGAGTGATAGCATCTTCCGGCATGTCAAGTACAAGAAAATCGACCGGAACGAAGAACTTCCTGATTCTTCTTGGCACATCTTCTAACATCCCCAATGGTCGATTGAGTGAACTATCGGCCATTCGGAGTGTAACGGAAGTGCACTTGAGCTCCTTCATTCCAAGTCGCTCACAAATAGAGTAGGGAATGATGCTTACACTCGCACCCAAATCACATAATGCTCTCTCAATCTTGAAGTTGCCTATGGTGCATGGGATCGAGAAACTACCTGGATCCTTCAACTTGGGAAGCGTAGAACCTTGAATAAGCTCGCTCACCACCCTTGTGAACGCTATGGTATCTTCCTTGTCGATGGATCTCTTCCTAGCCAAGATTTCTTTCATAAATCTTCCATATGCTGGGATTTGGGTAAGTAGCTCGGTAAACGGGACACTCACATCCAATTTCTTCACAATGTCTAGGAATTTGTCAAATTGAACATCCACCTTAGTCTTCATTTGCCTTGTTGGGAAAGGCAACTTAATATGAACCTTGTTTTGCTCAATAGGGGTGGACTTCTCAAATGACGCTTTACCTTTACCCTTGTCTTTTCCTTGAAGTGGGGGAAGCTTGTCTTCATGGGGTTTCTCAATCTCCCATAAGACTTGCTCCTCCATTGGATCTTCCATGCTTGAGTTTTCTTGAGTTGGAGATGCAACTTTCCTCATTGCTTCTTGCATTGGTTCTTGCTCACTAGGGGATAAGGGGGAATCATAAGATGTACCACTCCTCGTGGTAATAGCATTTACATGCTCAAATTTCGGTGTTTCACCTTGAGGAGGTAGTTGCCCCTTTTGTCTTGAAGAGCTTCCCGAAGCAACTTGAGATATTTGAGTCTCAAGCATCTTCATATGAGCATCTCTTTCTATGTTATCCCTTTGAACATGAGCAAAGAACTCTTGTTGGTTTCTTGCCATCTCCATTTGGCTTCTTTGCATTTCTTGATTACTCCTTTGCATATCCATCATAGATTTTTGCATGTTGAAATCTCGAGGTGGAGATTGTGGATTGTGCGGAGTATCGGTGATGGCTAGAAGAATACCATAGTCATAAGTGGGAGACGGGCTCCTTTGCTTGCTTTGTTGTTGTTGACCTTGAGTTGCTTGTTGTTGCTGACGGTTCCCTTGGAACCCATGAGAGTTGCCTTGATTAAGGCCTTGAGTGTTACCTTGGTTGTTTTGATATCCTTGATTGTGTTGGTTTCCTTGAAAACCACCTTGATTGAAGTTCCATTGTTGGAACCCTTGATTGTTGTTGAAGTTACCTTGGTTATGTTGCTTGAAATTGTTAAATGGTCTTGGATTACCCACATAACCTTGGTAACCTTGATTTTTGTCCCTTAAGGGAGGTGGAACATAAGGACGAGGTTGTAGAGCTTGTTGATTGGAAGCTTGATGGGAAGCTTGGAACATATTAGGATAGGAGGCACCTTGCTTGAACGCTTGAAAGACGTTCACTTGCTCAATACTCCCCCTACAATATATAGGCTCATGTCCAACTATCCCGCAAGTATTGCACATCCCATAATAAGGTGTAGGAGACACAACTCCCAAAGCATTAACTTCATGAATCGAGTGTTGGTTCGAGGAACTAGTGCTTTGAACTTGATTGAGGTGGCTTTGGAGCTTCTTGTCAATAGTCTCCATGTGAGTTTTAATTGATCTCCAAGGTCAATGCTTAGTTGTGTAATGGCATCGACCTCGTGCCTACCTCCTCGATTCGCCTTTCTAGGTCTTGAGTATTGGGAGTTATGCACCGCCATCTCTTCGATTCTCACCCAAGTTTGATCGTCATCGACCTCGGTAAACCTATCATTGGAGCCCATGTTGAGTATAGCTCTTGAGTCCTCATATAGACCGTTCCAAAACTGTTGGATTAAGAACCATTGTGAAAGTCCATGGTGGGGGCATGATCTTACCAAAGATTTGAACCGTTCCCAAGCTTCATAAAGGCTCTCCTCATCCCGTTGTTGGAAACCGGTGATGGAAGCCCTTATCAAATTTGTCTTTTCCGGAGGGTAAAACTTTTGGTAGAACGCCAATGCAAGTTTCTTCCAAGTATCGATACCCATGGTTGCCCTGTCGAGACTCTTTATCCATTGCTTTGCTTTTCCAATGAGAGAGAACGGGAAAAGTACCCAACGGATTTGATCTTGAGTAACCCCAGTTTGGGAGATAACATCGCAATAATCGGAGAAGGTCTCCATGTGTTGGTGCGGGTCTTCGGTGGGAAAACCGCTAAATTGATTTCTCTCCACAAGTTGGATGAATTGCGTCTTTGCCACGAAATTTCCGGTATATGTATCCGGTAAAGTACTCGGTCCCGGCAAGACATCCTCGGTAAAAGTGGAGTGAGATGAAAACTTCGGCATGATTGGATGTAAGAGAGATGATGGTGTAGACGGTGTTGATGTAGAACTAGAAGGGGAACTAGGACTAGAAGAATGGATAGATGAACCAAAGGGATTTATGGAGATCCCTTCGGTCGTCTCTCGAGGTGACTCGTTAAAGTCGGATCCTTGAGCTTGCTCTTCAATGGTATTGCTAGTACCCGGTTGAGAGTGTCTAACCCGATCAATCGTTCGTTGGCGAAAGGCTCTAAAGAGTCTCTCCGGCTCTGGATTGAAGAGAAAGAAATCGCTTCTCCTCCTAGGCATACACTACACACTTGAACAAACGTAAGACCACCTAGTGCTTTTTGGGCACAAGGCAAAGACAATAAACGAACACAACGAAAAACAAAGAGAAAAGAAAGCTAAGAAGACAAGAGAAACCTACAAAATATGCACAAGAGATGATAGAAGAGCACAAAGAAGGGTAACTAAGTCAAGCTAGAAGTAAACTAAGTCTAAACAATGCACCGTCCCCGACAACGGCGCCAAATTGATGGTAGGGATTTGCCGCTTCCCCCACCGTCAATAAATAACCAACTATACCTAGTGGGTAGCTAGGGTAAGTCGGGTCGTGTCCACGGACACGGTAATGTAAAGTCTAGACTAGGTTCACTAGAAACGAGACTAGGCTACCAAAACAACACAAAGAGAACGATAATTGACAAACTATGATAGGAGAGCAGGTATGAACTAAGCTAACAATGAACTAGCTATGACAAGACTAAATGAAATAACTAGACACTAACTAAGCAATGAACAAGGGAAAATAAAACTAATAACAAGGATGAATCAATAAGAAAGGGAGTAGGGTTAGGTCGGGTTCTTAAGTGTAGTAAGGTAATTAGGTGATCAAGGGTGTAGGTGTCTCCTAGTTGCTAGAGTCGGTTTGCGCTCTCGTGTCTAAACCTAGGTCAAGGTCGGTCCGCGCTCTCGCGTCAAAACCCAAGTCCGCACTCTCGTGACTAAGACTAAACCCGACACAATCACACACTAGCCAAACAATGAGAAGAAGAGAACAAGTATGAGAAGCATTAGCCACTACTACCCACACAAGCATTTCAACAAACACATAGAGTGCCCAATATGTGACTAGCAACAAAGATGTAACCTTTACCCCTAATCAAACCCTAATCACCCATAATCTACCCTTAATCCCCCTACTAACCCCACAAGAGAACTACTCACTCATTATCAAGATGAAACTAACATAAACAAGAGAAATCAAACCAAACATCCATAATGAACAAACAATAACAATAACAATATGTAAAGATTCAAACTTGAATAAATAAACAATGAACAAGAGTAAAAAGGAGAAGAAGATCATACCAACCTAACAAGGATGAAAAAGATGAAAACTTTTATAAATAAGAAACCCAAATCAACTCCAAGGTTGTCAAGCTTGGATGAATCTTCAAGGATCTTCTTAATACAAGACTAATTACAATGATTAACTAAAGATTAAAGGAAGATTAAAACTAATGTGAGGAACACTAATCTAGGGTTTTGAAAGCTTAATGGAGGCCTAAGAAAGTCTAGGGTAATGTATGATGCTTAAACAATACAAGGGAGGAGTATTTATAAGGTTACAAGAGTGAAGGAGAAAGAAAAGAAGAGTCACGAGCTGCAGCTGCTCCTTCCCGGTCGGGATGGTGGTGGTCCCGATCGGGACGAGATGGTCCCGACCGGGACCATGCATAACACCGGGCTATATTATCCATAACACCAGGCGGTGTTATTGCTCTTCCTGATCGGGAAGGGTTCTTCCCGGTCGGGACGGCCAGATCAGTAGCCTCTTCATTCATGCACTCCTTCCCGACCGGGAAGGCTACTCTTCCTGCCCGGGAAGGGTCTTGTAGGCCTCTTTTATGATCATTAAGGTCCCTCCTTGCTTCTCATGGGCTTCCCATCCATTCTCGGTGCTCGGGATCGAGTCTACGGGGCTTGGGAACGGGTCCCAAGGTCTCGAGATTGAATCTAAGGCACCGAGTGATCGTTCCTTCTCTTCGTTGGCTCCAAAAGTGTATGAAACGAGTCAGAATCGTTCCAAATCTTCATGAATGGTCTCGGGAACCTAAAACGAGCTAGAAGAAGTGTGAGTAGCCCAGAAATCGCTCCAAAGAGCGATTTTACAAGGGAAAACAGGACCAAACACAACAAATTAGGCACTACAAACTACACTTATCAGGAACTGTCTGCCTTTCTTTTCCCTTTTCGCTCTGTTTTGTGGGCGCGCAGGGCTACAGAGTAGCATTGCCTAGCTGACTCTTGGTCGCCATGCACCTTTCCCTCCATGCCGAAGTCCATGACGTAGGCTATGGTCAGAGCTCTAATTGATATGGCAGCTTCGATCTCATCTAGGGTAGCCCTGCCTAGCAGGGCAATGTATGCTGACTTGGCGTCTACAAGGACGAAGGATGCCTTGATGTTTCTGGCTGAGGTACCCTCTCCAAACGTCACTGGTAGGTCAATGATTCCCATTGGAAGCACGCCTGCTCCGCTGAACCCGTACAGCGATCCAGGGGCAGGCTTGAGGTGCCTCTTCTCCAGGTTCATCTTCTCGAATGCGTCTTTGTACAATAAGTTTGTGTAGTCGCCAGTGTCCACCATGCATCTTCTCACGATGTGATTGCTGATTTCGAGGGATAACACCAAGGGGTCACTGTGAGGGTATATCACCCGCCCTGCATCCTGAGGGGTGATGCTCAGGGTTAGGCCTCTTGGGCTCCCTGCCCTCTCAGCATAGCATATTTGGTTTCGTAGTTCGCGGATCTGTCTCTTCTAGCCTCTCCTGCTTGTCTGGCCCTCCGCATCCCCCGTCACAAAATTTCTTCGGGTCACCTTTTGGGCTGCGCGGCTTACTCGGACGGTTCCACTTGGGCATTTCTTTCTCCAGTTCGAAGATCACTGCCGTGGACTTATTGAGGGTCGTGTAACTGTCGAACCTTGGCTGGTAAGTCGTGCGTTCTTTCCTTGGGGTATCCCCTTCTTCATTTCTTTGCCTGCCTGTTTCGCACCTACTGCGTCCACACTGTGGTCCCCCCTGCGGCTTGGTAGGCCCTATGGGGGTGTCCGGCAGGCTATGGAATTCCTCCTGCAGCATGAAGCCCTCGGCAATTTTTCGGGCCTTGGCTAGGGTCTCAGGCTGGGCTCTAATCATCTGATTCTTCATTTCCCCCGGGAGTAATGAGATGATTAACGCGTATGCTGCGGTTGAGTCGTCAATTTCTTTGACCTGCTGGTAAGACAAGTCGAACCTGTTCAAGTAGTCCCTGGCTGTCTCACCCTTCTTCCGCCTGAGGGTCATCAGATCAAAGCGGGTTAGCCGGCGCCTCTTGTTCCCTGCATATTGGTCTAAGAAAGCTTCTGCCAGCTCTATGAAGAAACTGATTGACCCTTGAGGTAGATCCCTGAACCATCCCTAGGCCAGACCTACCAGAGTGGTAGGGAAGATCTTGCACCAGACCGCATTGTCGGCATCGTACATCCCCATATGACTTTCATATGCTGCTAGGTGATCCTCCGGGTCCGTAGTTCCGTCGAACTTGACAGACGGCATTTTGATCTTCGGGATGGGGTATTCCTGCACATCAGGGTGGAGCGGAGTCCTGGTAGGTCTGCCTACAATTTTTTACCTGCTCCTAACAGACTGGTAACTGTGGTCATCCCAGTTTCCAGGGGTCGGTATTCCAACGCTGGGGGAGCGGTGCCTGGGTGGCCGCCTACTCATAGCTTCGTCCTCCCTTTCAGGGGAACGATGCCTAGGTTACTTTTCCTGAGGTGGCTCAAGATTGTCGCCATATCGGTGCCTCGACCTGAGTGGTCGTCCTTGGTTGAGCCTTGATTGCAGGCTTTGAGACAGCCCTGGTGCCGGCTGTGGCTCTGTCGCAGGCGTCAACCTGGAGAAGACATCACCCTGCTTTTCCCCTAGACGCTTGGACGCAGGCTCTCTGTGTTTCATTCGATCCTGGAGATCTTGGGACAGACTCCTTTTCCCGAGGGCAGACGTGGACTCATTGGTGTGTATGGAGACTGCTTGTTGTTAAGCAGGCTGCTCCTGGTTGCCTGCTGTAATGCGCCTCTGCACTTGCGCATACCCTTGAGCCGTTTTTCTTGCTTTCCTTTGGATGTTCCTGGCGGCGGTCCGCTTCGTGCCCCCAGATCCTTCCCCACTTTCAAAGTGAAGTTGCCTGATGGTCGTTGCGACCCTGCCTACCAGGTCCTCCGGATTGAACTCTTGGTTGAGCATTGCCGAGAAGAAGACTGCTGTTTGAGCCATTTGAGCAGGGATGAGGTTCAAGCTGTGCCTCGGATGTCCAACCTGCCCGGCTGTGACAACGGTGTCCTTACCGAGTGCTCCCTGGAGGCTGGCCCGCCCTACCCCTAGAATTGTGGCGGCGGACGTTTTCTCTAGCAACGGCATGCCATACAGGGGGGTCACCGGTGGTACCGTTGGACCCGCCCACTAACTGGCGTCAGCAACTTCAGGCATTACTGTTTGACTGGTTGATTTTTTATGGGTAACTCGTGAGCACAACTGTAAGTTCCCCACAGACGGCGCCAAATTGTTCCGATCACCGAAACAATAAACCCGACTTCGGATTCGGGTCCTTAGAGTGTGATGTTGCTTATGTGACAACCGCTTGACTTCCTTTGATCTCTCCTTTCCCTCACTCCGGCGATCGGACCTTCCCGGCAAAGACGGCCTGCTCCCTACACAGTGAACGCACAAGGCCTCGGAGGTGTCCGAGGGAACCCTCTCCGATGCCTAAGTCAGTCCGTGAAGTGCCTTGATGAACCTAGTTCGTGAGGAGCTAGGTGGCGGTTTTTAGAGTGAGAGTCTAGAGAGTGAAAATCCAAGCTTTTGTATGTGGGAGGAGGGGAAGTATTTATACCTTCCCCCAAGAGAGAGAAAAAGGGAAGGAGAAAGAGGGAGAATGAGTGGATGGCAAAGTGACACGTGGATCCGTCTCGTCCACTCATTCTCCTTTACCTTAGGCAAAATGACGGAGGGGTCCCTGGTTTCCCCCGGAGGCAGGCAGGCAGGGGGCTTGGTTGCCCTGCTCTACAGGAAGCATGGCCATGCCGGGCAGCTGAGTGATTAAGGTCGTCCACTTGGAGGCTCTCAGTGATCTCGCTTGGTGGCCTGCAGGGCAGGCCCTCTTTTGTTCTTGGGTCGGGCCATTTCGGGGCCCAGATTGACGGGCGACCCGTGGCAGGCTACCGACCCCCATCACATGCGAATCGAGTAATCGATTCTGTTATTTTTGTTGGTTGTACCCTTAGGAGGGTTGCCTACGTATCCGTGTTTAGACGGAATCAAACCATGTTCGTAGTTCATAATAGATGTGAGTGATTTTGCTTTAGACTCGTTATGCCAATTATCGATGCAAATTATTTTTAAGCGTTTTGCATGAGTTTTCACCCTAGCTTTGAGATCAGGATGAGGTTATTTAGGATGTTAGAGATAGTACCGTTTAAGCTGATCCATGTTGGTTGGGGTCGAGAATTCTTGGCCGTTTAGGTCAGTAAGGATCACGGCGCCTCCCGTGAATATCTTCTTGACGAGGTAGGGGCCCGACCAGTTTGGTTTGAATTTCCCTCTAGGATCGACGAGAAGGGGTGCTCTAATGGATTTGACTACCAAGTCTTCCTCATGTATGTTTCGGGATTTGACTCGTCTGTTAAAGGCTCGTTGTATTCTTTTTGATAGGCTTGCACGTTGGTTAGTGCGTGTATTTTACGCTCATCTAGGAGTACTAGCTCATCGTAACGTTTTTGGTTCCATTTTTCTTCGGGAATGCCGCTTTCGACTAGTATTCTTAGCAAGGGTATTTCTAATTCTATCGGTTGTACAACTTCAGAGCCGTAGGTTAGGTAGTAAGGTGTGGCTCCAGTGGGAGTTCGGTAGGAGGTTCGATATCCCCATAATGCGAAGGGTATTTTGTTTAGCCAATCCTGGTAGTTAACTATCTTTTTCTTAAGGATTGTGACGATGGTTTTGTATGCTGCTTCCACAGCCCCGTTTGTCTAAGGTCTGTAGGGTGAGGAATTTTGTCGTTGGATTTTGTATTTGTCTAGGAGTTTTTGGGTGTCGACCCTAAAGTGAGCCCCCCTAGTCGCTGATGATTTCGTGTGGTATGCCGTAGCGACATATGATGTTGTTTTGTAGGAATTTGACTACTTGTTTGGAGGTTAGTATGGTGTAAGAGGCTGCTTCTACCCATTTGGTAAAGTAATCAACGACCACTAGTATAAAACAGTGTCCCCGGTTTCGGATGGGTTTACCTTTCCTATGATATCTATTCCCCAGGTAGAGAAGGGCCAGGGTGTTGTTGTGATGTGGAGTGGGTATTGTGGTAGGTGTTGGATGTTGGAGAATATTTGACAGTTGTGACAGTGACAGACGTGACGTCGGCAGTCTGCCTCCAGGGTGACCCAGTAATAGCCTAATCTCATTATTTACAGGCTTATAGGTTTGCGCTCATATGGGGTCCGCATTCCCCCATCCTGTACTTCTTCCATGACTTTTTCGGATTGGGTTTTGTTATGCATCTAAGGAGTACTCCTTGTGGGGTTCGTTTGTAAAGTAATCCTTAGTTTAGGATGTAGTGGGCGGCTTGTATTCTTAAGGGTCTTTTATGTTTGGTGTTTGTGTTGGGTGGATATGATCTGTTGGTTTTGAAGTCTAGGATCGCTTTGTACCAGGGTTCTTTGGGGGTGTCATCGGTTTCGATGTTGTGGATGTAGGCGGGTTGTTCACTTCTCTATACGCTGATAGGCATAGAAAAAAAAGGTTGTCGGGCATGTTTATTAGCGAGGTTAGCTTGGATAGGGCGTCAACGAATTCGTTTTCCTCGCGGGGTATGTGTATGAAGTCAATTTCGGTGAACTCTAGGTATATTGTCTCTATTTCGGTTTGGTATGAAGCTAGCTAGGCTTTCGCTATAGACCTTCGAAGTGCCTGTGGCTTGGTTGACTACTAAAGATGAATCTCCGTGAAATCTAAAGTTTCTAATCCTTAGTGTTACATTGGCTTTTAACACTATTTGGCATGCTTCTTATTCGGCTGCGTTGCTGGTTACTGGGAAGTCTAGTTTGACTGATATGGGTGTGTGGTAGCCTATTGGTTATTGGTTGTGTGGGTTTCCTATGTTGGGTTTTTGGCTAGGAAATTGGTTATGGGTCGGATTTAGGATAGTTGTTCCTGATCTCTTTTTAGGGTGAAGTTAGGTGGGCCGTTAGTTGTAGCCCTTATGCTTTGATTGATTGCTATCGACAAATGGCATAGTATCGAGTTGTAAGCGGAAAAAGGCGTTATTATAAATCAAGCAATTGTCGAGGCGCGTTGTAAGATAAGAGTTGATTTATTGATTGATAATAGGCGGACTATGTGCCCGAGATGTTGTTTTGAGGAGGTGGAGGACAGGTCCCCTCACACCTCTTGACTTGATGCGGAGAATAAAAAAATTATTTATTATTATAATTAAGTCTAGGCCCTATAGATGAACTAGACTGTGACACGGAGGCGAGTTCACATATCCCTAGAAGAACCTTCGCTGGTTGGACTCTCGACACTCCTGCGGGTCACCCTCTTGGTGGGCTTGGTATCGAGAACTGGTCCGCCTTCGAAGACATTCTACGGGGACATACACTCCCTTATCGATTAGGTCTTGCACTTCGTGTTTGAGCTCGGTGCATGTTTGGGTCTCATGTCCCCGACTCTGATGGTATAGATAAAGGCATTTGGATTCCAGGCCGATCTCCTCTTTTCTATTGGTCGGTCTGAAGTGGCTCCTATTGGCCATAACAACCAGGCATCTTGCAAATTTTTGAGAGCCTCGTCGTAAGACTCTCCCAATTCTATGAACTGCCTAAAAGGCCTTCGAAAGGTCATAGCCTCAGTGGGATAGGCAAGCCTGGCATATTCGACGTAAGGGTCTCCACTGAGTACCAGCTCTCGCCCTATCGGCCTTTCATAGTGTTTCCTCACGGGTCCTTCCAAGGTCTCGAGCCGACGCCTGACATCGTCGATGGAGGAAGAGATCGATGATACAAGACTTAGGATGCCATGGACTATGTTCATTATCGCGTTGAGTTGCTCGATGCTATTTTCGTTGCCGTTTGATGCCATCTCCGAGTCCATGGAACAGAACTGAAGATGAGGCTAGATCCACCAGACGACTTAGAGACTTGAAGAATGCTCGTGTGTGGGTGACACGGAAATGAGATCCTTGATTTGTGCGTGTTTGCGGTCATCGAATTAGGGACTTAGGTGCTTTAGACTCTTGATGTGTTCGGCGAATCGCCGAATAGACTTGTATCTCTAGAACAAGACGATTTGACATAAGTCTCGATAGTAAGATTTAAAGAAGAGGCTTCTCAGGACGAGACGACCCAAAATGTAAGACCTCGGCGGAGGTGACCCTAGTAACTAACACAGACAGTTAATCACACGGTTGTACGACGTAAGGAATTGATCTCGATCCCGGCTCAAAATCAAAGAGCTTTGATGTTTTTGAAAACGGGTGGGTTTTGAAAATCAATCTTTTGAAAGTGGGAGTTTTTGTAAAACCAATATGGCGCTGGTTTAGTGACATCGCTTGTGGTGTGTCGAAAAGGTGTTGCTACGTGAGCGTCGAGGATTCAACGATAGCAAAAGTGTCAGTTGTGATTTTGTAAAAAAAAGCGCGGTTTTAGAAGAACCGGTTTTCTAAAAATTATGACGTTGTGTTTTTATCGAGACTACTATTAATTAGTAGTTCGAAGTTCGCAGTGTAGAAGGTGTTCGTGAGAGAACGTGGTGTCTGTGATGGTGCTTCGAAGGTATGACCATATTCTTATTACGGAATTTTGGTGGTGAAAGTGGTTTTTAGAAAAACTTTTAAAACGTGCTACCGTACTTGTTGATTCCATTAATTGGAATTTCGACGGTGGTGACGATGCGTGTGTGAAAAAATGTTTCGTGGGTATAACCGTTTTGGATTCCTCGACTTCATTAATTGAAAATTCGGTATGTTAACGGTATGTGCTAAAAAGTGTTTTGAAAAATAAGATGTAACCGTATTAGATGCCTTGATCCCATTGGTCGGGAATTTGGCGGTAGTAACGGTGTTTATGTGTGAATGTTTTGAAAGAAAAATGTAACCGTATAAGGCACATCGATCCAATTAGTTGGGATTTTGGTGATAATCACGGCATGTCGTTGTTTGAAAATGACTAGTTTTATTTTGGCAAAGTAATGGCGCTCAAAAGTGTTCTTTGAAAGTGATGAGTGTAAAATTGGCCATGGTGACGACACTAAAGTGTTTTTGAAAATAATTTTAATTTGGCCGGAGCATCGGCGCTTAAAGGATGGCTTTGAAAAGAAGATGTCCTTTTTCGAAAATGGAGTTGGGTGCGGTTATGTTGTCGTGGTTGAATCCGGATTTTAATGTTTTATTTGGGTTGTCAAACACGCTACACATAACTAGGAATCCGTACAGTCATGCAGGATGCAGACACGGGTAGGTTAGAATAGGCGACCGTCCACGAGTAGTCTTTGCTTAGGTGACGACAGGTCACCCGGGGAAGTGAGTGTCATACGGTTTGCATAGCACCACACGTTTGGTACATCCACGGAATACGTGGCTACCTTAGACGGCCGGAGCGTCAACCGAGGGTCTCTCCGCGTCTGAAAGGATCTTACCGCGAAAATATCGATTTGTCCCGATATTAGTTAGGGTGGCCTTTTTAGGGCCAAAACCTGTAGTGACCACAACAAGGAACTAAGAAATGCGCTTCACCAACCTCGTTCGAGTTACACCACCGCTGGAAACTTGTTTCCAAATCCCAGCGGAGTCACCAAACTGTGGACGCCCGTCCGCACCGCTAGACGCCCCGTGCGCGCCCGCGCGGGACCTCTGGTTTGTCGCGGCGGCCACCCACGCGGCTCCCTCCCGTCGGGGGCCGATCCGATCTCGCGTACGGGGCGATGTGTCGGACCTCGATTTGGTTGACGATTCGGATAGTACTAGACGGATGCGGGCGCCCGTGTTTCCGTTAGAATCGATCGAGACGTGGTTTTAAATGTTTAAAGGCCGATATGTTTGGTAAGACGACCTTTGTAGTGAACCGAATTCGTTGCTGATTTGTGGAGTCGCCTCCAAGTCAATTATGAGGACTCGGAAATCGTTAAAGTCAACTTTGATCCTTAGCTGGCTCAAAGTTGAGTGGCACGGGACCTAAAGATAAAGACTTGTACCCTTAAGCACTCCATGCTTGGAATGACTCTCATTGCCAATGGTTTCGGACATCCAGAAACCGTTGATTCTGAGTAAGGGGCGAGGGTACGTATTGGAAACCAATGTCCGATAGACATCGACACCCAATCTCGCCCGCACATAGCGGCCTCTACTAATCAATCGGTGGGTTGATAACTTTGTTCCTTAATTGTGGCGAAAGTGCGATAATATCCATTGTTTTAACCCTATGTCTTTGCTATGTCGGTTGTTTAACGACAAGTAAGTTTATTGTCGTCGAAGTAGTCATGTTTACATTTTTTGCATGCAATTTGACGTGACAAGCAGACCATGAAAAGATGCACGTAGGAGAGTAGAGAGTACTAAATATTATACGTATTAATAAATCAGATTTAACGCAATAATAGGGATAAACGGAGTCAGTTATAGCGATCCCGCTACTGTCAAAAAATATGCTAGGCGTGCTCAATTAGGTGAAAATTTTGAATAAGACCGTGCTACTTTTATATCTGATGGTGTTTTTCGCAGTAGTCCAAGAGGTTGGTTTTACTTTTGGACATGCTTCTTTTGCCTTATTCATCTTCTTTGGACACATTTGACATGGGGCTATAACCTTGTTCAGAGATGTTTTAGTTGGTATTAACCTCGATTTTGATGCTCAGGTAGAATTTGGAGCATTCCAAAAACTTGGGGATCCTACTACAAAAAGACAACGATAAGAAATACCCAACTCGGGACGATGTTCCCACCAAGCTTGCTCAGAATTATGCTGACAATCCCGAGATCTAAACCACCATGCTTACCGAAGAGTACTCCACCGCGAGTTGCACTCACATAAACACCAACTACGCTTACACCTTACAAAGGTTTAGCACCAAAGGCCTAATCCAACCGATAGATCCAACCCTAGATCCGCCCACAAATGGGCGCCACAGATCCGGGTATACCCGTGCTTATTGCCAACAACATTGGGGGGATAGCCGTGGAAAAAAAATCCAAGAAAAAAGCAAAAGACCGAAATAAAAGAGTTGGCCATGATCAAAATGAGCTCTCAAGATCCCTCGACCAGATACGGTCATTCCCTCGGCCAGAGTACGGTCAATCCCTTGATCGAGGCACGGTCAACTCAAATGAAGAATCCCATCACCGGGGCTAAGAGGTCAACCAAAAAACAGCCCTTGATCGTGGCTAATGGTCAACAGCCCATGATCGTGGCTAACGGTCAAACGCCCATGACTGTGGCTAACGGTCTACCCAAAAAAGAATCCCTTGACCGGGGTACGGTCAAATCAAGTGAAAAACCCCTTGACCAGGGTATGGTCAATCCCTTGACTGGGGTACGGTCAATCCCTTGACTGAGGTACGGTCAAATCAAGTGAAAAACCCCTTGACCAGGGTATGGTCAATCCCTTGGCCGGGGTTCGGTCAAATCAAGTGAAAAATCCCTTGACCAAGGTATGGTCAATCCCTTGACCGGGGTACTGTAACACGTCGTATTTTTCAAATAGAATTAAAATTTTAAATATTTATTTAAACAAATTTTAACGCTTGAAAAATTATTTTCGTGAATAATTTTTTTTTTTCGTTAAATTAAATTTTTTTCCGTTATAAAAACAAGAAAATTTATTTATCGAATTTTAAAATTTTTATCTTTCGTTAAATAAAGTTTAAAAACTCGAAAATATATTTTTATAATGAACCGTCATTTTGACATTTTCTCGTCTCGAAAAATTATTAAAATAATTTATCGAATTTTTAAAATAATAATTACTTATAACTATTGTCTCATAAAACTATTTACCGTCTATTTTATTTACCGTCTTACAAATTCGTTTTTAAAAATATATTTTACGGTTTCCATTATTTTTATTTTCGTAATATTATATTTTAACTTTTTAAGAAAGAAAGATGTTTGTACGAGAAACAGACCGAAACGTAGACTCCTCATTGAATCCCACGTTTCCTACATACTCCCTCCTTTTCCCCCACGCTAGCATACTCCTCTCTCACCTATTGACACTCCATCTTCCCTTATTTCCTTACTTCCTCCATCCTCATCATACTCCACCTTGTACTCCATCTCCCTCTTCATACTACTCCCTGAACCACCCTCCGTTTCTGCCCCATTTTCATACTCCTAACTCTGACCACCATTACCCTCGCCGATCTTCGACCTCCGATCTCCTCTGTTTTTCTCTTCCTCGATCGACCAACTCCAACCTTTGCCCTTCTTCTGCTATTCGTGCCTTACCAGCATCGGAACTCCCCCTCCGTTCACCATTGTCCATTTTCGAAGGTAGTCCCGTTACTCCTCTTCCCTCCTTAGTTTTCGTATCATTTGTATAATCGATTCTAATTGATTCCGTGCTTTGTTTGTTTGTTTATTTGTCGTCTCGTCCCTCCTCTGTTGCCCTGTTTCCTCCGTACTCTTCTCGAAGTGTCGTCCCTGTTGCTGCATCCAATCTAGCCAAGAAACTGACGGAGCTTTGCAATGTTCCGGCAAGTCCATCCTTTGTTTTCACTGTCGGCAGTTTAGGCCTAAATCGATAAAGGTCATTCCTTTATTCTTCTTCTTATTTCTTCTTGTCCTCGATTCGGGTCTGGAATCGTTCCTTGTCATGTTGTTGTAGTTGTCGTTTTTGGGTTGCTGCCCTCCTATGTCGCTCTTGCAGTTCGTTTTGATCATGTTGTCGAGTTATTGTTATTGTAGTATTATTACTATTATTAGTATATGAATAAAATTAGTAGTATTGTTAGTATTGCTGTTAGACTTGGTTATTATCATTAATATTATTATCATTATTATTACTTCCTTATTATTATTATTATTATTATTATTATTATTATTATTATTATTATTATTATTATTATTATTATTATTATTATTATTATTATTATTATTATTATTATTATTATTATTATTATTATTATTATTATTATTATTCAAGGGCCAAAAACAAGTATGTGGCACCCTTCAATGTTGCCCATTTGAGAATAAGTCTCATTTTTTCAAGTTTTGTTTTCAAGTAGTTTTGTAGTAATGGTATTAGGATTTCTTAATATTTCTTCGAAAAACGAGGTGCAACGATTAATGCTTATTTGAAAAATGAAAAGTTAGTAGCTTTACAATGTATGATAATTAATCATGCACGACAAATGAGGATGAGCAGTAAACAAGAATTGCATTTACAATGCACTCAACACATTTACCCAATAGAATAATGAAGCGCATTGAAAATAGTAGAGTACCCCTTCATTATTCTATAATGACAATTTCACATACTAATTAATTGATTTCCAATGCAAGGCAATTACAATAAACCGCAATTAAAAGGGATATATATATATATATATATATATATATATATATATAAGAGGGGTTCACATAAGGACACCTCTTCCTATAAGTACATAAGTCTTAATTTGGGTCATAGGATGAGGTGAGGATGTATGGTTGAGATTTGATCTAAAAACACAAAATTCCACTCTAATTCACACTCCCCATGTAGCATTTACTATCATCATTAATCCTTTCTCTCTCCTTCCACCACACTAATTAACCCCTATTAACTCTTCTAACAATAACTCCTACACACTAATTAATTCTTTTACCAACAATAATCTTCTCTCTTCTCCATACAATCATAACTTAAAAAAATCAGAATTCTTTAATTTCTTTAATTTCCTCCCTTCTTGTTTTGTTTTCGTTTTACCATCTTCATCACCGTCCATTTTATTTCTTAGTAGAAGTATTTTTTTTTGCATGATTTCAAGTGCATACAGTATAACTTCGAATAAACGTAGTAAATAATTTTATTTATCTCTTTCTTATTTTTTATTTTTAATATGTAATTTATTGTATTTTTCGTTATTGCTACAGTATAATTTTATTGATCTGAAGTTACCAAACATATGAACTGAAGTTACAAAACATATAAACTGAAGTTACGAAATATGTGAAGTTACAAATGTTTTTTAAAATTATGTTTTTATGGAGATGAAGTTACAAATTTATCAGTTAACGTGACGTTATAAAGTAATTGAAGTTGCATATTGACCAATTAAAGTGAAGTTACAAACTGAAACAATTGAAGTGACAGATCAATACAGTTGAAGTTCCTCTACATACACCTAGAGTTACGGATGCTGAAGTTTCAAAACAATTGAGTTGAAGTTATGAAACAAATGTATTGAAGTTTCAATACTTACACTTGAATGTTTACAACAGTACGAAAGCAAATATTTATTAAAGTTATGTTATAATAGAGATGAAGTTACAAATATAGCAGCTAAAGTTAAACTATTGTTTCTCTACTATGTATAAGTCAGCTATAATCTATTCTCGTTCCAATTAAATATTGTTCAAGTTACATTTGTTGTCCGCTAAAGTTTCATATATATTGACTAATCAAAGTGACGTTAAGCTTCATTGAACTTCGAAATCAGCTTCACAAGCCTTCGTCCCCTACGTTTGACAAGGACATTACCGACATCTTCCTCCGCTACCGCCTCATTTTTCGCAGCTCCAACAATTTGACCTTTGGACGACATCTTGGCTAACAGATATGCAATGAAGAACAAAAAAACACAATATCAAATAAACATCATGAAAATGACACAAAACGCACAACAATCAGCTTATAAGACAAATCAATTGAGAATATTATACAAAAAAAAATGACAAATAAAACACTAAATAATCAACTTATAAGACAAACCAATATCACATCTTGAAACCATCTCAGTAAAACCGTTTTAATTAATTAGCTTATAATTAATCAATTAAAATATATTTATTCAAAGTCTTGTTCCTGCGTTTTAAGCTACCCTTTATATATTCTTTTCCCAATTTCATCAACAAAAATGTTATTCTCCATTTAGGTTTAATTATTTTATTGTTATTATGGTATTTTCCCACTTAAAACGTGGACTACATTAGTGAAATATAACAAATCCATTTCATCATTGCATTTTCTTGACATAAAGATCCGATCTTTACCATATTTGGATGATTTTAGTATCTGGGTTTGTCATATTTTACTGCCATTGTACGTGTTTTATTAATAAATTAAAATTTAGATGAAAAATCCTTAATTGAAACTTCAAAAGCAAAAAATCAAAGTTTTATGAATAAATTAAACTTCAGATGCAAAAAAATCAATAAAAGAATTGAAGAAATAACATAAATAAATCAATTGAAGTTTTATGAATAAATTAATTAATAACAATAAAAAAAAAAGTAAACAAACCTTATTAGCAACCACTGATGTGCATAAATGACGAAGAGATGGAGATTGATGATGAAGAGATAATTCTAGAGCAATTGAATTTTTTTATTGTTCTTCAATGGAGGAGGGAAGAAGATGGTGGACGAATGAAGATGGAAAATGAAGAGGGTGAATGGTGATAGGAAAAATGAGGGTAATGAAGAGTGAGAGTGGGAAGTGTACAGAATTGAATAGGGTGGGAATAAGTGAACCTCATTAATTTCTAATTGAAAAATAAATAAACATTATCAAATCTAAGCCATCCATTCCATTTTGATCTAAATGATGAAAATGGAACTTATGGACTTATAGGAAGGTAAGAGACTTATATGATCCTCTCTCTCTCTCTCTCTCTCTCTCTCTCTCTCTCTCTATATATATATATATATATATATATATATATATATATAGAGAGAGAGAGAGAGAGAGAGAGAGAGAGAGAGAGAGAGAGAGAGAGAGAGAGAGAGAGAGAGAGAGAGAGAGAGAGAGAGAGAGAGAGAGAGGCCATGACTAACTTTAAGTCCATAAGTTCTATTGTTGGCCATTAGATGAGATATGATCTATGGTTGAGATTTGATCAAAAAACACAAATTTCCACCCTAATTCACACTCCCTATGTAGCAATTACTACCATCCCTAATCCTTTCTCTCTCCTTCCATCACACTAATTAACTCCTAATTAACTCTTCTACAAATAACTCCTACATGCTAATTAACTCTTTTACCAATAATCAACTTCTCTCTTCTTCCATACAATAAATTTTACAGTAAAACTTCGAATAAACGTATTAAATAATTTTATTTATCTCTTTCTTATTTGTTATTTTTGATATTTAATTTATTGTATTTTTCGTTATTGCTACAATATAATTTTATTGGTCTGAAGTTACGAAACATATTAACTGAAGTTACGAAACATATGAACTGAAGTTACAAAATATGTGAATTGAAGTTACAGATGTTTATTAAACTTATGTTGTTACGGGGATGAAGTTACAAATTTATTAGTTAAAGTGACGTTATAAAGTAATTGAAGTTGCATATTGACCAATTAAAGTGAATCTACAAACTGAAACAATTGGAGTGACAGATCAATGAAGTTGAAGTTCTTATACATACACCTAGAGTTACGGATGTTGAAGTTTCAAAATAATTGAGTTGAAGTTATAAAACAAATGTATTGAAGTTTCAATACATACACTTGAATGTTTACAATAATACGAAAACAAATGATTATTAAAGTTACGTTGTTATAGAGATGAAGTTACAAATTTAGCAGTTAAAGTTAAACTATTGTTTCTGCACCATTACTATGTCTGAGTCAACTATAATCTGCACTTGTTCCAATTAAATATTGTTGAAGTTACATTTGTTGTCAGCTGAAGTTTCATATATATTGACCAATCAAAGTGACGTTAAGCTTCATTGAGCTTCGAAATAAGCTTCACAAGCCTTCGTCCCCTACGTTTGACAAGGACATTACCGACATCTTCCTCCGCTACCGCCTCACTTTTCGCAACTCCAATAATTTGACATTTGGACGACATCTCGGCTAACACATGCAATGAAGAACAAAAAACACAATATCACATAAACATCATAAAAATGACACATAAAACGCACAACAATCAATAATTAAGAAAAACATTAGAATTTAGAAAAGCATTAGAATTCTTTAATCATAATTTAAATTTTCACCCTTGTTCCTATAATTAGTCAGCAAGATGCAATCAAAAGCACCATTACGGACATTTTTTTTGCGGCCTCAAACATTACTTCAGTTCATCGTATACATTTTCCAAACTCAAACTCGATTGATCGAATTCAGTAATACTTCTATATGAATCCAATTTCCTCATGCAATAACATACTACTTGGTATACATATCTCCAATTTCCAATTAATCGTATACATTTTTCAAACTCAAACTCAAACTCGATTGATCGAATTCAGTAGTATATGAATCCAATTTCCTCAGGCAATAACATACTTAATCGTATACATTTTTCAAACTTGAACTCAAACTCGATTAATCGAATGAAAGTAGTACTATATGATTCAATAAATTGCAAGAAGAAACAAGAGTAAAAAATGTGATTCAAATTACCTACATATTCACAGACGAATTGGGCAGAAGAAATGAACTGATTAGCAAACAATCTTCATCCCTTATTACAAACCCTAACAACATTCAATCTGACAGAAACACCCGATTGAGTTTGCCGATTCGCACAACCCGACCCGCACCCGCAACCTGGACCACACTCGAACCCTATCGCAGAACACGAACACTCATCCGCAACTCCACAATCGCCCTCGCCCTCGCCCATACAATCACACCCTGAATCATCGAAACTGAAATCGGGAATCATAAACCCGAAACCCTGTGGATTGAGCAGTGGAGATTGAAAGGAGTTTGGTGGATTAGTGGAGATGGGGTGGAGAATTGAAAGGAGTTTGGTGGATTAGTGGAGATGGGTTGGAGAATTGAAAGGAGTTTGGTGGATTCAGAGTAATAAATTATGATGGGAAAACAGAGGGTGGGAAAAAAGAGGGGTGCATGGAAAACGTAAACCTTGATTCTTTTTAAAAAAATAATTATATATATCACTCAATCTCAGCCATCTATCTCTATTTAATCTGACGGTCTCCTCTCTCTCTCTCTCTCTCTCTCTCTCTCTATATATATATATATATATATATATATATTAGTAGTTCGGTCTCCATATCAACATTAGTTCGGTCTCTATTATTAATTCATCTACAATTTTAATCATTTACAGTATTATTTTAGTCATTCTATCATGAATTTATATTTATATTATCATGAAGTTATATACAAGTATTTTTTTTATCCTAAACTAATGATTTTTTTTTTCGGTTTATCGTGCTTTGCAGAACTAATCAAGATCGGAATCAATGATGGTAATCTAATCTAATTAATCCATAGCTTTTGAATTTATTTTGTTTCATTTTTCTGTTTTAGTAGTTATGGAGTAATTGTTATGGTAAAACATGAGTTCATAAAATGAGTCTAATCATCTATAATTTTGTAATCATCTATGTTTTAATTGTTAATGAAAAATATTTTTTGATAAAAGTAGGTTGAAGATAATGCATGTGATGAAAGGTTATGAACTCCTTAAAAAACTCAAGGTTTGAATTTATTCTTTCAAGTTTTATACATTCATTAAAATATAATCATCGATTAACAATGTCTCTTTCAATGATTTAAATGCAATCATCGATTTAAACTGAAAAATATATTTGAGGAAATAAAAACTGATTTAATTTATGAGAGTACTAGAGTTTATTTTTAAATTTTTTGGATTTAAAGTAAAGAAAAAAAAACCCCGAGAGTCAGAGTAGAACTTTTTTGACGTTTTTAATTAAGAATTTTAAAGTATTTTAATTTTTAGACTTTTTTGACCTTTTTAATTTAGATTTTTTTTGACATTTTTTTAATTTAGTACGAAGTATTTTATTTTTCGACTTTTTAATTTTTTAGATTTTTTGACGTTTTTATTTTAGTTTTTTTTTTTTTTGATATTTTAAATTTCTGACTTTTTTTTAACTTTATAGTATTTTAATATTAGAAGTTTAAAATGAACCATGTTTGGCCTATTGAGAATATACTGTAAATCCTAGATTGTAGAAGTTGGTTTCCTATAATATCGGAAACAAACTTAGACTAAATATTGTACAGACAACTAGGTTACGATTAGGTTACGACTAGCTAGATGACTTCGTCTCTATCTTGTAACTGTATATATACAAATGCTCAAACATAATACAAATCATCTAATTCATCATACTCTTTCTACATGGTATCAGAGCATTAATCGCTCCACCCATTTTCCCTCTTCTTCTCATCACAAAAACAGCAATCACAAAATGTCAAGCTCAACTACCTTTTTTGCAAACCCAGCCGACCCAAACACTCCATTTATTGCCGTCAATTTTGTCGGTCTCACTGTTCTCACCCCTCTCACTTATCGAGCTTGGTCTCGACAAACAACTGAAATACTTTTTGGTTACGATCTCCTCAAATATGTGAACGAAAATTATCCGTGTCCCCCTGCCAAAATTAAGTCTGCAGAAAACTCCACCACCACCATTGACAATCCTGCCTATGGTACTTGGCTCCGCCAAGATTCACTACTGTGTGCTGCCCTCCGCGGCTCCATCTCGCCTTCCATTGTTGGCCTGCTCTCGGCCAAAACAAAATCTGTAGACATTTGGGCTTCTCTTGAGAAAACTTATGCCAACCCATCTCGAGGGCATATTCTTCAAATTAAGGACAAGCTCCACTCCATCGAGAAAAATGACCTCTCCGCCTCAGAGTATATGCAGGCTATTCAGTCTTGTGTCGATGATCTTGCCAATCTTGGGAAGCCAATGGATAATGAAGACGTTGTTGCAAGGGTCCTCAATGGTCTCAGTCCCTCCATCTACCGTTCCCTCATTGACACCGTCAAACACCGTGATGACCCAATCTCCTTTGACGTTCTCCATGAGCGTCTTCTCCAATTCAATCTCTCCCTCAAATATGCCACACCTCCTGCCTCATCCCTACCTGCCTCCGTCCACGCAACCTACCATCAAAAATCTACCCCCCCTAGCCCCCGTGTTCACACGGTTGCCCTAGCTACTCCTCAATCACCCGAATGGCTCATCGATAGCGGTGCCTCTCACCACATCACCCACGACCTTAGCAATCTTGCTCTCCATGCCCCATATGACGGGACCGATGACCTATTGGTTGGCGATGGGTAACCTCTTCACATAGCCAATATTGGTTCTTTCTCAAATTCTACTGACTCTTCTCCTTTGATTTTCAATTACGTTCTCCATGCTCCATCTATTTCCAAAAATATTTTCTCTGTTTCTCAATTTTGTACTGATAATAATGCCACTGCTCACTTTTCTTCTAATTACTGTGTCTTGCAGGACCAAACGACGGGTCGGGTCCTTCTTCGAGGTCGACTTAGATCCGGGCTTTACGTGTGGATGTATCCGAAAGTCTCTTCTTTCGTTCACCACGCCACTGTCAGGCCATCCCTTGCGTGGCATCACAAACTTGGCCATCACTCTGTGTCTATTATTAATTCTATTGCTAAACTTGCTAAATTTACTACTTCTGTTTCTTCTCAGCATTGTAATGCGTTCTCCACGCATAAGAGTCATAAACTCCCATTTTCTGTAAACAGGTTGTCGTCTAATAAACTGGTGCATCTTATTTATTCCGACGTTTGGACTTCTCCCCTTCACTCTATTGACGGGTATAAATATTATGTTATTTTTGTGGACCATTTTACCCGTTACACCTGGCTCTACCCTCTTAAGAAAAAGTCCGACACTTCTACTATCTTTGCTCGCTTCCGCGCTCTCGTTGAAAAATATTTCAACCTACCTATTGTCCAAATTTTCTCTGATAACGGTGGAGAATATCTAAAACTAACCCCCTCTATTACCTCCGACGGTATCACCCATCTCACGTCCCCTCCTCATACTCCCGAGCATAACGGTTTAGCCGAGCGTCGCCATCGTCATATTGTCAAAACTGGCCTCGCCTTACTCACACATCCCCACATGCCCACATGTCATCCACTTACTGGTCTTATGCTTTTGTGACCGCGGTCTATCTAATTAATCGTATGCCTACCCCTACCCTCAATCTCACCTCCCCCTATTCGACTCTCTTTGGCCATGACCCTAATTATCATAAACTTAGGAGTTTCGGTTGTCTTTGCTACCCTTGGCTCCGTCCGTATGCTGCCGACAAACTCGAACCCAAATCTCGTCCTTGCATCTTTATAGGATATTCCGCGACCCAAAGTGCTTATCACTGTCTCGACCTCTCGTCTCATAAAATTTTCACCTCTCGTCATGTTCGATTTATTGAAACGGATTTTCCTTATCCCTCGCTCACTTCTCCCTCGTCATCCTCTCCTGAAACTCATACACCCGACTCATGGTGTTCCTTCAACCTAACCCTCCTAAACCCAAACTCGCCCTCCCCTTCCCCGGACCCAACCCTTCGGGTTTATACCCGACGACCACGTCCACCCCCCACTTAACCCTCACCCATGTCAGCCCCCCCGGACAACCCTGACCAACCCACGCACTCCTAGTCCACTACCCCTACGACTTCCTCCTCGCCCTCTCAGCCTACTACTACTGCTTCTTCCTCCTCCTCCTCTGATTCTACAACACTTTCTACCACCTCCGCGTCTTCTCCTTCCTCATCTGACTCCTCGTCTCCCTCCCCAGTTGTCGCTCCTCGTGTCACCACTCGCCTTATGAATAACATCCGAGTTCCCAACCCCAAGTATGCTGCTTTAGCAGAGGTCGCTCCCTCCTCCTCTCCTCCTGTCACACTCAAAACCGCTATGGCCGACCCCAAGTGGAAGTCGGCTATAGACGATGAAATCTCGGCTCTTCACAAAAATGAAACATGGACCCTCGTCCCACCTCACCCCTCTCTTAATGTCATCGGCTGTAAATGGGTATTTCGAATTAAATACAATCCTGACAACTCTATAAATAAATAAAAAGCTCGTTTGGTAGCTAAGGGATTTCACCAACGACCCGGGGTTGACTACTCGAAAACATTTAGTCCAGTTGTAAAGCCTGTGACCGTTCGTCTTATCCTCACGTTGGCCCTGACTCGCGGATGGTCCCTCAGACAGCTCGACATCAATAATGCCTTCCTCCAAGGTACGTTAACTGAAACGGTTTATATGTCCCAGCCTCCTGGTTTCACTGATTCTAAATTCCCAATTCATATTTGCAAACTTTCTCGTGCGTTATATGGCCTAAAACAAGCTCCCCGAGCTTGGTACACTGAACTCAAAAATTATCTTCTGTCCTATGGTTTCACCCAATCTAAATCTGATCCATCTCTCTTTTTAATCAATCATAAACAGACTCCCATCTACCTCCTTGTCTATGTTGACGATATCATTGTCACTGGACCTACTTCTTCCTTTCTCACCACCTTTTTTGATGCCTTTGCCCATCGCTTCTCTCTAAAGGACCTCGGTTTCCCGTCATATTTTCTTGGCATAGAAGTCACCCCCACACCCTCTAGCCTTCGTCTTACCCAGATGATCAACGTATTTTATATCGTATTTTATTGTCCCCCGACAACCATTTTTTGAGCTTTTCTTCTTCCATAATTATATGTTTAATGTCGATTTCTATTAGAAAGTCGATACTGTCGGTCCTCGTGCTATTTTTGTAGGTTAAGTGCAAGTTTGAGCATATTTAGGAGTGATAGCCCAGATAGCCGAGACGAGGACGAAGGACGAGGAAGAAAACGAAAAGCCAAGAAGCAAACGAATAGCTCAACCACAAGCTCAGCAGCACCCACTCGATCGAGTGGTGCTAACCACTCGATCAAGTGCCTTATCCGTGCTCAACCGGACTGCATCAGAGTTTGGGCCGATTCATCTTTTTAGCCCAAAGGCGAATTCAACTTGGAGCTATTACGTAGCCACTCGATCGAGTGCCTTGATGCACTCGATCGAGTGCGTCGCACTTAGGCCGCAGATTGGATTTTTATTTATTTAGAATTCTGGGCCTGTTTTGTAGGTCCAACTGATTTCTTTTAAATCAGTTGGAGGAGGATTGTCAGACATCACTTTTCATTCTATTTCCTACACACATTACATTACATTTTCTTAGGTTAGAAGTGGCGTTCTTTTCCCGTTTTCCTTCACAAGGTTCATCGAATTCCGTTTCTCCCTTTTTAGATCTCAATTCTTTGGTATTGATAATCTTTAATTCTAATTTTAATTTCTATTTTCAATTCTCTAGTTTAATTCTTGTCATAATTCTCTAGTTTAATTTTTGTCTTAATTCGTCCTTAGTTTTCGTAGTTATCTGATTTCAGTCTTGTAGTTTAATTAAATTCGCATTCATCATGTTTAATTGCAATTCATATTTTGTTAGTTTAATTACAATCATCATGAGTAGCTAATTTATTTCTAGGGTTTAAGGGGATCGATGGGTGTTAATTGGGTTATAGAAAATTGACTTGTCTCTGATCATATGAACTGTCGCCTGAATGTTGTTTTAATTCTGATTGATTAATTACTGGCCAGGATTAATTAGTTAGTATCACAATTAGGACTTTTCGCCGACCGGGTTAAGGACTAATTAGTTCACGACATTTTGGGTAGACTAGCTTAATTCTAGCGACCGCAGGTTAAGTTTAGTTCTAAAGCTTGTAGTAGTACCGACCGGACCTACACCTTAGACAGTTCGATTATTGACCTGTTAGTTGACTCCCTGACCCGATTGACATTCATTGTGAACCTGAGACCCTAGACCTTTTTATTATTGATTTATCTATTAGTAATTAGTTATTAGCCTACCAAAACCAACTCAGACCGTGACCCATAACCTATAGTCTAATTCTTAGGAGTAGACGACTAAATCCTGTCTCCTTGTGGTTCGACCCCTGACTTCATTATCTACATTAGTTAGTGGACCTTAGGGTATCTTTGATTAGGGATACGACTAACCCCTGTCACCAGACCAAATACATCCATGATATTCTTACCTGTCAAACTATGCTCAACTGCAAACCAGCCATCACCCCCATGGCTACCTACCCTCCTCTCCTCCACTCCACCGGGAACTCCATCCCAAACCCCACAGATTATCGAACTGTCGTCGGTAGCCTTCAATACCTCTCACTTACCCATCCCGACATATCCTTTTGTGTCAATCGTCTTGCCCAATTTATGCAGGACCCTCAGGAGACTCATTGGACGACCTTTAAACGATTACTTCGTTATCTAAAAGGTACTCTCACAATTGGTATAGACTTGTTTCGTTCTACCCCTCTATCACTTCACTCCTTTTGTGATGCAGATTGGGCAGGAGATAAGACCAACTATGTCTCTACCACAGGTTTTATTGTCTATCTCGGACGGAATCCCATTTCATGGTCCTCTCGGAAACAACAAAGTGTTGCGCTATCTAGTACGGAAGCTGAATTTCGAGCCGTTGCAACTGCAACCACGGAACTCATGTGGCTCCGCTCACTACTTGCCGAGCTACATTGTACCATAGACGCCCCCCAATCATTTACTGCGACAACCTTGGTGCCACTCATTATGCTGCCAACCCGGTATTTCACTCTCGTATGAAGCAAATAGCAATCGCTTTCTATTTCGTTAGAGAGCAAGTTCAGAGTAGTCAACTCCGTGTTCAACACATATCTACCAATGACCAACTCGCGGATGCTCTAACCAAGCCTCTTTCCCGCCCGCGCCTAGAGCCTCTTTTGCGCAAGATCGGTCTTTCCTTCATAACGTCCGACTTGAGGGAGCGTATTAAGAATATACTGTAAATCCTAGATTGTAGAAGTTGGTTTCCTATAATATCGAAAACAAACTTAGACTAAATATTGTACAGTCAACTAGGTTACGACTAGCTAGCTGACTTCGTCTCTATCTTGTAACTGTATATATACACATGCTCAAACATAATACAAATCATCTAATTCATCATACTCTTTCTATATGGCCAATTATTATTTTGCAGGTCGGTAATATATAAGCGAAAAAGGAGATAAGCAAATATCCCAAGTTCCCAACCTTACAAAACTTGAAATCGACATCGATTTTCGGTCATAAATAATCCAGTGTAATGGACGTAAAATTTGTCATATTCGATTGTTTCAGACTTATTTATTCACAAGTGAATCATAAATTTGTGCATAACTGTGTAATTAATCACGATTTTGTTTTCCTTTGTTTCACTCCATTGTACTCCGTATATGAATCAGATTATGAGTTTATATATAACGATTTTGTTAGTTTAGCTTTATTTCTATTTTTTATCATGATTTTAACATTTTTTGTAATTATATAATTATACTCATCACTCTATTTTAATCCGTTTTATTATTATTAATTAATTATAAGTAATTGTTTCGTATGAAATTATTTTTTTTATTAAAGGAAAATAACTTAGAGAATTGATTAATTTATTTTCTAAATAATTAGTTTTCAAATAAGAAGACAAATCAATTACTTATTCGTCTTTTCCATAACATTCACCTCCCCCATTTCTCTTTTTCATTTCTCCATACAAAAATTTCAATTCTTCATAAAAATTTGTAGTCTACTTCCCTATATTTCTTCTTCCCCTAAATATCAAAATCTCAAAAATTGATCTCCAATTAAATTGACCTCGAAAATTACATTAAAGAATCAATTACCAATTACACTGTTGTGAGTGGTAAAACTCTACTTTCAAATAATCAATTAATTCAACTCGGTAAACCTCCACTCTCAATTAATGTTTCAAAATATTACGAGTATTAATTTTTATCTCAATAATGTATAAATATTACGAGTATTCATTTTCCAAAGTACTAACAAAACCATTTTTCATTATTTTCGTAATTTGAATTTTAGAATTGATAACTTTTTTCATATCTAATAAGGAGTATAATTTTTTACAAGTATTAAGACTTTATTTATCGCAAGAAATTTGTCCTTCATCAAGATTTGATTACGCTAAATAAAGTAATTAATATTTTTTAGTATATTAATTAGAGAATTGATTAATTTATTTTTTAAATAATTAGTTGGACAAATTAACGTGCCCAAATTAATGCTATTAAGGTACCAAAACTTTGTTCCATTAAAGAAGAAACCAACATTCTTAATATATAGTCAATACCAATAAGTACGAGCATTAAATGAATCTCAGTAACATTAAAGAATCAATTACTAATTAAATCATTGTTAATGGTAAAACCCCACTTTCAAACAGTCAATTAATTCATCTCGGTAAACCTCCACTTTCAATTAATGTCTCAACTAATTGAAGAACATTGTAAAATACGATTTGTCTCTATGTGGTTCTACCACCACTATTCCCATGCATGTTACATATTAGATCATTCTCAATGACATACAGTAAATTAATTAATACATTGATGTTAATTATTTCGTATATATTTAAGACTAGAAAACTCAGAAAATTAGAAGAAAAAAATACATGCATTTTCTAAGTAATTTTAATTTTTGTTTTCTTTCCCCATAAATGTGTAGATTTAATCTCTTTTAAATATTGAAACTTTGTGTTCTTTAAATATTGAAACTTTGTTAGAATAACTAGGTGAAATAAGGGTGTATTTAATTTTGTGGATACTCTTCTTCGTTCTCTGCATTGGAGTTGATTGGCCCTTCTTATTCGCATTACAAATACGTACAAAATCGATACCCACACAAAATTTAACTATAGTAACTACAACTGTACTCCATTGAGTACAATTTTGTTAATTGCACTTCATTCCTCGACCAATTACGAGACCGAGGAATTACGAGAAGACATTAAATCAATTCTCATGTCTCTTTGTCAGTGTATTGATTCTTGGTGATAAAACCCTCGGAAATGATTAGATTGACAACATGAATTGTGTTTGTTTAGAATTACGCACAAATTTTATTTGTTTCGCAATTTTTTAGAGATCATATATGATATTTTGTTTACCTTAAATTTCAATTGTTCGCCATTTATTCTATACTTAGTTCTACTGTTTTCCTTTTTATTTTATTTTTTGGTTTCAAAATTTTGTCGTCGCAGTCAAATACAAAACTTCACTTTCTCTACATTTGGATGATCATGAATTTTCACGGGTATCATCAAAATAGTATTTTTCCACCCAGATTCATAAATGAGTCAATTTTAGAGTTCATGGAAAAAACCGAAACCCCCACGATAAATCACGGATGTTACAATATGAATATATAATTTGTGTGAGCGAATGTATTTTCATAAGTTGCGTACATAACTCTATGATTTATCACGAGTCGGGTACTCGGGTGGATATATAGGGTTGTGGTCGTGGGTTGAGTCATGCATGTAAAAATAATTGTCTCAAAAATAATAATTATTTAGTTTTACTTAGACGGTCAAATAATTTACGAATATTAATTATTCGACTTAGGCTTGCAAATAAGTCACATATTCATTTGAAAGTAATACAATCAAATTTCATATTTGAACAAAATAATTTCAATAAGTTGTAAGAATATATGGAAAGAATGATATAGAACTTGAGTATATATATTTTTTATAAAGATTAAAATCATTGAGTATAAAACTTGATTTTAATCATCGAGCATTTAAAAATGTCTCTTTGTACTATACTAATTAGTAATCGTTATCTATCAAATTATCATTTTCAATATGTACAAAAATATTAATAAAAAGTAAAACTATGAAAAATGTTACTATAATTAATTATGTATTAATAAAAACTATGAGATTGTATTCATCAATTAATGATGTAGTAATTATGTACTAATCTTGAAAATTGGAAAAAAAAAAGTGTATTAATATTTGTTTCAATTTTTAAAACTATGAGGTTGCAACAATGCTTAATTGGGTTGGTTTCATGTCTCTTCAATTTTAGATGTTGTATAATCATAGTATAAACATCATCATTTTTCTCCATTAACGTTGGCTACAAACTCAATTCAATGAAATAACAAACACGCACAAAAGAAATTTAACCTGTTTCGATAATTTAACTGCTCAATCTTAAAACAGAAATGATTATGTAAGTGATTTACGAATACTTATTGCATCGATCATCAAACTGGCAATCCTTTCGTCCTTCTTTTTGTATTTTGTATTATCGATAAGCCGTCCGTATATCTTCATTTCATGAAGACGTAGTGTTTTCAAAATCATAATAATGGCATTAGGGAATATATTTTTACAGTTTTGGTCATAAAAAAATAATAGTATCGAAATGTGAATGATAGTTTTGAACTGTGATACGTATCATTTTGTCAATGAAACATAAATGTGATATTTCCAATTAATATTTACTTCTACATATGATATAAGTTTTTAAAAATATTAGTCGAGTTGGTTATAATTTTAACTTTTCCAACAATAATATAGAAAGTAATATTTATATCATGATCATTGTCTAACAATAAAATACAACACTTATAGTAATCCTCTATAATGCATAATATTTTTAAATGTTAAATTGTAGTTTGATTGACAATGAACATGATGATTTACAAACCATATTCAAGCAATGTATTCTTCCACGATTTCTTTTTTCCTATATAATGTTGTCCATGGCCTTATTATACAAACACTCCAACGTATTCTATGTTGTTTGGTCTTTCATTTACCTACTAACACGCGCATGGATGATCAAACTCTAACGGATAATTGATGACCAACCCGTCATGACTTCAGTTGGGAATATCAATAAAAAAACCACAACCTGTGAAATTTTTTCACGGGTATCACACTAGTTATTATTATAATATTGCTACTACTATGCTGCTGTAGTACGTGTAGAGTACTATAGTGTAGTGTTATTTTCAATATTATTAAAACTATTATTATATTAGTATTATTACAGACTTACAGTGCGGCTGTCATTACTCATTATTATTATTATAATTAATAATATTATTTATTCTTATGTTTATGATTATCGATATTACTATTAATTGTATTACTAGTATTGAGGGTATTACTTTAATTCTATTATTTTCTTATTATTATTATTATTATTATTATTATTAGGGTTATTTAACAACAATAATACTAACTATAGGGTGTCTTCCCAAAATAATATCAATTTTAATAAATCTGAGAATAATACGTATTATTGAAGTAGTTAAACGAGAGTAGTATGGGTGACCGGTTACCTGTAGAACCCTTCCACCTTCCTTTTGCACCTTTAGATTTATTTAACGGCAATAATATCAACTCTAGAGCGTCTTCCAAAAATAATTCCAAATTTAATAAATCTGAGAATAATACATATTTTTGGAGTAGTTAAATCAGAGTAGTATAGATGACCAGTTAACGATAGAACTCGTTCACCTTGCTTTTTCGCCTTAAATTTGTTTAATGTTAACTCTTTTTCACTTACTCAGTAGACGAGGCATTAAACGTCATTAACGTCTTCGGTCTTCCTCTTCCTTCAACCTCACCAAAACTGACTAACAACAAAATCCTACACCAAAATCAACACGTTACTCTAAACGAAACTTATAGAAAAAAACGGAAGAAGGATGAAGGGTAATGGAGAGAGAGGATGAAGGAGAAGAGTAAGGAGGAGTAGACTTGAGAAAATTGACCCGACCCGAATAAGCCAAACTGAAACCGACCCGACACCCGAACCGAAGCATGATTTTGACCCGAGCTAACCCGAAACTGACCCGACTATTATTATAGAAAACTAGTCGATATCCCTAAAAAGGTCGAAAACAGCAAACCCGAGAATGACCCGAACCCGAAATTATCCGACCCGACCCGAAGTCAACCCGATTATTATAACCCGAAAGTGACCTGATCCGAAGCTGACCCGACACAGTTCACCTGTTATCCGTGTCTAAGGAGGAGGATGGAGGATAAGTAGCAGGTTAAATATTAATTAGGTGACCTGATGTAGCAGGTTATAAAGTCACTTATACTACTCTTGTTTAACTACTCCAATAATACGTATTATTCTCGAATTTATTGAAATTGGTATTATTTTGGGAAGACGCTCTATAATTGATATTATTTTTGTTAAATAACCCTTATTATTATTATTATTATTATTATATTAGTAGTCTGTACTTGTTGGTGTCATCATTATTACTACTACTACAATTATTATTATTATTATTATTATTATTATTATTATTATTATTATTATTATTACAATTGCTGTTACGTCTTGTGACTCATGTATATTCCTACGTGCGTTCCATCCAATGTCAGATCAGTCTTGCTGCTATTTTCGTTCTCATCATTACTGTCCACATTTTCAATCGCTGTCATCTGTTCTATTCTTACTCCATAATCCATCCTCACATCTTGTTTCAGTCCTCTCTATTCTTCTCTTAATTTAATGAGTTATTCGATTACTCATTTCTCATCTTCCGTTCTACTCGTGCTATATGCTATTTTATACCGTATGTTTCTGTTTCATTGGATTTCAGGAGCACCCTGACAAGGACGTGCATATTGAAGACTGTAGCTATCAGTGTAACCAAAATTTTCTTCTAACAACATTTCTTATATATAAGTATATTATGTTAGTAATTTAATAAATTGCTTATTTAAATATTTAGGCTTATTTGTATGACTAAATTATTTATATATATAAAAATGTTACGTGATATTTTATTTGTGTTATATATTTATTTACGACTAAATTCAACTTAACAAAATTATCACTTGTTTAATTTATTTATTTATCATCTTTTCTATTTATATGAAAATTGAGAAAATGAATAAAAGAACTTAAATTAATAAAATTTACTTATATCATTTTCATTGTACTTTATTTGCTATGTATGTTTATTCTATGTACTTCATATTTTGTATAATTGTAATTTTGGTCATATTTAATTTTATTTAGTACTTTTAAAATTGTTTATATATTATAATAATAGAGTAAATTAGTAACTTGCAAAATGTTTTATTTTAATAAAACTCACTTATTATTTTAATATAGGTAAAGATTTATAAATTTCATTTTCTATAATAAATGAATTTATTTTATTCCAAAAATTCTACACGACATCCATAAATATTAAAAAAAAAAGATTTTACGTCAAATTTTGTAAATCGATTAAGTACGCCTTAATTTATATTTTTCAGAAAACTTTTATATTTTTCAAACTTAATATTTTATTATACCTTAAATTTTATTTTTATATAAAATTTCATTTAAAATAAATTACTATTTTAAAATAAGTTATACGATATTTGGGATATGATGTTTCGGGTGACACTTGAGGATTAAAGTATACGTTGTCACACCGAAAGTCAGAATTTGAGGATTTGACTGCTTCAAATGAGTCCGAACAATTATTGAAGGTCACCAAATAATGTACTACTTGTTCACGGGCGACTTTTATATAAGTTTACGATGCGAGTCTGGGACGAATAGCTTGTGTTGGATCCTACCATGCGTGGTGTTTTGACTGCACTTGTAATGAAAAGCAGACTCGGAGGCTGCGGTCCGAGAGTCGACCTAGTGTTTAAGGTAGTCGTCCTACGACAGTGAGAGCTGTGGTTCAAGAGTCTGTGTATGGTATGTGCGCATGTATAGACAAGTACTTGATCAGTATTACCACCTAGGTAGCGGGGGCAGAACAAGATTCTGAAAACTGCGGGTTCCCTCTTGCTCTCTTGGTGATGTAGAGAATGTAATTATCAGCTTTCATTTCAGCCCAGAGCCCCGTTTGAATAAACGTATAATATAATAGAAGTTCGGGCCCAATTGAGCCTTATGAGTGAAATGTAAACCTCATAAGATCGGTTCGGTCTACGAGTTGATAACACGATTACTTCTATTGGTGAGATGCAAGTCAATAGGGTGTAGCGGTGATACTAGGAGGCACGACTCGTGTGTTTTGTCTGTTTACGTGAAAAATGAATTTTTTTAAATCAAATGGCTGCCAATGTCCCATCTTTTAAACTTTATCGTTTTCATCACCTCACATGTTGGTAATTGAATTACATGAAACTATCTGTTACGTAATATCCTTTAATATTTTTATAAGCATATTATTTGTTATTCACATGGTTGTCTTATGTGTATGAGGTGATGTTAGATGAACGACTTGGTTGCTGTCCCGCTCAGCGTCCACTGTTTTATTTTTTTTGCAGGTCTAAGACATTGGGGAAATCGAGCAAGAGATATTTAATAATATGTTTGTATAAAATACAATTTATATTCTGTACTAAGTGAATCAAGACTATGTAATTAATAGTCATTTTTTGTAAGGATCCTTAGCGATCCGGATTTGTTTACACTTTGATATAATTTTAATTAAATGACTTAGATAACTTTCCGTATTATCTATTAATTTAAGTCATCGAAAATCTGGGTTGTTACAGGTTCGGTCAAATCAAGTGAAGAATCCCTTGACCGGGGTACGGTCAAATCAAGTTAAGAATCCCCTGACCGTGGTACAGTCAAATCAAGAATTACCATCAAATAAAAGAATGACAATCAAGCTGGTCGGTTAACGTCAAATCTAGCCTTCCTACATTACAACCTTCAAGACCTTTTCGAGACCCAGGCTAAGAGACAACCCAAAATTTTGAGGATTCGAGGTCCATAGGATATACCCTAACCATTAGGAAAAGACATGGGAATCAGATCCCACATTATCAAACCCACCCCGATTGAGGTTCGAGTCATTTTTACTCAACTTCCCCTTTTCCTACCACATTACAATACCTTACCCGCGAAGCTTTAGCTCCACAAAATCGAGCTCCAAATGTCAAATCATCAAAGCCACTTACTTCCTAGCACCACATTTCCAAAAACATCTAAACCAGTTACCAGCCCCAAACACGGGAACTAAACTTGCAGTCGGCATAAAACAGGCCCAAATAGTTCACACCACCTTTGGGGGCTACCCCGGAGAACGCTCACAGTCACAGGATCAACATCCTAACTGTTTTAGCCCTTTGATCAACATCCTAACTACTGCAATTCCCCTATAACACATTTGTCCTATTTTGAAGTTCGACCGGGTTGCCACTCGCCTAGGTTACGAAATAGCGCAACTTAGGAGTCTTGTCATCTTAGGTGCCCCCCCCCCCACTAAATCAAAGTCCAACCCTTTGAGAGTCCAAGTCGTGTCGGTTAACTCGTCTTGTCGCGTCCAGAGTCGAGTCTGTCGGTATACCTCTCTCTTCAAATTCTAGCTTTGAAATTTGCAAAAATTTAGCCTTTTGATAAAATCCTTTTCGACAAGGTCAAATTTTGATCTTTTAGATCGCAAATATTTTTCTAAGCCTTTGATTTTGAAAAACAATTCTCCTAGCACTTCAGCTGCTGACAGAACTTCAATTTCAAAATGAAGCGAAAATCATCTTCCCCAGCGCAAGCTAGTCTATAGATACTAACTGCATTTCCTATGTGTTGTCTTGCTATCTGCTATATCTGTTATTTCTGCCAATGTATCTAACATTTTAGGTATCACCTTGTGCTTCCCAACGGAAAACCCAAGGCGGTGTTTCTCCTGGAATGCTACATCCAAGATGTGATGTGTCGGCATACAGGTACACCCTGGACTTCAGAAACAAGTCCCCGCGCAACTCTTGTACTCCCTAGTGGAAAATACAAGGCGGTGTTTCTCCTAGAATGCTACATCCAAGATGTGATGTGTCGGCATACAGGTACACCCAGGACTTCAGAAGCAAGTCCCCGCGCAGCTTCTTTACTCCCCAGCGGAAAACCCTAAGCGGTGTTTCTCCTGGAATGCTACATCCAAGATGTGATGCGTCGACATACAGGTACACTCAGGACTTCAAAAGCAAGTCCTCGCGCAACACCTTTACTCCCCAACAGAAAACCCGAGGCGGTGTTTCTGCTGGAATGCTACATCCAAGATGTGATGTGTCAGCATACAGGTACACCCAAGACTTCAAAAACAAGTCCCCACGGAGCTATCATCATCAAGGACAGGTATGACCCTCTACTTATGGTTGGCGAGCCCTTTCACGCAAGTCTAATGGACTATAAACGACCCGACCGTAATCCTCGATTGGCCTGGTGGCTACTCTAACTTTCGCCTTGTCCAAGCCTCAGTTAGAGTGGGGGCTCTATAGACACCCACATTTTGCCAGCTAGTGTCTATAGCAGTTTCCGACAAAACACCCGATGATGATAGAACGTAAACATTCTTTAATGCGCTTGAATACGGACTCAGAATCAATAGTATCCATCGTGGGCACTTAGCGGAGTACAAATCTCTGAAAATCAATCTCAGATTCAGACTCAGCGGGTCGTTCCCAATAAAATAAAGCTATTTTAAGCTGAAACAAACACCGGAAATAAAACCGTCTTTTGCGACTGAGTCAAAACTTGATCAAAGTCGAAACCCGAGACAAAACTAGCCTCGCATGCGTCCAAATACAAGGTCAAAGCAAACAAAGCAAACAAAGTCAACCAAATCAAAGTCAAACACAAAAATCTCAACCTTCCCCTTTTATCTCACCCGACTAGACCTACTCGATCGAGTGCCTTGAGGCCACTCGGTTGAGTACACCCCTCCAAACCGTACATGCATCTTTTTTCAAGCCACTCGGTCGAGGATCGAGTGCGTTTAGGGCCACTCGATCAAGTGACCCCTAGCCGAGGGTAAATTCTATAAATACCCCCCTTGGCTCTTCACTTTACCCATCACATAACAACACATAACATCACGTTTGACACATTTTCTACCGACTTTACACATCCTCTCCAACCTTTGCAAACACACATACACATACAATCAATCCCGAGATCAAAAATCGTCAAAGACCGAGATCATCCTCTCCCCAATCACACACCCTAACTCACCCTACATTCTCGACGATCCCCTGCCTAAGCCACTACTAGAGGAGCCCGTGTTCCGAGACTAAAAGCATGTAGGTTGAGGGTGTAACACCCCGTTATTTTCTGAGTCAATTATAAAGCTTGACTTTTCTACTTTTATTTAAATCGGGTTTTCAAATTGGAAAAATATTTTTAATGTCGTTATAAATATTAAAGTATTTTGGGTCGTCTTATAATAAATCAGTTTTAATTTTCTTAAATTGGAACGTTATTTTATAAACCGACTTGGTATAGAATTTGATTTCAAGTCAAACGCAATAAGGAAAGAAGAAGAAAAAAAAACTAAACTAAACTATATATATATATATATATATATATATATATATATATATATATATATATATATATATATATATATATATATATATGTATATATATATATAGGAATTGCATCTCGTGAGTCTCTCCATCTTAAATGAGTCCGTCCCGCGAATCACAGCCACATGATCAAATCACATGAATGACTGAGTTTCAGCGTCATCTTCATCGTATATAATCTTACTGTTACAGTAAGATAACACTATTACAGTAACACAACTATCTTACTGTGACACTATCACAGTAATAAGAAATTACAATAATAATGTTACAGTAACAGAACACTATTACAGTAACACAAATATCTTACTGTGACACTGTCACACTATTACAGTAACACCGGGATGGCGCCGTCGCTGGTTCGTCCTGAAACAAGGCAAACTGTTCTGGTTCAAGGAGAGCGTGATCACACGTGCGTCTAAACTGCGCGGTGTCATCCCGGTTCACGATTGCCTGACCATTAAAGGAGCCGAGGATGTGTTGAACCGGGAATTCGCGTTTGAGCTGTCTTTTAGGGATGATACGTTGTACTTCATTGCTGATTGTGATAGAGATAAGGAGGATTGGATTAATTCGATTGGGAGATCGATTGTGAAATTCTCAGGCTCTGTTACTGATTGCGAGATCGTTGATTATGATTGTGATTGTAATTGATTTGATTCGATTCGTTGCGATTTTATCGTAATCAGTCAAGATTGGGGAAATTATTACTGCAACTGATTGAATTGATTGAGGTGGTTGATTTTGATTTTGATTGTGATTGTAATTGATTTGATTAGGGTTTGTGTGACATATTTGGGGAAAACTCAATTACCAACGTAATAATGAAACAATGGCCCTATATTACACAAACCCTAATATATTTGTGTGATATAAGCCGTTGATCTCATTAGATCTAATGGCCCTAAATTACGGGACGGACTCATTTAATGAGGAAGACTCACCGGATCCTCACTATATATATATATATATATATATATATATATATATATATATATATATATATATATATATATATATATATATATATATATATATATATATATATATATATATACATATATATACATATATATAACCCTCGCCCACCTCTTTTATCCCCCTCACAACTCAAATTCTTCTTTTCCATCACTTTTGATTTCTGTCGTACTGCTTCTCTACCACGATACTCCATTGCTCTTGGTTCTGAATAGAAAGCACCATTCGCGTTCAATTCGATTGATTCTTTTCACTTTCAAGATCAGAGTAATTGTAAGCTTTCCACTTTTATTAATTTCAACTTATTAAACCTTGTTTTGTGCAAATTTTACAAATCGATTTTAGTTTTAAATATCATGGGTCGGGATTAAGAGACGTTGTGTCAAACAATTTGTTTAGGTGATGGTAAGATGTTATTAGGATTATACTCCTCGTGGTTTAGTAACCGTGTTGTGAACAATTTCAATTGGCACTACCGAACTTGTCGGCATAGAAATTGGACGACTGGTACGTTGATGGATTGTTTTATTTATTAGTACATCTTGTTTGATGAGATTTGGGGAGGGAAGAGATAGTAGTACGTATGTGTACAATTAATGGAGGAATTGATGACTTTAGATGATGCAAGGGTGATGTAGGTGTGATAAAAGTTGGAGAAGGAGGCTGACAGTGTGTAATGCGTATGGAGATTTAAGTTGGAGGCTTTAGAGTCTTGTTGATTTTTTTTAGTATTTAGCTTATAATGTAATATAAAAAGATTGGAGTTGTTTTAAATGGGCGTGTCCAAAACCGTTCCCTCTGGAGTTGAGTATTGGGTGAACTGTTGGTGGGGTAAAAGTTTAAGCGACATTGTGTGATATTAGAGTGATATATTACGTTAGGTTCACATCGATTTTAGCTATAGATTATTGAACCAATTTATATTATTTGTAGCTTGTGGGTTCGAGGAGAAAGAATTTTTGGATTAATATTAGCTTGGATTGACCGTCTTGAGAGGTAAGGACGTTTTAACCTTTTCACCTCTAAGTAAAGAGCATGTTTGGTTTAAATTATATTTTTGAAACGGTTTTATAATTATTTTGTCAACGATGAATTTTTATGATACTCTTGTGATATTTTGGATATTGGAACTTTGTGACACGTCACACGTTGGTATTATTTTGGTACAATTTTTTGTGGTTATAACAGACTCTGGGAGCTCTGTTGGTCTATGAGGTTAAGATGCGTCTGAGCCGTCCCTGGGATTTCGTCCCGAAACTGAACTCCTGGCCCGAGTTGTGTTAAGTGGAGTTTTCCGGCCCCTACTTGCTAGGTAGTTAGACTTTCTCCTTTGGCAGCCTCATCCTACTGACTGCCCAAATGTGAGTAGTGCGCAGTATAATAAGCCTTGCTAAGCATAGGTGGTACCTCTAGATCGATCGTGCAAAAAGGGTAGGACCTTGGCACACAAGTGGTGACAATATATTTTTGTTGATTTTGATTTTGAATATCGTTTTCACAGTATTTTTGGTTTGGTATCGAGACAGAGATATTTAACTCTGATTTCAGTTTACTATAAATTATAGTTATTGTGTTACATTTTCATTTTAATATATTTTACTCAGCTTTGCTGACGTCCTTTTGTTTTGGGTCGTTCCCCCGCTGGAACCTGTACCTATTTGTGTTTTGGGTACAGTTGATAGGTACACTAAATATGATGAATGGGTGCATTTGGTTCGGGATGATGAGCGAGGAAGATTTTATTATTTAACATTACCTCCGAACTATTTATATTTATGTTGAATTTTGGTTTGAAGTTGTTTTAAACCGTTTTGAATTTTGTGAGACTTAAGTCTTCCGCTGCAACGTTTTCATTTAATTATTTATCGGATTTATATTTCTTTTTATATTATTCTTTTGCCTTGCACTTGGCTTTGTGAGCTAAGTGCGGAGTAACGGCTTTAAATTTTCTGTTTTACTCTTTTATTTTGGTTGCGAAAATTTAGGGCTGTTACAGAGGGTATAAGCAAACCTCATTTTCTCTAATCTCTAATCTCTACTCTCTTTTGATTTTCGTATACCAACCATTAACACCTAACATTTACATTTTGCTTCTAACATTTAATTTATGTTTACTAACTACTAAGTTTTCGTTTTTTGCATCTAACTTTTATTTATTGTATAGTAACATTATCGCTAACAATCTAACATTTAATTTTCGTTTCCATTATTTTCCGTCATATATAATGCCGCGTACAATTAATCTAACAAAACTATTTTGAAATCGATTCGAGCAACATCCAATGAGGCTAAATCGATAGTCATGGGCTTTAAAAGCCAAATTACGACATCGAAACGCCGAGGATCTAAGTTTGTGACGACGATCAAATTTTCGAATCGAGTGCGTTCGATAACTAATTCCGTCCAAAGTCCGTTATAATCCTCGAAAGTTGTATTGGAGGTGGCGCCCTTCGAGAAGCGTCACCCTAGACACTTAAGGATATAACGTGATCACGGTAATTTATTATCAAGCACATTCGATGTCTTTTTAAAATATCACTCTAAAGGTATGATGTTGACTCCGTAGTCAAACGTCACGCCTAAAGAGTCGTTGAAAATCGAATTAGCATGAAACTGATATTCATTCTAGTTTAATTAATGATGATTTCACAAACTCCGCTCTAAAATGCTTGACACCGATCTCATATCGAGTGTCGTGCATAACGAATTATCGAGAAACGAGTTAGCGTAAATTACTTAATATTTACGTTTAGCTTAATTATTCTTCGATTCGAATCATCAAATTACGAAATGGGTCACTTAAAAACGAACCATTGCTCGTTACAGAGGGCACTTGATAGAGTGCCTAAGGGTCACTCGATCGAGTGACCCCCTCAAAAAAAGGCAGGTGGTTCCCATTAAGGCCACCCCTAGATGACTCGATCGAGTGACCTCCTTAGGCCTCCAACGAGAGCTTAGAATGGCTCGAACCCCCGTCACATCATTTTACGACTTTAAGTCGACACGTGCTAATTCAATCACGTGCCTCCTCTTTCAAAATCATGCATCGCACAATATTCTAATCGTCTACCATAATTGCTATATTCGAGTATTGTAATTTCGGGTTGTATGTCTGCCCGCGTAATTTGTAATTTATTTACGAGCTTTATTTTCGATGTTTGCCATTTATCGCATTTAAATGAACATCGCATGCTAAATCACTTTGACATAAACCAAGATGCATTAAAAGACATAGTAACACGTATTATATGTACCGTAAAATAACGTTTGCATAACATTTTACCGAACTACTAGCGCGCGTATTAAAAAACCGATCGATATCTTAGAAGAGGCTGCTATGTACGGGCGGGGTTTGGGTGTGCTTAATGGGCTTCCCAACACGTACCCTCACCCGTTACTCAGAATCTCGGTTTCCGGATGCCCGAAACCGTTGGCACATGAGATTCATTCGATACACGGTACCCGATAACTCGACATCGGTATCATAATGCAAAGGGACGAACCCAACAAGCTCTAGTACTAAAGCGGGCCGTGCGTTGTGCACGATACGCCTAAGTATAGAGTGGGTTCGAACATGCCCGAACTCTCACAAAGTTCGGTGGCGACTCCTATTTCGATTTAAATTTCAACCCGAGAACAATCTCACCATGAGATTCATTCGCCTACCCAAACCCGCGCGTGGCCGCGTTGAGGTGGACCTATGTTATGTCCACAACAACTAGTGAATAAGTTCAAGAGGTGGAAAAATAAAGATTACATCAAATAACGGCAGCCAGTCACATTCCGGCTCGGCGCGAAAAAGTTAGATTAAAGGCAAAGTGAAAAAGGCGCTGAAGGGGAAGCCAGGCCCAAGTCCTTCAAGGATAGGGGCACGAACCCTCAGAGGACGACTGCCCTAAATCTTATGCAGGTGGCACTTCCTGAGCGAGGTCTGACGATCCAGCAGGACCCTCCTGGGAAGACTTGCTGACCCTTGCCTCGTTCTTGGCAGTATACAGCTAGTTGAAGGCATCTTCGTCAAAATCCGGGATCAACTCTCTTATGACTTCCAGACAGAAGTCAGTGGATAGCCTGGCGCCTTCAGTAAAGGCTTGATCCACCTTCTCGTCAGCTTCCTTCTCAACTTCTGCTTTCACCCTCAGCCAGTCCTCTTTCTAAGTCTTCAGGTTGTTCCGAGCTGTCAACAAGTCAATCTCTGCCCGGACAAGCGATCAGAAACATCTTTAAGACGCTCCTTCAGCTCTGCTGAGTGTTTCTTCGCCTGCCCCAACTGGACCTCCAAATCTGATGCCTCTTTTATAGCCTTCTCCCCTTGCTCCTTCCAGCTCGCGGACTGATGTCGAGCCTCTTGTAGCTCACCCTCACACCCTGCCAGTTTAAGCTTCAAGCTGGCAATAAGGGCAGCGTCCCTCTCAACCAAAGCAATACGTTCAGAGAGGGAGGACTCAAGAGTGATGGTCAGCTCGTCATTGCTCAGGCGGTTAAGGGCTGCTAGCTCAGCAGATGCTTGGAAAACTAGGGAGCAGCGGTATAGAAATTGTTCGGCTCGATGCCCCAATACCTTTGCAGCCTGGTCTAGTGTGGCAGTAGTAGAGTCCGAAAGAAGAGCAGAGGTATCTACACTCTCCACGGCATAGTTAAACTCAGCATTTCCCTAACCAAGCAGCGTCTCGGGAAGGTCAAAAGCATGGCGTTTGGGCAAAGGGGTGCTAACCTCAGTCTCCAAGTCGATTGGTTGCTAGGTAGTCACTGGCTCCTTATCTTTCCTCTTCCTGGTTAAGGGAGGAACTATCTCCTCAGGTGAGGGAGCAGGCCTTGCAACAGCAGAAGAACGCCCATGGGGAGAGAAACCCTCACACTGGGCAGCCGACGGGCAGGCTTCCTCTGGGCCTTCTCTCCTCTGGGCCATCCTGGCAACAGGCGTCGAAGTTGGAGCACGACCGGAGGTTTGCTTAGGAGAGAACTTAGTCTTCTCAGGTGAAATACTCTTCACATGACCCATGAAGCTCTCCTTCCTGTACTCTGAGGGGGTAACAAGGCAAGGAGTGACGGGCTTGAAGTCGTTGCCCAGCCCAAGAGCGCACAGATGTCGGGAAATCCAGTAATCACTGTAGGTATCTACCAAAACAAAGCAAAGCAACAAAGAGTTAGCACAAAAAAGATGTTCATCAGACGAGACGTGCAGGAGGAATACCCCTGCCTACCTGGGGCACGGGCAGGGTTCAACCCTACAGGGGTCAAAAACTCGCCGGTCACTATGAGCTCCACCGGGGGCAGCCAATTAGTGGGGGCAACGACGCTACTGTACTTCTCACAAGCAACAACTCAACTAGAATCTTCTCCTCTGAGGTCAGCTTCACCTCCAGAACTTTCCATCCAACCATAGGATGATACTCCTTAGGGGTCTCCATACGAGTGTGGTTGTTATTTCTAAAGTAACGAGGAATGTTCCACCCCCCTTCACGCCGGATGTACAAAACGTTGTCTTTCCAATGTTTGATACTGGTTAACGCCGGCCAAACTGGCGAGTAGCCTTTTATCCTATTTATCGAAAAATAGGCTGAGGGGCCCTCCGTCGATTAGACCATCTGTAGGCCCGTCATGTATCTGAAGACGTCAATGGAGGGCTCATGCCCCGTAAAAAGACAGACCCAGGCGTATGACACCAATGGACACCGCTGTCAGCTGAGCGGTGGCCACGTTCATACCCTTGAAGGTCGTCTCAAAAAAGGGGTGGAGAGGAAACTGGAGTCCAAACTCCAGGCACTTGTGATAGTCGGCTATGCATTCCGCCGGAGGATTGCACACCGTGTCCTTCTCCCCGGGGATGATGACCGAATACTCCGGCCCAAAATCATAGTTATTCGCTATGGCCTCAGCAGTGTTCTTGATTAGGAGCTCCTCCCGTGGCCCCGGTTCTGGATACATGTGCAGGGGCACCTTATATTTCTCCTTATCCAGGAGATAAATGCGCCCAGGCACCCTCGCCTTTAGGGGGCCAGCAATTGTAAGGGGGTCAACCTCTAAGGCCTCAGTGTCCGAGTCCGGAATGTCAGTAAGGGCAGGCTCGGGAGAGCTAGCGCCCCGCTCTCATCTGTGGGCAGCGCCTAAGCCACAGTGACGCCGGCACCAGTAGAGGAGGAGGGGCGGCTGACAATAACCTCCTCATCATCCCCCACCGGGGCTCTAGTGGATGGACCGGGGAATAACAATGCCCGGCGGCGGTGTTGTGTCATTCTTTTTCCGGAAAAAATTAAAACAGGCATAAAAGAAAAGGAAAGCGAAGAGTTAGGGTTCGAGGTTCTAACCTATTCAAACCTTCAAGATCGTCGAAAGTAGACGCCTAAATAATCTACAGCAGAACCACTCCACGAAGAAGATGAAGATTTGAGGGAGATGGAGTTTTGGGGGGTTGAAAGACTGAAAAGGGGAAATTAGGGAAGAAAGGACATTATATAGTGGAAAGAAACTGAAGAGCCCCCTATTCTCAGTACTTATGTCAGAGCCCCTCCCATAAAACCCTTACACGGGTCACTCCTCCAACTAACCCATCCATCACATCCCAATGCATTGAAAGTACAAAAAGGCGGGAAGAGGAAGAGTCACATTGCGTCATTCAAGGAGCATTAAAAAAAAAAAAGAACAAAAGCCATAACTTCTTCATTAAGGAAAAGACCCGGATGTCAGAATTACAAGTTAAGCAAATATTTCAAAGTAAGTTACAAGCAAAATACGCCCAGAACCCAGCTCGGCCAAGTAAGGGGTCAGAGGAAGCTTCAATCTTTGTCAGAGCCTGGGAGGGAGTAATCCCTGGGGCTGCTGCAGCCCGCATCATTATACCTCAGTCCCAACCGCTTAGGGTGTCCATGGGGTCATCAGCCCCTTCCTCATCACTCTCCCAACATCTCACGACCTGACGAGTAGCCTTCACCCTCGCTATCATCTGAGTCACGACTGCTGGCGTCCCAGTCTTCTCCAAACTTAGCCAGCTTGGTACCCTCAGGATAACCGAGGTCACCTTTCAGCCTCTTCGGGGCAGGAGGGGAGGACCCTGAGTCAAGGAGGTCAGGGTCAGCGTTCTCTGGCCTCAGCCAGGGGAAAACACCAGCGACAACCCCGATATGTGCAGCCTCCCACTTGCGTGCAGGAGTCAAATTTCGGCTTCATAAAGAACGAAGCCTTCCGGGGACGACGAATAGCCGCCGGCAGCTCATTTGCCCCAGGGGCATAGGGAGACGGCGAGCTATCATCTTACACCGACCAATGATCAATCGCACCATTGATGGTAGGGATTTGTCGTGGATCCCAACCGTCAAATAAAACCAACTATACCTAGTGGGTAGCTAGGGTAAGTCGGGTCGAATCCACAGGGACGGGAGGTCGGACTAGGGTATGCTACGGTCTAGGACTAGGTTCGAGACAAGCTATTCTAAGGAGGGGGAGACTAGGACTAAGCTAGGTCTAAAGCAAGAAAACAATCAAAGGAAACAGGCTAGGATTAGGTCGGGGTCAAAGGGGTAATGGAAGGGTCAAGGGAGAACTAGAGTGAAGGAGGTAGTAGGGTAATCTAGGTAATGCCCGGGCTCTCGCAACTTAGACTCACCTAGAGGTTCCACCTAAAACCCACCTTGGCGACACAAACGACAAACGGGGTTACTAGCGTGATATCGGGGCCTAGGTCGCATCCGGGCTCTCGCAACTTAGACCGACCTAGGGGTCGTCCTCACCGGGCTCTCGCAACTTAATGAGGGAACCAAACCCACAAACAAACTATCACCCACAAGAGAAAAGCAAGAAAAACAAGCATATGCACATACTAGTCATTCAAGCATTTCAACAAACATGTGATATGCATCAAACTAAGGGGAAACCCAAATCTTCCACCAACGTCTCCAACAATCCCTTAATCATCCAATTAACACCCTAATCACCTTACTAACCCTAGCAAGATACTACTCTAACATATCTATACTAAAACTAACACTAAGAAGAGAAATCAATTCAAACAACCAAACTAGCATAATGAAACTAACAAGAACTATGAACTATGAGCAATCCACACAACAAAGATTCAAACTTTAATGAAAGAACAAGATTAAGAGAAAGGAAAAGAGATTATACCATACTAGAAGATGAAAAGAAGAAGAAAACTTGCATAAATGGAAGTACCCAAAACAATCAACCAAGGTTGTCAATCTTGGTGGAGATCTTGAAGAATTCCCAAATTACAAGCATTAATCTAGGATTAACGATAATCTAAAGACTAATCTACACTAATCTATGCTAATCTATGCTAAAACTATCTAGGGTTTAGTGTCTAATGTCTTACATGAGCTTAACAAAACAAGGGAAGAGTATATATAGGGTTACAATGAGTAAGGAGAAGAAAAGAATGAGTTGCGTGCTACAGCTCACTCATCCCGCCCGGGACGAGATGGTCCCGCCCGAGACGAGTCCTTCTCGGCCGGGACGGGCTCAAGACAGGAGCTGTTGGTTTTGTGCACTCCTTCCCGGTCGGGAAGGCCACTATCCCGCCCGGGAAGGACCTTGTAGGCCTCCATTATGATCTTTTTGGTCCCTCCTTGGTTCTCATGGGCTTCTCACCGACTCTCGGGATCGAGTCTAAGAGGCTCGGGATTGGGTCCCAAGGTCTCGGGGTCGAATCCAAGGCATCGAGTGATCGTTCCTTCTCTTCGTTGGCTCCAAAAGTGTATGAAACGAGTCGGAATCGTTCCAATTCTTCATGAATGGTCTTGAGAACCTGAAACGAGCTAAAGGAAGCATAAGTAACCCATAAATCGCTCCCAAGGAGCGATTCCACAAGGAAAATAGGACCAAAACACTACGAAATAGGCACTACAAACTACACTTATCAACCATCTTTGGATATTTAAAATTTGGGGCAGGCCTTGTGTACCTGATGGCATCAACAAGGACCCCCCTTTTAAAAACTTTTTCCTCTATCCCGCCCATTGTTGTGAAAATAAAAATGAAGCAGTAAGGGTGTGCAAAGGTTTGTGAAGATGGGTTGAATGAAGTTCCTCTTTTATAGTCATGAAGGGAGGAAGTTGAGCATTTAATGATGTCCCAATTGTCCCCACAGAACGAGACAAGTGTCATTCAGACGCATGGCTCGTTCGAGGGATCTTTTGGGAATGCAATCATGACAACGGGGATATTCTGACACCTCGTATGCCCAAATAATCAAGACATTCTTCCTAGGGAACACGCACTACATTTAATGCGAGCGAAGCGACGCACCAGCTTCCCACCCTGCTCAGGCAAACGTCTACAGTCGGCGCGAGCCATGCTTCCCTCCGGCTGCGGAGGGGCAATTGATGGGGTCAGCTACCTGTTCCGGGTCGCCCATCATTCAAATCCGTGTCTGGCCCTGTTCTGATTAAGCCTGCCGCCTGAGCAACCGGTCGGATCCGACCGGCCGACCCTCTGGGGCATACTCATGAAGAGTTACGGTCAGGTCCTGTCAAGAGCAGGTTCAGTGGTCCGACCCCCGGTCGGCCGAGCCAAGCTCCCACAAGCTCCCTCCAGGGGGTTAAGGAGCCCTTAGCTCTCCTGATCCTAGAACGACTCTGCCAACCTCAGGTGGGAAGCACAGACCCTTCTGATCCAGCCTAAGGTAACAAGCGTGTGTGGGGAACACGCCCCCACATGACTTCTCTCTCTCTCTCTCTCTCTCTCTCCTGTGGAAACGTATAAATACCTCCTTATTTTCTCTCATAAAGGGGTAATTAACTTTCTCTCACTAAACTCTCACTCTAAAAATGCCACCTTATTCTTCACGAATAAGGTTTACCAAGCGCATACCCGGACTGACTTAGGCATCAATAAGGGTTTCCTCGGACATCTTCGAGGCCCCCTGTGCACTCCTTGTGCAGGTGAAAGACTCACTCCGCCGGGAAGGTCCGACAACTAGAGGAGAGGAGAAGTGAGGCGTAGGGATCAAGTTAGATCCAAGAGAACTCAAACCTAATCCAGATATGAATCTGATTCGGGTGTGATTGTTTCCTAACCAAAACAACAACAACAACAACAACAACAACAACAACAATAACAATAATAATAATAATAATGGCATTATGGATAGAATCAGTGTCGAAGGCAAGACTTTCACTGGGAGAATACTAAAACGTCGAAGGCTAGACTTTCACTAGGAGAATACTTAAAACTAGCTTCGAGAAATTAAACTTCGTCTCTAACCAGGCTACTCAACCATAATAGGACGGCGAATTATAAATGCGTGACTCTAGTTTAAGACAATGCACACCCCTCCTGGAAATACCTATCAGCTAGTTCAACTTATGACGGCGACTTACTGCAAGGCCTAAACTTAAGGTTAAAATGTACACAACCTAGGATACCTATCACCCGGTTCAACAACTAATGTACCGATTCCTGATACACTAGCCTTATAGTTGATGGCAAAATGTAAACCCCAGAATATATTACTCTAAACCTTACACTTATCCGTATTTCATAAATCCAAAACAAATCCATTATCGATACTCAAAAGATATAATCGTTATAAATATTATGAAGATACAAGAAATATACATTATTTTATAATGAAAGAAAACTTTCTATTTAAAGAAATTTACTAATTTTAGAAACTTACATAAAATAGAAATATTATTATAGAAAATACGTAAGTTGTTAAAATAAGGTAAATGTACCAAAATAGCATTTCTAGCAAAATTAACAGTTTATTAATATCGTCGTTATCGTAACTTAATATGTTTCTAAATTTTTTACTCAAAATATAAATAAAATATAATAAGTCAACATATAGTATTTTATAAATAATTAGGAAATCGAGTTAAAACTATAAATTTTAGAAAATAGATGTTTCAAGAAAATTATATCAAAATCAATTGAGTTGACGGATCTTATAAATTAAACGAGATTTTACAAAGCTTTCAAATTATTTTTAACAAATAAATTTTATTAATAAATGATACGGATTTTACTAAAAATAATCAATCATAGACAAATTAAATGAGAATTTATTAGGGAAAATAGTCTCGACTACAAAAGATTTAAAACAAAATCAACTACTTTTTCATTTATTAATATAAGTCATAAAACGAAATTAATTTATTAAATGGTTTTTCTATGGGATACCCCTCAACTATCGGCTTTTCCAAGTGGCACCCTCGCCTTTTTCGAATTACAAGTTGTACCCCTAAACTTTGTAAATTAGTCTATATTGTAACCAGAGTTATAATTTTCCAACGAAAATTTCTTAATTGATGATATAAATAGTGATTATTCCCTATTTTACTTTTATCAACCATGATATATTTCTTCAATTTGCATCTTTTACTCGAAAAAATCCATTCCACCACACTACGACATGAGGGTGACGGAGGGATTGAGGTTGAAGGATTTAAAAGAGTGAGGGAGATAGGTCGATGTCGGTCGACAACAAAGTGCGTTTTGATGGGCATTTGGTGGCTTGGTGAATGGTAAAGAAAAAGAGGTGGTTTGTAGCATCAAATTGGATCGATTAATATGTTAATTATTCATTTTATAAAAATAATTGTAATACACTTATCACTTTGGTTATGATATGGAGTGATAAGTAAAGTTTAGGGGTAGACCATGTAATTCGAAAAAGGTGGGGGTACCACTCTGAAAAGCCAATAGTTGAGGGGTACCCCATAGAAAAACCCTTTATTAAACAAGTATACTAATCTTGATTAATATATTTAAAATATTATTTGAGTTAAAATAATAACGTAACGAAATATGATAAAATTATGAAATCAATGTTATTTAGTTACTAGTGTCACGATAACCAACAAAATATTATAATGATCATTAATAATAAAATTACTAAAGATTTAGGAAACGATATTGAATAGTTGTAAAATATTTATAAGGCATCCGATTTAAATTTATATTTTTAGCAAATAATACGTAACTAAAAAAAATTAGAAAACCGAAGGTAAAGTATCTACTACATACTACTACTCAACATACGATATAATATCGAGTAACGTCCTAAATTTACCTCGTTCCTTCTTCGATATACATGTACTTGTAGTCCTGGTTCTGAAAGTTCGATTGTAACATCTTTAAGCCAAGTTGTACATCGACAACCTTCTAAACATTCTCCACCACATAATTTGAGTTGACCAGAAACAAAAGAAAGAAAATAAGGGTTGGAATCGAGTACAACAGATAGACCCAAGTAAGAAGAAGGAAAGCTAGAACAAAAATGAATGGGTCGGAATAAAGTGATACTCAGACTCTAGACAAGGGAAACACAAAGAGACATGAGTATTCGACATAAGACGGAAGAGAATTGATATATCGAAGTAGGGATGTGAAGACCCAAAAGAACCAAGTCGATAACACGGTAGTAGAATGGCAACAACAACAGTAATGACAAAAAACATCAGAGGACAGCAGTATATACGAATCAGGAGACGACAAATTAAACTCGACATTGAACCAAGTGACCCAGGGGCACGAGATGCAACAACAGCAGACACAGACAAAAATGATGACAGTAGCAACAAAGGCAGTAACAATGTCGACAAAAGCAACAAAAGAAGGAAGAATAACGACAAGAAACAGACAAAGGACGAGAACGGAGAGAAAAAAACGCAGGTAGCAACAAACGTGGCCAAAAAGGAGCAGTAGAACAACGAATAACGACATCGAATAACGATCACTGAGACACGCACAGAAATAAGAAAAAGAACGGAGGAAACATGGCAACGGACAGAGCAAGGAGAACCCGTAAACAACAGTAGCAACATGACGAAACCAGCAGTAACAATCACAACGTACAACGTCAACAACACCAACAGCCAACATGACATAAAGACGAAAGTAGCAGCAACGTAAGGTAACAGCAATACCAACAGAAATAACAACGACTGCAGCAGCAATTTAGCAGCGAAGAAGAAGAAGAACAAAGGGACGAAGAATGAAAGAACAGGACAACAAAAAAAGTAGAAACGTCACCAACGTACAACAGCGGTAGCAGTCAATTGCGAATTGACGCACAGAAATCAGAAGAAGGAGAAGAGGAATTACCTTCACGAATTCGGGTAAGGAAACCTGCAGCAAAAACAGACGAAGGAAAAAGAGCAGACAAAACGCAGCAGCAACGAAGCAAAACAAGATCGTCGTTCGAACCAGAACAGCAAAGACTGAGGAGGCACGACGCAGAGATGCCGGAGTTGCTCGTCGGAGTACAAGAGACGATGGTAGTGGTGGTCGAAATTGGGGTGACGGATGATGGAAGAGATGAAAGCAGATGAATAAAGAAGAAGAGGGAAAGGCATAGGAGAGCGGCTGAGACAAAACAAACAGAATTGCGGATTTTCAAATTACGTTAGAAATAATTGGGTTATCAATATAACGTGCTAGGCAAAACAGATACTGAGACACGAGTCAACCCATGACTAGACGGCGGACCAAAATCGGCTGAAAATGAAATCGGTTGAAAAAGAGTTAAGACCACTGTGGACATGACATAGGTCCACCCCGACGCGGCCACGCGCGGGTTTGGGGCGGCGAATGAATCTCCATATGAGATGGGTCGAATTGAAATTTGAATCGTAGTAGGAGTCGCCACCGAACTTTGTGGGAGTTCGGGCCCGTTCGATCCCACTCTATGCCATAGTGGGCCGTGCACAAAGTACTGCCCATTCCGATTTCAGAGTTTATTGGGTTCGTCCCTTTGCATTTGATACCGATACCGACATTATCGGATACCGTGTATTGAATGACTCTCGTTTGCCAATGGTTTCGGGCATCCAGAAACAATGGTTCTGAGTAAGGGGTGAGGGTACGTGTTGGGAAGCTCACTAAGAACACCCAAGCCCGCCCGCACGTAGCGGCCTTTACTAAGATATCGTTCGTTGTTTGTGTACGCGCGTTAGTTTGACGGTTGAATGATATGCAAAGAGCGTTTTGACTAAACATGTGAATTATGTTTGACTACGTCGTTTAAATGCATCTAAAATAACGTCAAAGTTGTTTTAGCATGCGAGGTTCATTTTAGTACAATAAAACAAACAAAAAAAACGATAACAGATTACAATATACGAGCGGCATACCACCCGGAATTACAATGCAACCAACAACAATCGCGATAATAAACGAGTTAGAAGATACGAATATGACTTAATACATGGTTTTGAAAAAGATAAGCACGTGATAGACTTGACACGGGACAACCGAAGTTGTTAAAATAATTTTATCACTCGAGACATGCTAAAAAAACTCGTTGTTTTTCTATATCAGGGGCCACTCGATCGAGTCACACTACAACAAAATCACCCTTTCGCGGCGATTATTTTGGTATTTCGTGGCAATTCTATTCGACGCAGAAGGTTTCCCCATCGATTGCGTATTCGTTGAGGTAGGCGGCGTTGTCGTAACCTTTCGTGTCGAATATTCTATTCGCTGGGTTAGGTTCTTAAAAGCGACGCGAAAGAAGATGAAGTTTAGTGGCAATTTTATTGGCAATTATTATTGATGCGGTAAATAATTTAACTTTTCCCCTAATAAGAATTGTAGCGATCGTATTCGACACGATAAGTATTATTAATTGTCATTTCTTTTATAATTGTATCAATTGTATTCGACGCTGTAAGTATTACAAAACGTCATCTATGACAATCGTAACAATTGCATGAGACACAATATGCAATACAATTGCAACCATATAGTAAATTGGTACAAATTTCATTCGATACGAAATATCATTTCCATCTCTCAAATACGATCAAAAATAAAATGAAGGGACAAGTGAAAAAACATGATACTTTTATATTACTCATAAAATCCCAAAAAATTATATGTATCCAACATCGACTAAATTAATATAATAAAAAGTAAAAAATAAGTAGAAACGATTTTTTGAAAACCTAAAAAAATTACTACGTCTTCAGCCACGAACGGAAAGGTTCAACCCATGTATTCCGTAGTAGGTAAGGTAGTCCTCCTCGTAGAAACTGCAATAGACAAAGATTATGTATATACAAAGTTAATCCAAATTTTTGTTCATTTATGACTTGCAAGTAAAAAAACAATCAATGTTTACCATGGATGCTAGAGCTTTTCAGGTGATTCAAGATTTCGGAATCAACATGCTTCTTATATCCGAGTCTTGACAATGTTTAAACTCACCCTTATCTATTCTTGGAACCTGCAATTTAACAATGATTTAGAACCACACACGTTGACAATGATAGTTATGAGACGAGGAATAATCAAAACAATTATCAATAGAAATGTTATATTCGACCTCCAAAATAGTTAGATATTCCGGACATGGTAGTTAGATGCTTACCATTCCAAGACCGCTACCAAGGTCAATTTCTCCAATAAATGCCACTTGACTAGGACGAGGGAACTCCATGAAGTTGAAGATGAAACATTCTGGAAATGTTAAAATCAAATGCAACCAAAATTATAACATCTAGCGTGACATCATGGTTTGCCAGAAGACCATCATGAACTAGTTAGAACCACGACAACTAGACAACATTATAGTTTTCTACCTGTATTTCTCCATGATCGATTCATGGTGAAATTCTGTCTACCACTTCATAATATAGCAACCACGTACGTTGTTTAGTGGCTGTATGTATCAAAAATATCTATTTCAAAAAAAAAAGAGGGGAACTCATCAGTGTGAACTGTTTGATCATCCGTTGTCCCCAAAGAAAAGGATAAAAAAATGAGATTGACAAAAAAAAGAGGAAAGTCTCCCATCAAGAAATGAAAACTAAGCTAGAATTATAGGTGAATAGATGCATGGCTGCTGCTATATCAAAACATTAGAATTTGTTTCCATTCAAAATATGGAGATAAAGGACATGACATGCCTGATACAAATTGCTGTTGCACATTAAGATCTCTGGAAGTCTCCGTCAGATAAAACCCAGTTAATTATTACATTCAGGAAAATCCTCTACGGAACTAACTGAACTCGCGATTTTGGGGATCCATAAATAAAAGGTAGGAAGAGGTCCCAATGTATAGGACCTTATTCTCAAGAATCGACCAAGTAATAGATGTGAATCACATCGTAGAAGTTAGCACAAAATACAGTACAAAACAATTTACTAATGCTATATATCGAAGAAAACATAATAAGACAAAGAAATAGACAAAAAAGATTACATGATCATCTATGCATCTAGCTTTAGTCTTGCTTGCTTCTTAAGAACCTAAAAGTAAAAAAAAAAAAACCATCAGTACCCTCTCTTTCCTTTATGAAGGTTGAAACTGTCAAATTGAACAAAAGAATCAAAGAATATCATATATGTTATGTGTTTACACCAAAACAACCAACATTATGAACAAGGTTTCTTGTCCGTATTTAACTAAATGATAATTGACAGCAGGTCAATCACAACAAAGTATCACTAATATATCACTAATCACAGCAGGTCAATCACAACATTGTGAATAAGGGACTTTTGTTGATCAACATATGAGCAGGTCAATTATTCACTTTCAAAGTATCACTAATGACTGGAAACACTAATAACAGCAATCAATCACAACAAAGTGATGTGAGTATTTTTGCAACCTGAAACATACAATGCAGACCTTACTATTGTAGGATGCACGAGCAGCACACAGCAGCCAGAATTCTAGCCAACACAGACCAAAATTGAATCTAAAAAAGCTTCGACTTGACTCCGGATTAATGAAACTTGTATAGTGATCTCGCACAACCTTCGATAGACTTGACCCGCATATTTCATTGCATATAAAGCAACTTGCTTTCGAGAGAAAACGCACCCTACATTATATGAAGTCTGAGTTACACCTTTCTTCAATATACAACCTATATTACAGTAAAAAAATTCACCTGTATTCACTGAAGATGCACCCAAGATAGGTATGAAATTCACGCTTTAGTGGCAGCCTAAATGGGCACGGTAAACAATCTGAATTGTTGATCTCTCTTGCCAAATAAACAGTTTGTATTACTCTCATGTGCAGTCTTCATTTGATACTAACATAACCCTCATTTTTTTTTAAAAAAACGTAACCCTCATTTTATATGTTGCAGTTGGGAAAGAGATTGGAGACAGAACTTCTACTCTTCAATGGGCTTTGAAGAGATTTAAACATGAAAAATGTGCTAGTATTTGTGTGTTTTATATTCTTGCACCTGCCCAAATCATCAGCCAACCAAGCAAGGCTTTACTCTTTTATTAAAATTGTGATCATGTTTATGCCTGTTATTGTGCATTAATGACCTAGTTTTACGAGTTTGGATTCTCTCTATTTCATACACGATCACACAACATAGTTTTATACTCCGTATTGCATTTCGCTTCCCATTGGCTTTTTACATTATTTTCGCGATCATCATTAGGTCTTCCTGAGTGAAATATTTTTGGGCTATGGTCTCTGTATCCTCAGATAATCATTTTTTTGACGACTTTAGATAATGATCCATGTTAGGCGACCTCAAATCTTTTTGGGACTAAGGCTCAGATGTTGTTGTTACCGGTCATTTTGTACGTGCTTTATAACTAGTTATTACGGGGTACATATTTTGTAAAATCTGCAGATGGGTTTGAAGCCCCATTGCATTTACTCACAGAACATCAAGTTGCATCCTAGATTAGAGTGCCCCTAAACAATCAGATGGTTCAAATTAAATGGTTGATGAATGATACACACCAAAATCATTTTCTCTCAAAGCAACCAATATATAATCGGGTGAAAACTTAAGTGAATAACAAAGAAATGCATCAGTAACTCACCAAGATTTCATTCTGTTTTATAATTTCAAGTAAATCATCCCTATAACCTGTGATTCCTTCATCTATAGATGACAGGAAGAGATACAAGTTATGGCTCCGCCGTCAATTCAGTTCAGACAGTACAGCAAGAGCAGTTGAATCTGAAACAAAATAAACATTACAGTCAAAAGTTGCTCAAATCAGATCTACTATACAAAGAATATCATCAAAGATTACTCATTTCCATGATGTCGTGAGTTTACGCATCAACAAACAACACCAAAAATGCAGTTCGAATCAAGAATTAACATACAAAATAACATACTAATGTATGTTCGAATGAATTGAGATGCAGCCTGAATCGAGTTAGAAGCTACTTCATGTCTGTTAGGAGGAATTGGATTTCAATAAGAAGGTGTAGCAGCGAACCCTAAATTACAAAAACCATTAACTCTAAAATTAAACAAACACAAATACAAAAGAAAATCAAAACAAAAGAATTCAGACTCATGAATCTTGGAACGCACCAGCAGTAACGGCGGAAATAGACTTAGATGGGTTTTCAAATTCGAGTAACAAAGGTTGAGCGACGACAACATGGCCATATCACCGGAGATAGGGTCATTGATGTAGATGAGGCGTTCTGTACGACCTCTAAAATTGAGGTCGGATTTTGGGTCCAGTTATGGAGGTTAAGGTTTTGGTGATGGAGGTCGACAAGGATACATATTTCATGAATTTTTAAGGGGGGTTATTAGGGTTACGAGGACATAACTCGTCTATTTATTGAGTTTATTGGTGTCAATTGATATTCGTTACAATAGTTGGTCACTCATATGGAATTAAATATATTAGTTATGTCGATTTATCAATCGTCACGAAATAATTGCCACGAAAAGGCTTTTTTGTTGTAGTGTCATTGATGGACTCGGTCGAGTGGTATCGAAAAAAAGCTCCTGGTTCGGCTTTTGGGGTGTCACTCGATCGAGTGAGCCAGGCACTCGATCGAGTGCCCCCTGTACGGACTGCTGTCCGGTTTGATTTTAACTCTAAAGTTGTTTTTGGTTTTGAAAATCTGATAATTTGATTAAGTTGCGTAAAAATATGATGCAATTTATACTCGACTTAAATATGGATACTCGTAATATTCGATATTCGATTATGGAATCGGTATCGGATATTTAGAGTGGATTTTGAAAAAGTTGTTTAGAAAACCGTTGACGATATAATTCCTCCACGTTGTAATATAGTAATTACTCGGATTCAATGGTATTATACTTAACATGTTTTGATGATTGATACCTTTAGATCCTATATTCGACTATAGAGTCGATATCGAATCCTTAGGGACGACTTGTTATTGAAACTAGTACGATAGTAGTAACAATAATAATAATATTAGACACGATAAAAAACGACGATGACTGACGACGAAGATGACGGACGGAAAAAAAAAAAAAAAAAAAAACGTGAGGAAGAAAGAGAAGAAAAGAGAGAACGGGATTTGAAACACCCTCAACCTACATGCTAAATTTGGTCTCGATTAGGAACTCGTAGTAACGGCGCTTGTGTAGGAGTAACGAGAATCTAGGAAGAGTTAAGGTGTTGTTATTTTTGTATTTGCCTAAGGATTTCTAGGAAATTTGAACGGTATGTCGGTATAATTTTCCTAAGGTTTGCAGAGGTTCGGGGTGTATGGATGTGTGATGTGTAATTGTAGATGTGAATGAATGTGAATCTGTATTGTGTTGCATGTGGACAGGTATTTATAGGAAAAATACCGACTTGGGATAAGAGATTCCTAGTGTTTGGATAGGAGAAGCGGTTTCTTGCCAAGGACGAAAGCAACGGTTGGGAGGAAGTATAATTCCGTTTGTGGATAACTTAAAGAGGAAGAAATTCCCGGTTTTGGCTGAAAAAAGAGGCCACTCGATCGAGTGGTTCATGGCACTCGATCGAGTGCCTGGTCTAAACTCGGATCAGACTGTTTTTTATGATCCCACTCGACCGAGTGAGCACTCCACTCGATCGAGTGGAGCTGGACGGGTGATACAACTCTTCAAAAGATAAAATTTTATCTCTTACGGAATTGTTTAATATTTTTTTTGTAGCTGATTTTTGTGAGGAATCCGACTTCGACTTGGCTTCTCGAACATCGCGTCAGACATTTTTGCCTCGGGAATTGGCTTTGACCGGGGTTTGACTCGGTCGCTAAAAGACAGTTTTGCCCTTGGTGACGGTTTTGACCCAAATTAGTCTCATTTGACTGGAAATGATCCACTAGGCCTGAATTTGAGTTCGGTTCGGTGAAGTTTTTACTCCGTTAAAAGCTTGCGCCAATTACCATTGATTTCGAGTGCAAATCGAGCGTATTTAGTCATGTCTACGTCCGATCATCATGGGGTGTTTTTCGGAAACTGCTATAGACACCTGGCGGTCAAAAAGTGGGTGTCTACAGAGCCCCCACTCTGACTGATGCTTGGACTAGGTGAAAGTCAGAGTAGCTACCAGGCCAATCGCAGATTAAGACCTGATAGACTTCCGATCGGGTCGCTTATAGTCCTTTGGACTTGAGTGAAGGGCTCGCCAGCCATAAGATAGAAATCATACCTGGATAGACGCCGATAGTTTCGTGGGGACTTGCCTAAAAAGTCTCGGGTGCGTTCATTTGTAGACACATCCCTTGTTTCCTCAGTAGAAATGCTGCACAGGGCTTCTGCTGGGGAGTTTTTTTTTTAATGAGATTTCTTCTGGAGTCTTGGGTGTACCTGTATGCTGACACATAGCAATTCGTATGTAACGCTTAGGCGAAACACCGACTCACGCTGGGGAAGCAATTTTTTTAAAAAATTGAAAATTTCGAAAAAAAATGATTTTTGATGATATTTTTTTTAAAAAAGTTGAGGGGTTTGGATTTTTGGATGCGTTGGAAAAAAAAAAGGAATACTCGGGAGGACTTGATTCCTGAATCAGACTCTGAAAAGGATTCCTAAAGCCTTAGGTTGAAGCATGCCTTCGTGGATTAGGAAATATGATGAAAATTTCTATTCCTAAGGTGATTAGGGAAGGATTTTCTACTATAAATAGAGGATTCTTGGCTTTGATTTTCATATCTCAAATCAAATCTTCTCTTCTTTTCTCAAAATCCTTTAGACTTTCAAGAAAAAGGAAAACTCTTGCTATGGGTGTCGATCATTTGACCGCAATGCTTCAGACGTGGGCCCAATATTTTCGAGACGAAGACTTAGGGTAGATTCGCACTTTCTGGATGCTTGTTTATCCTTTTGGGATACTACCCACCACATCTTTGCGTTCCCCCGTGGAGAATTATGCCCTTTCCCCGAAGAAATTGCAGCTATTGGAGGTTGGTGCCCTAACGCTCGTCCTGCTATTCCTCCGTTTTATCCTGACCCGAGAAGGAGATTGAGAGACTCTCTTGTTTTGTCCCATGCCGAGACGGCCCGTATGGTGAAAGGAGACTCCGTTTCTTTGTTTGACCTAGCCGATAAATTCATGAATTCTGGCGGTGTTCGAATTACCCCCACCCATAGGCGTAGAGCCTTTGCTTTTTGTATGCTACATCGATATGCCTTCGAAGGAAGAATGGATGCTGACTCGTGCTTGGGCCAGATTAGACTAATCGGCATAGTTGATCAGATGGAGACGGGACACAACCCGGCTTGGTTGGTAACCGGTGAGATCATCATGGGCCTTGATGCTAGGAAACTCGACCCGGACCGACAACTGACGGGAAGTACCCGTCTTTTGCAGGTTTTTATCTTGTCTTTTCCTTTTTTCTTTTTTTATTAAGCGCAATCCTGACGTACAGGGGCCACTCGACCGAGTGGACCTGTCACTCGATCGAGTGACCTCGTAAAAAACCTCTTGTTCGCCTCCAGATGAGTCACTCGATCGAGTCAGTCGTAAAACTCGATCGAGTGCCTGCTAGCGGACAGGCATTTCCTTACGGAAGTTTGTTCTCTTTTTGTTAGATATGGCTATCCGAGCGCTTGTCGATCATAGAGCCCCCGGTGAGCATATTCAACTACCGTAGTTGCCAGATTAGCTCAAGGAAAAGGCGGATAAGCTCGAGCCATCACATCAACCGTACCTATTGGGATGTAAGATTCCACGGTGGACCATTGATTAGGTGGACTGTTATCTGGTGGTTTCTTTCGAAGTTGACGGGCCTATCTAAGAGAGACAAAACCCGATATCGGGTGATTTTATCTTTGGACTGAACCGTCCATATCTATCCGGATCGTATTTTGAGGCAGTTCGGTTCGTTTCAGCAAATCCCCGAGACTGAAGCAATTATCAGCGTTCCGCTCCAATTGACGGATGCTATGTGTGACACGTGGCTACAACGCTGGTTTACCCATGCCATATGGACTCTTCCCCGCCCTTGTCAATCCATTTGGGTTTCGGAATCATATCGCAAATGGACTTCCGAAGAACATGAGGAGGCCCGTAAGGCTTTGAAGACCAATGAGCCTTTTGACCTGGTTCGCCGGGAAACGGTAAAAGATAATAGGGGCTTCTTTGACGAAGGAGAGACTCCTGCTACCCTTGTCCGACTGGAGTCGGGTTCCAAATTAAAGTCTAAGACTTGAGCTAAGGAGACCGGTGCTAGTGGCTCTCAGGGACCATTAAGCCCCCGGACAGACTTAGAAAGGCGACTGGGACCGAGACTGGCGGCTCGAGACCGACTGGGCCCACGAGACAGGTTGCCAGAAAGGGTGCGGACCCGACTTGGGCCGACTGAGGTGAGCAAGGACCTGAAGTCGAAAAAACGAGTCCGAGCTAAGGAAGTTCCTGTAGTGATCCGGGAGCGTTCACCTCCACGTCGTCGCCAATGGATGGAAAAAGAAGTTAAGGACAAGGGAAATGGCAAGATGCCCTAAATGTCGAGACCCCAATTTCTATTATTTAAGTATTACTACTATTTATTTTAGTGTGGTGTGATTTTTTTGGATTTTTTTTGCAATTTGTAATTTTCCGAGTTTATCGGAATTATTTTTTGAAATAAATAAAGGAAGTTTATTATTTAAACCGTCCCTGTTTTTCTCGATTGCAGCGGTTGTGCCCTTTTGAGAGGCTGCCTACGTATTCACAATTAGCGGAATCAACCCAAACGTAGTTCAGGCTAAATTGCAATCTCGAAATACACCAAGACTATTGGTTCAAGATGTTTATAACAGTAGAATAAATAATTCCAGCTTTTGACTTGCTCTTTGAAAGTTTATTTGAAAATGGTTTTCTTTTCGGCTGAAACAGGGCTGAGCTGAGCTGGTCTGATAAGAGCTGAGCTGGTCTGATAGGAGCTGAGCTGGACTGATAGAAGCTGAGCTGAGCTGAATTAAAAGAAGCTGAAACTAATAACTAATTATATAAATTATCTAATAATATTTTTAAAAAATTAGAAAAAATTATAACACTAAATAATAATAATAATAATAATAATAATAATAATAATAATAATAATAATAATAATAATAATAATAATAATAGTAATAATAATAATAATAAATAATAATAATAATAATAACAATAATAATTAATTAAATATAATAGTAATAATAATAATTAATTAATTAATTAATTAATAATACTCCAGTAATGATAACAACAACAACATATTATGTATATATCTTTGATTACGTGATATACAAAATTTTAAATTTTAATATTCTTAAATCTTTATACAATAGAAATAATACTCATATGCTATATTGTGTGTGTGAGTTGTAAATATTTGAATGTAATATCTATTTCAAGACCTCAAAATATTATGGAGTGCATAATAATATAAATAATTATTATAATAACAATGATGATAAAAAAATAGAAAATAATAATAATAACAGTGACGATGATGATGACGACAATGACAACGATGATGATAATAATAATTTGTTATTATTATTATTATTATTATTATTATTATTATTATTATTATTATTATTAACATTAAGAGATACAAGTAATAAAAGCAGCAGCAACAACAACATTATTATTATTATTATTATTATTATTATTATTATTATTATTATTATTATTATTATTATTATTATTATTATTATTATTATTATTATTATCATTATTATTAATTTTTTATGAAAAGAAACTTGCAATAATATCGAAATGCAATAACAACAACAACAATAACTTATTGTAAATTGTTTCGAACTTAATGCAACTTCCGTTTCATATAAATAAATAAATAAACAAACAAACAAATAATAATAATAATAATAATAATAATAATATTATTATTATTATATTATTATTATTATTATTATTATTATTATTATTATTATTATTATTATATACAGAGTATTTATTATTATTATTATTATTATCATCATTATTATTGAAGTATTATTTTAGAAGCTGAAAATATTGGAGCTGGGCTGAAAAATATAAGGGCTGAGCTGAGCTGAGCTTATAGGAGCTGGGCTGAGCTGATACGAGCTGGGCTGAGTTGATAGAAGCTGAGCTGGTCTGAAACCGACTGAAAATAAGCTGAAAAGAACAGGACCTATGTCGATGTGTGGTAACGGGAAATCGTCTTTCGGGCTTGCCTTGTTAAGATCCCGAAAGTCTACACAGACACGAACCTTACCGTCCTTTTTAAGAACCGGCACGATGTTTGCAACCCAATCTGGATACTCGGAAACTTGTATGAAACCAGCTTTGAATTGTTGGTCGACTTCCTCTTTGACCTTAAGGGACCATTCGGGCCTCCTGCGGCGGAGTTTCTGCTTAACCGGCTTGAATCCTTCCTTGATCGGTATATGGTGCTCGACTATTTTGCGATCTATTCCCGGCATGTCCTTGTAGGACCATGCGAAGACGTCTTTGAATTCTTGAAGGAGATTCGTGAATTGTTGTTTCTCCTTGGGATCTAAGGATAACCCTATCTTAAGTATCTGAGGCTCTAAGGTTGTTCCCACATTAACGGATTCGGTTTTTTCGATTACCGGGTTGCGGGACTCCCTTTGCTCTAGTTGCTCGATCAGATGTGGAGGTAGGGGTACCTGTTCGTCGGGTTTCTCAATGTCATTGGACAAAACATTTTTGAAATTAAGAAAAATTTGAAAATGAGACAAGTCGTAAGCAGAACGGTTGTTATTATTGCTTGTAATTTTAGAAAATAGCTCGAAAAGAGCTGCCATCTGATCTCTAGTCAGTGGCGGGATAGGTAAGGTGCCCGGGACAGACCCCGAGACACCAGGGATAGCTAAAGGGAATGGGGAAGTTACAGCAGTGACCCTAGCACCGGACTCACTAGACTCAATCTCAGACTCTGAGTCGGACTCCGACTCAGACTCAGACTCAGGCATTTCTCCTTCTCCTGCAGTCCTTCCTTGACTGTCAGTCCATTTGACAGTCTTCCTCCAGGCTCTCTTTCCCGTCTCAGATCCTACATCCGAGATTAGCTTAGTCGGGTCAAACTTATGGCTGCGAAGGATAAGATTGACCAGATCCTCTTTTGGCATCGGGGTTGCGGCTTCCTCCCCGAAGAGTAGTCCTAGAACGGGCTTGATGTTGTTAGGATCTTCTGATTGAACCGGCGCGAAGACATCCTCCGGTATGAAATTGCAGTCCCGGACCAAGTGGGTCCCAGGGTGTGTGGTGTCGGGCCAGTATAGGCCCGTCTGGATAGGCTCGAACACTGGAGTGACAAAGGTAACAATGCTAGTTCCTGCTTGGCCCATATTTTCCGGGGTTATGGTATACCCTAGACCGGTTTGAGACCTCCCGTTATTTAGGACTTCGATAATTTTTCCTGCGGGAAGATTTGGCCTCGATGTAGCCCCCGGTAGATACCCTAGATTCTGTAGCATCCTGTCGATGCTAACCGTGAAGTAGGGTCGGAAAAGATACTCCTCTTCGATTGCCCCTATGAAGTCGAACCCCCAGAGATCCGTGCGGCCTGAGGTGTTACAGTTAGCCACAGTCATCGGTGTGGCTTCTAGGGTAATGACAGTATCGTGCAGAGGCAACTTGATTTTCCGATGTAGGGTGGAGGATACTGCCTTGGTCGCGTGGATCCAAGGTCTTCCTAAGAGAAGGTTAAAGGAAGAAGTCACGTCGATCACTTGAAACTCCAGTTCCTTTTCTATTGGGCCCCTTATGATAGTTAGCTTCACGGCCCCAGCTACTGACTTTGGACTTCCGTCGAATGCCTGGATGGTTTGAGCTGTCGGAATGTAGTCAGCCTCGGTAATGCCGAGGGCTTTGGCGGTCCTCAAGGGAAGGACATTGACTGCGGACCCATCATCGATTAGGGTCATGCGAAGGTACTTCCCTCGGCAGATTACCGTGATGTAGAGGGCCATGTTGTGGGCAACCCCGAACGATGGTAGATCAGCCTCGGAAAAGGTGATTAGTGAGCCTTCTTCCTTAACTTTCCCCTTTAGGTGAGGCAGGACCGTGGCTACCATTTTGGCTGGAGTAGTCGTAGAGTCGATCTTGACTTGATCGAGGGCCTTAGTGAGTGCCTCCCGATGTTCTTGTGAGCTGACTAAAAGTTGCCATATAGAGAGGTCAACTCGGGTTTTGTTTAGCTGCTTCACGAGAGCCCTTTCAGTGGTTGGCTCTTCCGGGACAGCTTCTACTCCGGCTGGTTCAGTAACGGTTATTGAAGCATGAGAGTCTCTATGGTGGTTGTTGGCTAAGACCTTGGACTTAGCCTTTTGGATTTCCTCCAGGGTGATGGGGACAACTTCCCCCTTGGTGAGATAGACATCGTCTTCGTCGTCGCACCAGATCCCGTTTATTTGCGGGACAAATGGAGAAATGAGGTGTGAGCAGTCGATTATTTCACCGGAGAAAATGGCGTGGGTAGCCAAGGGGTTGTCCTTGTTACTGGGCTTAACCCCAGGTAAGGGGATCTTACCACTTTCGATGAGATCCTGGATAAGATGCTTTAGTTTCCAGCATTTCTCGGTGTCGTGTCCCTTGCCACGATGGTACTGGCAATAGGCCTGGATGTCATAGGCCTTAGAGCGACGCTCGACTGGGACTTCAGGTGTTGGGCCTATCGGGCTGATCAGGCCTTTCGATGACAGCCTTTATAAGGCATGTGTGTAGGTGGTACCTATGTCGGTGAATACCCGAGGTGTGGTATTCTTCTTCGACGGGATATCAAATAGATTAACCTCGTCAAAAATGCTACGAGTAGTAGTAGCAGGTGTGGGCTTGCTTGTGGATGAGCTGGCCCCTTGATAACCTTTGGCAGAGGCCTTAGTAAGGCTTTCTAATCTCAGATCATCTTCAATTCTCGTCCCCATTTCAGTTAAGGCAGCGAAGTTGGGTATTATGGCGTACCAGAGATGGATCCGGTAAGAGGGAAGGAGGTTCTTCACGAAGGCTTTTACCAGCACTTTCTCGCTGGGCTTATCGACCAGTTTGACGCTTTCAGCCCTCCAGCGCTGAAGGTATTTTGTAAATCCTTCCTTGGGTTCCTGGGCCATTACTTCCAGGGTGCGCATTGTGGTCTGGATTTCAGTGTTGTCGGCGTAGTTCCGAGCGAATTCCGTCGCCACATCATCCCAAGTTTTGTATTTCTTGGAATCGAGCCTGTAGTACCAGGCTCTTGGGTGCTTCTCGAGGGAAGAAGCAAACAGATGCTTGAACGTGTTTGACTTAACTCCCTTAAGGGCCATGAACTCCTTGAAAGCCCGGATATGTAATACCGGGTCTTCAGTTCCGTCGAACATTGGGAGGCTCGTCAGATTGAGATTGGCAGGCAGCTCGTCGGTCAGGGGTGCATAGGCTCGGGCATTCTCCGTGTGGATTGAGTTGTGAGTCGACAGATGGACATGTTCCTGCAGTTTGTGGACTGCGCTGGCCAATTCAGCTAACGGCCCGTCATTCTCGACCCCACCACTGGGAGTTCCTTGCTCCATAACGCTCACTCGGGTAAGGATGGCAATCTGATCCCCTCTCATTGTCGTGATCATAGTCTCCAACTTGGTCAACGAGGCCTTCAACTCATCAATGGCTTGTTGCGTCATGGTTCGGGTGAAGGGTGGCCTGTCTGTAAGAACACCGTGTAATCAGAAACGGATCCAGATCCTAGAATCAAATAGTACATCCCGAGCAAGGAAAAGACTAGACGAGAAGAAGACTGAAAACCGACTCCTAGACGGATGACTCGTGGACGGTGGACTCTCCTTAGGTTTTGGCAAAGTGGGCCTAGTCCCGTTCGAAGGAAGATCCATGTGAGAATTCCCCAGACTTTGAACTCGAATGTGTAAACGGGCTTCCCTTTGTAGGAGTTCGTCCTACGCAGGTGGGCCGTGCCTTGATAAATAAGGCGGACTGGGATGGGGAAGAAACTCGCGATGTAGGATCAACAGAGTTTCGACGCTAGAGATTCTAACAACTTTATGACAAGACCCGACACTACTAAATACGGGAGGTCCTAAGAAGAGGAAAGTCTTGAAAAGGAAGATTTGGATTTAGAAAAACCCGAAAAAGTCGGATTGGATGGCCCGATTTTGTTTGAAAACCGGAAAAATATTATCGGGCCAGAATTTCGGAAATTTTGATAAAATTCGGGTAGCATACCGGCTAAAAATAGGCTATTTTGAGTCAAAATCATAAGTCCTAAATTCGGTAGCTTTCCGGGTTTTGAAAATGGATAGTTTTGAAAAGATGCAAGTTTTGAAATAAAGTTTTTTTTTTGAAAAAGATTACGAGTAAATCAAGTAGCACGTAGTCATGTAAACAGTATAATGACGCCATGTATGCTCTTAATCTAAGTCTTGGTCGGTCGAAATAGGGTCTATACCAACGACGATAGCTTTCTCGCAAATCAGGACGGACCTCCTAAGCCGAATTGGTCTTAGAATATGCCGTAAAACCCATGCGAGTTCTGCCATCGAAGTCTTTAGCGCACCCATTTAGGAATGCACCGTGGTATAGTGGGACGTCGGTCACAAGTAACCGGCCCGGGCAAAAATTAGGTTATCCATGAACCATCGAACTAAAACGCGTACATTAGTAATCGAACTATTTCTTTTCGAGTCTCACCCTAGGAACCACGATGACAAGTGGTACATCAGGAATCCCCAGCGGAGTCGCCAAATTGTGGACATGACATAGGTCCACCCCGACTAGACGACGGACCAAAATCGGCTGAAAATGAAATCGGTTGAAAAAGAGTTAAGACCACTGTGGACATGACATAGGTCCACCCCGACGCGGCCACGCGCGGGTTTGGGGCGGCGAATGAATCTCCATATGAGATGGGTCGAATTGAAATTTGAATCGTAGTAGGAGTCGCCACCGAACTTTGTGGGAGTTTGGGCCCGTTCGATCCCACTCTATGCCGTAGTGGGCCGTTCACAAAGTACGGCCCATTCCGATTTCAGAGTTTATTGGGTTCGTCCCTTTGCATTTGATACCGATACCGACATTATCGGATACCGTGTATTGAATGACTCTCGTTTGCCAATGGTTTCGGGCATCCATAAACCATGGTTCTGAGTAAGGGGTGAGGGTACGTGTTGGGAAGCTCACTAAGAACACCCAAGCCCGCCCGCACGTAGCGGCCTTTACTAAGATATCGTTCGTTGTTTGTGTACGCGCGTTAGTTTGACGGTTGAATGATATGCAAAGAGCGTTTTGACTAAACATGTGAATTATGTTTGACTACGTTGTTTGAATGCATCTAAAATAACGTCAAAGTTGTTTTAGCATGCGAGGTTCATTTTAGTACAATAAAACAAACAAAAAAAACGATAACAGATTACAATATACGAGCGGCATACCACCCGGAATTACAATGCAACCAACAACAATCGCGATAATAAACGAGTTAGAAGATACGAATATGACTTAATACATGGTTTTGAAAAAGATAAGCACGTGATAGACTTGACACGGGACAACCGAAGTTGTTAAAATAGTTTTATCGAGACTCGAGACATGCTAAAAAAACTCGTTGTTTTTCTATATCAGGGGCCACTCGATCGAGTCATTGATGGACTCGGTCGAGTGGTATCGAAAAAAAGCTCCTGGTTCGGCTTTTGGGGTGTCACTCGATCGAGTGAGCCAAGCACTCGATCGAGTGCCCCCTGTACGGACTGCTGTTTTGATGATTGATACCTTCAGATCCGATATTCGACTATAGAGTCGATGTCGAATCTTTAGGGACGACTTGTTATTGAAACTAGTACGATAGTAGTAATAATAATAATAATAATAATATTAGACACGATAAAAAAACGACGATGACTAACGACGAAGATGACGGATGGAAAAAAAAAAGAAAAAGAAAAAAAACGTGAGGAAGAAAGAGAAGAAAAGAGAGAACGGGAATTGAAACACCCTCAACCTACATGCTAAATTTGGTCTCGATTAGGAACTCGTAGTAACGGCGCTTGCGTAGGAGTAACGAGAATCTAGGAAGAGTTAAGGTGTTGTTATTTTTGTATTTGCCTAAGGATTAGGAAATTTGAACGGTATGTCGGTATAATTTTCCTAAGTTTTGCTAGAGGTTCGGGGTGTATGGATGTGTGATGTGTAATTGTAGATGTGAATGAATGTGAATCTGTATTGTGTTGCATGTGGGGAGATATTTATAGGAAAAATACCGACTTGGGATAAGAGATTCCTAGTGTTTGGATAGGAGAAATGGTTTCTTGCCAAGGAAGCAAGCAACGGTTGGGAGGAAGTATAATTCCGTTTGTGGATAGCTTAAAGAGGAAGAAATTCCCGGTTTTGGCTGAAAAAAGAGGCCACTCGATCGAGTGGTTCATGGCACTCGATCGAGTGCCTGGTCTAAACTCGGATCAGACTGTTTTTTATGATCCCACTCGACCGAGTGAGCACTCCACTCGATCGAGTGGAGTTGGACGGGTGATACAACTCTTCAAAAGATAAAATTTTATCTCTTACGGAATTGTTTAATATTTTTTTTGTAGCTGATTTTTGTGAGGAATCCGACTTCGACTTGGCTTCTCGAACATCGCGTCAGACATTTTTGGCTCGGGAATAGGCTTTGACCGGGGTTTGACTCGATCGCTAAAAGACGGTTTTGCCCTTGGTGACGGTTTTTACCCAAATTAGTCTCATTTGACTGGAAATGATCCACTGGGCCTGAATTTGAGGTCGGTTCGGTGAGATTTTTACTCCGTTAAAATCTTGCGCCAATTACCATTGATTCCGAGTCCAAATCGAGCGTATTTAGTCATGTTTACGTCCGATCATCATCGGGTGTTTTTCGGAAACTGCTATAGACACCTGGCGGTCAAAATGTGGGTGTCTACAACCACTAATAAATAATTGGGCCAAATAAAGAAAAGAGTAATTAAAATATTTCTCAGGCTAGAAAAATAATTATTTAGTTTTAGAGAATATATAAAATGTATCTCAAGAGTAAAACAAATGTTTACGATTAGAATAACGTTTCTTGAGAAAATTAACGAATATACGATGAGAATGAAATAAATTGACTTATTGAGGAAAATAATAAATGTTTGATGAAGCTTATTAAACGTGTTCGAGTTGAAAAACAGAAAATCAAGCTCAATTAAAATAATTTAGAATTCAAATCATCGAGGTAGGAGTTCGTTAAGATTGAAATGAATTAGATACATTGAAACAAAATAAAAAATTATATTTTAAATATATAAAAAGTCTTTTCGAGATAATTAGAAATTTAGGAGTTTAAATTGATTGAAAGATGAATTTGTTCATAATAATTTTAAGAGTGACGACTTAAATCGTAAACAGAATAAAATATTGTAGACACCCACATTTGGCTGCTAAATGTCTATAGCAAGTTTCCAAAAAACACCCGATGATGATCGGACACAAACGTGTTTCTACGCGCTCGGATATGGGCTCGAAACCATTAGTTGCTGACTTGGGCTTTTTACGGAATACGAATCTCACAAAACTGACCTCATTCAGGCCCAACGGGTCGTTTCCAATCAAATAAGACTAATTTGGGTCAAAATCGACACCGGAGATAAAACCGTCTTTTAGCGACCGGGTCAAAACCCGGTCAAAGCCGTTTCCGAAGAGCAAACTCGCGGTCCTCATTCAGGCGGGCCATCGGATCAAGTCCATCAAGGCACTAAACCCTAGACAACAAGGGGGAGCAATTGCCTATATATACACCCTCTTGCATGCAATTAAAACCCTAACTTTCATAACTACACACATCTTCTACACAACTTTAAAAACCTAAGGCAAACCCTAAGACAAACCTAATCAATTCTACATCCTAATTACCATCCTAAACCCTAGCAATCTAGGAACCAAAAACCACCATAACTCGACCTCCATAAACCTCGAAACTCCCGTGCTAAGGCCACAACGAAACGAGTTCCATCCGAGACAAGAAACATGTAGGTTGAGGGTGCAAAATCCCGTTCTTTTCTCTTCTCCTTTCTTTCCTCATGTCGTCCGCGCGTCGCCGTCGTCATTGTCGTCTTTTTTTTTCGCTTTTTTTATCGCCGCGTCTCTAATATCGATAATAATCTCTAATATAAAACATTAAATTACTTGCTAATTCGTGTCGAACACGAGGGATGACGGGATAAGAAAATCCGAATATTACGAGGGTAACGCACCCGATGTTGACGGTCGTTTATCCCGACATTCCGAATGTTTGATTGTTGAAGCAAGTCAACATCAATAATCGTTTTTTTTTATTTCGTTGCGTCACTAGTCACGTTTTTTTATTCGTGTCGTCATCATCATCATTCATCGCATCTTTATCAATTTCGAAACTATTTTCTCAAGTAAGGCATCCTTTTTTAGTTAAGGTCGAAACCCGTTGATGCGGATCCGACATCACACAATCCGCAAGGATTTATTACGATGTCGGGATGCGGAGGGAATCAAATCGAGTCTTTCTTTAATTCAAGTGTCGATCTATTAGATTCGATACCAACTCAATAGTTGGATGTCGAATTTAAACGACTTAGTCAATAAATCCAACTAATACGATTTTCGTTGATGCTAAAATAGTTGTCACCTAATTCGTTAGAATTAATACGACACTATAAACGCGGAGATTATTTATATCGTTTTAGTCCGATTTAAAGCGACTTACAAAATCTTTTTTTTTAACTTACTCTAAGTATTCGGTATTGGTCCCATAACCAAGCCCCGGGTACAATGAGTAACGCAAAATCGGGACCGAGAACAGTCCGTCGCGCGAGTCGCACGCGCTCCGTGCGAGTCGCGTGGCCGCGCGAGTCGCGCCCCTCTTGCGCGGGTCGCGTGGTTCCCTGAAAACCGTAACATAAAATTAATTATTCCGTCTTAATTTAATTAATAACAATTCTTCCAACATTCCTTTTTTAGACATACTCTAGATATTCGATATCGATCTCATAATCGAGCATAGAATATGGCGAGTATCGAGAGATTCAGGTCAAGTATAAATCACATTATATTTTTACGCGGCCTAATAGATCGATGATTTTCAAAACCGTGAATCTTTTAATATTCTTTAAGTCCCGATAAAATATTTTTGGTGACTTCGGTCAACGCGTGTCACATCATTCACGTGTCATACTACTTTTCAAAATCATGCATCATATTTCGTCTCATCATTCTATATTAGTTATAAGCCGGTATTATCGTTATTTACCGTTACTAACGCGTTTATTCCTTTTATTGATTTATTTTTTTCGTTGTTTATTTTACTGTACTAAAATAAACTTCGCATGCTAAATATAACTTTGACGTTAGTTTTAGTTGCATTAAATCAACATAGCAACTCATTCAATTTTTCGCATGTTTAGGTAAAACAATGTTTGCATATCATTCATCGTATTACTAACGCGCGTATTTCAAAATCAAACGATATCTTAGTAGAGGCCGCTAATGTGCGGGCGGGGTTGAGTGTTCTTTGTGAACTTCCCAACACGTACCCTCACCCCTTACTCAGAACCTCGGTTTTTGGATGTCCGAAACCGTTGGCGCACGAGAGTCATTCAATACACGGTATCCGATAATGTCGGTATCGGTATCAAATGCAAAGGGACGAACCCAATAAACTCTGACATCGGAAATGGGTCATACTTTGTGCATGGCCCACTAAGATATAGAGTGGGTTCGAACGGGCCCGAACTCCCACGAAGTTCAGTGGCGACTCCACTTCGATTTAAATTTCAATTCGATCCATTCTCATATGAAGATTCATTCGCCTCCCCAAACCCGCGCGTGGCCGCGTCGGGGTGGACCTATGTCATGTCCACAATTTGGCGACTCCGCTGGGGATTAACTGATGCGTGACTTACCATCGGCATCCTCAGGGTGAGACTCGAATAGAAATCGTTTGACTAGTATAATACGCGTTTTAGTTTTACGGTTCATGCATAACCCAATATTTTCCCGGGCCGGTACTCGCGACCGACGTCCCACTATACCGTGATGTGCTCCAATATGGATATGTCAAAGGTGTCCATAGCAGATTCGTATGGGTTTCGCGGCATGTTCTAAGCTCAACTCGACTTAGAGAGTCTGTCCCGATTCACGTCTAGGCTATGTGCACTGGTATAGATCCTTTATAGACCGACCGAGACTTAGTATAGAGCATACATGGCGTCGTTATAATGCTTGCATGACTATGTGCTACTTGGTTTCTAAGGTCGTTTTTCAAAACCGTCAATTTCAGAAAATCGCATCCTTTTCCAAAATATTCAATTTCGAAACACGAGACGTATACCGAATTTAGGACTTATGATTTTACTCAAAAAGCCTATTTCTAGCCGGTATTATGCCCATTTCAAAACTCGAAAATATTTTCGAACTTTCAAAACCGTGGCCCGATCCGATTTTTTTCGAAAAATCGGGCCCCTCCACCATTTTTCGGATTTTTTCTAAAAAAAATCCTTTTCAAAACCTTCCTCTGCTTAGGACTTCCCGTATTTAGCATGTGTCGGGTCATGTCATAAGTCGTCCAAGTCTTTAGCGTCGAAACTCTGTCGATCTTATATCACGAGTTTCTTCCCTATCCCAGTCCGCCTTATTAGACTAAGGCAAGGCCCACCTACGTAGGACATACTCCTACAAAGGAGGGCCCATCTAAACATTCGAGTCCAAAGTCTGGGGATGTCTCACGTGGACCTTCTTTCGAACAGGGCTCGGCCCACCCGTTGAATCCTAAGGAAGGCCCACCTTTCGAAAGTCGTCCGTCTAGGTGTCTTTTCCAAGTCATTTCTCTTTTCAGTCTTGTTCGGGATGTACTTTCTATTCCGGGATTTGGGCTAGTTTCTGATTACGCGGTGTTCTTACAGAGTTACAGACAGGCCACCCGAAACCAGACGTCAAAAAATGCAAGGAACTCTGGATCAACTGACCGTCGCACTGGCGAAGATTGAGACCCAGCTGACTGCCATCCAGACCGACCAAATGACCCTTGCCACCCGTCTGAGTGCCGTGGAGAAGGGGACTCCTCCTGTTGAAGGATCTGAGCCCACTGGGCCTACAGCTGAACTAATCAGCGTTGTTCGCAAGCTCGAAGAGCAGGTCCACTGATGGTAAGGGATTCGTCACGTCCCAACCGTCAATAAAATAACCGGCTATTCCTACGGTAGATAGGGCAAGTCGGGTCGAATCCACGGGGACGGTATTGTATAGCTTAGACTAGGTCGACCTAAGAACGAGACTAAGTCAACGAGCTAAGCTAAGGAATGATAGAAGGGGAGAAGGCTAGACTAATAAGACTAAGAAGAAGAACTAAGGAAAACGAGCTAGGATTAGGTCGGGGTCAAAGGGGTAACGGAATGGTCGAGGGAGAACTAGAGCGAAGGAGGTAGTAGGGTGATCTAGGTTGGTCCGGGCTCTCGCAACTTAGACCCACCTAGAACCCATCTCGGCGACACACAACACAAACGGGGTTCTAGCATGCTATAGACCTAGGTCGAATCCGGGCTCTCGCTACTTAGACCGGCCTAGGGGTCGTCCTCACCGGGCTCTCGCAACTTAGTGAGGAGACCGAACCCACAACAAACTAACACCCACAAAAGAAAGGCAAGAAAACAAGCATTCGTACATACTTAGTCATTCAAGCAATTCAACAAACATGTGATGTGCATCAAACAAGAGGAAACCCAAATCTTCCACCAACATCTCTAACCAACCCTTAATCACCCAATCAACACCCTAATCACCTTACTAACCCTAGCAAGAACACTACTCTAACATATCTAATCTAGAATTAACACTAACAAGAAGAATCATCAAAGAAACAAAACAAACATCACAAACTAATGATAACAATGAACAAAGATTCAAACTTGATAAACAAAAATGGATTAAGAGTAAAAAGAGAAGAAGATTGTACCAAACTAGTGAAGAGGAAAGAACAAAACTTGCATTAATGAAGAAAACCCAAAACAAACACCCAAGGTTGTCAATCTTGAGTGGATCTTGAAGAATTCCCTTAATACAAGTACTAATCTAAGATTAACAACTAATTATCGACTAATCTACACTAATCTAATCTAATCTAACCTAAAGTAGTCTAGGGTTTTAAAGATATAACATAAGATAAGATAAGATGGTGTCTTAATACAAGAGGGGCGTATATATAGGGTTACAAATGGAAAGGAGAAGAAAGGAAACAATGCGGGCTGTAACTGACCCTTCCCGGTCGGGAAGGCTTGGTCCCGATCGGGATGGGCCATCCTTCCCGGTCGGGAAGGACCTTCCCGATCGGGATGGGCTCACAGTAGCCGTGCTTCATGTTCCCTTCATCCCGAATGGGATGAGGCCATCCCGAACGGGATGGGTCTTTGTAGGCCTCCCTTAAGAGCTCTTTGGTCCCTCCTTGCCTCTCATGGGCTTCTCGTCGATTCTCGGGACTCGGGATCGGGTCTCGGAGGCTCGGGATTGGATCCCGAGGTCTCGGGGTCGATTCCAAGGCATCGAGTCATCGTTCCTCTACTCCGTTGGCTCCAAAATGTGTATGTATCAAGTCGGAATCGCTCCAACTCTTCCAAATCGGTCTCGGGAACCTGAAACGAACTAAAGGAAGCATAAGAAGCCCCTAAATCGCTCCCAAGGAGCGATTCTACAAGGAAAATGGGACCAAAACACTACGAAATAGGCACTACAAATGACACTTATCATCCACTTGTCAACAAGCAACTCGATCCATACTGAAAATGCTCGTTCCTACTCGCCTTTGAATGACGAGCTGCCTGCCAACCTCAACCTTACGGGAATACCGATGTTTGAGGGTACTGACGACCCGGTCCACCACATCCGGGCTTTCAAAGAATTTATGGTTGTTAAAGGGGTGAAGTCCACCATGTTTAAGCACTTGTTCGCTTCTTCTCTCGAGAAGCACCCCAAGGCCTGGTACTACAGGCTCGATTCCAAGAAGTACAAGACTTGGGACGATGTGGCGACTGAATTTGCTCGGAATTATGCTGATAATACCGAGATCCATACTACAATGCGTACTCTGGAAGTGATGGCCCAAGAGCCCAAATAAGGGTTCACCAAATATCTCCAAAGATGGCGGGCCGAGAGTGTGAAGCTGGTTGATAAACCCAGCGAGAAAGTGCTAGTGGAGACCTTTGTCAAGAACCTCCTCCCTTCCTACCGGGTCCATCTCCGGTACGCGGTCATCCCCAACTTTGCCACCCTAACTGAAATGGGTACAAGGATCGAGGACGACTTACGGTTAGAGAGCCTGACTAAGGCCTCTACCAAGGGATATCAAAGGGCTAGTTCATCTGTGAGCAAGCCCACACCTGCAGCCGCAACTCGCAGTATCTTCGATGAGGTTAATTTGCTGGATACCTCATCCAAAAAGAATACTCCAAATCGGGTATTCACGGATATAGGGACTACCTATACCTATGCCTTAAAAAGGCTATCCTCAAAGGGCCTAATCCAACCGATAGACCCAATGCCAGAAGTTCCAGTGGAAAAGAGATCCAAAAGTTACAATGCCCAAGCCTACTGCCAGTATCGTCGAGGTAACGGGCATGACACGGAAAAATGCTGGAAATTGAAGCATCTGATCCAAGATCTGATTGAGAGCGGAAAAATACCGTTGCCCGGAGACAAGCCGAGTAACAAAGAAAACCCGTTCAGTACCCATGCTATATTCACGGGAGAGGTAATCAGTTGCTCGCACCTCATTTCCCCCTTTATCCCACAAATTAACGGGATATGGTTCGATGATGAGGAGGATGTGTACTTAGCAAAAGGGGAAGCTGTCCCCATCACTAGTGAAGAGGTTCGAAAAGCTAAGTCTAAAGCCTTAGCCACCAACCACCTAGCCACCACCGGGCGTCCTATCCCAACAACTGTCACTGAACCTTCCAGGACGGAATCTACCCTTGAGGAACTATGCAAGGATACGGCCTTGGTCCAACAATTGAAGAGGGCTCGAGCCGATCTAACCATATGGCAACTTCTGGTTAGCTCACAAGAACATCGGGAAGCACTGACTAAGACTCTCGATCAAATCAAGGTCGACTCACGGGTTACCCTCGCTGAGATGGTAGCCACTATCATGCCCTACCTCAAGGGCAAGTCCAAAGAAGAAGACCCACTCATCACCTTCTCTGAGTCTGATCTCCCACTATTTGGGGCCGCCCACAACCTAGCCCTCTACATCACGGTCATTTGCCGAGGGAAATACCTCCCAATGACTCTGATCGACGACGGATCCGCGGTAAATGTCCTTCCCTTAAGAACCGCTAAGGCCCTTGGCATGCCGACTACCTTCCAACCGCGCAGACTATCCTGGCTTTCGATGGAAGCCCAAAACCAGTTGTTGGGGCCGTTAAACTAACAATCATACCAGGCCCAATTGAAAAAGAATTGGAGTTTCAGGTGATCGATGTCACCTCGTCCTTCAATCTGCTGCTCGGAAGGCCTTGGATCCATGCAGTCAAGGCCGTATCCTCTACCCTTCACAGGAAGGTTAAAATGCCTCTTCAAGACGGTGTCATCACACTGGAGGCAACCCCTATAACCGTGGCTAGCTGCAACGCCACGGGCCAGGCCGAACCACGGGGATTCAACTTCGTGGGAATGATTGAAGGGGAATATCTCTTCAAGCCCTACTTCACTAGTAGCATCGATATGATGCTGCAAAACTTGGTCTATCTACCGGGGGCTACCTCAAGACCATATCTTCCAGCTGGGAAGATAAACGAAGTTCTAAATGATGGAGAATCACGATCCGGTCTAGGGTTTGCTGCAACTCCAGAAAACATGGTCCGGGCCAGCCTCCAAGAGGCCCAAAACATCATCAAGGGTACCTACTTGGGCCCTTATAGCCCGAAATTAACCGACTACTTCGTCACTCCGGTATTCGGGGCTATCCAAGTGGGCCTCTACCGACCCACTATCACATATCCCGAGACCAAAACAGCTCGGGAATGCAACTTCATCCCCGATGACATATTTGCCCTTGTCCAGACGGAATCCAAGGAGGGCGCCGACAATTCCGAACCCATGCTAGGGCTCCTATTCGGGGAAGACAAGGTCGTCCCTGCTCCTAAAGAAGATCTGGTCAACCTAATCCTCCGCAGTAACCAATTCGACCCGACGAAGCTGATTTCCGAAGTTGGTGCAGACGCCGGGAAGAGGGCCTGGAGGAAAACCATCAAGTGGACCGACGGCCAGGGTCGAGTCTACAAGCTGACCACCGGCGAGGGAGACATGTCGGATACCGAGTCCGAGTCAGAGTCGGAGTCAGAGTCCGAGTCTAGACGGTCTGGTGCTAGAGTCCGATCTGTAACCCCTATCCCTTTAGACACTTCCACTGGAGTCTCGGGGCCTGTCCCAAGAGCACTCACTATCCCGCCACTGGCCAACGATCAGGTGTCCGCTCTCTTTGAGCTGTTCTCAAAATTTACTATTAATAATAATAACGAAAACCGTTCTGCTTACGACTTGCCTTATTTCCAAAATTCTTTCAATTTCAAAAATTTTATATGCAATGACATTGAGAAACCCGACAAACAGGTACCTCTGCCTCCGCATCTGATCGAGCAGCTCGAACAAAGGGAATCCAGAGATCCGGTAATTGAAGAAACCGAGTCCATCAACGTGGGAACCCCTTTAGAGCCCCAGATGCTTAAGCTGGAACTATCCTTAGATCTCGAGGAGAAGAAACAATTCACGGACCTCCTCCAAGAATTCAGGGATGTTTTTGCATGGTCCTACAAGGACATGCCGGGGATAGATCGGGAAATAGATGAACACCATATACCCATCAAAGATGGATGTAAACCGGTAAAACAGAAACTCCGAAGAATGAGGCCCGAATTGTCTCTCAAAGTCAAAGAAGAAGTCGACAAGCAGTTCAAAGCGGACTTTATACAAGTGTCTGAATATCCAGACTGGGTCGCAAACATCGTGCCGGTACCCAAGAAGGACGGCAAGGTGCGGGTATGTGTGGACTTCCGGGACCTCAATAAGGCTAGCCCAAAAGACGATTTCCCATTGCCACACATCGATATACTGGTGGATAACACGGCTGATCATGCCCTTCTATCATTCATGGACGGGTATGCCGGCTACAATCAAATTAAAATAGCAGAAGAAGACATGAGTAAGACCACATTCATTACACCATGGGGTACTTACTGTTATACGGTTATGCCATTTGGGCTCATCAATGCCGGGGCCACTTATCAAAGAACCGCCACAACCCTGTTGCATGACATGATGCATAAGGAGGTGGAGGTTTATGTGGACGACATGATCGTTAAGTCCAAAGACCGAAGTGGGCACATTGCGGCCCTGAGAAAATTCTTTACCCGGTTACGTAAATACAACATGAGATTGAACCCTCAAAAATGCAGTTTCGGGGTAACGTCGGGCAAATTACTGGGCCATATCGTTAGGCAACGCGGCATCGAGCTTAACCCAGCTAAAATCAAAGCCATCACCGAGATGCAACCGCCCAGGACCGAAAAAGAAATAAGGGGGTTTATCGGGAAAGTCCAATATATCAGCCGGTTTATTTCAAAATTAACCATGGTATGTGTTCGAGCCAAAAATTTGCACCTTCGGAATACCACGTGGCAAAATAAGATTGGACGGTCAAAAGGTCAGAAGTCAAAGGTCAACAACGCAAGGGTTCACGGTCCACGGATAAAAGTCAAAATCAAAGATCACAAGACGGAAGTCAAAATTAGTCGAACGTCAACAAGTCAAGTAAACCCGGAATAATACGTAAAGATGGGTTGAGCCAAGCATAAGAGGGAATAAGGCTACGGGCCACACAATCAAACCAGCCCAGTAGACAAAGTAAAACCCTAGCCCATACGAAAGAGAAGGCAACAGTCATTCCTACAAGTGAGGGAGTCTTCCTAAAAACTAGGAGGAAAAGAAGGAACTAAAAGTAACAGTTGTAACGGTAGTCAACGCAATCAAGAGCAATAAGGGGAATTGAATGCCGAGATCCCCCACTAATGAGGAGAATAACAGTGAGCAGCAGTATAAAAGAGGAGGAGGGAGCACTCGAGCAAGGCATCCAATCACACCCATTCCAAGCTCACATACCCACAATCAGTCCAAATCAGAATTAGAGTAAAAGTGCTTGTATTTGTATTCTCTTCTTCATCTCTTCTAGACCACAGTATAACTTTGGTGGGATTCCGACTCCCCCTGCGGTTTTTCCCACATCGGGTTTCCGTGTCACCAAAACTTTGTGTGTGTTCCTTTTCTTCTTCGTTGTTTTCATTCGCTAGAAACGATTCAATTTCGTCAACCATAGTTATAGAACGATCGCTTTGACCCGCAACCGATATCGTAGACCCGGTAAATTTTTACCAAAACAATTTGGCGTTCACCGTGGGGCAAAGTGATCATCTCCTAACAACCAAACCCTACCGTGAAGCAATATCGTGACGTCATGACCGGATCCGGCCAAAGTTCTTCCAGCACTCAAGGAGCATCCACTCAGCCCATTGGAGGAGGATCATCTCCAGGATCAGCAGAGCCAGTTTTCACGCCCCTCACCCCGGCAATTCCCACCAGCCAAATGGTGAAACCCACGCTATCGGCGTCTAGGCCCCCTCTGACACCTAAAACCTCTGGGGTCACCAGCTCCTCCAAGGCCAGGAAGGAGGGCATACCAACCAGAATTCCGACCCCAGGAGGATTCGTGGGAGAAGCTTCCAGTGGCGCGGGGTCACCAGACCTGATGCAGAGTATGCTCCAAGGAATCAATGCTCTGCGCCAAGCAGTAGAAACCCTGCAGAAGGACAACCAAGATATCAAGGCTCGGATCTCGGCAGCAGACAAGACTCCAGTTGCATCGCTCCAGATGTCACCAGAGATACCGTCCCTGATGCCTAGAGGAGAACCCACTACCCATAGGGAATCAGCAACTGGCAAGAGGACCACCAAAGAAGTCCCCTCAGAGTTGGTCACCAGACTGGAGCTAGGGTTAGCTCCACCAGGCCCAGTTAATGAACCCCAAGGGTTGGGTTACCTAACCTATGGCCCCACACCTGGCAGATCTCGTACCACAGGTAACCCTCTCTCCAGCGTCGAAGGTCAGGAAACTAACTCGTTGTCTTTCGCAGGTACCCCCGTCCATCAGGCACCAAAATGGCGACACGTGATCCAACCGGAGATGACCACCTTGTCCAACAATCAGCCCTCAGGAGGAGTGTGGGCAACGCCTACCCCCAGCCAGCAGCCATTTGGATGGCAGCAAGGAGCCCCAGCCAGTATGGCGACCCCTGACAGCAGCTCACATCCAGGAGGAACCTGGCTACCTAGAGTCCCACTCCAGCAGGCACCAGAGTGGCAGCCCAGATCCGTGACAGCAGCAACACCTTTACCTCCTCCTCCTAGCAGTCAACACCCTGGAGGACCTTATGTAGGGAGTACTCCTTTCAACTTTTCTTCTCCTGTCTCTCACCCTCTTGCAGGAACAATCAGCACAACAGATCAGCAACACCAGGAACTGAAGGAATTGAGAGACCTGATCAATAAGATTCCTGGAATGCCACGCCCCCTGGAGAGAGCAGCTAGAGACAGCTACGCAGATTCACCCTTCATCGATGATCTAGCCTGTGTTGCTGTACCCAAGGGCTTCATGCCACCAGCCATAACGCTTTATGATGGCACTGCAGACCCCCTAGATCACATCAACCAGTACAAACAGAAGATGATGGTGGTGACCGCTACGGGGCCCCTGAAGGAAGCCTGCATGTGCAAGGGGTTTGGCTCCACTCTGTCAGAAGCAGCTCTCCATTGGTTCGTTGGTCTGCCTAACCGAAGCATCACCTCCTTCGCTGACCTGGTCAATGCCTTCAACCAGCAGTTCGCCAGCAGCAGAAAACCAGAAAAGCAGACCAGTGATTTGTATCGGGTGGTGCAGAAGTTCGAGGAATCCACACGCGACTTCCTCAACAGATTCAACAAAGAGAAAGTAACCATCCCCAGATGTGATGTGCCCACCGCCATAGAAGCCTTCCGCCAAGGGCTCCACCATGACTCGGATCTATACAAGGACCTCACAAAATATCTGTGTGCCACGTTTGAGGATGTGCAGACCAAGGCAATGGCAGCCATCAGACTGGAAGAAGATTCAGGTCCCAGAAGGGCTACGTATGGTTCTGAGCATGTCACCAGAAAGGCGCCAACAGAAAAAAGGGGTGAGAGATCAAAGCCCTACGCCAGGAACGTAAGCAAGGTTTCTGAGGAGAAAGACTGGAAGGACAATTCGGGATTACCACCCAAAGTAAGTGAGTATGGGTTTTCCACCAACCTTGCTGGGGTACTCGAGGCTCTAAGGGAGTTAGGGCGCAGAGTCAGGTGGCCCAGAAGTCAAGAGTACACCAATGTCCGAAGAGACGCCAGCAGGAGGTGCGAACTCCACGACGACATTGGACACTGATGGGTGGGATTTGTCGTGAATCCCAACCGTCAAACAAAACCGGCAAAACCTAACTAGGTAGCTAGGGTAAGTCGGGTCGAATCCACAGGGACGGGAGGTCGGACTAAGGTATGCTACGGTCTAGGACTATGTTCGAGACAAGCTATTCTAAGGAGGGGGAGACTAAGGCTAAGCTAGGTCTAAAGCAAGAGAACTATCGAAGGAAACGGTCTAGGATTAGGTCGGGGTCAAAGAGGTAATGGAATGGTCGAGGGAGAACTAGAGTGAAGGAGGTAGTAGGGTAATCTAGGTAATGCCCGGGCTCTCGCAACTTAGACTCACCTAGAGGTTCCACCTAAAACCCACCTTGGCGACACAAACGACAAACGGGGTTACTAGCATGCTATAGGCCTAGGTCGCATCTGGGCTCTCGCAACTTAGACCGACCTAGGGGTCGTCCTCACCGGGCTCTCGCAACTTAATGAGGGAACCGAACCCACAAACAAACTAATACCCACAAGAGAAAAGCAAGAAAAACAAGCATTCGTACATACTTAGTCAATCAAGCATTTCAACAAACATGTGATGTGCATCATACAAGGGGAAACCCAAATCTTCCACCAACATCTCCAACAATCCCTTAATCATCCAATTAACACCCTAATCACCTTACTAACCCTAGCAAGATACTACTCTAACATATCTATACTAAAACTAACACTAAGAAGAGGAATCATCACAAACATCAAAACAAACATGAAGAAACTAACAATAACTATGAACTATGAACCATCCAAACAACAAAGATTCAAACTTTAATGATAAAACAAAGATTAAGAGAAGAGAAAAGAATATTATACCAAACTAGAGATGAAAGGAAGAAAGAAACTTGCATAAATGGAAGAACCCAAAACAAACATCCAAGTTTGTCAAGCTTGGTGAAGATCTTGAAGAATTCCCAAATTACAAGCACTAATCTAAGATTAACGATAATCTAAAGACTAATCTACACTAATCTATGCTAAACTATGCTAAAATAATCTAGGGTTTAGTCTAATATGAAGTGCATATCCTTAACATAACAAGGGAAGAGTATATATAGGGTTACAAATGGAAGGGAGATGAAAAGAATAGAAGGCGGGGTAGCAGTGGCCCGTCCCGGCCGAGACGGGGTGGTCCCGGTCGGGACGAGGTCGGTCCCGGTCGGGACGCCACCTTCCCGATCGGGACGAGCCACAGACAGCAGCTCCTTCAGTTGCTCCTTCATCCCGGACGGGATGAGGCCATACCCGTCCGGGATGAGCCTTGTAGGCCTCCAATATGAACTTTTTGGTCCCTCCTTGCTTCTCATGGGCTTCCCATCGATTCTCGGGACTCGGAATCGGGTCTCGGAGGCTCGGGATTGGGTCCCAAGGTCTCGGGGTCGATTCCAAGGCATCGAGGCATCGTTCCTTTACTCCGTTGGCTCCAAAATGTGTATGTATCGAGTCGGAATCGCTCCAACTCTTCCAAATCGGTCTCGGGAACCTGAAACGAACTAAAGGAAGCATAAGAAGCCCCTAAACCGCTCCCAAGGAGCGATTATACAAGGAAAAGGGGACCAAAACACTACGAAATAGGCACTACAAATGGCACTTATCAGACACCATACCGATGAATGCGTCCAGCTCAGGAGGGAGGTTAAGTTCCAGTATGATCAGAGGAATTTGGACCACCTCGTGTCTAGAAACTCCAGCAAGATAAATGCAGCGGACCAAGTATTGCCTTCTCCACCTTCAGTATGTACCAGAATTGTCAATGTGATCACAGGAGGATCGGAATTATGCGGGTTGACTTACTCAGCAGCCAAGAGGCATGCTTCTCAGGCCAGAGGAGACAGACCAGAGCACTCCTGCAGAATCAGTTGCAAGTATCTTCCAGCCGTCACCTTTGACGAAACTGATGCAGAATCTACTCCCGAGATGCACCATGACGCCTTGATAGTCACTCTCTCCATAGGGAATTGCACCGTGAAGAAGATTCTGGTGGACACCGGGAGTTCAGTCAACCTCATCATGTTAGAAACCCTCTAGAACATGGGGCTCAGCAAGAAGGACCTAACCAGGAAAGCGGTTCCCTTGGTAGGCTTCAGTGGTGAAACCAAGCACTCTCTAGGAGAAATTACCATTCCTACTTATGCTGGAGGAGTGAATAAACAAGTACGGTACCTAGTCATTGATGGACCCTCCACCTACAACGTGATTCTGGTAAGGCCTTGGATCCATGAGATGAAGGCAATTACCTCAACCTACCACCAATGCCTGAAGTTCCCTACACCCTGGGGAGTGCAGAAGATTAGTGGAGATCAGGAGGAGGCGAAAGACTGCTATAAGGTGGTCCTCAAGAAAACTGCGAGTCCTCCAGCATAGCAATTAAAGAGCCTTCATCTGCCTCTGCAAGAGTACGTAGAGCCACCTCAGGCGGAGTTGGATGAAGTCAACTTGGACAAGCAACATCCAGAGCGAAAAGTGTTAATCGGATCAGAATGCACAGGTAATATCCACCGAAACCTCATTGAATTATTAAAAACTAACATGGATTGTTTTGCTTGGTCGCATGATGATATGGTAGGTATAGATCCGAGCGTTATCACCCACAGGCTAAGCGTGGACCCAAGCTACAAACCAGTCCAGCAGAAGAGAAGGAAATTTGCCCCAGAGAGAAATCAAGTCATAAATTAGGAGGTGGACAGTCTGCTGGCTGCTGGAAAAATCAGGGAGGTGAAGTACCCAGAGTGGTTGTCTAACGTGGTGGTGGTCCCAAAGAAGAATGGCAAGTGGAGGGTGTGCGTCAATTTCACCGACTTGAACAAAGCATGCCCGAAAGATCCATTCCCCCTACCATATATAGATGCCATGGTAGATGCTACCGCAGGCCACGAGATGCTAACCTTTCTTGATGCATGGAGTGGGTACAACCAGATCAAGATGCATCCGGCAGACCAGGAGAAGACAGCTTTCAGGTCTGAGAGAGGTATATATTGTTACAATGTAATGCCTTTTGGTCTGAAGAATGCAGGTTCCACCTACCAGAGACTAGTCAATAAGATGTTCAAGAGACAGATTGGGGACACAATGGAGGTATATATTGACGACATGGTTGTCAAGTCAAAGCAAGCTTCGCAACATACAAGACACTTGGAGGATACCTTCAACACCTTGAGGGAATACAAGATGAAGTTAAATCCTTCAAAGTGCATATTTGGAGTGTCATGTGGGAAATTTCTGGGGTACATGGTGACCCAGAGGGGAATTGAAGCTAGCACAGAGCAGATCAAGGCCATCCTCCAGCTGGAATCCCCACAGAAGCCAAAAGACGTGCAAAGGCTAACTGGAAGAATTGCTGCTCTGAGCACGCAGATTTATCTCCAGGTCTTCAGATAGATGTCGGCTGTTCTATGATATCCTGAAGAAGGCGCAAAGGTTTTATTGGATAGTAGAGCACGAGAAGGCGTTCAGCGACCTGAAGCACTACCTCAGCACTCCACCTCTGCTGTCAAAACCGGAACCTGGAGAGCAGCTCTTCATATACCTGTCAGTAACTGAGGTAGCAGTTAGTGCAATACTGGTGAGGGAACACGAGGGAGCACAACACCCGGTATATTATGTTAGTAAGTCTCTGCTTCCTGCAGAGACCAGGTACACATCCCTTGAAAAACTCGTACTTGCACTTGTTACGGCATCTTATAAACTTCGACCTTATTTCGAGTCACATATTGTTTTTGTAATAACAAATTACCCGCTGAAAAATATTATGAGAAAACCTAAGTTGTCAGGAAGGATGGCCAAGTGGTCTATACACTTAAGCAGCTTCGACCTGAAAATTGTCCCCAGAACTGCGATAAAGTCCCAGGCGTTAGCAGACTTCGTGTCCGACTTCAGCCCAGCACTGCAGACAAAGGCAGAGAAAGACATCCTCCTCCTTGAGGAGGACAAAGGCGAACAGGTGTGGAAGCTAAATGTAGATGGCGCCTCCAACATGTGAGGATCTGGAGCAGGATTAATTCTGAAGTCTCCTCAGGGGGGATCTCATAGTCCAAGCTGTACGGTGCGAGTTTCGAACAACAAACAACGAGGCAGAATATGAAGCTCTAATCTTGGGTCTCCAGCGCCTGGAGGCATGCAACGATTCCCAGCTAATAGTCAATCACATGAATGGTTCGTATGCAGCTAAGGACTCCAAGATGGTGTCTTACCTTGAATTGGCAAAGGAGATCTCCCTTAGGTTCGTAGCATTCTCAATCAACCAAGTCCCTAGGGACCAGAACGCGGAAGCAGACGCCCTAGCCACCCTGGGGGCAACCTTCAAACCAGGCGAAGTTTCCACCATACCCATTGTTCACGTCCTGGAGCCAGCAGTTTGGAAGGGTACACAAGAGCACAAGATGCCTGGAGAGGAGGAAAGTTCATTAGACCGGGGGTTGCAGTGGCTGCAGGAAGCAGGAGTCTGCAACACCACAGCAGAGCAGAAGGAAATCTCTGACTGGAGAAAACCCTACAAAGAATGGTTGCAAAATGATATTCTGCCGGCAAACAAGAAGGAAGCACGGAGTTTTAGGATGAAAGCGTCCAGGTACACCCTCATTGATAGTGTCATGTTCAAAAGATCAACCGCAGGACCATACTTGAGGTGCCTGAGTCAGCAGGAGGCAGAAGTGGTTATGCATGACCTCCACAGTGGTGAGTGTGGAAATCATGCAGGGGGCAAGAGTCTATCCAACAAAGCACTCCGCCAGGGTTACTACTGGCCGACAATGTGCAAGGACGCGAGGGAATATGTTAAGAAGTGTGACGCCTGCCAGAGACATGCACCAGTCAATCACCAGCCAGCAGAGCCGTTGCACCCAGTAATTTCTCCCTGGCCCTTCATGAAGTGGGGGATGGATATTGTTGGCAAGTTACCAAGAGCCCCAGGAAGCAAAGTTTTTATGCTGGCCATGACTGACTACTTCTACAAGTGGATAGAAGCAGAAGCATTCCCTCAGGTGACTGAGAAGCAGGTTATATCCTTCATTAAGCGTAACATTATCTGCAGGTTTGGCATTCCTTCAGAAATCATCTGCGACAACGGATCCCAGTTTATTGGCAACAAGATGGAGGCCTACTGTGCCAGGTGGAACATCACACTAAGTAAGTCTACCCCCAGAAATCCTCAGTCTAATGGTCAGGCGGAGTCTAGCAACAAAATTTTGATAGACAACCTGAAGAGAAGGCTGGAGGAGGAGGGGCAGGTGGGCAGAGGAACTCCCTTTGGTGCTATGGTCTGACAGAACCTCACCTAAAGTGGCTACTGGACAAACGCCTTTCAGCTTAGTCTTTGGTGCTGAAGCAGTTATTCCCTCAGAAGTAAGAGTACCCACCCATAGATACGGATGCATAACTGAAGACAGGAACCAGGTGGAGATGGCAAGCAGCTTGGATACTATAGATGAGCTCAGGACCGATGCCCAAATAAGGATGGCCTCCTACAGACAGACAGTCGCCAGAAGTTACAACAAGAATGTCAAAATCAGAGTCCTGCAGGAGGGAGACTTAGTTCTCAGAAAAGTCTTCCAGAACACCAGAAATCAGCGAGCAAGAAAGTTCGCCTACAATTGGGAAGGGCCCTATCAAATAGAGAAAGTAGTTGGGAATGGAGCCTATCGACTTATGACCATGGAGGGGAAGATCATCCAAAAGCCATGGAACATCGTACATCTAAAGAAATACTTCTTCTGAGTAGGCCACTGCCGCCATAAACATGGGCTACAGCCGCCAGAAAGGTGGCATCTATTCTGCCAGGTGCACCGCCACCAGAACCCAGGTTTAATCTTTCCAAACCTCGCAAACACGTATTTGAATTCTCATGTCATTCTTCTGTTATCTTTTTCTTTTCGCAAAATTCAAATTTTTTTCCGCATATTTGAATCATATAAAATTTTGATTTCCTTTTTACGTGTGTCGTCAAAATTCAATTTTCTTTGGCATCAAAGTTTGATTTTCTTATTGCATACATTTACGAAATTTGATTTTCTCTCTTCATATATTTTCGAAATTCGATTTTTTCTTCCACACATGTCTTCAAATATTGCATCCCCCATCTTTGCCAAATTTTTGTCAGTTTTCCCAAACTAAGAGCTGGTGACTAATCTGGTGGAGTGCACAATTTCTACAGAGGCGCGTGTCTTGTGACTAAGTGCCTACAACCGGGACATTACAGTCTCCTGCGCCACTTAGCATCCACGCAAAGCGTGGCACCTCCGACTGAGTGGGCGAACTAAACCCCAGGCCACCACTATATCAAAGGTCGACAAAACTACAACAAACGATCACAGTCAAAAACAAACAGTCATAGTCAACAGTCGAATACAAAGTACCACAAAGTATTCAACAAATACGTTGCCCCTTGGGTAAAAGTAAAGAAAATTCAAAATACGAAGTTTGAAACTAAAAAGTGTTTTCTGTGCCACACGGGACAACAAACAGATTCAACAGACGAAAAGAAAGGAGCCTAGACACCAGCCACTTCTGGGGACAAGGAGACAGGAGGTTCCACGACAGTGGGAGTAATAGCATGCTCCTGGGCAGCTTCATCAACCTTCTCAGTCCTCTGATCTTGGGGGAGGGAAACAACTGACTCACCCACAACTTCCCCCTCTTCGTCAGCAAGAAGATCCAAGTCAGGTGCCACAGGAAACTGCTCCGCCAATTCTTCTTTCTCGGCTGATAAATCCCAGGATTCATGTTCTCCCTTCGAATAAGCTTCCATCATTTCCACTCGAGTCTGCAGAGACGCCCAGCTATAAGCATCCATCAACATCCGCTTCAACTTGGAGATCTGTTCCCTTAGTGAAGAATTGACTTCTTGAACTCGGGATAGTTCACCCACCGCAACCTCACGACGGCCCCTCTCCTGTGCCAACAACTTCCTAACCTGCTCTAGCTCCCCACCCAGTTTGGAAGCCTCCTCCTTGGCTCCGTCAACCGTGATCCGCAGACCGTCCCTTTGATCCCTAAGAAAGTCCACCTCGTTTGCCAGTCGGGACACGACGTTGTGCAAGTATATACCCAATTGCAAGGCCTAAGTAGAACCACAGTAAGTCAAGGCATGGTCAGGAAAATCACGCCCGACAATAAGACGAAGAAATAAATACCTCGAAGGTCTGCTCCGTTAACAGGCAGGTCCCCCAGAGATATCCTGTCCATAGCAGCTTCTGGGATGGGAAATAGTAATTGATCCAAAGCCGCCCAATCCTCCCGAGTCTTAAGGAAGCGAAAGCCGCTGGAAAACTTAAGCGTTAACTCGGGAGCCGTACTGTCTGCTGACTGGGGGGGCAGATTCAAAGACAGGAGCAGAAGTGCCAGCTACCGGGGATTTCCCAGCAGAGGTGTCTCCGGGAGATGGAGGAGAAGCACGCTTTCTTTTGGTTCCAAGAGAAGCAGATGGAGTAGAGTTGGATTTCCCCTTGGACAAGGAATTGGCGAACATTTTCTTCTTCCTAGATGCAGTCAGTCGGTTCAAGGTCATACGAGGCTTAGGGTTCCCTAAGAAAAAGACGAAAGATAAACCTTAAAATCACGGTAAAGACGGAGCACTCTAGCCAAAATCAAAAACAAAGTATACCTGAAGACATGGTGTCAGTAGAATCCTCCCCTAAGGAGACAAAGGAAGAAAGATTATCCCCCAGAGGGCTCACCAGTTGATAGAAGGACCGAAACTCAGGCTCCAGACCAAAGAGGCGAGGCAAAGAATCCGGATCTTCAGAATCAAGGTGGGGTTCCTCCAAGTCTGCACCATAGTTTCAGTAAGAAGAATGAGCCTGCGAAGAAAATCCAGAGATAGAAGAGACACTTGTACCTTCAACGAGCTTCCAGGGAGAGAAGAGATAGCTGGCAGCATTAGGGGAGATACTATCAATCTTCACGAAAATGAAATACCTATACCATTTGGCGTCTGGAGGGTTGGCAGGGAGAGAAATGCAGGATTCCCTACCCTCTTGCAGACGAAGGGTCACCAGGCCATTCCCAACAAATCTGGCCCGGTAGATGGTAGAGACATCACCCAAGGTAATGCCCCTTTGATATCGATGGTTCATAACGCAGAAACATAACAGGAGACGCCACGCATGTAGTGTCAGTTGGCAGGGGGCAAGGCGATGGAAGGACAGAAAATCATGAATCAGCGCAGGAAAGGGAAACCTAAGGCCTAAACGGAAGGGATAAGCCTAGAGGCAAGTCCATCCAGGACGAAAAAAGTCCGCCTTCTGATCACGAAGGGGGACGTGAATGGTTACATTCTCTTGAAAGCCAAAAATCTCTCTGATGGTAGGAAGATCCCTTTCAGTATAGCAGGAGTCACACGAGTGAGGAGGACTAAGGGTAAGTGTGGAAGGAAATAACATTATGGAAGAGGAAGGAGACGATGACGACGAAATAATGGTTGGGGATTTCGAGCGATCAAACTTGGGAGCCATGGAAATAAAACAAGCAGGAAAGAAGGGAAATCACTACAAAGAAGAGAATCACCTGAAAATCGTGACGAAGAGTACGGAACTTATCACCGCAACAGCAACGAGCAAAAGAAATGAGGGGTGCTTTTTGAATTTTGGAAGATGAGGAGAGAATAATTGGGGTAAGAAGGAGTAAAAAGTAATTGGGGTAAGAAGGAGTAAAAAGTAATTGGGAAGGGTGAGTTGAAAAGACAAGTGATGATGGAGGGAATGGAACAAGAGCATTAATTAGGGAGTTGGAGGCATCAGTTTTTTGAAAGGCAGTCGATTGACCTACACCAGAAGTTATCTGCAGAAGAACGAAAATTCCCGCCTAAAGAGAATTTAGTCGGAAATTTGGGGGCATTTGTTCGAGCCAAAAATTTGCACCTTCGGAATACCACGTGGCAAAATACGATTGGACGGTCAAAAGGTCAGAAGTCAAAGGTCAACAACGCAAGGGTTCACGGTCCACGGATAAAAGTCAAAATCAAAGATCACAAGACGGAAGTCAAAATTAGTCGAACGTCAACAAGTCAAGTAAACCCGGAATAATACGTAAAGATGGGTTGAGCCAAGCATAAGAGGGAATAAGGCTACGGGCCACACAATCAAACCAGCTCAGTAGACAAAGTAAAACCCTAGCCCATACGAAAGAGAAGGCAACAGTCATTCCTACAAGTGAGGGAGTCTTCCTAAAAACTAGGAGGAAAAGAAGGAACTAAAAGTAACAGTTGTAACGGTAGTCAACGCAATCAAGAGCAATAAGGGGAATTGAATGCCGAGATCCCCCACTAATGAGGAGGATAACAGTGAGTAGCAGTATAAAAGAGGAGGAGGGAGCATTCGAGCAAGGCATCCAATCACACCCATTCCAAGCTCACATACCCACAATCAGTCCAAATCAGAATTAGAGTAAAATTACTTGTATTTGTATTCTCTTCTTCATCTCTTCTAGACCATAGTATAACTTTGGTGGGATTCCGACTCCCCCCGCGGTTTTTCCCACATCCGGTTTCCGTGTCACCAAAACTTTGTGTGTGTTCCTTTTCTTCTTCGTTGTTTTCGTTCGCTAGAAACGATTCAATTTCGTCAACCATAGTTATAGGACGATCGCTTTGACCCGCAACCGATATCGTAGACCCGGTAAATTTTTACCAAAACAGTATGTGAGTCTATTTTCAAGAAACTGAAGATAGGAGAACGAACACTGTGGGACGATAAATGTCAAGCGGCTTTTGATAAAATCAAGGAAATTCTGTCAGCTTCGCCGGTATTAATGCCACCTCAACCCGGTTTGCCTTTGTCGTTATACCTAACAACAACCGAGACAGCCATGGGGGCTATGCTGGCCCAGACAGTCGATTCAGAAGAACGGGCTATTTACTACATCAGTAAGAAGTTCCTAGAATACGAGTGCAAGTACACAATGCTCGAAAAGACGTGCCTAGCTCTGGTTTGGGCCACTAAAAAGCTCTAACACAACATGCTTAGCCACGAAGTACATGTTCTATCCAAAATGGATCCTATCAAGTACTTGTTCGAGAAGCCCGTCCTTAACGGCCGGATGTCCAGATGGACTTTGATGCTCGCTGAGTTTGACCTCAAATTTGTACCATTAAAAGCCATCAAAGGCCGGGTAGTGGCAGAATTCCTTGCCGATAGTCCGATATCTGAAGAGGGACACACCAATACTTGGGCCTTTCCTGATGAAGACATATTCCATACCGACACCGAAACATGGGATTTGTATTTTGATGGGGCATCCAACTTCAGAGGATTTGGGGTCAGAATTCTGTTAATCTCACCACAAGGGGAGCACACCCCGTTATCTATCAAATTGGACTTTGACGTGACCAACAACGCAGCCGAATATGAAGCATGCATTCACGGGTTGCAAGCCGCCGCTGATTTAGGGGTAACGAATCTCCGGGTCCACGGTGACTCATCGCTGGTCATCAATCAAGCGCTCAAAAAATGGAAAAATCGGAACGCCAATCTCGTGGCTTACCAAGCACGAGTAAGGGTTCTAGAGAAACAATTCTAGAAGGTGGAATATATCTATCTACCCCGGGAAGAAAATCAGTTTGCAGACGCACTTTCCAAATTAGCATCCTTGCTAAATATCCCGGAGCATCTAACTAGCATGCCAATCTGCGTTGAAAGACGGTCCGAGCCGGCCTATATCCACGCCATCCAGAATATCGAGATAACTGACCCAGAACCTTGGTATCAGGCCATCCTAACCTACTTGACAACGGGAGAGTATCCCCCGGGAACTGAGAACCGGGCCAAGAAGGCCTTGCGAAGATTGGCGACCCAATTTATTCGTACAGACGACGGGCAGTTATACAAAAAGACGGCACAGGGGGCTCTCCTCCTGTGTATCGATAAAATACAGGCCGAAAAGGTTATATTAGAGGTACACGATGGTGAAAATGGTCCGCATATGAACGCCCATATGCTAGCTCAAAAAATCATGAGGCTTGGGTATTATTGGAACACCATGGAAACGGACTATCAATTATACGTCAAACACTGCCATAATTGTCAGATTTTTGCTAATGTACAACATATGTCATCTTCCCTATTATATACCATGACATCACCATGGCCATTTTCGACGTGGGGTATTGACATAATTGGAAAGGTGCACCCTTCCGGAACAGGAGGCCATTGCTTCATTTTGGTGGCCATCGACTATTTCACCAAATGGGTCGAAGCCGAGTCATATCGCATCTTGAACGCCAAGCATGTGGCCAAATTTATCCAGAATAAAATCATATGCCGATACGGGATCCTACACGAGTTTATCAGTGATCATGGGACCCATTTCCAAGCTGAAACCGCTGCGTTGCTAGCAAAATATAAAATTCAAAGGCATACATCTTTACGTTACCGACCCCAAACAAATGGAGCGGTAGAAGCGGCTAATAAAACAATTGTCACCATACTTAGAAAGATGGCTGAGAATTATCGGGACTGGCCCGACAAAATACCTTTTGCCCTATGGGGGTATCGAACTTCAATTTGCACCGCGACCGGGGCAACTCCATATTATTTGACATATGGAATGGAGGCGGTCCAACCGGTCGAGCTAGAAGTGCCATCCCTCAGAATTTTACTCGAGAGCCAAGTGCCGGAAGCAGATTGGGTACAGGCCCGATATGACTCGTTAGTACTCTTAGACGAACGGCGGTCCAGGGCTCTTAACAATATCCAAATATATCAAAAGAGGATCCAACGGGCTTTCAACAAAAGAGTTAGGCCCAGAAACATCAAAGAAGGGGATCTAGTCCTAAAATCGGTTCGTGCCTTACTACCGGTTGACCCAAGAGAAAAGTTCAAACCCAATTGGGCTGGACCATATTTAGTAAAGAAGGTCCTATCAGGAGGAGCGGTGATGCTGACAGACTTGGACGGGAACGAATTCGTCAACCCAACCAACTTGGACCAATTGAAGCGCTACTACCCCTAAAAATCCTATCTCAATGTCATTTGCAAAAATTCATAAAAATTTGTCTATTATAAATTTTCAAAAAATTATAAGCAAGTCAATAAGTTAGAATTAACTATTCTACTGTCGCACAACTCGAACTAATAGTCTTGATGTATTTCAAAAATTGCAAAAAATCATATTTCGAACTACGTTTGGTTTGATTCCACTAATTGTGGATACGTAGGCAACCCCTCAAAAGGGTACAACCGCTGCAATAACGAAATACGGGAACGGTATTCACTAATATGTCTTTTATTGAAAACCGATAAACTCGGAAAATCCAAGTTACACAAAAAAAAACGTCGAAAAAAAAACGCCAAAAACGGCAAGCACACAAAAACACACCGCAAAAAAATAGTAATAATACTTAAATAATAAAACAAAGGAGACTAATATTCATGCATTTTGCCCTTTCCTTTGTCCTTTGGGTCGCGGGGAGCCCGAGGTCGCCGGGGCGGGGGCGAGCGTTCTCGAATCACAAGAGGAACCTCCTTAGCTCGAACCCGTTTCTTCGACAGCAGGTCTTCTGCTATTGTTACCGGTCCAAGTCGAGCCCGTACGTGCTCAGGTAGCCTGTCTCGCGGGCCAAGTCGGTCCTGCACTGCTAGTCTTGGCCAAGTCTCATTTCCAAGTCAGTCTGGGGGCCCACTTTCCCCCGTGTACCTCTAGCACTAGACCCTTCAGCTTGAGTCTTAGTTTTCTTTCTCTGACCTGACATTAGACGGACCAGAGTAGCAGGAGTGTCTCCTTCGTCAAAGAAGCCCCTGTTGTCTTTAACTTGCTCCCTTCGCAGCAGGTCAAAAGCCTCATCAACCTTCAAAGCAGCTCGGGCCTTAGCATTATCTGCTTTGGTCCACCTCACATAAGCATCTGAAATCCAGATTGAATGAAGAGATTTGGGAATGGGCCACGTATCCCGGGTGTACCATCTTTGCATCCAAGTATCGCACATCACGTCAGTCAGTTGGGTAGGTTCACTCACAACTGCTTCAACTTCTGGGATTCTTTGGGTCCAACCATACTGCCTTAGTATGCGGTCCGGGTAAAGATGAATTGTCTGCCTGAAAGATAGGATTACTTGGTAGCGAGCCTTATCCCTTGGATCCAACCCCGTCCAGACGTAAATGGGCCACCATGGCACTACCCATCGAATCAACGGACCGCTATGGAAAGATAATACTTCATCCCAGTACTTTTGGGTAATCTGGCGAGAAAAATCGATAGCCCGTCTCCTCGTCATCACCTGATTATGACGGTATCTGCTCGAGTCAATGGGAGGATCTATGACTGATAACCTCTCAAATAGCCAAATCTGAAAAACAAAAAAATTATAATCAAGAAATCGGAAAATCGCGAAAAAAAATCAAGAAATCGGAAAATCGCGAAAAAAATCAAAAATCGAAAGCTGAGAAATCGGAAAAAATCAGAAAAATCCGAGATACCTGCAATAAACGGGTGCTTCCGGTTAGACGAACCGACGAATCCCTTTTGCGGCAATCCAAGCCCTGGATAATTTCACCAGTAATCAGCCAAGCCGGACTGTGCTCCGTCTTCATCAGATCAACCACGGTTAAAAGACGGGCATTACCCATGCATGACAATAAATTCATGTGACCTTCAAAAGCATAAACATGAAGCATACAAAAGGAGAAGGCCCTACGGTTGTGAACCGGCCTGACCCGGACATCATGAGGATTCATAAATTTCTCGGCCAAGTCGATCAAGGAAATATTGCCATCCTCCATCATGCGAGATACTTCATTGTGGGAAAGTCCTAAAAATTCCCGTAGCTTTCTTCTTGGGTCATAGACCGAAAACGGTACGGCAGGACGAAGTATCGGGTTCCATCCTCCCACAGCAGCAATCTCCTCGGGTAAAGGGCAAATCTCTCCTCGAGGAAAGGCAAAAACATGATATGTATCGTCCCAATAGGACAAACAAGCATCAAGAAAGTAACGGTCAACCTGCATCTGACGGAACGTATATAGCTGAGTAATCCCCGTTTGGTTTAGAGCCACCCTATCCGTGTCCCTAAAGCGTCGGGACCACTCCTGCAGGATCGCGGTCAGTCGCTCGATTTCCATAGCCAAGAATTCTTGAAAGGAATAAAAGAGTTTTTGAGGAAAAGAGAATTATGAGAAGTTGTGAAGAAAAATTAAGACAAGGGAAGGGTATATATAGCATCAAACCCCACAACCCTCTTTCCATATCCCTTCTCCTCCAAGTTTCCTAATTCTAGTGGGCTTAAACATACAGGCCCAGCCTCGAACCCCTTAGGAATTTGTCATCCCGAGCAATCCTAATTTTTTATAGAGACAAAAATTCAAAACTTTTCAAAATTCCAAAATGCGAAAAATGCAATTTTTATTCCCCAGCGCGAGTCGTGTTTTACCTACGTGTTGCATGCAAAATTTTATGTAACTTATACAGGTACGACTCAGGCCCGCACAAGCTCACATATCTCTCCAGCGGAAAGCCCAAGGCGGCATTTTTACAGGATGGGCCCACATATAGGCACACCCAGGACTTACGCGACAAGTCCAAATTCCCCACGGAGTTATTATCATCGGCTCAGGTATGACTTCTATCTTATGGCTGGCGAGCCCTTCACGCAAGTCTAATGGACTATAAACGACTGTTGTGTGCTAAATTTAGACCGTTTTTCCTTCCATTTAGACCCGTTTTTCCCTCGTTTTGCGAGTCTTGAGTGCGATTATCGCCATATTTTGCGTATTTCTCGCATTAGCGTCTCTCTTGTGCGTTTTACGTGTTTTTGGTAGTTTTTGTATCAATTTTGATAGGTTTTGCTACAATAATCACGATTGAGCTTCCACGAGCACAAGAGAAGGGAAAACCGTCCAAAGAGCAAAGCACACAACTTAAATTTTAAAGCCATCCGATCGAACAAACGAAGAATGAGACAAGATTCGAGGCCAGAAAAATGACCGGGCGAAATTTCACCCGGTGAGACACCACCGGGCGAAATTTCACCCGACGGTGAAAAGTGCCTCCCGAAGATTTTCCGAGCTTACCCACCGGGCGAAACTGACCGGGCGAAATTTCGCCCACCGGGTGAAATTTCGCCCGATGGGAAGAAGTGCCGAAAACACGAAAAAAAGAAGAAAATCTCACAGGGCGAAAATTTCACCCGATGGGAATTGACGTCAAGTCCGCAGGGCAAAGTTTCACCCCATGGAGATGCAAAGGGAGATTGTCTCACTAATGGAGCATAAAGTTGGATCTGGGCTTTAGGTTAAGGATCCATTAAGAGATTACTATATATATGTTACCCTAATTCATTGCCTAACTCACCTCTCCATTGTGCTAAGGAGGAAAGACATTACACCCTTCCACCATCCTATTACACCATCCATTAGTAGTAGTAATCTAGAAAAATCCTCAAAAATTCTACTAGTTTAATAGTAGATCTACAAGTTTCCATCAACAATTATTTAGATTTCAAGGTTGTAAGAAGACTATTCAAGTTTTGTTTGAAGATTTGTTGGGTTTATTGGAGGATTAGTGACAAGTTCTCCATTTTATTCATCAAAGATTCAATCTTTATCTATGATATCTTCTTATTTCTTATAGATCTACATAGTTGGTATAATTCTTTTTCACTCTCTAATCTCTAATTTAGTTTTTGTGTTGTTTTCTCATCATCATCTTGTTTAGATCTAATTAATATGCATGTTGTGATGATTCCCATAATGATGTGTGAGTAGATTTCTTGTTGGGGAGTTTAGGGATGAGGGCTTGGTTTACTTGAATATAGGGATGTTGGTGGGTTGCTTGCATGTTGGTTTATCTTATTTTTGGTGTTATGTCATTGTTGTTTTAGTCCGGCCAACTAGATCGACCTTAACTAATTTCTATCAATATGGGGAAACTCGGGGTAGAAATTACCATGACTAGGAACTTACCCTCATTCACCGCGAAAGCGGGATTTTAGATGAGTTTACCAATATTGTGACAAAAACTAGATCCCGACCTTCTTAGACTCCAAGTACCGAATCCCGACTTCTCCCTAACACCTTTCCCTAAATTGATCACCTCTAAACCATCATCGTACTAATCCCTCAAGTATAGACTCGACCTCTACAAAACCCCCCTTCTAAGACATCGAACACGACACTTTAAACTTCACAACACACACCGTTCCCTGTGGACCGACCTCGACTTACCACGATTACTTGCTTGTTTTTGTGATATTTCCGAGTCTATAAATATTGTTTGATCCCCCGTCCTTCGTTAACGACCGATCCGATTGGGAGGCGATCAACGACCCGATCGGAAGTCTGCCAGGTTTCAATCCTCGATTGGCCTGGTAGCTACTCTGACATTCGCCCTGTCCAAGCCTCAGTCAGAGTGGGGGCTCTGTAAACACCCACATTTGGCTGCTAGGTGTCTATAGCAAGTTTCCAAAAAATACCCGATGATGATCGGACGCAAACGTGTTTCTACGCGCTCGGATATGGGCTCGAAACCATTAGTTGCTGGCTTGGGCTTTTTACGGAATACAAATCTCACAAAACTGACCTCAAATTCAAGCCCACCGGGTCGTTTCCAATCAAATAAGACTAATTTGGGTAAAAATCGACACCGGAAATAAAACCGTCTTTTAGCGACCGGGTCAAAACCCGGTCAAAGCCGTTTCCGAAGAGCAAACCCGCGGTCCTCATTCAGGCGGGCCATCGGATCAAGTCCATCAAGGCACTAAACCCTAGACAACAAGGGAGAGTAATTGCCTATATATACACTCTTTTGCATGCAATTAAAACTCTAACTTTCATAACTACACACATCTTCTACACAAATTTAAAAACCCTAAGGCAAACCCTAAGACAAACCTAATCAATTCTACATCCTAATTACCATCCTAAATCCTAGCAATCTAGGAACCAAAAACCACCATAACTCGACCTCCATAAACCTCGAAACTCCCGTGCTAAGGCCACAACGAAACGAGTTCCATCAGAGACAAGAAACATGTAAGTTGAGGGTGCAAAATCCCGTTCTTTTCTCTTCTCCTTTCTTTCCACGTGTCGTCCGCGCGTCGCCGTCGTCGTTGTCGTCTTTTTTTTTCGTTTTTTTTATCGCCGCGTCTCTAATATCGATAATAATCTCTAATATAAAACATTAAATTACTTGCTAATTCGTGTCGAACACGAGGAATGACGGGATAAGAAAATCCGAATATTACGAGGGTAACGCACCCGATGTTGATGGTCATTTATCCCGACATCCCGAATGTTTGATTGTTGAAGCAAGTCAACATCAATAATCGTTTTTTTTTTATTTCGTTGCGTCACTAGTCACGTTTTTTTATTCGTGTCGTCATCATCATCATTCATCGCATCTTTATCAATTTCGAAACTATTTTCTCAAGTAAGGCATCTTTTTTTCAGTTAAGGTCGAAACCCGTTGATGCGGATCCGACATCACACAATCCGCAAGGATTTATTACGATGTCGGGATGCGGAGGGAATCAAATCGAGTCTTTTTTTAATTGAAGTGTTGATCTATTAGATTCGATACCAACTCAATAGTTGGATGTCGAATTTAAACGACTTAGTCAATAAATCCAACTAATACGATTTTTGTTGATGTTAAAATAGTTGTCACCTAATTCGTTAGAATTAATACGACACTATAAACGCGGAGATTATTTATATCGTTTTAGTCCGATTTAAAGGGACTTACAAAATTTTTTTTTTTAACTTACTCTAAGTATTCGGTATTGGTCCCATAACCAAGCACCGGGTACAATGAGTAACGCAAAATCGGGACCGAGAACAGTCCGTCGCGCGAGTTGCATGCGCTCCGTGCCCCTCTTGCGCGGGTCGCGTGGTTCCCTGAAAACCGTAACATAAAATTAATTATTCCGTCTTAATTTAATTAATAACAATTCTTCCAACATTCCTTTTTTAGACATACTCTAGATATTCGATATCGATCTCATAATCGAGCATAGAATATGGTGAATATCGAGAGATTCAGGTCAAGTGTAACTCACATTATATTTTTAAGCGACCTAATAGATCGATGATTTTCAAAACCGTGAATCTTTTAATATTCTTTAAGTCCCGATAAAATATTTTTGGTGACTTCGGTCAACGCGTGTCAAATCAATCACGTGTCATACTACTTTTCAAAATCATGCATCATATTTCGTCTCATCATTCTATATTAGTTATAAGCCGGTATTGTCGTTATTTACCGTTACTAACGCGTTTATTCCTTTTATTGATTTATTTTTTTCGTTGTTTATTTGATTGTACTAAAATAAACCTCGCATGCTAAATATAACTTTGACGTTAGTTTTAGTTGCATTAAATCGACATAGCAACCCATTCAATTTTTCGCATGTTTAGGTAAAACAATGTTTGCATATCATTCATCGTATTACTAACGCGCGTATTTCAAAATCAAACGATATCTTAGTAGAGGCCGCTAATGTGCGGACGGGGTTGGGTGTTCTTTGTGAACTTCCCAACACGTACCCTCACCCCTTACTCAGAACCTCGGTTTCCGGATGTCTGAAACCGTTGGCGCACGAGAGTCATTCAATACACGGTATCCGATAATGTCGGTATCGGTATCAAATGGAAAGGGACGAACCCAATAAACTCTGACATCGGAAATGGGCCATACTTTGTGCATGGCCCACTAAGATATAGAGTGGGTTCGAACGGGCCCGAACTCCCACAAAGTTCGGTGGCGACTCCACTTCGATTTAAATTTCAATTCGATCCATTCTCATATGGAGATTCATTCGCCTCCCCAGGCCCGCGCGTGGCCGCGTCGGGGTGGACCTATGTCATGTCCACACACCCACATTTGACCGCTAGGTGTCTATAGCGGTTTCCAAAAAACACCCGATGATGATCGAACGCAAACGTGTTTCTACGCGCTCGGATATGGGCTCGAAACCATTAGTTGATGGCTTGGGCTTTTTACGGAGTACAAATCTCACAAAACCTACCTTAAATTCAGGCCCAGTGGATCGTTTCCAATAAAATAAGACTAATTTGCGTCAAAACCGACATCGGAAATAAAACTGACTTTTAGCGATTGGTTCAAACCCCGGTCAAAGCCGTTTCCGAGACACAAAAACAGCCATGCAAACATCAAAAGTCCAACCCAAATACAAGGTCTACAAAAATACCCAACTCAAGGTCCAAAGACCCGGACCCCTTCGCTCCAGCTGACCCACTCGATCAAGTGTCAGCCCACTCGATTGAGTGGACCCTTAAACAGGCCCGCCTGCGGTAGCTTGGGCCACTCGACCGAGTCAGCAGGGTACTCGGTCGAGTAACCCTAGACGGGTGAGGTAACCATTGCATATATACATCCCCTTGCAACACAATTCAAGGATCTTTTTTGACAACTTTTCGAAACCCTAATCTTCACCTTTACAACTTTCACATACAACTTACAACCCTAACATCTAGCAAACCCTAAACCACCATAACTCCATCTACATAGATCTCGAACTCCCGTGCCTAAGCCACAATTAGACGAGTCCTATCCGAGAAACGAAGCATGTAGGTTGAGGGTGCAAATAATCCCGTTCTCTTCTCTTCTCTTTCGTCGTCCTCCTCGTCTTTTTCTTCTCGTTTTTTCGTTTTTTTATTTTCTTATCGTCTCTAATATCGTTAATATTTCTAATATCAAAACACCTTAAAATACTCGCTAATTCATGTCGAATATGAAGGATGACGGAATAAGGAAATCCAAATACAAAGGTGTTTCACCTACGTGGCCGGTCGCTTATCCCGACACCCCGAATATCTAATTGTTGAAGCGAGTCAATTGCAACAAAATCGTCTTTTTTTATTTTGTCGCGTCATCATATCGTCATTCAGCGCATATTCATCAATTTTAAAACTATTTTCAATCAAACCTTTTTTAGTTAAATCGAAACTCGTTGATGCGGATCCGACATCACATAATCCGCAAGGATTCATTACGATGTCGGGAAGCGGAGGGAATCAAATCAAGTCCTTTTTAATTCGAGTAATCATAAAACGTCATTCTTTAGATTCGATACCATTTCAATAATTGGATGTCGTATCTAAACGTATTAGTCAATAAGTCTAACTAATGCGAATTCATTGATGCTAAAAATAGTTGTCATATAATTCGAAAGAATTAATTACGACACTATGAACGCGGAGATAATTTATTTCGCTTTAGTTTGATTTAAAATGACTTACAAACGTATTTTCTAGATTTCGCTCTAAATATTCGATATCGATTCAATAATCGAATATCGGATACGACGAGTATCAAAATCCGAATCGAGCACAAATCATACAATATTTCTGCCCGACTCAATAAAATCATCGATTTTCCAAAATCAAAAAGCAATTTCGAAATCAATAATAAATTGCGAAGCGAACCCTAGTTCGTACATGGGGCACTCGATCGAGTGCCTAACTCACTCGATCGAGTGGCACCTCATAAACCGAGGCATAAGGGTTTTTTTTAGAACCACTCGGTCGAGTCTCGCAATGACTCGATCGAGTGGCAGCTTACTCGGTCGAGTTCTTCAATAACTCAATCGAGTGACGTCTAAAAAACGGGACAGAAACTCTTTCCGAGGACCACTCGGTCGAGTCATTCAATGACTCGATCGAGTGGCCTTATCACGTCAAAACCGTGAGTCCTACAATACCATTCGAGTCTCGATATATACCACCTTTTTATGACTTCGGTCGACACGTGTCAAGTCTATCACGTAGTCTACTACTCTTCCAAAACCATGCATCATGTTTACATTATTCTATAGCATTCTACATTCTTTGCAAACCGTTATTATCGTTATTACCGTTACTAACACGTTTATTCCTTTTGTCGATTTATTTTCGTTATTTCTTTTATTGTACTAAAAGAATCTCGCATGCTAAATATAACTTTGACGTTAATCTTATATGCATGAAATCGACGTAGCAATTTATTCTAATTTTCGCATGTTTAGTCAAAACATTGTTTGCATATCATTCATCGTATTACTAACGAGCGTATTAAAACATCAAGCAATATCTTAGTAGAGGCCGCTAATGTGCGGGCGGGGTTGGGTGTTCTTTGTGAACTTCCCAACACGTAGCCCCACCCCTTACTCAGAACCATGGTTTCCGGATATCCGAATCCATTGGCACACGAGAGTCATTCAATACACGGTATCCGATAATGTCGGTATCGGTATCAAATGCAAAGGGACGAGCCCAATAAACTCTGACATCGGAAATGGGTCATACTTTGTGCATGGCCCACTACGACATAGAGTGGGTTCGAATGGGCCCGAACTCCCACAAAGTTCGGTGGCGACTCCACTTCGATTTAAATTTCAATTCGACCCATTCTCATATGGAGATTCATTCGCCTCCCCAAACCCGCGCGTGGCCGCGTCGGGATGGACCTATGTCATGTCCACAAATATGAATAAATTTAATTTATACGGAGTATAAATCAGTGGTGTTACAATATATAAGACAGTTGAAAACATGTAAATATTTGTTTCACAAAGGTTGCACAGATAAATGATTTTCTACTCAATTCAGTTGTGCTATTTGTAGGACAGTTGAGAAAAGTTGAATTGATGTTTTGGGATAAAAAGATATTGATAGGAGTGAGTTACGACAATGTTCATCTGAAATAGTTTATGCGTGATTAATTTTTTGCAAGTTTTGTTTGAAAATGGTAGTTGCCCACGAAAAAAATTGTAAGAGTATATTAACATTTCTGGGCCTCCAACCATCGCTTTAACGCTTTTTTTTTTGTACTTTTTTTTTGAATGAAGACCAATTTCATTAATAAAAGATCATATAGCATCTACAAATGATATTAGATTGAACGGAATACAAATTTGTAATAAATAAATAAAGAACATTCCTAAGACAAAGATCGTTATTTGAGTAAATTGCTTCTGCATAGCCTTCTTTATATCGTTGTTTATTGACACAGCATTTCGCGAAAGAATCTATAAATCTGATGACATGGTCTTCAAAGGAATGAACTTTCTCTATTTTGACAAAGAATAGACCGAAATCCAACTTCAATTGCATCACCATGTGTAGACAAGTTACGGCTCTCAACATGGTTTTGCATATAGTTCTTGAACCCCTCACAAAGAAAGAACAAACCCACCAAAATATGAAAACAAATCCATCAATTGATGGGAACAAAACTCCCCTAATGAAAGAGACAAGATTTATTAATAACCTAAACAATTTAAAGATAATAATAACAATTAAATTTGAGGCTTACCCCTACCGATTTTATTGGTGTTTTTTTTTTTTGTATTTATCGCTTTAAGGTTTTGGTTGAGTTGGTTTCATAACATGGTATCGGAGCCAGCGTGACAAAAGGTCGCGGGTTCGAATATAAAAAGTAGTTGAATGTAAAAAAAATAGTTGATCACAAAAGAAAATGATTAGACCCCGAAATAATTCGACCCAAACCGAGTTTAATAACCCAAAAGTTATGGACCCCAAAACTGACTCAACCCAAACCCAATCCGGTTGACCTATTTTCCAAGTCTAGTCGAGACGAATCAATTTTACTCGGACTTTTGGGTTGGGTCAAGCCTAGGGATGGCAACGGGTTCAGGACCCGGTCCAGACCCGGCGGGTCGGACCCATATGGGTCGGGTCTGGGTCTCATTTTTTCAGATCCGGCGGATCCGGGTCGGGTCTGGATCTTATTTTTAAAAATCGGGTCCGGGTCCGGGTCTGAAATACTGGACCCGGACCCGACCCGTGGACCCGGCACTTTAATTAAAAAAAAAATAAAAAATCTACCAACATACCTACGCAGAACTGCAGAAGCCAACAAACAAATAAATTACTAAAATAACTCACTCTCTCGCTTCTTTCATCATCATTTCAATGTTCATTCAAGATTTCAAACCCTAGATCCCGTCACCCTTTCAAAGTTCATAGCTCACCAGTCACCAGACTCACCACCTTTTCAGATCTGTCAACTTGTAGACTTGTAGTTATAACTTGTGGACTTGTGGTGGTGAATTTAGTTTGTTGTCGGACATTTATGTAAGTTTCCTAAGACCGTTATGAATGAGTTTGTAAGAATATTTAATTTCTTAGTACAATATATGTCGTAGATAATTTTGTACGTGATAAAAAATACTGGCGAAATCTTAAATTTGGAAGAAATGAGGAATGTAGGACAAAATAAAATAAAATAGTGAGACCCGCGGGTAGACCCGGACCCGAACCAGACCCGGCGGATCTGGATCCGGGTCTTAAAATTTTGGACCCGGCCGGGTCCGGATCGGGTCCGGGTCTAGGGTAATTTTGACGGGTCCGGGTCCGGATCCTAGTGGACCCGATCCAGATCCGGCCCATTGCCATCTCTAGTCAAGACGGCTGTAGTTTCACCTCGTAAAAATTAAAAATTCTGTACACCCCGACTCTGACTCTCTGAGTCCCCCCGCCTCAAAAAGGGATCATTAGCCTGATTTATTGTAGGAGGAGGAGGGGCCAAATTAAATGGAGGGACTTCAAAGTGCGCTTCAGAGGTTCTCTACAGATGCAAAATCAATGGCTTCTTCTTTGGAATCACTTTGCCAGCCGCCTCCGCCGCCACCTCCGTCTGGACTTCTCATTACCAAACCTCCAAGGTTTCTCTTTTTCCCTCTTACACTCTTCAGTAATCCTGTCTTCCATGTTTTCTTGGTGTCTAGTATATTGTAAAAACAACGGAATCTTTAGTTTGTCGAGATGGGACGGCATTGAAAGGATTATGTGATATTATTTCATGAAAATTCTCTTAGGCAAAGGGAAATAATGATATATCATCGGCTCACTTGAGATGAGGTAATAATTCCGGGATAATAGAACAAAAATGAATTAGAAATGAACGAAGTTGTTGCTTGGTTGTGATATTTTATGGTGTAAATGAGACAGGATGGAGTAATAATTACCCATTGGGGAGAGGGCAGTAATAATCGCCAAATAAGCTAGATTTTCTTAATTTTCTTAATTTTCGCTTATCATCATCAACACTTTCCATCATTTTTTAGTTCATTTTTACTCTATTATCCCCGAAATAATTACTCCCATCCCAAGCGAGCCCTTAATCTTATTTATGAGCTAAACAAAATGCATGGAGTAGATCAGATCCAATTACTGATTGGTATTGCAAAAGTTGAGGCATAGCTCGCGAATGTTGGATGCTCATTTAGATTAGTTCATGTGGTTTGGGGTTGGAACGACGGAGGGAGTTGAGTATACCATTGTACGGAGTATTGATTATTATATTTTTCTTATCAACTAATTTTTGAGACATAATATACAGTACTATAGAAGAATTAGGAAGAACTCCTAATTGATTGCATTAACAGTTTAGCTAAGTAACAGTAAGTCTTTTCTCAAAAAAAAAAAAAGTAACAATAAGTCTCCCTTGTCACGGCTGTATCCGTAACAAGCTTATAAGGGGTCAAATATAACCACATAGATGGGAAAGATGATCCATGTGCTATCCTTCAGGCATCATACTTTTTGTCCTTTTATTATGTCTTCTAATTCACCCATCACAAGATTAAGACGAATATAACCGTCACAAACAAGAATTTGTGGCTAAGTATAAATACAATGTTGAGGAGTGCTGTGCAAGCTAGAACTAGGAAGATAGTTGCCTAAGACTACACGATTACATGTGATTCATTGCTTATAATAGGAGATGTGATCAAGGTGTATCAAGGAGTATCTTTGACATTATCTTCACTATTATCTTCAATATATACTCCCTCCGTCTCAGTAATTTGTTATCTTTTATATTATTTACTAGCTTTTTACCCATGTATCACACGTGTGGTTTAAAATTATATTCAAAGTAAAAATGCTTAAAAAATTTATTTTATTTATATATACTTTCTTCGTCTCGATTGTTTATTTATCTTGATTGATAGATTAACTAAAGTTAAATATATGATTATAAACCACATATATGATTTTTTGGTGCGCATAAACCTTATATATGATGATTAACTATTCTTTGATGATTATATATATGTGCACATACATCCATATAGCCTAGAACTAAAAGGCTATACAAGAATGCATCATATTCGAATATGCAATACAACCAAAAGGTCATACCGCATATGCATTACACACCATTATGAAAAATATATAAGAAATATTAAATATATTATACAACGGCTAATGATGGACATAATGTTGTACTCACCGTCAACGACATATTTTTGAATATGTTTTTTTTTAGGTTCCGAGCTCGCCCCACTCGGATCGACATTCGAGAATCTGACCCACCCAAAAAATGACCCAAAACCAATCAACAAAAAAATATTTTGAAATAACTCCTTTAATTTTTACCAAACTAGAGAGACCCTTAACCTTGAAATGATCAAGAATATTACAGTGGGATAAAACTCGATCAATATAATAATAAGTTCGGTGTATTGAATGAAGATAAACTACTATATTAGAAACACATTCTACTTAATAAGTTTCAAATTAAAAATATTTAGGTCAAATACGTCTCCATGATATAATCTTAACAAATGTTACTTAAATAACGATTATTATGGAGTATAAGTTTAGTTGTTTTTTTTGTATGTATAACCGCTGACGAATCACTTGTATAGATGCACCATATTAAACAAAAATGGTTTAGTCTCGCTAATATCACATGTTAGCCTACATAAATAAGGAATTCAAAAGTGTGTGTGTGTATATATATGTTTAAAAAATAGAGAGACCAAACGTAATAAAAAAGACTTTTGACCTATCTCCACACGAATAACCCCACCCGATACCCAAACTGAAAATCCTAATTTGAACTGCAACCCGAATTGACCTGAACGTTTTTATAGAAAATGTGTCGATATCAAAAAAAATTGAAAATAACAAACCCGAAAATGACCTGAACCCAAAATGACACGCCATAGACCTGAACCCAAAACCCACTATGTAGTAATTTCGAAAAAAAGAAGATCAATCTCGTCACCTTTATTCCATTCTTAACATATTATGATGTTGAAATACAACTAAATATAGTTACTTAGTCAACGAATTGATTCAAAAATCAGTTCCTCTATTCGGCTAGAACCATAAAATAGATTAAAAAATCTAACCAATTGATACCAAACGAACGACTTTCATTCGATTTCTTTGAAGTGTGGATAACATCACTTAAAAAGGTCTATAACATCATAAAAACTAATGCAATCGAACAATCAATATGGACATATTTATCTGTAAATATGTGTAGATATGGATGGTACATAAATATTTCAATGTGTCTATGTATAAGAATCATATTAACAGTAACCATAATTAGTCAATTAAGATCATAATTAGTATTAATATGTTAATAAAAAATTGTAATTAGTTAAATTTTTTTCAAAAAATTAATCAATGGTAATGTCAAATTAACGATACAAAGTACTTTGTAAAAAATTAGTAATTTGAAAATAACTTAGCTATCTCTCTTGTTTTAACATAAAATAATTACTTAATAATGTCTATTGAAAAATCTCTTAAAAATGGTCAATATGGACTTTAACAAAATTTAAATTTTGTTTAGATACTCCTGTGTATAATTTGTAATTTACGATAATAATACATGATAATGAATACAATTTTTCTAATATGTGCCCACTGGATACACGTTAACATGTTATTAAAACAAAATTCACAAGGATATTACCAGAATGACTAATACGGAGTAATAAAAGATGATAACTCAATTGTTGTAAGTTTTCTATGGTAGTGTCATTTGACAGTTGAATATGGTAAATGATTATTTTTTTCAATGTTTTAATGTAATATACTCCGTATGATTTGATGATACTCTTTATATAATTGGGGTTGATTTTCATTTTCTCCATTGAATATTATATCATGTCATAAGTACTACTCCCTCCGTATCTATATGTTCGTCCACTTTGTTTAATATATGAGTGGAGAATTATATTGAAAGTGGACGAACATATAGATAAGAAGGGGTATAATAGTGTTCAAAATTAATATTGTAAATAAATATTGGTTGATAGTTTGACATGTTAAATTCTGATTAAATTGTCATTAATATGGTAATGGAGTAATGGAATATTAATTATTTATGGCGTGGTTTGTATTGTTATGACACGTGACACTTGAAGGGGTTGATTGGTTTCTGCTTTAATATAATATATGATGAGGAATTGAGGAGTAATGACAACAAATGACCGAGACGGAAAGAGTAATTTTTTATTTCTGCCTACAAGGTTGGGGTGTTTCTAATTGTTCTTCATCTTTTTGTTTCATTGTAAATGGTACATTAACGTTAAGTTATCCTTGGGGTATGAGTTCTTAAGTAGCATGTAGATTGAAATATAGGATGATAAACTCTGTAGGGAGGAGTTAGGCTTGTGACTGTTGATTTGGGTACCATTATTGGCAGACAGCTTTTGTCGAAAGAGATTGGGAATTGTTTCATGGCCTAACCTGAGGAATAGTTTGCAGTCTGTATCGAGGACATTTTGTGATAGAAGAAGGTAGGTGAAGTAACTGGTCTCTCCCTCTTATTAATGCAGCATGAGTGGTGGTCTAATGGAAGAATCAAATCGCTCCTCTACAAAAATGTGATTGCAGCGGGTTTATTGGCATGTGCTAACATGGTTGGTGGGCTAGAAGCCACTGTAGGTTTCATAAGGTTGTCGTTCGGCCTTGCATCCTTATGGATAAGCTTAAAATTGAGATGCGAATTAGATTTCGACATTCGAGTATAATGGATGTTAAGAGTAAATATTTGAATATGGTAGATGCTATACTCAACTGAAGTGTAGGGTGTTTGAGTAAGGGTATGCTTGTGTATGTGTGTTGGTGAACAGAGGAAGTACTAAGCTATCGTAAAAAAACTATTTTGGCCCTACCTAGAATTTGGCCTGTTCGTACCTGCAAGCAAATGCTTGTCCGGATCAGTTTTACCCCAATTGTGATAATATTCTTTTATATTATTTTTGTCGAACACCAATTGTTAGCTTTATGCTGTCTAGATGATATCTCCAGTTACGGTTCACTGTTTTTTATATTAAAAAAAAGCCCCCAACGTGACTGGATCTGTTTCATTGTCTTTGAGAGAAAAATCTTTTGTTTTTTGAGATCACATATATGACAGTTTGAAAATCAGGTATAATACTAGTTCCACGAAATTATGACCCAGAACCTGACTTTCCATATGTAATTTTTCTGTCCATTATTTTCACACTGAACATATAAATTGAGTGTCTTAGATGCCTTTGGATAGCATCTTCAAAATGTGAATTGTTTTATTTGTAAATGCAGACATTTGGTGTCGGTGTGGACATGCTCAAAGCTATGTGCTGTGTGCTTTGTTGCCGGAGTTTTTGTAGGATACACTTTGAAGCGACGTGTCAGGCGCTGGGTATCTGGTCTTTTAAAGAGATTGAAGGATGACTGACTACTCTGTCAAATGTGGATGTACATTGTGTAGCCAAAACGAATCAAAGATGAAACAAGGGAACTGTATGTCTTTGAGAGGTATTGCGGTGACATGTTTCAGCATTAGCTTTTCACCTTAGAAACTGGTGTGAATGTAACTGTCATTTGGTGACATTCTTAGATCAGCTGCTTGTACAGTCACCGTGGATTCGAGTCACTGTTAATTTGGTGGTGCAAGTTTTCTTTTAGTAGATTAATTTGGTGGTGCAAGTCTTTTGCCACATTTGTACGTGATACATTTTCGAATGTGAAGAAAGCGATGCCATCGAAGTACTTTTAGACTCTCAATTGAGTCCGGAAGAGTTTCGTGCTTAGTTGAGTGAGGCCAGGGTCATCTTAGAGATAAGGGAGGCCCGGAGCGAAACTATAATATGAATCCCTTTTGCTATAAGCAATCGTATATCAAAATTTTATTAGTTAAACATGTTATCTCTAAATATTTTGTGCTAATTTTGAATGAAGTCAAAGTCTTCCGCAAACTGGATATCAGATTATAAAATGCCTAAAAATAAATTGAAGACGCCATATCATTAACAAAACAACCAAAGCATCATTAACAAAACACTTTGGTGGGATAATAAATGATAAACACAGATTATTGGGAGACGGTATTGAGAGATCACTCTTCAGTATCACATTAGGTTCTATTCGTACCCTTAAATGAAGTTTTATACCTGTTTTTATAAGAAGCGTACCCTCTTTATATTTGTATATTCTTTTATGTTAATCGTACCTACTTCTATTAGGTTTACTTCTGTTTGTACTTAGTCTCTCAGTAAAGTTAATGAGAGACCGTCTCTCATGAGACCTGTCGTTTCTCGTACAAACGTCTTTCTTTCTTAAAAAGTTGAAATATAAGATTACGGAATTAAAATAGTGGAAACTGTAAAATTTATTTTTAAAAAGAAATTTGTGAGATGGTAAATAAAACAGACGATAAATAATATTATGGGACAATAGTTATAATAAGGTTTTAAGTTTTTTATCATTCACAAAAACTCATATGAGACCGTCTCATGATAATTTATCGTGAGACCTTTCACTGGTTACTACAATATATGTTACTACACATATACTACATACTCCTACGTACCATACTACACTAATTGGAGCATCGAGAATAAAGACCCCGTATTTGGCGGAATCATTTTCTGGAATCATATTAAGGGCCAAATCAATATCGACCGAAATTTTTGTAAAAGGGGAAGGAGACGACTTTTCTAACACAGACAATATTATTGACCTGACGACCTCTAATTCTTAATAACGTTAATAACACTTTCGCTTCTCGTCGTCGGCGATTTACTTAAAATCGTCGACAATTTTATATAATTTACCTATTTTACCCTTTACCCCCTTTTCCTCCTTAACTAAACAAAACAAAAATTACTTTATAAGAAAAACGATCAACCCAACAAAATGAAACAAAAACAAAACAAAAACATCAAAACAAAACAAAACAAGTTACTACATCTCTATCCGATCAAAACAAAAACGATCAATCAGAAAACTCAACTTTTGAAGATTCCCCAAATTCTCAGGAATCATACCAGTCAAGTTATTTGAAGTCAAATCCAAATACTCCAGATTCCCACAATTAGAAATCTCAATTGGAATACCCCAGAAATCATGTTACTACTGAAATCAATGGAGTTCACCTAAGACAATCGAGCATCAAGCATCCACAATAATTTCCCGTCAATTGAAGTAAGTAATAACATAGACGTTGAAACACGAAGACTACGCCTGGGCATAGACTTTAAGACTCGAAGTCTACGCCTGGGCGTAGACTTTAAGATTCGAAGTCTAGGCAAATTGTTAACCGTGTTCCGAATTGTTTTCGGTATACGGCAAATTCAAATCAAAAGGTAAATTGTTAACCGTGTTCGATATTCCGGACAATTGTCAACGTTATTGAAAAAATCAAAATATAAGTGTTTCGATGTTATTCCGATGATGATTCGGTTAAATTTAAATATAATAGTGCTACTTTCGGACTTTGTAATTTCCTTAGGTTAAATAGTGGTAGGTTAAATAATAGTAATTACGTTAATTTAGTTAGTAAATCGTGATAATATAACAGTAGTTAGGTTAAATATAATTTAGTTAAGTTAGTTTAGATTTTGTTTAGTTAGTAATTAAACAGAGGGCGATTCGATCATTTACTATCACATTTGCCGACGATTTTAAGTAAATCGCCGACGACGATGAGTAGTCTCCCGTTAATAAATACTCCGTAATAGCAATTAAGGTAACCAACTTTTTTTCTAACAACATTTTTTATATATGAGTATATTATGTTACTAACTTAATAAATTGCTTAGTTAAATATTTGGACTTATATTTTTATGATTAAATTACTTATATATAAAAAATGTTATATGCTATTCAAATTTTGTTATATTTTAATTATGACTAAATTGGTGTGTTTGGGAACTCGAATTTGGATTTAAAATCCGGATTTGAAATATTTTAGGCGTTTGGCAATCTTGGGATTTGGATTTGAAATTGAGACCAAATCCAACCTAGTTGAAATTTGGCTATCTCAAATTCCTAGGGTATGGGTAGTCATTTCAATTCCGTCAATTATCGTTTTTTTATTTTTGCGCATAATCTTGTTAAAATACTTTTTTTTTTTGTTTTTTTTCCTGTTTTTGAAAATTTACGCTTTTCTGATGAAAAATTTTCAAAAATAAAAATAAAAATTGGTGACCTTGACTCGACTCCACCCGCCCGAATTCCAATTCCAAGGGTACCCAAACACCATTTTGGATTTGGATTTGGATTTGAAATCTAGAATTTCAAATACAAGAATTGAAATCATGAAATTTAAATCAATTCCGAGTATCCAAACACAACCTTAAGTATATATACAAAATATTACATGTTATGTACTCCGTATTTTGTTTATGACTAAATTTAATTTAACTAAATTATCACTTGTTTAATTTATTTGTCACCTTTACGTTTTTGTTTATATGAGAAACTGAGAAAATGAAAAGAACTTAAAATAATAAAATTTACTTATATCATTTTCATTGTATTTTATTTATTTATTTCTATTTATTAGTTAATTAACTATAATGATCGCTCTACTAATAGTTAACTATGGTCCGTAATTCATGACTAATAATATTATCAAATTAAGTTGACAGTAGTAGATGCTATTATCACTTACGTTAATATTTGTACCAAATTAAGTAAACCTACAAGGTGATTAATGTTAGATATAATGCAAAGTGGAATTGTTGACCATTCTTGCATAGTAAGAGCATCTCCCATTAGTAGCATATTAAACCTAATTTATTAGTATGGTTTTGAATGTCATTATGTTTAGAATAATGACAATTCATTTTTCATCATAAAGTGATTTTGGATACCTTTTGAGGGTAGTCTCATATGACTCTTACTATATAAGTATGAGAATAATAAGACATATGGGTATATACATCAAAGACTTCATCATCCAAATCTCTTGATAAATTCTGAGTGTACCATCGAGTTCCAACTCCTAATGGTTGAGTACACAATCTTTTAGGAGTGTTGTGTGACCTTGGGGGACGACGCCCATTCCGATTTGTACCGTAGTCGGGGCGATTTCGTTTCTCATTCAGTGACTTTCATACCACGACACAACAACGTGTATTTACTAATTATATATCGCCCCTATAGTGACCCTATATTTCCAACAATTGAGAAACGAAATCATGTCACTAGTATTGCGGTTGTGTTCATCACTAGTCATTGGAATTGTTTCAATTGGCTATCTTGTTTCGTCGGTAAGATTCATCTCGTTGAGGGTGAGACAATAGTTCGGTATTATGGCAATAACTCCGTCTCTAGACCTCTGATTGGGACGTGTAATATGGCGTTGGAAAGCTAAGAAGAAGGGCTACAACTCTTTAGTTGAAGTCGTGAGCTTATTCTGCCATTTACTCTTCGAAAAACGGGACACAATGTCGTGGTAGTATGCTGAAAGTTTTTGAAGGTTTATGAGTGGATGGTATTATCTTATTTTATTATCAATATTCATCCTTGAGAATGAGGTATGGTATCTATGAGTTTAGTTCTTGTTTTCTTGTGATTCATGATGATAAAATAATTACGTTTGGTAGATGAGTATCATTTATCGTCATTGATTGGAAGATAAATTATCTGATAAGAGTATGATGTTAATGTTGTTTCTGAACATATGTTGAATGTGTTAGTCTCAATATTTCATGATGGATGATGAATTTGCACACATGTTTGTATTAATATATAACTAAAAGATGAATGTTTTTCTGTGTTTATGGAGGATATTATATGCCTACGATCAAAATAATTAATGTGATTATTAATGGAGTAATAATTAATTATTAATGATTTTGTGCAAATTATGTTGTCTTGGGAGATACCATGTGGAGATTATAAGATCTTATGAGTAATGAGGCAATATTTGGATTTATTATATAGCCGTTATAAATTTATTATATAGCCGTTATAAATTTATCTCATGCACTTAATATATATGATATTGAATATTATTCATTAATCAATTTAAGAACATTATGTATGTTTTGCTTGAGAAAATTGAATATGCATAATATATGTTGGGATTATATATTAGTGAGATTTTTCGTATCCTTACTAATGTTTTGAAAAGACATGTGTGTACTTGTCTTGTAAATTATTTTGGATACATTTGGAAGAAGAATTTAACTTTACACTAGAGACGCATTAATGCTCACTTGAGTACAATAAGCTATATGTGGGGGTTAAATATTTTATTTTTATTGACATGCATAATCTTGATCAAGTATGTATTAAATAATTGGATGAATTATTTGATAAATTACTCTAAGAATAGATTATGGAATAGATAAATTGTCAGGCATAATTATTTGATAAAAGTTGGGATGATTAATGTATGAATAATTTGTATATTTTGTTTGAACGATTATGTTTGTCACTATTTCGTGGTGTGACAACATGTGGGGGAAGTCATTCAACTTATTAGATAAAATTATTCATGCATCAATTATTGAGTTGATATCTTATAATTTGTGAAGAGTATGTATATATCTAATTGTGGGGGAAAGTGATGATCGATAGCGTGTTTTATACATGAATAATGGAACCAAATGTTAGAGTTTTAATTTGTTGACTAAGTCAATAAATAATGGTTGTGTAAGGTCCATTTATTTATGTTGTACATTTGGCTTACACCACACTATATGAGATTATGATGATTGATTTTGTGTGAGTAAAAGATATATATTTTAATTTGTGGATTTGCAAAAAGAAAATATAAGTGAAACAATCATAGAGATCGTTGTTCTCTAATATAAGAATGATGATGTATATATGGTGCAATCTTGAGAATTGCAACATGTTGGATATTTATAAAGATGTTGGATCATAAGGTGAGAATGTGAGATGCATAATGATCATGAGTAAGTTTTCATCTTTATAATAATTTTATTATAAGTCTATTGAGAAGGCTATTATAATTTTATGTATTATGTATGCGTATTATTTTGCTCTTTTAACCTTACCGGAGTAATGCATGGTGATTGGGAGCTTAATATTTATTGCATTATTGTGGAGGCATCAATTGCTATGCAATGTTTGATGCTGATTTCAGCTTCATATTGCTAAAAATGATGTGTAGTGAATTACACACATGTATTATGCAGATTTGAGGGAGTTGCAATCATCAAATATAATTTGGTGTATTTGATAGAGGTTGAGCATATAGCTCTTAATGGTCTTATAGCCCAAATTTGGGTGGTCCTTGTGAGATGGACTTGATGAGATCACCGGAATGATAGAGGTTGAGCATATAGCTCTTAATGGTCTTATAGCCCAAATTTGGGTGGTCCTTGTGAGACGGACTTGATGAGATCACCGTAATAATAGAGGTTGAGATATTTCTCTTAATGAATCTATATCCCTATCTTTGGGTGGTCCTGTTGTGAAGGACTTGATGGATTCACCGTAGTGTTGAGAGGTTGAGCTTTAGAGCTCTTAATGATTCTATAGCTCATAAGTGAGTGAGTTATGTGGAGATATCCTTGATAGAATCACCTAAGTGAGTGTGAAGGGATGACCTCCTTCTATGAGAGATTGAGTTATCTTTCTAGAGCACTCATCAAAATCCCAAGGTTCATTTGGCCATAAATTTGTTGAATTGTATTGCGGAACTCGTGTGGAACTTAAGGTATGATATGTGTTGTGAGGGTAATTCAACCGAAGTTCAATAAGGAATTCAAATCGGAAGATATTCTCTTATTGTAAGTAAGTTGTTGACTCATTTCACTAATACGTTAATTCAAATCGAAAGATATTAACGTCTAAGTGTCAACCTTTTCATATACTCAGGATTTTTATTTTCGGTTTGCCATTTGCATTAGTGGGGGATTGTTAGATATAATGCAAAGTGAAATTGTTGACCATTCTTGCATAGTAAGAGCATCTCCCATTAGTAGCATATTAAACCTAATTTATTAGTATGGTTTTGAATGTCATTATGTTTAGAATAATGACAATTCATTTTCCATCATAAAGTGATTTTGGATACCTTTTGAGGGTAGTCTCATATGACTCTTACTATATAAGCATGAGAATAATAAGACATATGGGTATATACATCAAAGACTTCATCATCCAAATCTCTTGATAAATTCTGAGTGTACCATCGAGTTCCAACTCCTAATGGTTGAGTACACAATCTTTTAGGAGTGTTGTGTGACCTTGGGGGACGACGCCCATTCCGATTTGTACCGTAGTCGGGGCGATTTCGTTTCTCATTCAGTGGCTTTCATACCACGACACAACTACGTGTATTTACTAATTATATATCGCCCCTATAGTGACCCTATATTTCCAACAATTAATAACCTGCATTATGTTTGTACCGATCACTTTAGATATTCAATTATTTGACTACATTAATATTTGATTATTTGACTACATTATGTGTATTTATTTGTATTTTATATAATTGTAATTTTGGTCATACTTTTAATTTTCTCTAATACTTTTACATTTCTTTATATATTATAATAATAGAGCAAATTAGTAACCTATAAAATATCTTATTTTAACAATACTTCACTTATTATTTTTATATAGGTAGAAATTTATAAATTACATTTTCTAAAATAAATGGATTTATTTTATTCCGAAATTTTTACACGACATTCATAAATATTAAAAAATGATTTTACGTCAAATTTTGTAAATCGACTAAGTATGACTTAAATTATATTTTTCAGAAACTATAAATTTTAAAATAATATTTTATTATACCTTAATTTTTACTTTATAAAACTTCATTTAAAGATATTACTATTTTAAAATAAGTTATACGATATTTGGGATATAATGTTTCGGGTGACACTTGAGGATTAAAGTATAATGTTGTCACACTGAAAGTAAGTATTGGAAGATTTGATTGTTTCAAATGAGTCCGACCAATTATTAAAGGTCACCAAATAAAATACTACTTGTTCACGGGTGACTTTTATATAAAGTTTACGATGCGAGTCTGGAACGAATAGCTTGTGTTAGATTCTACCATATGTGGTGTTTCGACTGCACTTGTAATGAAAAGCAGACTCGGAGGCTGCGGTCCGAGAGTCGACCTAGTGTTTAAGGTAGTCGTCCTACGGCAGTGAGAGCTGCGGTTCAAGAGTCTGCGTAGGGTATGTGCGCATGTATAGACAAGTACTTGATCAGTATTACCACATAGGTAGCGGGGGGCAGAACATGATTCTGAAAACTGCGAGTTCCCTCTTGTGGATGCAGAGAATGTAATCATCAACTTTCATTTCGCCTAGAACCCCGTTTGCATAAACGTATAATATAATTGAAGTTCGGGCCCAATTGAGCCTTATGGGTGAGATGTAAACCTCATAAGATCGGTTCGGTCTACGAGTCGGTATTACGTTTACTTTTATTGGTGAGATGCAAGCCAATAGGGTGTAGCAGTGATACTAGGAGCCACGACTCGTGTGTATATCTGTTTACGTGAAAATAAATTCTTTTAAAATCAAATGGCTGTCAATGTCCCATCTTCTAAACTTTATCATTATCATCACCTCACAGGTTGGTTAATTGAATTAAAGGAAAGTATTTGTTAAGTGATATCCTTTAATATTTTTATAAGCATATTGTTGGTTATTCACATGTTGTCTTATGTGTATGAGGTGATGTTAGATGAACGGTTTGGTTGCTAAAAGATCATCATGCTATGCTCAACCGGGTGAAAAAAAAAACGAAACTCGGTTCGGCTAGCCATAATGGATATGAGTGACTTTTGCTTAAGTGAAATGAGAATTGATTTCTTGGGGGCAGATTTGGTTTATATAAGGAATCAAAGGGGAATGACTCGAAAAAGGCAACTTGTACCATAACTACAACAAAGGCGGGTGCTGAGTTAATTGGGGTCCTTCGATTGAAACCCTAACCCTAACCGTTAGCCCTAGCCGCCTCACGCATACCCTATATAGCCTATTTATGTTTTCCTTATTCCTACTATATTTGTCATGCCTAAAACCTATCTATCTTGTAATTATTTATATTCGAGCATGTAATAATGAATAGTATTTTTTCTCGTTATTAGTTGAATGAACATGTTTTATGATTTAATTAATTGCTTATCTTGTTATTATTCCAGTTGATCGATGCTTGCTTTTCGATGATGTCAAGAGGGGGAAGATAGTAGACCTAGACTGCCTAAGCTTTCTCCTTGTCAAGATCCTAATTCTAATGTTGTCCTTTTGAACCATAAGTTAGTCTTGATTATCTAAGAGTGAAAGATGATTGTTATGGTAACGACCACCCACAGTTTTTACACGAACGACGTAACCCTCCTCGTTGAAACAATGTTTTATTACCATAGACCCGATTTTACATTGTTCGAGTATTTTAGTGATGGGGAACTATTTACTTAGACACATATTAGTAACATCTATAGAAAGACTTGTCATCAACAAAGGGGGAAATTTGTTAGACCTAGCCCGATTTAGAATATTTTTAAATAATGAATGTTTTGATGATACTCCGTACCAAATTATTATAACAATGAATATGCATATGCGTGTAATCGTTTGCTAAGTATGTAGCTTTCATCGAAAGAATGATGTCAAGAGCCTTGTCAAAGCAAGATCGAGTGTTGAACGAGAGATGCAATCTTAAGAGTAGAAAGAAGACTAAAGAGTAGATCAAAGATCAAAGATTGAAGAGAAGAGAAGACTAGATAGAGTCTTAGTGTAGACACCCACATTTTGACCGCCAGGTGTCTATAGCAGCTTCCGACAAACACCCGATGATGATCGGACGCAAACGTGCTTTAAATACTCAGAAACGGGCTCAAAATCATTGGCATTTGGCTTGGGCTCATTATGGAGTACATATCTCGCAAAACCAACCTCAAAATCAGGCCCAGTGGGTCGTTTCGAGTCAAATAAGACTAATTTGGGTCGATTCCGACACCAGGGGTAAAACCGTCTTTTAGTGACCGAGTCAAAACCCGGTCAAAGATATTCCCGAGGCACGTGAGTCAGCCGTGACACCTCACACGGCTGATTCATACTCCAATCCTACGAAAAATCAGCTTCACAAAATATTAAACAAATCCGTTTAAGGATAGAATTCGATCTCAAGTAGGAATTCTATCCGAAAACCGTATCAAACACCCGACCGAGTGCAAATACTCGGCCGAGATGCACAACCAGCCGGTTTCCCTTGCTTCTTGGACAAGCAAGCGGAATTCTCATGCCTTTCAGCTTCTTACGTTTCCTATCCTAAGCGGTAGTTCAAACCCGAAGCACCTCTTCTAGCCAAGGTCGGGAATTTCCTATAAATAGGCCCCTTGCACAACTCAAAAATTTTCATTCATCATCATCGATAAGACACACATAAAATTATCAACCATCAATTATCACTCATAATTATTCATATACACACACATCAATTACACACACTTAGCATCGAGAAAACCGATATTATTCCCGAAGGAAACCGGCCCCAATATCCGACACCCTTCATACGTCTCACGTCCAAACCGAGCCACCGTAACTCACCGACATCCACTCGACGCTCTTGTGTCCAAGCCACGTCCCAACGAGCCCCGATCCGAGTAAACAGAAGCATGTAGGTTGAGGGTGCACCAAACCCGATTTCTCTTTCTCCTTCTCTTCTCCTTCTCGTCGTTTTTTATTACGGGTCTCGTGTCGGTCCTTTTTTTACGGGTCGCTCGTGACTTTTTTATTTTATTAAAAAACTACTTTCATATATCAAACATTCTTACAATATGATATCAACTCTATAGTTGAATATCGTATTAAAAGAATTAAATTAAATCTCGACGACGTTAAAAATCGTTACATCTTTTTTCGTTCAAACCTTTTTTACAAAACTTTTTTATTCATTCCGAATATTCGATATCGATTTCATAATCGAATATCGGGTACGACGAATATCGAAAACATAAAATCGAGTATAAATTAATTCATATTTTGTACGCGATTTATCAAAATTAGCAATTTCGAACAAAAACCGAAACCGGGACAGACCCGCACGCGAGTCGCGCCCCACCCAGGCGACTCGCGCACGGGCCTGAAACCCGCGCTCCTTTTTTTAGCTTCTTCGTTCATTTTTTTATTATTTATTCTACGAAACGATTTCTAAAATTTATATCTTTTCTAAAACTATTCGGAGTATTTGATATTGATTTCGTAGTCAATTATCGAATATAACGAATATCGAAAATATTAGATCGAGTACGAATTGTGCAATATTCGTACGCGGTTTAATAAAAGCATCAAATAAACCGCTTTCGAAATCAGCCTGTCACGCGACCCGCCGGCATCCCGGGCGAGCCGCGCGGCCGGCTGTCACACGATACGCCTTTTCTTTTTTTTTTCTTTTTTTCGAGCTTCGTTTTTTATACAAAACAGCGTCTTTTAACGATATTTTTCAGATTTCGACTAATATTTTCTCGATCTCGTATATTTATTATTTTTGCTATATTATTTTTCACAAATCGATACTAACTCGTTTGTTCATCTTTTGTAGCAAATTAATATCTTTTTCATCATTTGTTTTATTATACTAAAACGAATCTCACATGCTAAATTCAACTTTGACGTTAATTTTTCATGCATTAAATCGACTTAGCAACCCATTCAAGTCCTCGCATGTTTAGGAAAACAATGTTTGCATATCATTCATCGCATTACTAACGCGCGTATTAAAAAATCATTCGATATCCTAGTAGAGGCCGCTAATGTGCGGGCGGGGTTGGGTGTTCTTAGTGAACTTCCCAACACGTACCCTCACCCCTTACTCAGAACCGTGGTTTCCGGATGTCCGAAACCATTGGCAACGAGAGTCATTCAATATACGGTTAACCGATCAAGTCGGCATCGGTATCGAACTGCAAAGGGACGAGCCCAATAAACTCTGACATCGGAAATGGACCGTATTTTGTATACGGCCCACTACGACATAGAGTGGGCTCGAACGGTTCCGAATAACCATAAAAATCGGTGGCGACTCCAACTTCGATTTAAATTTCAATTTGACCATCTCATATGGAGATTCATTCGCCTCCCCAAACCCGCACGTGGCCGCGTCGGGGTGGACCTATGTCATGTCCACAATTTGGCGACTCCTCTGGGGATTAGCTGAAACGTTACTGACCTTCAGCATTCTCAGGGTGAGACTCGAATAGAAAGCGTTTGACTAGTATAATACGTGTTTTAGTTTTACGGTTCATGCATAACATCATATTTTCCCGGGCCGGTACTGGTGACCGACGTCCCACTATACTATCGATGTAATCCAAATTGGAAATGTCGAAGGTGTCCATTAGCCGATTCGTATGGGTTTTACGACATGTTCTAAGCTCAACTCGACTTAGGAAGTCCGCCCCGATTCTCGATAGGCTGTGTACACTGGTATAGACCCTTTCAGACTGACCGAGACTTAGAATTAGAGCATACATGGCGTCGTTATACTGCTTCCATGACTACGTGCTACCTGATTTACAAGTCGTTTTTCAAAAACCGTCATTTTCAAAATAGCATCCTTTTCAAAATATCCAATTTCAAAACCCGGGACATATACCGAATTTAGGATCCACGATTTTACTCAAAATAGCCTATTTTTAGCCGGTATTATACCCATTTCAAAACTCGAAAATATTTTCGAACTTTCAAAACCCTCCCCGGTCCGCCTTTCCGTTTTCTTTTTCGAAAAAAAAGGGGCTGGGCTCCTATCTCCGATTTTACTCGGGCTTTCAAAAATCATATTTCAAAACCTTCCTCTTCTTAGGACTTCCCGTATTTAGTAGTGTCGGGTCATGTCGTAAGTCGTCAAGGTCTCTAGCGTCGAAACTCCGTCGATCTTATATCACGGATTTCCTCCCTATCCCAGTCCGCCTTATTAGACTAAGGCAAGGCCCACCTACGTAGGACATACTCCTACAAGGGTCGGCCCGTCTACACAATCGAGTCTAGAAGTCTGGGGAATGTCTCACGTGAACCTTCTTCCGAACAGGGCCCGGCCCACACAGCTGGATCCTGAAGGAGGCCCACCTCTCACAAGTCATCCGTCTAGATGTCTTTTCCGAGTCGTTTCCTCTCTAGTTTCCCTTTTCCTTGCTCGGGATGTACTTTAGTTCTATGATTTGGGCTAGTCGCTGATTACGTGGTGTTCTTACAGACAGGCCACCTCACACCCGAACCATGACTAAGGACTCTATTGATCAACTGAACGCCTCATTGGCCAAGATCCAAGAACAACTCGACCAAATCAGGGGCGACCAGATCGCCATTGTTACTCGGGTTAGCGCCATAGAGCAGGACAGGCCGAGGGATGAAGATGAAACTCATGGGCCTTTAGCCGAATTGACTAGCGCAGTTCTCAAGCTACAAGAGAAGGTCCACTTGTCGACCCACAACTCGATTCACACGGAGAATGCTCGGACTTACGCGCCTCTAACCAACGAACTGCCCGCCAATCTCAACCTGACGGGCCTCCCAATGTTCGACGGAACTGAAGACCCGGTATTACATATCCGGGCTTTCAAGGAATTTATGGCCCTTAAGGGGGTTAAGTCAAACATGTTCAAACATTTGTTTGCCTCCTCGCTCGAGAAGCACCCGAAAGCCTGGTACTACAGGCTTGACTCCAAGAAATACAAAACTTGCACTACTACAAAACATCAAATAGACAACTCCTAATAGACATCAGATATTCTTATCAACCGATGTATAATATATAGACAACTGTTGTTTTTGCTAAACATTTGTCTTTATAGGCATATAGACAACCGAACTTTATAAAAACAGTTGTCTATATATTAGACAACTGTTTTTATAAAACTCAGTTGTCTATTCTAATTTTCAGGACCACTAAAAATTGGTTGTTACTACCCAACCCATATCACTTTCTCAAATATTTTTTTAAGTAATATAATAATAAATGTAATTCAACCCATATCACTTACTGTAAAGGTACCTTCCGATTTCCGTCATTCCGTTCCTCCGTTTCATTTGATGTCGAGTTTTTTCCGTTTCATTTGATTTATTACGGTTTTTTTTTGTTTGTTTTTTCCTTCCTTCCTTCTGGATGGGGGTACGTAGTCAGTAATAAAATACTCCGCACTCGGTATTTGGTATGTATGTATGTATGTATGTAAAGACAGAGATTGGTGGGGAAGTGAAGTGCAAGTGCAAGTTCAAAACAGAATGAAGGTGGTATGTACTGTATCTTTGCAGAAACACGCACTCTCATCACCAAATCCGAGTATGAATCAATATCTGTATGTCACAATACTCATTTATTACTCCTTATTAAAGAGTAGAATAATTTACGACGGGTTATTATTAATTTATTATTTTACGTGGTATCCTGTGTTTTTTCTTTATTAGTATGTTTTTGGTCAAAATAATTTTGAGTCAGAATAATTTATGGATACGGGTTCTGAAAATGACAATATTTTCACATAATTCATTGTCTTTCCCCAAGCTCTTCAATTCGAGATTTTTTTTTTATCGATTTTGATACTTTTACCAAGAGTTACAAATACTTTTAAACAAATAAATTATGACCGGCGACGATAACTCTTTTTTCCGAATTTCGAAAGTGATTAATAATAAGTTGTATATGATCACCATGATCCTAAATTCCTCATTAAGTTATCGTACTTATCGACCAAACAATTACTCGACTCGACTCGTCATTAAATTATCGACCCAAAAATTCATCGAGTCAAGTTCAAATCATTCACGAGCTGTCTCATATCATTATCAGTTTATGACACATAATTACTCGACTTAATTATCGTACTTATCGACCCAATAATTACTCGACTTAATTATCGTACTTATCGACCCAATAATTACTCGACTTAATTATCGTACTTATCGACCCAATAATTACTCGACTTAATTATCGTACTTATCGACCCAATAATTACTCGACTTAATTCATTAATTAATCGACACAAAATTTAATCGAGTCAAGTTCAAAATTTAATCGGAACGAACGAGCTGTCTCGATCTTGAAATGCGTTAATTAAGTTTTCCAGGCAATCATCTCGCCAAACTCCCGCTCAACTTACTCTAATCATCCCGCTCAACTCCCGCAGCATCGCATGAACCCTAATTTGTTTCCAGATCCCCAATTTTTTCCAGATCCCCAATTCATCTAATAATCCCCAATTCTTGATGCAATTGATTTATTTATTTATTTTCCGATAATTAATCGATAACTTGCAGGACCTAATTCACGCCATTTTCAAGCTCGTATGGCGTCGAAAAGCCTACGGTTCTCTCCTCTCCCGTTTTTCAATTCAAGTATTTTAATCATATTATGCTTTTTCTTGCAATTGTTTGATTTCTTACGGTTTAATCGATGCAGAAAGAGAGAGAAACGAAGCAATTGATACCGTGGATGTCGAGGTAGATTTTTGTCTCTTGTAAAATTGAATTAGGTTTTTTTTTTGAATAAATTGTTTGATTTCGAAATTTGTATGAGCACCAGGTGAATAATTATCATTTTGACATTTCGTTAGTGAATATTGATGAAATTTGTTGAGGATAGCTATGGCTAATTCGTGTGTACATGTAATAGTTGCTAGGTTACAACTCGAAGCGTTTCTTGTACGATTTGTGTATGTAATAGTTGCTAGGTTGTGACTATTTCGTGTTATAGTATCAGTTGGTAGCTGTTGAAGCTGTATTTTGATTTTTGATGTTTGTGTTATAAGTTCTGTAATCTTCGATAATTCATTTCGTTTCAAGTTAATTAATTGGCCGTTTCTTTGGGTTTTGTAGTGAAACTGAACTAAGTTTATTTGTTGATAGATGTTGGAGCTGCATTTTGATGCTTTTGTTACTAGTCCTCTAACCTTTGATACTTTAATCGTCGAGGAGAACTTATTCTATCTGTGGATAGCTGTTGGAGCTGCATTTTGATATTTATGTTATGAGTCCTATAACTTTTGATAACTCGTTTTTGTTCAAAATTAATTTGCGATTTCTTTGATTTTATCGTCAAATAGAACTATTTTAGCTCATTAGCTTCTATATCATATAGGTGTATAAGTTTTGTTGCATCTATGACAAAAATTACTTCTATAGCATATCGTCAAACAGAACTATTTGGTTGAACTTTTTTGGATAGAATAGTAAGATTTGGAAATGAAGGAAGTATCATTTTGAGACCATGATTCAGTTGTTTTTTTTTTTTACGATTTTATGAAGTTTAGGTGGAGGCATTCTGGTATAGTGATCTATGTTTACACACTTCAGTAGTAATTTGCGCAGCTTTGCATGACTGTAGTAGCAATTAGCTCATTTTGCATGATGATAATGCTGTTAGGAGTCCTTTTCCACATTGTACTAAAGTAAAGATTGCACTTTGTTATTCAATGTATTTGACTGTTTTTGTTCATTGTGCAAATAATGAATATGCTTACACTCCGAAGGTATCTGTAATCTTATACTCGTGTATTTATGTGTGCTTCACCAAAATCGTTTGCAAAGAAATACTCGTAGTACATATACTGCACATTACAGGCTGAAGTTCACGTACCTACAATTTTACCTGTCTCAGGGTGGAGCTGGGACATTAAAAAAAGTCCGCCCAACATCTGGTACACACCTGTGATTTCGTTTATCAACATTTTGATGCTGTGGATGGAATTTTTTTCTCCCTATTTGAAAAGTAGAAACTTGTGCATTTTTTCTCTGTATGTGGTGTCTGTCTTTGCTTGTAACGTTGTACTTGTGACATAATGAAGTTACTTAGCGGTAAAGAGGTTGTCAGATGGCCAGTTTACCTTTCAGACTTGTTGCTGCATTTAGTACTCGGGAGCGAATACATTTTGGTCCCATTGAACTTGATCTCATTATTCAAACTGACTGGTCCAACCGTCAGATGACATCTTCCTTGACCTTTAGAATTGGATTTCTAGCTGTCTTCCCATTATCTTGAAACAATATCACTGCTACAGACGCAGTTCTACATGTCGATTTACCTCCATATATATGTGCACATAAGAATCTATAATGGCGATCATAGAACAATTTTTCTATGCCAAATAGGATTAAGGCTGCATACATATCCTGCTTACCCCACTATTGCGTAAAGCCTTTGCAATACTGGGGTAACGATTGTTGCAAAACTGCTGCCCTGTTGTGGCTGTATGCACGTCGGTGTATCTACCATTGATAACAATGCAGTCCTGATTTATGAATGCTGCAAGAATTGCACACACAGTTTCTTTCATCGTGAAGTCAGTTCTTCATTAGAATACTTGTCTTATATATATGTGATCGATTGTGCTGATTTGTTAGTATGTTACGACTTTCGTCTTAACTAGTGGATTCAAGTACAGTCCTGCACTTGATCTTAATTTCTTTTTGATATATTGCTACAGCCAATTCAACTGCTGTAAAAGTGAGTTGTGAACTCCTCAGAGTTTTCATCACAGGTTCTCATAGCTCGGACTATTTTTAGTTACTGTCATTTTAACTTATTGCATTCAAAATATATCCTTTTGAACCATTTTGTTCAAGCAGAAGCAATTCAAAGGGCAGCTACCGTTGCTGAAGCAGAGGGTCTTACTCACATTGAGGTGTTTAACTCATTTGGAAAGAATTCAAAACCCAAAACGTTTGCCTTGTCATTTGTACGACTCTTACACTTTGTTATACTTGTTGCAATGTAGTCGGCGGCTCCTCATGCTCGGAAAACAGAGTGCGGTTATTACGTGATGAGATACATGATCGAAATTATCACTCGTTCTGATTTGAAGAGAACCGTCAATGAGGTAAGACTTGGGTTTTCACACATTCTCTTGTTTCAATCATTTGTTTTTGCACATAATTGAAACAAAATAATTAGTTCATTTATATTATTGATTTTGTAGCATTTCAACAATATGATGCCATATTCTCAAGAAGATATTGACGAGGTTCGTGGATTATGGGCGGATTATTTTCTTAATAATTAGTCGTATATGATGCATCGGATTACCTTATGCGGACAAGGTGTTAGTTGGATTATGGTTTAGTACTTTTGGACATGGATAATGATTTTACGTGTACCTTTTGGATTTTGGATGTTGGATAATGATTTTATGTATCTTTTGGATGTTGGATTTTATAAAAATGTAACTTCTTTTGTTCAATTATTCGTTATGGTATTCCTTTTTTATGGTTTGTTAATATGTACGTATTTAAGAATTATTAAAATAAAAATAAAATATGTATACGTATACGTATATAAGAAAATATCTGTATATACGTATTTCAGAAAATAGTTGCCTATTATGTATATAGACAACTGTTGTTCTAGAAAAACAGTTGTCTATATACGTAATAGACAACTGTTGTTTTACAAAAACAGTTGTTTATTAACATATAGACAACTGTTGTAAAACAGATGTCTATGCTTAGACTAATATACAACTCCAAACTACTCAACTGTTGTAAGTCAGTTGTCTATGGCAAAAAAAACAGTTGTCTATTTGATGTTTTGTAGTAGTGTTGGGATGATGTCACAACGGAGTTCGCCCGAAACTATGCGGACAATACTGAGATCCAGACGACCATGCGTACTCTGGAGGTCATGGCCCAAGAGCCAAAGGAGGGTTTCACCAAATACCTTCAAAGGTGGAGGGCCGAAAGTGTCAAGCTGGTCGACAAGCCCAGCGAAAAGGTACTAGTGGAGGCCTTTGTGAAAAATCTCCTCCCATCTTACCGGATCCATCTCTGGTACGCTATCATACCCAATTTCGCCACCTTAACCGAGATGGGTACAAGAATCGATGACGATTTAAGGTTAGAGAGCCTTACTAAGGCCTCTACAAAGGGCTATCAAGGAGCCAGCTCATCTTCAGGCAAGCCCGCAACTACAAGTGCGGCCCGAAGCATCTTCGACGAGGTTAATTTGCTAGACACCTCAACCAAAAAGAATACTCCAGCCCGAGTATTCACTGACATAGGGACTACTTATGCCGACGCCTTACAAAGGCTATCCTCTAAGGGCCTGATCCAGCCAATAGGCCCAATGCCGGAGGTTCCTGTCGAAAAACGCTCCAAAAGCTACAACGCTCAGGCCTATTGCCACTATCACCAAGGCAATGGGCATGACACCGAAAAATGCTGGAAGTTAAAACATCTCATCCAAGATCTGATCGAGAGTGGGAAGATACCGCTACCCAGCGATAAGCCCAGTAAAAAAAACAACCCTCTTGCTACTCACGCCATTTTTACTAGAGAAATAGTCGATTGCACTCATCTCAATTCCCCTTTCATTCCCCAAATCAACGGGATATGGAATGACGATGAAGACGATGTTTACCTGGCTAAGGGGGAGACTGTCCCCATCACTGTCGAAGAGATCCGAAAGGCCAAAACCAAGACCTTGGCCGGTGCCCATGTCATCACGGTCGGCCCTTCGGCCCCACAATCCATCACTGAACCCGCCAAGACGGACTCTATACTTGAAGAACCAGACACCGACACGGCCCTAGTCAAGCAACTGAAGAGGGTCCGAATCGATCTTACCATATGGCAGCTTCTGGTTAGTTCTCAAGAGCATCGGGCAGCACTTACTAAGGCTCTCGATGAAATCAAGGTAGACTCACTGGTTACTCCCACTGAAATGGTAGCCACTATTCTGCCTCATCTCAAGAGCAAGTCCAAAGGAGAAGGCCCACTTATCACCTTCTCTGAGTCCGATCTGCCACCATTTGGGGCCACCCACAACCTGGCCCTATATATCACGATGATTTGTCGGGGCAAGTATCTACCCATGACTCTAATTGATGACGAGTCAGCTGTGAACGTCCTCCCTTTAAGGACTGCTAAGGCTCTCGGCATTACCGAGGCTGACTACCTTCCTACCTCGCAAACTATCCAGGCTTTCGATGGAAGCCCAAAATCAGTTGTTGGGGCCGTCAAACTGACCATCATAACCGGCCTAATTGAAAAAGAACTAGAATTCCAAGTGATCGATGTCACCTCATCGTTCAATCTGCTACTTGGAAGACCCTGGATCCACGCGGTCAAAGCCGTGTCCTCCACTCTCCACAGGAAGGTCAAGCTACCTTTGCAAGACGGGGTCATCACCCTCGAAGCTACCCCCATAGCCGTGTCAAGCTGCAACACGGCTGGCTCAATCGACCCACGAGGCTTCAATTTTGTGGGAATGATCGATGAAGAGTATCTCTTCAGGCCCTATTTCACCACCAGCATCGACACAATGTTGCAAAATCTGGGCTACCTGCCAGGGGCTACTTCAAGGCCCGGTCTCCCGGCTGGCAAAGTCATCGACGTCTTAAGCAATGAGGACGCAAAATTCGGTTTAGGGTATGCCTTAACACCGAAAAATGTGGTCCAGGCCGGCATCCAAAAGGCCTGCAATATTCTCAAGGGTACCTACTTGGACCCGTACAGCCCAAAACTGAACGATTACTTTGTCACTCCGGTATTCGGAGCTGTCCAGACGGGTCTCTATCAGCCCACTATAACCTATCCTGAGGTCAATTTCATCCCAGATGATATCTTTGCTCTCATCCAGGCCGAATCGAAAGAAGATTCAAACCATGCCGAGCCCATGCTGGGGCTCTTGTTCGGGGACAGCAAGATAATCCCGACCCCTAAGGAGGAATTAGTCAACCTGATCCTCCATAGCAGCAAGTTCGATCCAACCAAGCTGATCTCTGAAGTAGGTGCTGACACTGGAAAAAGGGCTTGGAGGAAGATGATCAAGTGGACCGACAGTGAGGGTCGAGTCTACAAGCTCAGTACCGGCGAAGGTGACATGCAAGGCGACGAGTCTGAATCCGAATCCGAGTCAGAGTCAGAGTCGGAGTCTGAGTCTAGGTCTAGAAGGTCCAGTACTAGGGTCGAGTCTGTAACCCTTTTTCCTTTAGCCGCACCTCAGGGAGCCTCGGAGTCTGTCCCGAGAGCACTCCCTATACCGCCTCTGACCAGCGATCAGATGGCTGCTCTCTTTGAGCTATTTTCGAAACTCTCTATCAATAATAACGATAACCGTTCTGCTTACGACTTGTCTTATTTTCAAAATATTTTCAAAAATTTTTTATTTGCGATGACATTGAGAAACCCGACGAACAGGTGCCACTACCTCCGCATCTAGTCGAACAGCTCGAGCAAAGGGAATCCCGAGATCCGGTCATTGAAGAAACTGACTCCATCAATGTAGGAACCCCTTTAGAGCCTCAGATGCTTAAATTAGGTTTATCCCTAGACCCCGAGGAGAAACAACAATTCACAGATCTCCTCCATGAATTCAAAGACGTCTTCGCATGGTCCTACAAGGACATGCCGGGAATAGACCGGGAGATAGCCGAACACCGTATACCCATCAAAGACGGGTGTAAGCCGGTAAAGCAAAAACTCCGAAGAATGAGGCCCGAATGGTCTCTCAAAGTCAAAGAAGAAGTCGACAAACAATTCAAAGCGGGCTTTATCCAAGTGCTGAATATCCAGACTGGGTTGCAAATATCGTACCGGTACCCAAGAAAGACGGAAAAGTACGAGTTTGTGTAGATTTTCGGGACCTTAATAAGGCCAGCCCGAAAGACGATTTTCCGTTGCCACACGTCGATATACTGGTGGACAACACGGCCGACCATGCCCTTCTATCCTTTATGGACGGGTATGCCGGATACAATCAGATCAAAATGGCAAAAGAAGACATGAGTAAGACCACCTTCACTACACCTTGGGGGACTTACTGTTACATTGTTATGCCATTTGGGCTTATCAATGCCGGTGCCACTTATCAACGGACCGCCACTACCTTACTGCATGACATGATGCATAAGGAAGTAGAGGTCTACGTGGACGATATGATCGTTAAGTCCAAAGAACGAAGCGGGCATATTCCGGCCCTTAGAAAGTTCTTCACCCGACTACGCAAGTACAACATGAGGTTAAACCCTCAAAAATGCAGTTTCGGGGTAACATCGGGCAAATTACTGGGCCATATCGTCAGCCAGCGCGGCATCGAGGTTGACCCAGCCAAAATCAAGGCCATTACCGAGATGCGGCCGCCTAAAACCGAAAAGGAGATTAGGGGGTTTCTCGGGAAAGTCCAATATATCAGCAGGTTCATTTCGAAGCTAACCATGGTATGTGAGCCCATTTTCAAAAAAACTGAAGATAGGAGAACGGGTACTGTGGGACGACAAATGTCAAGCAACATTCGATAAGATCAAAGAGATTATGTCATCTCCGCCGGTATTAATGCCACCTCAGCACGGTCTGCCTTTGTCGTTATATTTGACAACGACCGAGACAGCCATGGGGGCTATGCTAGCCTAGACAGTCGACTCAGAAGAACGAGCTATTTACTACATCAGTAAAAAGTTCCTAGAGTACGAATGCAAATATACGATGCTTGAAAAGACGTGCCTAGCTCTAGTTTGGGCCACTAAAAAGCTCCGACATTATATGCTTAGCCACGAGGTGCACGTACTATCAAGAATGGGTCCAATCAAGTATCTTTTCGAGAAGCCCATCCTCAATGGCAGGATATCTAGATGGACTTTAATGCTAGCTGAGTTCGACCTCAAGTTCGTACCGTTAAAAGCCATCAAAGGCCGAGTAGTAGCCGAGTTCCTCGCCGATAGTCCGGTATCTGAAGAGGGACATACCGATACTTGGGCCTTCCCTGACGAAGATATATTCCATACCGACACGGAGACATGGGATCTATATTTTGACGGGGCATCCAACTTTCGAGGATTTGGTGTCGGGATTTTACTAATCTCGCCACAAGGAGAGCACACCCCGTTATCCATCAAGTTAGATTTCGACGTGACTAATAATGCAGCCGAATACGAAGCATGCATTCACGGGTTTCAAACCGCCGCTGATTTAGGAGTAGCAAACCTCCGGGTCCACGGTGACTCATCATTAGTCATTAATCAAGCACTCCAGAAATGGAAAATTCGGAACGCAAATCTCGTAGCTTACCAAGCGCGAGTAAGGGTTCTCGAAAAACAGTTCCAAAAAGTGGAGTACATTTATCTACCCCGGGAAGAAAACCATTTTGCAGATGCACTATCCAAATTAGCATCTTTACTGAATATCCCGGAACATCTGACCAGCATGCCGATATGTGTCGAAAGACGATCCGAGCCGGCATATATAAACGCTATCCAAGACATCGAAATAACTGACCCAGAACCTTGGTACCAGGCTATTCTAACCTACTTGACGTCGGGAGAATATCCTCCGAAATCTGAAAACCGGGCCAAGAAAGCCCTACGAAGATGGGCCACTCAGTTCATCCGCACGGACGATGGACAGTTGTACAAAAAGACGGCACATGGGGCTTTGCTCCTATGCATCGACAAAACGCAGGCCGAAAAGGTCATGGCAGAGGTACACGATGGCGAGAACGGTCCGCATATGGACGCCCATATGTTAGCTCGAAAAATCGCAAGACTCGGGTACTATTGGAATAGCATGGAGACCGACTGCCAGTTATACGTCAAGCACTGTCATAACTGTCAGATTTTCGGCAACGTTCAGCATATGCCGTCATCCCTGTTATATACTATGACATCACCATGGCCATTCTCAACATGGGGGATTGATATAATCGGAAAGGTGAACCCTTCCAGGACGGGAGGTCACTGCTTCATTCTGGTGGCTATTGACTATTTTACCAAATGGGTCGAAGCCGAGTCATATCGTGTCTTGAACGCCAAGCACATTGCAAAAGTTATCCAAGATAAAATTATATGCCGATACGGGATCCCGCACGAATTCATTAGTGATCACGGGACCCATTTCCAAGCCGAAACCGCTACTTTGCTAGCGAAATATAAGATTCAAAGGCATACATTTTCGCCTTACCGTCCCCAAACCAATGGAGCGGTAGAGGCACCAAATAAAACAATTGTCACCATACTTAAAAAGATGGCAGATAATTACCGGGATTGGCCCGACAAAATCCCTTTTGCCTTATGGGGGTACCGGACCTCGATCCGCACCGCAACCGGAGCAACTCCGTACTATCTGACATATGGGATGGAGGCGGTCCAGCCGGTCGAGCTTGAGGTACCATCTCTAAGGATTTTACTCGAAAGTCAAGTACCTGAACCAGATTGGGTCCAAGCCCGATACGATTCGTTGATTCTTTTAGACGAACGACGATCTCGAGCCCTTAACAATATCCAGATATATCAAAAAAGGATAAAACGGGCTTTCAACAAAAGAGTTAGGCCCAGAAACATCAAAGAGGGCGACCTGGTCCTAAAATCTGTCCGGGCCTTGCTACCAGTCGACCCAAGGGGAAAATTCAAACCTAATTGGGCCGGACCATATCTAGTAAAGAAGGTTTTATCAGGAGGAGCGGTAATGCTAACAGACTTGGATGGGAACGAATTCGTCAACCCAACCAACTTGGACCAGTTGAAGCGTTATTACCCCTAAACCTTATCTCAATGTCATTTGCTAAAAGTTTATCTTTTTTATAAAATTTTCAAAAATTAAGCAAGTCAATGAGTTAGGATTACTGATCCTACTGTCGCACATCTCGAACTAATAGTCTTGATGTATTTCGAAAATTGCAAAAATCTATGTCTAAACTACGGTCGGTTTGATTCCACTAATCGTGGATACGTAGGCAACCCCTCAAAAGGGTACAACCACTGCAATAACGAAAAGACAGGAACGGTTTTCACTAATATGTCTTTTATTATTTCAAAAAAAATGCCTCACGCAAAAATAAACAACAAAAATCGCACAAAAAATAGTAGTAATACTTAAATAATAAAATTTAGGAGACTACTCGTACATTTTTCCCTTTCCCTTATCTTTTGGGTCAAACGGATCCCGAGGCCGACGAGGTGGGGGCGAACGTTCCCTAATCACAAGTGGAACTTCCTTTACTCGAACCCGCTTCTTCGACTTCGGTTTCTCCGTCCCCTGCACCGGTCCGATCCGAGCACGTACATGCTCGGGTAGTCTGTCCCGAGGACCAAGTCGGTCCTTAGCCGCCAGTCTTGGAGCAAGTCTCCTTTCTAAGTCCGTCTGGGGGCTCACCTTCCCCCATGTGCCTTTATTACTGGACCCTTTAGTCAAAGTCTTGGTCTTCCCTTTCTGGCCTGACATCAGTCGGACCATGGTAGCCGGGGTGTCGCCATCATAAAAAAAGCCTCGATTATCCTTAGCCTGTTCTCGGCGCAGCAAGTCAAAGGCTTCATCAGTCTTTAAAGCAGCACGGGCTTTAGCAGAATCTGCCTGGGTCCACTTCGTATAAGAATCTGATACCCAGATCGAGGGAGAAGCTTTAGAAACGGGCCAAGTATGCCGGGTATACCATCTTTGCGCCCAAGTATCACACATCACGTCCGTTAGCTGAGTAGGTTCACTCACGATTGCCTCGATTTCCGGGATTCTTTGAGCCCGACCATATTGCCTAAGTATACGATCGGGATAGAGATGAATCGTCTGCCTAAAAGATAGGATTAGTTGATAACGGGCCCTGTCTCGCAATTCTAATCCGGTCCAGACATAAATGGGCCACCAAGGTACGGTCCAACGGATCAATGGGCCTCCATGGAAAGACAATAGCTCGTCCCAGAATTTTTGGGTAGTAAGGCGAGAAAAGTCAACAGTCCGTCTTCGCGTCATCACATGGTTCGGACGATATCGGCTTACATCTAGACGAGGATCCAAGATCGATAGCCTCTCAAAAAGCCATAGCTGAAAAGTCAAAATCGTGAAAAGTCAAAATCGCGAAAAGTCAAAGTCGTAAAAAAAAAAAAAATCGCAAAAAACGAGAAAAACGGGAAAGTCGAGAAAAAACCGCGGAAGCCGCGAAAAATCGAAGACCGAAATTGGAAAAAATCAAAAATTGCGAAAACTGAAAAAAAATCAGCCTACCTGTAGAAGACGGGTGCTACCGGTCAGCCTGATCGACGGATCCCTCTTACGATTATCTAAGCCCTGGATGATCTCCCCGGTAATCAGCCAAGCTGGGTTGTGCTCTGTCTCCATCAGGTCAGCTACAGCAAGAAGTCTGCCATGGCCCATACAAGATAGCAAATCCATATGACCTTCAAAAGCGTAGACATGGAGCATGCAAAAAGTAAAGGCCCTACGGCTATATACCGGCCTAACCCGGACGTCATCTAGGTTCATAAATTTCTCAGCCAGGTCGATCAAGGAGACTGTATTTCCTTCTATCATACGAGATACCTCCATGTGAGAAAGCCCTAGGAATTCTCGTAATTTTCTCCTTATATCACGGACTGAAAACGGGACGGCAGGGCGAAGAATGGGATTCCACCCCCCTACAGCAGCTATTTCCTCAGGAATAGGACAGATTTCGCCTCGAGGGAACCTAAAAACATGATAAGTATCATCCCAGTAAGACAGGCAGGCATCCAAAAAGTGACGATCCACTTGCATCTGGCGAATTGTGGATAATTGGGTGACGCCATTCTGGTTCAGGATAACTTTATCTGCGTCTCTGAAAAGGCGGGACCAATCTTGCAGCATTCCAACTAATCGTTCGATTCCCATGATGAATTTCTAAAAAGAGAAAATAAGTTTCTCAAGGCTTGTTTTTTTTCTTTGAAAGGAGAAGAATTGTGTGAATTATGATTAAATTGTGAACAGGGAGACGGGTATTTATAACATAAAATCGAATTCTCCTCCTCACTTTGGGATTCCTAATCCCAGGGGATTTAGCATACAAGCCTTTATCCTAGGATCTAGCTAAGTCATCCCGAGCATTCCTATTCCTTTTCGGAGTCAAAATACTTTAATCTTTCAAAATTCTTTCATCCAAAAATCCAAGAAAATCTTCTTCAACAATTTTATTCCCCAGCGCGAGTCATTTCTCCTAAAAAATGTGCTACATGCAAACTTTGCATAAATCATTATACAGGACGACTCAAACAAAACCATGCAATCAACTCCCCAGCGGCATAGACTTATACGACAAGTCCGATTCCCCACGGAGTTATCATCATCAACTCAAGTACATTTCTAGTCTCGGCCGGCGGGCCCTCCGCGCAGGTCTAACGGACCTTAAACGACCCGACCGGAAGCTGCCGGGTTTTAATCTTTGATTGACCTGGTAGCTACTCTGACTTTCGCCTTGTCCAAGCCTCAGTCAGAGTGGGGGCTCTGTAGACACCCACATTTAGACCGCCAGGTGTCTATAGCAGTTTCCGACAAACACCCAATGATGATCGGACGCAAACGTGCTTTAAATACTCAGAAACGGGCTCAAAATCATTGACATTTGGCTTGGGCTCATTATGGAGTACATATCTCGCAAAACCAACCTCAAAATCAGGCCTAGTGGGTCGTTTCGAGTCAAATAAGACTAATTTGGGTCAATTCCGACACCAGGGGTAAAACCGTCTTTTAGCGACCGAGTCAAAACCCGGTCAAAGATATTCCCGAGGCACGTGAGTGAGCCGTGACACCTCACACGGCTGATTCATACTCCAATCCTACGAAAAATCAGCTTCACAAAATATTAAACAAATCCGTTTAAGGATAGAATTCGATCTCAAGTAGGAATTCTATCCGAAAACCGTATCAAACACCCGACCGAGTGCAAATACTTGGCCGAGATGCACAACCAGCCGGTTTCCCTTGCTTCTTGGACAAGCAAGTGGAATTCTCATGCCTTTCAGCTTCTTACGTTTCCTATCCTAAGCGGTAGTTCAAACCCGAAGCACCTCTTCTAGCCAAGGTCGGGAATTTCCTATAAATAGGCCCCTTGCACAACTCAAAAATTTTCATTCATCATCATCGATAAGACACACATAAAATTATCAACCATCAATTATCACTCATAATTATTCATATACACACACATCAATTACACACACTTAGCATCGAGAAAACCGATATTATTCCCGAAAGAAACCGGCCCCAATATCCGACACCCTTCATACGTCTCACGTCCAAACCGAGCCACCGTAACTCACCGACATCCACTCGACGCTCTTGTGCCCAAGCCACGTCCCAACGAGCCCCGATCCGAGTAAACAGAAGCATGTAGGTTGAGGGTGCACCAAACCCGATTTCTCTTTCTCCTTCTCTTCTCCTTCTCGTCGTTTTTTTATTACGGGTCTCGTGTCGGTCCTTTTTTTACGGGTCGCTCGTCACTTTTTTATTTTCTAATATCGATACTATTAAAAAACTACTTTCATATATCAAACATTCTTACAATATGATATCAACTCTATAGTTGAATATCGTATTAAAAGAATTAAATTAAATCTCGACGACGTTAAAAATCGTTACATCTTTTTTCGTTCAAACCTTTTTTACAAAAAAATTTTATTCATTCCGAATATTCGATATCGATTTCATAATCGAATATCGGGTACGACGAATATCGAAAACATAAAATCGAGTATAAATTAATTCATATTTTGTACGCGATTTATCAAAATTAGCAATTTCGAACAAAAACCGAAACCGGGACAGACCCGCACGCGAGTCGCGCCCCACCCAGGCGACTCGTGCACGGGCCTGAACCCGCGCTCCTTTTCTTAGCTTCTTCGTTCGTTTTTTATTTTTTATTCTACGAAACGATTTCTAAAATTTATATCTTTTCTAAAACTATTCGGAGTATTTGATATTGATTTCGTAGTCAATTATCGAATATAACGAATATCGAAAATATTAGATCGAGTACGAATTGTGCAATATTCGTACGCGGTTTAATAAAAGCATCAAATAAACCGCTTTCGAAATCAGCCTGTCACGCGACCCGCCGGCATCCCGGGCGAGCCGCGCGGCCGGCTGTCACACGATACGCCTTTTCTTTCTTTTTTTCTTTTTTTCGAGCTTCGTTTTTTATACAAAACAGCGTCTTTTAACGATATTTTTCAGATTTCGACTAATATTTTCTCGATCTCGTATATTTATTATTTTTGCTATATTATTTTTCACAAATCGATACTAACTCGTTTGTTCATCTTTTGTAGCAAATTAATATCTTTTTCATCATTTGTTTTATTATACTAAAACGAATCTCACATGCTAAATTCAACTTTGACGTTAATTTTTCATGCATTAAATCGACTTAGCAACCCATTCAATTCCTCGCATGTTTAGGAAAATAATGTTTGCAAATCATTCATCGCATTACTAACGCGCGTATTAAAAAATCATTCGATATCCTAGTAGAGGCCGCTAATGTGCGGGCGGGGTTGGGTGTTCTTAGTGAACTTCCCAACACGTACCCTCACCCCTTACTCAGAACCGTGGTTTCCGGATGTCCGAAACCATTGGCAACGAGAGTCATTCAATATAGGATTAACCGATCAAGTCGGCATCGGTATCGAACTGCAAAGGGACGAGCCCAATAAACTTTGACATCGGAAATGGGCCGTATTTTGTATACGGCCCACTACGACATAGAGTGGGCTCGAACGGTTCCGAATAACCATAAAATTCGGTGGCGACTCCAACTTCGATTTAAATTTCAATTTGACCATTTCATATGGAGATTCATTCGCCTCCCCAAACCCGCACGTGGCCGCGTCGGGGTGGACCTATGTCATGTCCACACTTAGTTTAGTTTTATTAACGATTAATTAATAAACAAAGTTATTGATAAGCTAGTCGTATACCTATCAAAAATAACCAACTACGGTCTAACTAAAAATATAGCTAGGGAAGTCGGGATCGAATTCACAGGGAGACAAATAAATTCTACTCGTAATTAAAGTCTATCTACGTAATAAATCGGGGGTTTTTAATTGTGTTTATCTAAACTAAAGTAGTGAAGGAAAGAGAATTAAAAGGGAAGAAATAACTAAAATAAAATAAGATGAATTTAAGATGAATAAATATAAGGAGAGAAAACTAGGATTGTCGGTTCACTACGAATCTCATATGGCCACGGTCTAAATCCCAGGTCTGTCACAGATATTGGTCTAAGGGGTATTGAAAAGGTCCTTCCGGTCCGCTATTCACCCTAGCATGCGTCTAAAGGCTTCCGATCTTATTAGGGCAAACTAATGTGTTGTAGCAGGTCTAACTTTTACCAGGCTTCCGATCTTAGGTTCAAGTTTACCGAATTCAATTAATCAATTACGTCGACTTAATCAATTAATCTCAATTAAATGCTACAATTGACAACTCAGACACAATATTATTGACAGATCTATAAATTATTTAGCGACCACATTCAATTCGCAGATCCCCTAAATCCTAGCAATGGAAATTAGCTACTCATAATTAAATTAAGAACAACGAGATTAATAAAAGAATCTACTAGATTAAACATTACGAATAAAATTACCGATTAATAAATCAATCAAAGAAGAAGGAAGAAAGATTAATAAAATTACCGAAGGAATGAAGGCGATTCGAATCCAAAAGTTCTTACAATAACCGAGTTTTAGGAAGAAATTAAACTAGAGAGAATAATGAAAGAGAAGTCTAAAAGAAATCTAAAGAGAAGTGGGAGTTGTGTAGAAGTTAATTCTAATGTGGCTGAAAAGCCCTATTTATACAGATTAAATGAGTTAAAAACTGTTTAGGAAACTCCTTTGGGTTTAGGAAATTTCTTGCTGATCACGAAACCTGTCCGCGGTCCAGGGAATAGTCGGCCGACTATTGTAATAGTCGGTCGACTATCGTCATGGTCGGCCGACTATCTTAATAGTCGGTCGACTATCGCTCGTTTCAGCGAACAGCTTCTTCCAGCTTCGTTTTTGCCCGTTTTTGGTTCGTTTTAGCTCCTTTGTCTTCCGTTTCTGCAAAATGACAATACAACCACAAAGTAGCCAATTCGGGGCAAAATAATAGTTTTCACTATTCAATAAACACGAGAATGCGCGTATAAAAGGTATAAAAAGTGTATATAAAATACGCGCATCAAATCTCCCCAAACCAAACCCTTGCTTGTCCTCAAGCAAGCACAAAACGATAACTCAATCCTAATGGAATGTATATAGCTCATAGCGGAATATGCTCCAAAGTCACCCAAACTAATGCGCAACGATTAAAATAAATGTAAACAACTACATACAACAAGCTTGACCAATGACAACAGTACTGACCTTCAACCTTGCAAGACTCGTCTATGTTGGACTCTCACGGATCGCTCATCACACAAATCGGGTGATATTGTGAGTTTATGTAAAAGTGGAAAAACCAAAGCACTCACCTAAACTGCGACCTACAAGAACATGCATGCATTCTAACATGAAATCAATCTCTAATAACCGTGCATACGCATTCTATCGGGTAATGACAAGTGCCAAGGACTTACATATAGTATAAAGTGAGGCTAATCGGGTAAGAAGGGGCAAAACGATATGGATATGAGGAGGTAAAAGCCAAGCTAGTACAACTACAATCAACATAAAATTCATTCTGTTCTCACCAAACTCTAGTCGAAGAAATTAGGGATAATAACAAGCGCCTTATAAAAATCGCTTCTCACCAATAACTATGAAATTAGAGAGATCAGTTCTTTTTTCATAGCAAAAACACATTCTTCTTCTAGTTTCACTTCATTTTTTTTCTTTTCTTCTTTCCTTTCTTTTTTTTCATTCAAGATTTTTTCTCATTGATTTTTTTCTTTTCAACTTTTTTTTTCTTTTTTTTCAATTCCCTTTTTTTCCAATCATCACGGTACCACAATCAACCCGGAAAAAACAATTCCGTTGAACTAATCTACTAGCTTGACTAGGGTAGGCAATATATAGCATGTAGTTGAAAAACGGGTCAAACAGGTCAATTTGGCTATGTGAGGCTCATGGGGATTAATTAAAAGAAAGGATTTGCCTTTTTTTCGCACATGTCAAAACCACAAGTCAAAAACGTACAGGTACCTAAGAGACGAATGTCATGCTTATGCAGTTTGATATTACATGTCTCATAAGGAGTACTACTCCCAACCTAAAGGAAACTGATCATGAATGTCATCAGTTTAAGGCTCTAATTCCTTACAAATCTGAGTAGTTTGCCAACAATGAGTCAAGTTTATTCGTTCAGTACTATTAACCAAAGATGCGAGAATGCCGCATATAATTGTATACAAAAATTCTAATGGCGCACTAGCATAAGCAACTAAATAAAGACATAGAAGCATTATCATCATCGCTACATAGCATTCCGACTCAACTAAGACTCGACTAAATGCAAAAACATATTTTTGTGATTTTTTTTTAATGCATGCGGAAATGCAAGAAATATGCAGATGGATGAAAACAGACAGATGCATACCCTCCCCAAACCAAATCACATAATGCCCTCATTGTGTACAACAAACAATAAGAGACAACAATAAATACAGGGAAGGAATGCGAAACGATGGAAGTGCAAAAAGAAAAAAGAAGAATTACTTACAAGATATATACATTTGAAGACCTCCCCAAACCGTCCTAATCGGAGCTCTCGTCACCGCTTTCCTCCTGATCACCACTTCCACTATCGTCATCTCCATCATCGTCGTCTACCTCCTCGTCATCTCTTTGCTCATTCCCGGCATTGTTACCATAGCCTCCCTCGGGGTAGGTGTAGTAAGTCGGGTGCCAACCTGTAGGAGAAATCAAGCTGATCTGCACTCCATTGTTGTAACATGGAAAGTCGGCAAGTGCCTGATTTAGCTGTACCGTTGGCATCCGGTGGCACAACTCATTAAGCATTCCAGGGACCGCCGCTTGGTCGAGGACCGCAGGTGTAACATATGACGGAGGAGGCACAAAGTGGGCAGGATATGCAGGCACATCAGAATAATCAGTATATGGATATGCATAAGGAGGCCGTGGTGGGACCGAAGGTCCAGCCGCAAAAGATGGTGTATGTGATGCATGGCTAGTCGATCGGCCACCTCCTCGAGATTGTCGAGGAGGTCGGGACGGTCCACCCGTCTCGGGTGCGAAGTGTGTCGGGGTCTGAAGATCCCTCCTAAGTGGTAGCAGATAGGAGGGATACGGTGGAGGGTCTCGTTCATGACCAAAGGGGAGATAGGGAAAGGGGGTAAGAGGTGGTAGATTGTAAGGGAGGATAACCGATTCATCCTTTGCTATGCGCCAACGCAAATCAGGACCTAGCCAATGAAGACTCCTAAGGACAGAAAAGTTCAAAAGGCGACTTTCGAGTCGCGTGGCAGATGGAAGATCGTGTCCTATAGGTTCCTCCCCGTACGGGAAGTCCGGAAATAGCCTACGACCGATGTGGGAAACGAGACCCCCACAATGAATGACAGAAATAAGCCCATTCCCGATATGTTGGAAATGGTGGGCAACGAGGGCGGCCACATTCATGATATATGGCCGCTCGCTATCGATGTTTAGATAGCCCGCTAGACTCTCTAACTCATCAGCATTAACATTGTTCGGCTCAGTACATCCGTAAATGGTACATCCTATCAAACGAAGCCAGTATCGGATGGCCGGGTGATGGACTTCGTTGCCCCGCTTACGACCCGTATTACGATCAGTAATGCAAGACCAGATCTCATTGGCTAGACGGCGAGGGGGATGTATTGAGTCCCCTTCGCTAGTGACACCTAAAAGCTGACCGAACTCGCGAACGGTCCTAGAAAAACTCGTGTTAAAGAGTCTAAAAAAAATGCAAGGTGTGTCCCAGTTCATGTCACTAAAAAAATTGAAACTACTAAAAAACTCAAGAGTAAGACCCTTATATGTGAATTCTAGCATATAAATTAGCCCACTCATACCCGTACCATTAAGTAAGTCAACAACAGGCTGATAAATGCCTAACCTGCCCAAGAGTTCACGGTCTAGGAACTGTGTCGGGGTTACCTTAAGAGCTGCCAACCGGATAAAACGCTCCCTCTAATCAGCTGAGGCAAACTGAATGTTAGGGTATTCCGGTATGCCTTCCTCGGGAAATGGAACGAGATCCTGAGTTGGCGCTGACTCCCGGCTAATGTCGGTCCGACGTCTTGTGCTCCCTCGACGTTGTCTTTTTGCATCCATTTCGACCTGAAATAGCAGAATTCAGACTAGTGTACTACTCACACAAAAAAACCCCAAATCAATTGAAATCAAAACCCTAATTTCATGACTGAAATTTGGGTAAAAACATGATAATGTGAAAGAAATCAATTGATTTGGGTGAACAAATGAGTAATAGCATAAATCTGAGACAAATTAAGTCGAAAATCTGAAATTCAAGCAGCCTGAAGTACTGCGACAGAAACCCAGCAAACGCGAAAACAAATCGCCCGACAGAACGATAGTCGTCCGACTATCGCAATAGTCGTCCGACTATTAGAATAGTCGCCCGACTTTTCCGATAGTCGGCGACTCCGGCGAACAGCAGAGAACGTACAGCGCAGCAGTTAGTCGGAAGAAAAAAAGAAAATCAACACAAGAAAACTTACTTGAATGGCCGGAAAGTAGTTACAATTTCAATAGAGACAAGAAAATAGCAAGGATGAAAAGATTAGAGAAGAAAAAGGGATGGAGAGAAGGAGATGGGTAGGGATTTGAGAATGAAGATGGAGGTTTGAAATGGAGAAGATGAAGGTAAGGATGGAGGTAGGTGGGAGGAGTAAGAAAATAGGGTTTAGGAGTTTTTTTTTTTTCAAGTTAAAAGTAACTGAAGTAGAGTAAAGAGAAAAAAAAACTTATTTGACGGAAATTGTCATCCAAGGTGCGCGACTTTTGCCAGAATAGTCGGCCGACTATTAAAAATAGTCGTCCGACTATTATAATAGTCGGTCGACTATAAAAATAGTCGGTCGACTATTGTTGACCAGTTCCAGTTTTCCGTCAGCAGCCTGTTCTCTGCAAAACTCAATTCAAACCTTTAGACCCTCGTTCTCACCCTCACAAAATCTATAATGCAGAAAATTAAATATGATGTAACTAACTAAATGCAGGTACAATTTGTTTTACAACCCGGGTTGCCTCCCGGTCAGCGCTGGTTTAAGGTCTCGCACGACCGTAGTCACTATGCTCAGTTGGTGACTGTTTCGAGGTACAGAACCTCGACTTCTCCTCCTATGTCACCTCTCTCGTGGTAGTGCTTTATTTGGTGACCATTGACCTTAAAGCGATTTCCCGTGGAAGAGTTTTCAAGCTCGACCGACCCAAATTTAGAAATTGAAATTACCGTATAGGGGCCGGACCATCTGGATTTTAATTTTCCAGGAAAAAGACAAAGACGAGAATTAAACAATAATACCTTTTCGCCCGCTTTAAATCCTCTCGGAATGATACGCTTATCGTGCCACCTTTTTGTCTTTTCTTTGTAGATACGGGCACTATTGTAGGCATTCATCCTGAACTCCTCGAGCTCATCTAGTTGTAGAAGTCGATTTTCGCCACACAATTTCGGGTCAAAATTTAGTTCTTTAACGGCCCACCAAGCTTTATGCTCCAATTCTACGGGTAAGTGACAGGACTTCCCATAAACCAAACGATAAGGCGATGTACCAATCGGTGTCTTATAGGCGGTCCTATATGCCCATAGAGTGTCATCTAGTTTCAAGCTCCAATCTTTTCTTGACTTCGAGACAACTTTTGCCAAAATATCCTTAAGCTCCCGGTTGGAAACTTCAACCTGTCCACTAGTTTGGGGGTGATACCCCAAACCTCTACGATGCATAACACCATATTTAGATAATAAGGCAATAAGTTGTTTTTCCTTAAAGTGCATACCTCCATCACTAATGACGACTCGGGGGACGCCAAAACGTGGAAATATAATCTTCTTGAAAAGTTGGATGACGGTCTTAGCGTCACAATGGACCGAGGCAACGGCTTCTACCCACTTAGATACGTAGTCCACAGCTACTAAAATGTACCTATTACCTCGACTTGTCGGGAAGGGACCTTGATAGTCGATGCCCCAAACATCGAAAATCTCTACCTCCAAAATACCGACCTGAGGCATCTCATGCCTCCGGGAGATATTTCCCGTCCTCTGACAAGCATCACATCCTTAAACAAACGACTTGGCATCAGAAAACAAAGATGGCCAATAAAAACCTGATTGAAGTACCTTAGCCACGGTCCTAGCGGGACCGTGGTGACCACCATAAGATGAGGAATGACAAGCTTCCAAGATGGCATTGGTTTCCCATTGCGGTATGCATCGCCTAAAAAGTCCGTCGGCACACTCCTTGAAAAGATAAGGATCGTCCCAAAAATATTGCCGAACATCATGTAGGAACCGCTTCTTTTGTTGATATGTCAAATCAGGCGGCATTATTTTACCTACAAGAAAATTAGCATAGTCAGCATACCACGGAGTATCCATTATACCAATAGCCATCAAAATATCATCAGGAAAAGAATCATCTATCGGTAAAGTATCGCCTCCGTCCTGCAATGGAAATCTAGAAAGGTGGTCCGCCACAGAATTTTCAGCACCCTTCTTGTCCTTTATCTCCAAGTCGAATTCCTGAAGTAGAAGGATCCATCGTAGCAGTCTCGGTTTGGCTTCCTGCTTTGCGAGGAGGTACTTCAAAGCCGCATGGTCCGTATAAATTATGACTTTCGATCCTATTAAATAAGATCGAAATTTCTCTAATGCATAAACCACAGCTAGAAGCTCCTTCTCCGTCGTAGTATACTTCACCTGAGCCTCATCCAGAGTTCGGCTCGCATAGTAGATGGCATTCACTGCTTTTTCCTACCTTTGACCCAGCACCGCTCCGACCGCATAATCACTAGCATCGCACATAACTTCAAACGGTAACTCCCAATCCGGGGCTTGAATAATAGGTGCTGTGACCAAAGCCTGCTTCAACCTGTTAAAAGCAGATAAACATTCATCAGAAAAAATGAATGGGGCATCCTTAAGGAGCAATTGTGTAAGTGGTTTAGCAATTTTAGAGAAATCTTTGATAAACCGGCGATAAAATCCGGCGTGTCCAAGAAAACTCCTAACCCCCTTCAGGTTAACGGGAGGAGGCAATTGCTCGACCACTTGCACCTTTGCTTTGTCTACTTGGATGCCTCGATCTGAAACTAAGTGCCCAAGGACAACTCCCTCGTTGACCATAAAATGGCACTTCTCCCAATTCAGCACTAGATTGACCTCAATACATCGCTGCATCACTTTATCAAGGTTAGTCAAACAATCAGTGAAACTACTACCGTAGACACTGAAATCATCCATAAATACCTCCATAATAGACTCGATATACTCGGAAAATATCCCCATCATACACCTTTGAAAGGTGGCAGGGGCATTACACAACCCGAAGGGCATCCTGCGATAAGCAAAAACACCATGGGGACAAGTAAAGGTAGTCTTTTCCTGATCATCAGGATGGATCGGGATCTGAAAGAACCCTGAATAGCCATCTAAATAACAGAAAAACTTATGTGAGGCTAACCTTTCTACCATTTGATCGATAAACGGAAGAGGAAAGTGATCTTTTTTTGTGGCGGCATTTAATTGTCTATAGTCTATGCACATCCGCCATCCCGTTACAATTCTAGTAGGTATTAATTCATTTTTATCGTTTTTGACCACGGTCGTCCCGCCTTTCTTCGGGACGACCTGAACAGGACTCACCCATTTAGAGTGACCGACAGAATAAATTATACCTGCATCTAACAACTTCATCACTTCTTTCATTACCACTTCCTGCATTTTCGGGTTCAACTTACGTTGACCCTGTCTAACAGGTCGGCGATCCTCTTCTAATTCAATTCGATGCATGCAAATATCGGGACTAATTCCCTTAAGGTCATCTAGACTGTAACCTAATGCATTCTTGTTCTTTTTAAGAACGACCAACAAGGCAGAAAGTTGGTTCTCATCTAACTTATTACTTACGATGACGGGATAAGACTCAGAATCGTCTAGAAATACATACTTAAGATGAGACGGAAGAGGTTTCAGGTCGGGTTTGGTTACCTCTATAGCATAAGAAGTATCTACCAACCTATTTACCACTTCTCCGTCGATGCTCGTCAGTTTCTGTGTATCTCCTAAAATATCCCACACAGCATCATCGTTAGTCTTATCACCTGCACAAGTGTCTAAACATGTCAAAGCCTCGAGCGGGTCCCTACTCAGGGAGCCCGTACAAACATCAAGAATAACTTCATCAATGATATCTAGTGCATAACAAGTATCCTCGATCATAGGCTTAGCTAATGTATTGGCCAAATTAAAGGTCACTTTATCGTCCCCCACCTCTAGAGTCAAGCGTCCGTGCTTGACATCTATAATAGCCCCTGCAGTATGTAGAAATGGCCTACCTAAAATTATAGGAATCTGGGTATCCTCAGCCATATCTAAAACAATGAAATCGACAGGTATAAAGAATTTACCTATCTTAACAGGGACATCCTCTAAAACTCCTAGGGGACGTTTGACTGACCTATCAGCCATCTGAAGAGTTACACTTGTGACTTTAAGCTGACCCATATTCAGTTTCTCGCAAACTGAATAGGGCATGACACTGACACTTGCACCCAAATCACATAAAGCTTTATCGATTACATGGGTGCCTATGGTGCAAGGTATGGAAAAACTACCCGGGTCTTTCAGTTTGGGTGGAGACTTACTTTGAATTAAAGCACTACACTCAGCAGTAAAAGCAATAGTCTCATGTTCATTAAAGTTCCTCTTACGGGTCAGAATATCTTTCATAAATTTTGCGTAAGAGGGTACCTGGGTAATTAATTCCGTGAAGGGGACGGTTACCTGGAGATTTTTGACGACCTCCATAAACTTACTGAACTGGTTCTCGACCTTCTTATTCTTCAACCGGCTAGGAAAAGGAACTTGAATTTTGACCTGTTCAGCAGCTTTATATTGTAGAACACCCGTTTCCACTGCAACATCAGACGGCTTATCAGCAGCAACCGTTTCGGATCTGGATCTGGCTTCTGGAATAGTCGGCCGACTATTAGGGATAGTCGGTCGACTACTATTAACAGTCGGTCGACTATCAGGGATAGTCGGTCGACTATTATCCTCTTCACCTGCAGTTTCTGTTAATCTGTCAATGATAGTCGGTCGACTATCTGAAATAGTCGGTCGACTATTATTGACCAGTTCGTCATTCACAGCAGTTTCAGCAGTTTTTAACGATACATCACCATCTATTACATCCTCAATTACATCATCCATAATAACAGAATTACGATAGCTAGGCATCTTGGGCTCGTCATAAGTAAGGCCGCTACGAAGCTGAATCGCGTTGGCCGTATCGTGCGTTTTTTCCGGCTGCGACGGTAGTGTGCCCGGTTGCCTAGCAGACTGATTTGTGGCAAGCTGCGCCACCTGCGTCTCCAACATCTTGATCTGTGCATCTTTGGATTGGTCACTTTTCTGCATCTGGATCATAAGAGATTGCATCATACTCTTCAATTCCTGATATTCACTAGGAACTGGAGTCGGAGTCACGGGCGGTGGAGGAAGAATGGCAAGAGGTTGAGTTTGCGGTGGAAGAGCTAGAGGCTTTTGGAAGCCTTGTTGTTGTCCGCGATGAGGCGGAACATAAGCTTGTTGCTTCGGCTGAGGAACTGGGTTCAACACATTCTGACTTGTCCAACTGAAGTTCGGATGCTCCCTAGTCTTCTCATTGTAGTAATTAGAATAGGGATTACCTTGCTTGAAGTGTTGAAAAGCTAGAACTTGTTCCATCCCGGTCATACATTCCCCCGCGCTATGGCCTTCGATACCACATCGCTCACAAATTGCCTCCTGTTTGATCATGGCATGGACAGTTTGCAGATTTGACTCGTTCCTATGAGGTGGATTCTGGATTTTATCGAGACGGGCATGAAGATGATCAAATTGAGCCATAATCTCATTGGTTTCCGCTGCGGCTACCCGAACACTACCCCTCGGATTTCCATATTCGGCTCGATGCGTGGCCATCTCCTCGATCAATTTCCAACCCTTGTCATCATCAACGTTGTTTTGGAAACGTCCGTTAGCTGCACCATCAAGAATAGCACGATTATCATCAAATAAACCGTTATAAAATTGATTACATAAAAACCATGGTTCAAATCCGTGGTGAGGAATAGAGCGGACTAGATCCTTAAATCTAGTCCATGTTTCGTTAAGATCTTCCAATGGTCCTTGCTTAAAACTGGTTATCTGACTCCGTATCTGATTAGTGCGCTGAGGAGGGTAGTAATGCTTATAAAAAGCAAGCGCTAACGAGTTCCAGTCATTAATGTTTGCTGATGCCTTATCCAAGTCTCGATACCATCTACGGGCTAGACCTGCAAGAGAAAATGGAAATAAGGCTTCCATTACTTGTTCCTGTGTTACCCCGGGAGCAATTGGAATCGAACAACAATAATCAGTAAATATTTCCATATGCTGCCCGGGGTCTTCGTTTTTATTGCCCGAGAAGGTATTTCGCTCCACTAAATTGATATAAGTGGGACGAATCTCGAAAGAGCCTGTGGTAGGAGTCGGTAGCTTCCATCCTTTCGGGATGTTAGCCTGAGTCGGCTCGGAGTGAGTGGAAAGCTTTGGCGGCATGATTGTAATTGAGATATCTGACTCGGCGTCTGATTTAGTGCTAGAGTTGTCCTCTTCGTGGGACGAATATTCCGCTTCCAGATTAGCGAAAATTGGGTCAGGCGGGTTAGATTTCTCCGCTTGACGAATTTCCCTCCAAAAACTCCGTCTAGCTCGTAAAGTCTTCTCGGGTTCGGGATCGAAAGGATGAATCTCGGACCTGTTAGACCTGGGCATACACAGAACTAAGAAGGAAAATATGAGAACCGTCTCAAGGAACTAAAGTTCCCTAAGACAAAAGATAAACTAAAAAAAACAAGTAAAATTAACCGTCTCCCCGGCAACGGCGCCAAAATTTGATAAGCTAGTCGTATACCTATCAAAAATAACCAACTACGGTCTAACTAAAAATATAGCTAGGGAAGTCGGGATCGAATTCACAGGGAGACAAATAAATTCTACTCGTAATTAAAGTCTATCTACGTAACAAATCGGGGGTTTTTAATTGTGTTTATCTAAACTAAAGTAGTGAAGGAAAGAGAATTAAAAGGGAAGAAATAACTAAAATAAAATAAGATGAATTTAAGATGAATAAATATAAGGAGAGAAAACTAGGATTGTCGGTTCACTACGAATCTCATATGGCCACGGTCTAAATCACAGGTCTGTCACAGATATTGGTCTAAGGGGTATTGAAAAGGTCCTTCCGGTCCGCTATTCACCCTAGCATGCGTCTAAAGGCTTCCGATCTTATTAGGGCAAACTAATGTGTTGTAGCAGGTCTAACTTTTACCAGGCTTCCGATCTTAGGTTCAAGTTTACCGAATTCAATTAATCAATTACGTCGACTTAATCAATTAATCTCAATTAAATGCTACAATTGACAACTCAGACACAATATTATTGACAGATCTATAAATTATTTAGCGACCACATTCAATTCGCAGATCCCCTAAATCCTAGCAAGGGAAATTAGCTACTCATAATTAAATTAAGAACAACGAGATTAATAAAAGAATCTACTAGATTAAACATTACGAATAAAATTACCGATTAATAAATCAATCAAAGAAGAAGGAAGAAAGATTAATAAAATTACCGAAGGAATGAAGGCGATTCGAATCCAAAAGTTCTTACAATAACCGAGTTTTAGGAAGAAATTAAACTAGAGAGAATAATGAAATAGAAGTCTAAAAGAAATCTAAAGAGAAGTGGGAGTTGTGTAGAAGTTAATTCTAATGTGGCTGAAAAGCCCTATTTATACAGATTAAATGAGTTAAAAACTGTTTAGGAAACTCCTTTGGGTTTAGGAAATTTCTTGCTGATCACGAAACTTGTCCGCGGTCAAGGGAATAGTCGGCCGACTATTGTAATAGTCGGTCGACTATCGTCATTGTCGGCCGACTATCTTAATAGTCGGTCGACTATCGCTCGTTTCAGCGAACAGCTTCTTCCAGCTTCGTTTTTGCCCGGTTTTGGTTCGTTTTAGCTCCTTTGCCTTCCGTTTCTGCAAAATGACAATACAACCACAAAGTAGCCAATTCGGGGCAAAAATAATAGTTTTCACTATTCAATAAATACGAGAATGCGCGTATAAAAGGTATAAAAAGTGTATATAAAATACGCGCATCAGTTATAGTAAAAAATATAAAAATATTGTTAGTATAACGACAATGCAACAAAACTTTCATCTTTCGAAATATGTTCAATCTTATATTTCTATTTTTAGAAGAGCTCAAAACATGATTAGAAAATATTATTATATAAAGGTGTAGCGGAATTATTATTTATTGATAAGGGTAAATGGGTAAATCTTTTAAGCTAGTGAAGATTTGATTTGCTAAAATATTATTAGGTTTTTGCGAAAGTGGTGATCAACCCCCTTAACTTTCATCAATTGTGAGATTAACCCTCTTAAGTTCCAATGGTAGTAATTAAGCCTTATAACTTCGGTTAGAAGTGAAATTCAATCCAAATTTTTTATTTTTCAATTAAAATTGCACCTTATAAAGAAAAGCTCAATTTATTTATACATTTTCTCAGTATATGATAAATATAATTATTTATTTACAAAATGTATGCAACTTTTTTTTTTTTACATATTTTAGATAAAAAACAAATATCTGAATGAATTACATAAAATCGAAAATTTGTAAAACTGATCTCATAGATTATATGAATTACAAAGTATATTAAAATTATTAAAAAAATTCTAAAAATTATGTTAATAAATTATTTAATTGCTTTTAAAATATTAATGATTATTCAGTGTACAATTAGTTTATATATAACATGATACTCCCTCCGATTACCTATTTTCTTCCCCTTTCATTTTGGGGAGGAAAATAAGGAGGGAGTATTATATATAAGTAAAATATTAAAGATGGAATGAAAAAGTGAGAGAGAGAAATATTATATTAATTATATGAGAAAAGTGGGTGGAAAAGTAGGAGAGAGAAATATTATATTAATTATATGAGAAAAGTGGGTGGAAAAGTAGGAGAGAAAAATATTATATTAATTAAATGAGAAAAAGTGGGGTGAAAAATAGGAGAGAAAAATATTATATTAATTAATGAGTAGTGGAAAATTTTCCTTAAATGGAAATAGGGAAGAAAATCAAACTCAGCCTAAAAAGGAAAGAGGGAAGAAAATAGGTAATCGGAGGGAGTATAATTTAGGTTGAAAATAAAAATTGAATCGAATTTCACATTTACTCAAAGTTATGGGGTCCAATTACAACATTGAAACCTATGGGATTTAATCTCACAATTGCCCAAACTTAACGTGGTTAATTATCACTTTCACGATATCAAAATGGACCACTGCTCGTTTTGATTAAACCATTTAGATACAAAAACGTTCACAAAGGACACGACCCACTAGGCGTCCCTGGGCTGAGGCGCACATGGTGCCATGCAACTCAGGTTGGGGGGCTAGTATCAGGCTCGGATTTTTGTGTTCATTTAAGTTCCTGATTACTGTTGTTAACTATGTGTTTATGTTTCTGATTAGTGCTTCAACATGCGATTTCATCATAAAGTGATAAAAAACATGTGAGAAAAGCGATGAAACGTGTAATAACGTAAGTAAATCATGTTAAAGAGGTGTTGCATTCTCAAATTGTACACGAAAACAATAAATACGATGCATAGACGATAAAGAACGAAGCTAAAACGATTACTCAGATTTAATTTAAGTGTTTTAATTGGGGTTTAAACTATTTGGTCAAGGAGGTCTGGTCGGACATGCACTATGACTGGGGACTGAGCATGAGCAAAGTTTGTACACCATACCTAAAGTGGGGACTGCAGGTGTACGCGTCGATTGGATGGATTATGAATATGATGGTCGACAATTATCGTAATGCATAATTAATTAATTAGGTTGTGAACTCTTTTAATTCGACCTTATTTAGGGTAAAAGAAAATAACTAGCTTAAGTGTTAGTCTAGTGACAATACAACTTTATGGGATAAACTCAATATACGTTATGAACATGTGAATTAGTTAGGTTAAGAACAGTTTAATTTGACTTTTAACTACGTTGCACTGCGTTGGGTGGATTTGGATGGATTAGGGTTTGCGAATTAAGAATTCAAAAGGCCAATAATTAAATTAGAAGAATCTAAGAAATTCTTGAAAGTTCGAATGATCGATTTCGCTTCTTAATGTCCCTTGTAAAAATGCCATTTTTACTACGACATTCCTGAGTATTTGAATGTTTCCCTATGGATGGACATGTACAACAATGGGCGCTATATAACGGGAAAATAGGGGGTTGAAAGGCCGTCAACCCAAAAGAATTCACCTGGATTTGCACTACCTAAGCAGCAGTATAATTGGAGAAGAGTTGCGTCAATTTGTTCAAAGTTTCCGGGTAAAATTTCCTTGCAAAAAGGTAACATGGGCGTTTTGCTCCGTTCCATAAGCATGGCTTTATATCCACTTGTTTCTGCAAGCAGTTCCCAAAAAAAAAAAAGTGACATACAGGATTCAGGATTTTACAATGGAGTCGTATTAAATTGCATAATGCATAGACTGTGCGACAGGTGTGAATAATGAGACTCGGACGCTTCATTTTCATCCAAAATCAAGGTTTGTTTTAAAATAAAAGAAACAATTCCGACACTTTAACAAGTACATGTAATGAAGTTTTTTTAAAAAAAAAATTGAAAAACGTGGGTTCTTACCCTTTTCTCGCTGGTCTCATGCAATGATTGATCAATAGACTGCAAAATAAAAGTTTAATCGAACGCAACAATCAGTATGAATTCCTTACATATGAACGAAAAAAGATAACAGAGAACCTTAACAAAAAAACTATCCAACTCCTGAAGTGGATTAAGCATCCTCATACGGCCAAAGATCTATACAGCAATAGCTTTTTTTTTAGTATGTATATCACAAACCAAAGACCGTCGTTGGCACCCTGTGGATAGAGTAAGAACAAAGATACTCTCTCCATCCCACTTTTATTATTCTTACTAGGTTGGCTTAATTAATCGTTACAATTGAATTCTAAGAACGAATGACTACTCTTATTTATATAATAGAATTGTATCGCCTATCATAATTTTACCCAGAAGAAAGCATGATTACTCTTATTTATAATATAGAATCATCACCTTATTTTAATTTTTTCGATGTGGGATAATCATGTGAAATTAAAATCTCTTATTAGTCTTTCGTTAAGAGTAATTTTATATCATTACTCATATGTGGTTTCTAACCCCATCGTCATAATTTGGGACAAAAATTCTATTATTCAAATCATGGTTACCTAATTCGGTCGTTAGGTGGACGAATTGCGAATTAATTCGGTAGGCGAAATTCGGAATTCGTTTTCGAATTAATTCGATGCAATACGCGAATTAGTTGTAGGTTTTAACGAATTGAATACGTTATTGGAAAGAGGCAGAAATTTAATAGAATTATTGAAGTAGATGATGCCACCAATTGTGACACGTTTACAATTGGACATAGGAATGAGTTAGTCATGTTTTTGACGAAAGTATCTATCGTATCGTTGTAACGGGTCAATTACTTCGTAAATTTGTTTATTATATTATGTTTAATTACTTGTATTTCCATTAAACTTAAGGAAAAGAAGATGTGTAGCTATTATTGGAAATTAAGGAAGTTTTGTTTTCATTGTTTTATTTTGGTATTTTGTTTTGATGTCATGTAGTAGCAATCTAAATGCCCTTTTTTTATTAATCTCGAAAGTAAAATAATCGTATCGATATTTACGAATTCCCAAATTACAATTTTAAGTAATACTGTACGTATTCAATACTCCACTTCAATCGAATTACGTATTCGTATTCCGAATTCGTATTAGACGTATTACGAATTCAGTAACCCTGATTCAAATAGAGAATTCTATTAAAAATTCTATCATTAATAAGGTGATGAAAATTATAGTAAAATCATTAATTCATTACTACTCGTATAATTTTATATCATTATTCTAGTATTGACGATGTGGGATAAAAAATCTATTATTCAATTAAAAATTAAGTTTCAATAAAATTAAAAATAGTGTATGATAGATATTTCATACTCCCCCGAGTTCCTATCATTGACACGTATTCCTTTTTGGACTGAGTTTAATCTTTTAAACACTTTCCATTTTAGGTCATAAATATATACTCCCTCTGTTTCATTGATATCTTCCACATTTCCTTTTTCAACCATTTCTTTGATTTCTTCCACTTTCCTTTTTTTCTATCACACTTCTCTCTTACCTAGGTAACCCACTGACTTTACTCTCTCTCTACTTTTACTTATTTTATTGTTTTTCTTAAGAAATGTGCTACTTTTAATGTGGAAGAAATCATAGAAACGGAGGGAGTAGTTCACATTTACCCACCAATTTCTCTCTCTTCCTCGGAGGGAGTATTATTTTATAATATGATAGAATTTCATCACTTCATCATAAATTATCGATGTGGGATAATTTTACTTAACTTAGCTTTGTAGTCTAATTAAGAACTTTCTTTCAAAACCAAAAAGTTTTTTGATTGATATGTAAGGACGAATGATTACTCTTATTTATACTCATCATAATTTGGAGAAATAATTAGTTTTATTTATATAATGAAATTCCATACATCGTCTTATCATATATTTTTTCGATTTGAGATAATTGCTTAACTTTATAGAATATCTTAAGAGTTTTTTTAAGACCCAAAAGATTTTTTGAGCACATGATCATTACTCTTATTTGTTATTTATAATATTCTACTTCCCCCTTTTTATTTTATCTTCCCATGGAAATTTGGCGCAATTTTTTTTGTATTGAATATAAAATGATAAATTTAAAAAATATTGGGGGCACAGTGGTAAGTGTGTGGAAATAAGAAAGAATAAAATTGTAAAGTGTTGTAACTAGTAAGGATAGTATGGTAAAAATTATGGACCAAAATGGAAAGAAATGAAATGGGAAGATAAAAAAAAGTGGACCAAAAAAGAAATTGGGAAGATATAAAAAAAATGGAGGAAGTATAAAGTTTCATTACCTTATTATAATTTTTCGATGTTGGATTAGTTTACTTAAATTTGTAGTCTTATTAACTGTTTTTTTTATATCTAAGAAAGAATGATTAGTCTTATATATGATTATAAAATTTTATCGCCTCATCATAATTTTTCGATGTGAGATAATCTACTTAAGTTTATAGTCTTAAAGAATTCTTTTTAAGAGTCAAAAGAACACATGATTACTCTTATTTATAATATAGAATTACCACCTTATTTTAATTTTTTCGATGTGGATAATTATAACTTTGTGGTCTTATTAAGAGTTTTTTTAATACTCAAAAGATTGTTGGTTGATATTTTAAAACAATAATTACTCTTATTTATAATATAGAATTCCAAAACTTCGATGTGGGATAATTACTTAAAGTTTATAATCTTAAGAGCTCTTTTTAAGACTAAAATGATTTTTAGTGGATATTTAAGGACGTACGATTACTCTTATTTATAATATAGAATTTCATTACCTTAATATAATTTGTCGATGTGGGATAACTTTACTATTTTCATTGGTAATAAATTCTATCACTTTTTCGAACAAATAATATGAAGTAAATAATATGAAAATTATATTCTAATAAAAGCATTTTCTATCACGAATCTAATTTTTTTATTTTTATAATTTTTTTTACGGTAATTTTTTTTTAAAAAAAATGAAATTTAAAGGTTTTAAGATGAAAATTGTAAAACATCACATTAATATAATAATTAAAAGATTCTGTAATTGATTACTTATGATAATTTCCTAATTTGAGTTTTGATGAAACAGACCGATGAAATCGCTCGAAAAAGCTTCATATATGTGTGTGTATATATATATATATATATATATATATATATATATATATATATATATATATATATATATATATATATATATATATATATATATATATATATATATATAGAGCGAGAGATTTCCTTATATGTCCATACCAAAATTATCATCCCCTGTCCATATATCGTAAATAAAAAAAGTGAACTTCCCATTTACCCTTAGAAAAATGAGTTTCCATTCTCATTATATCATTCACTTTTATTATCCCCTTTCTATTTTAAGGGGATTTAAGAAATGGTTATGAAAAATGGGATGATAGGGAAAATACACTATATTTCTTTAGGGGAGAATAAAATTGGGGTTGGACTATTGGCAAACCCAGAAAAGGGACTATACGCTCAAGAAAGTTAACAGATGATAATCACACCCCTTAGTATTGAGCGTGACTATTCGTTCTATCATAGAATAAGTAATCAAACTACTCCTTCCCATCCAATCCAGAACATAAGACATTTTGACTTACCAATAATACCCTTACTTTTTACCCATTATCTTAAAATTTGTGAAACCTCCAATGTAATTGGATGGAAGGAAGTACTCCCTCCGTTTTTTCTTTTTCTTCATGTTTCAATTAAATACTCTCACAAATCATAAAAAGCGGGAAGAAGCATAAAAAACGGACGGAGTGGTATTTTGTGAAGATCTTTTAGCATAAAAGTTCACCACAGCAAACAGCAATTAAATGTATCAATAAATGTCTGTGAATCAACGATCCTATAATGAATGCCTTACTGATTCAAAAAGCTTTTGCTTGGAGAAGCAGCAAGTTTTATATGAAATCTTTACTCACAAAAGGGAAAAATGGTATAAATTCATAACAAGGAGATATCATACTGTCAAATTTTGCAGGAGCTCATAGCTGACGTCTTGCAGCCTATATGACTTCGGATGCCACTTGTGTTCCGACCAGTCAACATGTGTTACCGACCAATTTGCCATACCATCTGGATCGATCATCTAAACATGCCAAAAAGATATGATGCTCCAACATCCATTAAAGAAATTAAACAAACTTCAAACTTTTGAAAGCAATACAATATTACACCACCTCAGGAGCGAAAATTCTGTTAAGAGGAGACGTGCTTACATTAAAAAGGGTAGGTATATAATGTTCATCAGAATAACAATTGCGTCCCTCAAAACCAGGCTGCAAAGCGATTAGACACATCAAAATTTTAGGATAACACCCATATATACAAATGGTGTATTATACTCCCTCCATTTTTTCATGTTTTCCCCCAATCCCTCAATATTTGCGAGGATTATTTTATTCAAACGGGGCAAATTAAAAAATGGGGGGGAGTATTAAAGATGCATAACACATCTTACAGAAGACCCTCCAGATTCCAAATCATCAACTATATGATGAGAGAACTTTGAATAAATACATAAAAAGCATCATGAATGATGATGGGAAGTAGTGGTGTTAAACTGCTCAAAATTACAAAAGAAAAGAGCTTACCCTACAGTAGTTCTTGAACTTAGAGTAGTAAAGGCTATCAGATACGACTATTAATGCATGTTGCCGCTTCATGGTGAACCACTGCTTCACATATATGTAATCAGTACTTGTTATGAGATAAACATTGACAGCATAAAAACAGCTAATAGCTTAATAGTCCCTTCAAGATAATAGCCAACTTATAAAATGCTTGATGGGAGCTAAAAACCAAAGGCGAGATCGATGAAAAAGCAAACCCGTTAGACCAAGAATAAAAGTTGGTTGGCTTATAAGAGTATACCCATTAATTTACTTGGTATCTCACGTAAGACGCCTAATTTATCAGTATAGGAGACTCCTATCCAGTAGAATAACATTTGCAGATGACGCCTAATTAAAAAATGATGATGACAACGACGACGACAAGAACAATAACAACAACAACGACGACAACGATATCAATAACAATAACAAACCCCTATACACTAAGAGATTAACTCCCCTTGAAATTTTTCCCTCCAAATGCTCAAATCTATTTATGGAAACATGTGATAATAGTAATTCCTATAATATAAATCATCTACAAATTAAATGCAAATAGTAATTCTTAGTGTCAACGCAAATTTGACTATAGCAGAAGCACGTACATAATCTACAGAAAAGCTCTGAAGTCAAACCTGACCACCCTTGCGGAAATCTTTCTTTTCTATTTCGGGTAACATATGTGGTGAAAACCTGTCATTTCCATGAGGACCTGGATCCACAAAACTGGAAAACAATTGAGTTATAAGATCCACTGGATGAACAGCTTAATGCCTTAATGGACTTATAGCAGTAATTAAAGGGAGATAATGCGTGAATGTTGTACTTACCTATCAATGTAGCTTAAATTTGAGTACATCAGATAGTTGTAAACGTATTCAAATTTATGTAATGGAACACAACTGCAATACAAAGAAACGATTAATCAAAATCCACCAATAGAAGAGAGAAAGAAAAAATATACAGAGTAGAAGAGAATAATTATGAACCTATCAGAGAGTAAAACAAAGTGGTGGTTATCAGGATCCTTCAAAGCATTACCCAAAAGGCGTTTCTCTGCATCTATCATAGAGACTTGACCCCAAACAACCTGTTCTCAAATAAACATATGAAGAAAGTAATACTGTAAGCTCATTTTAATATGAATAGACACGGAAATGTTTGTTGTTATGAATGTGGAGTAACATTTGAGTCATTACCTATCTTTCCATCAAAGAGTAGGAGAAACAACCTCTCAAGTCTCACCAATTAGAAGAAAAGGGATGGAGCTATGCTCCATTTGGTTTTGAAAAAAATTATTTTGTGTGTATGATTATTTCCAAGACAATTTTTTATGTGGTAGGAATCTGAATCAATTCTTGAGGTGCAAGAAAATCTCCGAAGATGAACAGTCAAAATGCAGAAAACAAAACTAAAGTATGTGAGCTTCATGTGAAATATCATGGAGTAAACAATGCATTTTCATCATGGGTCAGCCGAAAAAATAACTGTGCTTTCAGTATAGTGTCAAGGTTGTGCACAGATGATCCCCCTAGAAAAAGAAGGTAAATATGTTTTTCTATGAGGAAGTTAAATCCTTCCTCCAAAGATTCAACGCATATTCACACATCAAGAAATAAGAGTGATTTTCCGGCAAACCATACAAAGCCCTCATCCTTTCCTTTGGCAAAAGGTGAATTAGGAGTCTTGCAACATTCCAAGTGACAATCTTCTCCTCCATAGTGAGAAGGTGACACAGAAAGAGAGTGCAAGAGTCAGGGCTCAGAAGTTCAGGACTATGGTTATGGACAGAATCAAAATTGAATTGAATTGAATAGGCAGAAGGGACACAGGAGGTACTAATAGCCTACAAGATCTATAACATCAAAAAGAGAATGACTCCACTAGTGCAACAGTTTCTAGACATGTGGAAACACTTCATAGACAGTTCTTCAAGGTTAATTCTAGACAAGCGGAAACACTTCATAAACAGTTATTCAAGCTTAATTTTGGGTTTTTAGCTAGGCAAAGTGCAATTAATATGACCATATTACCATCTGGTATTTAATCTAGCAAACATAATAGTTTTCTGACCTTGTCACTGCGAATGTCTCTGTTGATAAAATAGCTGCTCTGATGAACTGGCTTTCGTTGTGATGCATGTACATAAACACTGAACTTGCCTTCATGACCCTGCCAAACAAATTATACAACGTCATCATAAGGAAATGTTCAAAACTCAATGCAGTTTCTCAAGTGTCATACCCAAGTCAGAATGACCTGGGTATGCGAGGTAACACGAGTAAGAGTAACATAGGTCTAGAGTATAAGCTTTCATTTTGTACTACCGAAGTTAGAGCTTTCACGGTACGCAAGGTAGTATAAGTAGGAATAACATAGCTCTGGGGTATAAACCCTCGTTTAAGACTATCTTCGACATCTTACTACATGCCTCATTATATTGTTACACTACTAAAAGAATTATTTCAGAAATAAGGGTTAAACTTTAGTGGGATATTTGCATCTATATTAACACAGTCCTTACTCCCATTTTTAAAACATAACCCTTTGAGAGCTAGATTAAGCTGGAGTTAGATGAAACAGAAAACAAGTGTACTAGATGCAAAAGTTTCAGACAGCATTATAAAACCACAATTACAATGCAAAAGTTATCTTAGTAAGTAATGTCGTAATTCTTATTCACAAAAGGCGCAAGTAATAACAGCAATCAAAATCGAATGAGTGGTTCATCAGCTATGTTTGAAAGTGCATATCAAACAAACAGGGGAAAAAGCAACGATAAAAGAGAATGGAACGAGCCTTACAGAAAAGAACTTGTCCCAGAGCATCTCGAAAGCTAAAGTACCAGGGGTCAAGAACATGAACGCAATTTTCGGACTATTAGTAGGTGGGAGTGGAGTTTTTAAGATCTCTTTGATGACAACTTGAGATGCCAACTCTTGATCAGTCAATTCCCTTTTTGGAGAGGGTGGAAGCCAATCTGAAAAAGCTTTGCAACCACTAGAAGAGAACACATAGCAAGCGGAGGAGTTTTGGGGAGGATATACATAACCACAAATCAGAAAGAAGCTAACTAAGCAAACAAGCACTAAAATCCACATGGGTCTCTTGGAAACTTGTCGATGGCGCTGGTGCATTGGCAAGATTTGCATGCTTAAACGCCAAGCATCTGGAGCCTTCATATTCGAAGTAAAGATAACAGATCTACAAGAGCATCACCTGTCTCCTAACCACTATCTCTAATTGTATCTCCTTCTCTAAGCATGCAAACACTGAGTACAGATTTTTACTCGACAAAACGACAATTCAAAGAACGATTGAGCCTGAATCTGTAAAAAATAAAAAATAAAAAGAGAGTTCTGTTAGAGAAATGTCCTTAAAATACTGCCTTCTGTGACCTCCTCCAAACCTAAATTACACCCCTAACTCATATTGAATGTCTTTCATACAGCCCAAAAGAAGAAATAAAAAAAATAAAAACAAATGGAATTGATTTGTATCACTAAACTAAGTATAAATTTTCCCTTTCTATTCATGTATTGTAGGGTGGTTTGGTGCTTGATGTAGTTCTAGGAACAAATTCGAGTACGTCTAGGTGCTTGAGGGTTCTAACTAATGGCAATCCGGAGCAATTTGTAGAAGATTAGTAAGCAGAAGTGCATACAGCACACATTTGCTGACTAAATAAAACAAAGAAATTCATAACAAATTCACCATAGATTATACTCGTATATGTTACGGAGTAGTAATTTACAGACGAATTAGATTACCTACTTCCAGGAAAAAAATGTCCACCCCCCAACACAATTAAACAGTCAAGCCTACCAGCAGAAAGAAAACCCACTTGTACTTACAAAAAAAAAAATCGCATCGTTCTGTGCCTCATACTTTAGAAACCAACAAATCTTCATGAATCAACATTTTACATTAAGATACGTAGTCATACAACTAACTATGAACAGGCAATATCAATGAAACAAAAAAAATGACAGGGTAATACCACGCATAGCATTTCCCAGAGAGGTATACAGTAGTAAGCATTGAAATCAGGTAATTTTGGATGAACCCGCTTCAAATGTAGATTTGATACGATTTCTTGGGGGGGGGGGGGTAATTGAAGATCTAGGGCACAAAAACTAATCACATATAGTTGTAGTTGTAGTATTTATTTAGAGAGCCAAATAAAGAAGAACAAGAAAGAACGAACACCTTGTAAAAAATGGGTATGTATTGAACACTTGTTTTTCAGGCACTCCAGTTTTGGATTTCTCTCTCCAAACTCAATAATTGGGACAAATCCCAGCTAATTTGTTCAAGTTCCAAACAAACACAAACACCCCCAGTACCCACCCTTGTCTTTCGTTAGCTAGTTTTCCCCCCTTCCTTGTTTTCTTCCTTACATCAGTAGGGGTTTTTAAAATTCAGTCCAATCACAGACACAGACACAACACAAACACAGAACAAAGTAAAGAAAAGAGAAGAGAGGAGATTTGTGGGTTTTTGTGGATTGAACGTTTAGAGCAGAAAGTTTGAATCTTTGTTATTGAATAAAAAATAAAAATCCAAGTGATATCAGTATGGTAGGTTGTCACTCTGTGTCTTGTAGTCTTGTTTCAGTTTAGGGTCAAAGACACCGAATGAGTCGTTACATTAGATAGTTGATTTTGATTTGTTTGGTTGACAGACAATTGACATAATTATAAGACCGTGTTTTACTTTTTTTTCTTTCTCTCTGTTTTTTCAACCCCGAGGACGTGTTTTGATGCAATTAGTGGATTATACAGTACAATGCTAATATTCTACCAGAAATATTGGACGATAGTGGGCGAGAGCATTTGAGTTCTATTAACAACACATCCATGGTGCTTATCCCAAAACCCCAAGACCCGCGAAGGATTACGGAATATCGGTCCATAAGCTTTTTTTTTGGTCCATCGAATAGCGCACTTAGTCGCATTACAATATAGGAGGAGGGGGGATTCGAACCTAAGACCTAGGTCCCAGAGCACCTAGTCCTAACCACTAGGCTAAGACATCTTCGGTGGCCCATAAGCCTTTGCAACATCATTTATAAGATCATTTCAAAGCTTCTAGCCAATCGATTGAAAGTTATGATGAACGAGATCGTCACGGAAAATCAGAGTGCTTTTACCCCGAGCCGACTCATTACAACAATCATTGCGTTCGAAATATTTCATGCTATGAAATGTGGCGGAGAAGAGCAGGTCAGAAACGTGGCTTTGAAGCTCAATATGAGTAAGGCGTATGGTAGGGTGGAATGGAGCTGTCTCTGGGTGATGATGCGCAAGATGGGTTTGCTGTGGATGCATGCTTCATATTTGGCGGCGTTATTAGTCACGTCGAAATCCATTTTGATGGATACCGAGGTATGTTCCCCCTTTGGGTGAGATTAAAAGAATCCTGACTCCAAATCCTCGAAAATTAGAAGCGCCATCGAAGTACAAATCCCATGTTTCTACGTCGGTAAGGAATATGTTTTCGTATAGGAAGGACCAAGTATCGATGTGTCCGTCCTCAATTACGGGGCTATCAGCGAGGAACTCGGCTACCACCCGGCCTTTAATAGCTTTTACTGGCACAAATTTAAGGTCGAACTCTGCCAGCATCAGAGTCCACCTAGACATTATGTCGTTGAGGATGGGCTTCTCAAATAGTTATTTGATGGGATCGATTTTGGATAATACCTGTACTTCGTGACTGAGCATGTAATGACGAAGCTTCTTGGTGGCCCAAACTAGTGCTAGGCATGTTTTATCGAGCATGGTATAGTTGCATTCATACTCCAAGAATTTCTTGCTAATGTAGTAGATGGCTCTTTCTTCCGAATCAATAGTCTGTGCTAGCATAGCCCCCATGGTTGTCTCAGTAGTTGTTAGATTTAGCAACAGAGGCAAGCCTGGTTCAGGTGGCATTAGGACCGGCGGGGAGGATAGAATCTCCTTGATTTTGTCGAAAGCCGCTTGGCACTTATCATCACATATCTTTCATTCACCCACTTTCAGTTTCTTGATAATCGGTTCGCATACCATTGTTAGTTTGGATATAAACCGGCTGATGTATTGAACTTTTCCGAGGAAACCCCTTATTTCTTTTTGGGTCTTAGGAGGCTTCATCTCAGTGATGGCTTTGATTTTTGTTGGGTCAACTTCGATACCACGTTGGCTAACGATGTGACCCAGTAATTTATCTGATGTTACCCCGAAGCTGCATTTTTGAGGATTCAGCCTCATGTTGTATTTGCGCAGTCGGGTAAAGAACTTTCTTAGGGCAATGATGTGCCCATCTCAGCTCTTGGATTTGACGATCATATCGTTGACATAGACCTCTACTTCCTTGTGCATCATATCGTGTAACAAGGTCGTAGCGGTTTGTTGATAAGTTGTTCCGACATTAATAAGGCCGAATGACATGACAGTGTAATAGTAAGTACCTCAAGGCCAGGTGTAGTGAAGGTGGTCTTACTCATATCTTCCTCTGCCACTTTGATTTGATTGTACCCGGTATATCCATCCATGAAGGATAGAAGGGCGTGATCAGCGGTGTTGTCCACTAGTATGTCGATATGTGGTAATGGAAAGTTGTTTTTCGGCCTTGCCTTGTTAAGATCCCAAAAATCTACGCATACGCGCACCTTAACGTCCTTTTTAGGTACTGGCACGATGTTCGCAACCCAGTCCGGAAATTCGGACCCTTGTATGAAGCCGGCTTTGAACTGTTTGTCGACTTCTTCTTTGACCTTGAGACCATTGGGGCCTCATTCTATGGGGCTTCTGCTTTACCATCTTACACTCGTCTTTGATTGGTATTGGTGTTCAGCTATTTCTCAGTCTATCCCCGGCATGTCCTTGTAGGACCATGCGAAGACGTCTTCGAACTCTTGGAGGAGGCTTGTGAACTGTTGTCTCTTCTCGGGAACTAGTGATAACCCTAACTTAGGCATCTGGGGCTCTAAGGTGGTTCCCACATTGATGGACTCAATTTCTTCAATTACCGGATCCCGGGACTCCCTTTGTTCTAGTTTCTCGATCAGATGAGGAGGCAAGGGTACCTGTTCATCGGGTTTCTCAATGTCATTGCATAAAATATTTTCGAAACCAAAATCAATTTTAAAATAAGACAAGTCGCAAGTAGAACAGTCATCATTATTTTTAATAGAAAATTTTGAAAACATCTCAAAAAGAGCAGCCATCTGATCATTGGTTAGAGGCAGAATTGAAAGTGCTCTCGGAACAGACCCTAAGGCACCAGCGGGAGTGATTAAAGGGAGAGGGGTTACAGGTTGGATTCTAGCACCGGACCCCCTAAACTCGACCTCAGACTCAGACTCTGACTCGCACTCAGAATCGGTGGCAGGCATGTCCCCTTCACCGGTGACCAGCTTGTAGACCCGACCCTGATTGTCGGTCCACTTGACGATCTTTCTCCATGCTCTATTCCCGGCCTCGGAGCTAACTTCCGAGATCAGCTTCGTAAGGTCGAACCTGTTACTTCGGAGGATGAGATTCACTAAATCTTCCTTAGGAGTCGGGGTGGTCTTGTCTTCCCCGAATAGTAGCCCCAACACGGTCTCAGCATTGTCGGCGTCCTCCTTGGATTCCAACTGTATGAGGTTAAATACATCGTTCGGAATATAGTTGCAATCTCGGGCCAGTTTGGTCCCGGGATGTGTAACGGTTGGTTGATATAAACCAACCTGGATGGCCCCAAATATCAGCGCGACGAAGTAGTCGGCCAACCTCGGGCTATAAGAGCTCAAGTGTATACCCTTCAGGAGATTACATGCCTTTTCGGTACTGATCTCGCGTCAGATTATCGTCTATCCAACGCGGTCAAACAATATTTATAAGCTTTAAGGACATGACATAGGTCCACCCCGACGCGGCCACGCGCGAGTTTGGGGAGGCGAATGAATCTCCATATGAGAATGGGTCGAATTGAAATTTAAATCGAAGTGGAGTCGCCACCGAACTTTGTGGGAGTTCGGGCCCATTCGAACCCACTCTATGTCGTAGTGGGCCATGCACAAAGTATGACCCATTTCCGATGTCAGAGTTTATTGGGCTCGTCCCTTTGCATTTGATACCGATACTGATACCGACATTATCGGATATCGTGTATTGAATGACTCTCGTGTGCCAACAGTTTCGGACATCCGGAAACCGAGGTTCTGAGTAAGGGGTGAGGGTACGTGTTGGGAAGTTCACAAAGAACACCTAACCCCGCCCGCACATTAGCGGCCTCTACTAAGATATCGAATGACGTTTTAATACGCGTGTTAGTAGAACGATGAAATGATATGCAAACGTTGTTTTCCCTAAGCATGCGAAAAATTGAATGGGTTGCTATGTCGATTTAATGCCTCTAATACTAACGTCAAAGTTATATTTAGCATGCGAGGTTTATTTTAGTACAATAAAATAAACAATGAAAATAAAATTGACAAGAAAAATAACAAACTTGTTAGTAACGGTATAACGATAGTAACGGTTTGCAAATAATATAGAATAATATGGAATGATGTAAATAAGATGATGCATGATTTTGAAAGGTAATATTTCACGTGATAGATTTGACACGTGTTGCCCTAAGTCATAAAAAAAGTGTTAACGAGACTCGAATGGCATTGTAGGACTCACAGTTTGACGTGATAAAGGGGCCACTCGACCGAGTCATTGAGGGACTCGACCGAGTGGACCTCTGAAGAAGCTTCTGTCCCGGATTTCGTGACGTCACTCGACCGAGTTATGAGGGAACTCGACCGAGTGCATGGCCACTCGATCGAGTCATTGCAAGACTCGACCAAGTGGTTGTCAAAATAACCTTCTGTCTCGTTTTTTGGGGAGAACTACGAGAGAGCGGTGGAGGAGGCACGCGCTTCTGATCAAGCACCTAACACATTGAAGATCTTCCACGATGTGACGGGTGGCTATAACCAGAAGAGACGGTTCTGGGGGATAGGTAACGCGGCGAAAGAGCTCTTTCGCCCATGCTTGAACCGTGGTAAGGAGGTATCTGCGGACACATACCTTCCTACCGCCGCCTCGCAGGAACGCACACTTAACAATCGTATGGAAGATAAATTCCAAAGACAAGAAGAGCGCCTGAAGACATTGAGAAGAGGTGTGAAGAGCAGCACCAGTTTATTCAGTTCATGAGGGAACGGTTCGCCATGGAGACCGAGGGATGCAGTGGAGGACCACGCATGGCGCGACGATGACGACAACAACGATGGTCATCCCCATGGGTCGGAGCACATTGAGTCCCTTTCGTAGGTAGTTCAGCTCTCTTATGTTACTTGTTTAGACTTTGGTTGCATTGTGTATATATATTTTACCAACTCCTAGATAGAATTCTGAACCTAGCGCTGGTTGTCTTTGTAATATATTTTCATTTTCTATAACAGTACACTGGTTTATGTTTGTTTCGTTTTGTGGAGTTTTGTGAAGAAGATATGTACGAGAGCTTTGATTGGAGTTGTTGATGGATTTTTGTTTGGAATGTGCTGCTGTTGTGGTTTGTTGTAGAATTGGGTTGTTTAATTGCAGATTGTTTTATTTCGCGCATATGGGGAGCTGAAAGCAAATAAACGGTTTTTTTTAATAGGCTTTGCCTGGGATTAGCCGACGCAATGTCAAACTTTCTGTTGACTTTGCGTCGGCTAATCCCACGCAAAGTCCATTGACTGAGAGGCTTTGCGTGGGATTGGCCGACGCAAAGTCGACAGGCTGTTTGACTTTGCGTCGGCTAATCTCACGCAAAGCCCATTGACTGAGGATTGACTGAGGGACTCTGCGTGGGATTAGCTAACGCAAAGTCAAACTTTCTGTTGACTTTGCGTCGGCTAATCCCACGCAAAGCCTCTCGACTGAGGGACTCTGCGTGGGATTAGCCGACGCAAAGTCAAACTTTCTGTTGACTTTGCGTCGGCTAATCCCACGCAAAGCCCATTGACAGGGGCGTTGACCTCCAGTTCTTCGTGTCGGAGTAGCCGACGCAGAGCCGACGCAAATCACATGCGTCAGATTAGCCGATGCAAAAAAAAAAAAATTGCGTCAAATTATAATGGCGGCCGTTTGCGTCGGTTAATCCGACGCAATGTTCTAATTGCGTCAGATATTGTCCATTTGCGTCGGATTTGTCCGACGCAATTCCGGTTTGATTTTTGTAGTGCGACCGAGTGGACTAGGCCCTCGATCGAGTGCCCTCTGTACGAACTAGGGTTCGCCTCGTAATTCGTCATTGATTGCGAGATTGCTTTTCGATTTTGGTAAATCGTTGATTTTGTTGAACCGGGCATAAATATTGTGGGATTTATACTCGATTCGAATTTTGATACTCGTCATATCCCATATTCGATTATTGAATCGATATGGAATATTAGAGCGAAACTGAAAAAGATAATATAAGTCGTTTGAATTAAACTATAACGATATAAATTTTCTCCGCGTTTATAGTGTCGTAATTAATTCTAACGAATTAGGTGACAACTATTTTAGCATCAACAAAAATCGTATTAGTTTAATCTTTTGACTAAATCGTTTAGATTCGACATTCAATTATTGAATTGGTATCTGTTCCGGTCAAGGAATCAATTAACTCGACTATGAATTCGGGTTCTTAGTATTCAGATATCGCTTGCTTGACTTCCTTTGATCTCTCCTTTTCCCTCTCCTATGATCGGACCTCCCCGGCGGATCGAGCCTGCTCCCTGCACAAGTAGCGCACAGGGCCTCGGAGGTTGTCCGAGGGAACCCTCTCCGATGCCTAAGTCAGTCCGTGAATGCCTTGATGAACCTAGCTCGTGAGGAACTAGGCGGCGTTTTTAGGAGTAAGAGTCTAGATAGAGAAAATCAAACCCCCTCTAAGTGGGAAATGGGTGGGTATTTATACCTTCCCACAAGAGAGGGAATTGGAGGGGAAAAAGAGCGGGAGAATGGATGGATGTCAGGGTTACACGTGGACCTGCTTCATCCACTCATTCCCTTTTACCTTAGGCAGAAAGACGAAGGGGCCCCTGGTAATACCTGTCCTGCTCGGGAGGGAGGTCGCCTGGGGGCAGGTGGTTAAGAGGAGTCTACTGGCCCTCCCCAGCTGGTCGCTTTACCCTGCTGGACAGGCGGCCTTCTCGGAGTCACATTTATAGAGGAAAGTCCCGGTGTCTTACCTCGACGGCCTGCTGGACAGACTCTTCGATTCCCGGGTTGGGTCTTCACGGGGCCTGCTAGGCGGGCGACCCGTCGCAAGCTCTCAACCCTCATCAATTGGCCCTCACCGGCCGGGGGGAAGTAAGGCTTCTCCTTGGCAGGTGGACTCTTGATGGTGAGTAGTTGACTTGTGGCTTTTACCCTTGCATTTAATGCGTTCGCGTATTCCCGAGGAGGAAGACTCTTCTGTATTGGGCATGCCAAGAGTTTAATTGTCTTTTGGTCATGATTGCTTTCCAGACCCAATGGATTTTGGGGCAGCGTGCTGGTGTGCTGATTGGTCGTGCCCCCTGTCAAAGTAGTTGGGGCGCCAATTAATGTTTTTGCCTCCTTTTTCGTATAAATTGCGGTTCCTTTGCCACTTTCACGACCCATCTCCAAACTTCTCTTCTTCTTCCTTCAAAGAAAATGTCGTGGATTACCAAAGTACTTCTTTGCCAAGAGGCTCGCGTAGTGAGCCGTCGCTTTAGGGGGCGCTGGAAGCTAAGGTACCCCAGGGCGTCTTTTCTCATTTTGCGCCGTAGCAGGCGGCCCTGCGCTCGACGTCACCGTAAGCTCAGGAGGGCCCTTGTCAAGGTGGGCAAGCGCCCTCAGAGGGCTTCTCCAGCCGCTCCAAAATACAGGCGCTGCCCCCAGGGTGGGGGTTGTTTCGACAGGGGGTGCCATGAGTGTTTTCCATGGCTACACCCTGAGCAGTTCGACCCCGACTGCTCTGAGCTGGCCTCTTCTCCTGAGTCGGGCCCTTCTTCTCCTCTGAGGAGGAGAGTGGGCTGTGGCTCCTGTGATGATACCAAAACAGTCCCTTATGGTAGGGATTGGGACGTCAGCAGCCGGGATTCCGGCGATAGTGACGGCCAGGGTTACTCCTCTGGTCGGGGTGATGACGATGACTCAGCGGATCCCATCAAGGACTCTGATGATTGGGACTGGGGGTCCGATGCAGGGGGGTGCAATAGCCCTGGGGACTACTCCCCAGGCTTTGACGATGATTAGGCCTGCCCGAGAAATGCAGGCGTGGCGAGCCAGAAACAGGGGCTCTTTTGGTATTTCTTGTTTGTAGGCGATGTAACTTGCCCGTTTTTCGGGTTTTCTTTAATTTAATGAAAAGATCAGGCAGCTTCGTTTACATGTGTCATTTTATTATTTGTTATTATTTGTTATTGTTATTATTATTTGGATGGAGGGAGGACGTCACAATGTGATCGATCCCTCGACGTCCTTTTGTCTTCTCGAGGTCATCCTTGGGAAGCTACAAGGGGCTGCCTTTCGAGAGTTCGACACGTGGACAGTAGCCCTTGGGCAGGTCTTCGAGGGTTGGCGACGTTTCGTCTGCCTTTCCTCCTATAAAAACGATTTGTCACTCATTCCTCCTATCTTTCTCTTTTCACACTTTCTTTCTTTTCCTCTGCAAATCTCTCGGTGTGATAACTCGAGCTTTCCTTCGCACCCCCGTTTCTTCTGGGAGATTTCTCTTGCAAGCTTACATTTCCTCGGCGGGCGACCCTAGGTTAGACTTTTAATTTCCAACTCTTGCTCCCTTTCTTTTCGATTTCTTGCTTTTTCTTTCCTCTTAGGGCAGCTATGTCTAGAACTCGCCCGCGCATTCTATCATTCACCGACCCCTTGGGGAAAGAGGAACGGGAAAAGGGTAGGGAGGACCTTGCCTCCTCCTCTAGGGAGGTTGGCCTTGGGATGGTTGAGGAGGAGGACCCGGCGGGCAGTGGGGCGGCAATTCCCCCGAACCTGCCCCCTACGACGTTATTGATTCGGATGACGAGGCGATGGAGATCGACCCCTCCAGGACCTCTGGTCCCCTCATTCCCCGGGAAAGGGGCAGGACCTATTACTTAGACAAAGCCAAGTACCGCATCCCTCTGAGTACTTACCCTGACCCAAAAAACCGGGATCTGATTCTCGCGAAGAACGCCGCCAACGCGATTGAGCGGTTCTACAATTTCGGGGATGGGTATACGATTGTCATCCCTGGCGAAAAAGACACCGTGTGCTGCCCTCCCGACGGGTGCATTGCGGTTTATCACAAATGCTTGGAGTTTGGTCTTCGTTTCCCTCTTCATCCTGCTCTAGAGGAGATTTTCAGGCGGATGAATGTGGCCATCGCCCAGCTGACAGCCATGGCTGTCAGGTCATTGATTTCATACGTGTGGACCTCTCTGTTCCATCGCGCCGAACCCTCTATTGACGCCCTAAGATTTATGGTCGGCCTGGAAATGGTTTCTTCTGGGAGTGAGGGCTCTCCTGGGTATTGGTCCCTTCTGAGACAGAAAGGGCATACTTTGGTGTGGCCTGCTATGGACAGCCTGAGGGATTGGAAGAACAATTTTCTCTATGTGCACAGCGCCCATGGGTGGAAAATTCCCCGCCATTTCAGGAATCACGTTCACACCCGGCTTGAGACTCCTGAAGAATACCACCCTGGCGTGGGAGGTAAGGCTCTGGAGGTGAAGTTGAGCGAGAAAGACAAGGATTTGGTGGACCAATTTGCTGCCAACACTGATAAGTATGGGGTGTACGGTCCTTCATTATGGCTTCCCCATGCGGAGGTCATTGCTACTGACAGGTACCCGACCCGGGTGGGCATGAACCCGGGCTTAGACGAAGGTAGTTCAGGAGTGTTGATGATTTTTCCTTACTCGTCTTTTACTTTTTAAATGGCCTTTCTAACCAGTCATCCGTTTGCTTTGCAGACCTCGCCACCTTCCTTTGGACAAAAAGGGAGGTGAGACGTTTGGGTTTGTCCGGGACTCTCGACGTTATCCAAAGCCATCCCTCCCTTCCTCCTGACTTCAAGAGGGGCGAGAAAAACCTGATGAAGCATCTGAAGGGCCTTTCGTTCAGCAGGCCGAGGCTCCCTGCTCCCCCTAAGTCAACTCCTGCCAAAACGGCGGTCTCTGCAGCCACCCCTTCTCCGGCTGCAAAAAAGGCGACTGCCTCTGAGGTTACTCCCTCCCCCACCGTCAAACAGGGAGGTCCTCCGGCAGGGGTTCAGATTCCTCAGGGGGCGCAGGTTGCTGGCTCTGAAGAGACTGGGGAAAGCACTCCCAGGGGGTTGATCAGAAAAAGGAGCAGGGGAACTCCAAGTGCAGATCATGTGGTGGATTTGGAGGCTGATACGCCTGACCCTAAACGCTTTGCCCAGGGAGTCCCTTGTACCCTTTTCTCTGAGGAGAATACTGAGTTCCATTATGCCGCCGGCGATAGCCAGGACGTCTCTGCCTTACTCTCTGACTCTGGGGCGGTTTTGGCGGATCACCTCCTCAAGACTGTCCGCTCTGCTACCCACCAAGTGACCCAGTACATCCAGCGCACTGCCAGAATTATTCAGGCCTCTGCTGAGCTGGCGGCCCTCACTCGCTTAAGTGACGAGGATCTGGCCAACCCCGACCGTCTGGATACAATTGAAAAGGACGTCACCCTTATTGCTGGCCTGAAGGATCAGCTGGCCAAAAGGGAGAGCGAGCTGGAGGAGGCCAGGAGTCAGGTGACTCACTGGAGGTCTCAAAGCGAGAGGGCGGTCCGGGAGGTGTCCCGCTTGGAGGAGGAGTCGAAGAGAGCCCAACAGGCCTTTGCAGAGCTGGAGCAGGCCAAAAAAGCTTTAGCCGAGTTGGACCAAGCCAAGAGGAAGGCTGCCGACCTAAGGGAGCGTCTTTCCAAGGCAGATTCGGCTCTTCAGGCGGCCCTTGGTGACTTGGCGGCGAAGACCGAGGAGTGGCAGAAGGAGAAGGATGAGATAATCCAGGAGGTGGAAACTGCCGTGTCAGCAGGCTTCGTCAATGGTGCAAACTCTTGCTTGGGGGTGGTCATGGAGGCTGTCAGGGAGATGTTCCCAGGCTTCGATGAAGAGGCTTTTCGGGCTCTTTATACCGCCAAGGACGAGGCCCAGATGCGCAGGATGGATGAAGAAGCTGCTACATCTGGCGCAGAAGCTCCCCATGCTGTTTAACATGGAAGGCAGTTATCCTCAGAGGGCTCATGCCTGTCCCCTGCCGCGCTCATGCTAATGTTTTGACTTCTTATCTTTTCTGTGCGCCGAGCCCTTTTGTGGCCGGCTGCCGTATTCGATGTAATTACCTTAGAAAACCTTTATTCGGTGTATCTCCTGCTACTTTATTTCTTTTTCTAAGGATTTTTCCGTTTGTTTTCATCCTATTTCTGTTTGAATTTTTTGTTTGGAGTTTCTTAAGGTATGGCCTGCCCCCTGCTTGCCCAGAGGTAAGCAGGGTGATATTTTGCGTTATTTATACAAGGGTGGGGGGCATGCCCCCAGTCCTTGTTAGTTTGGCCTGTCCCTGGCTTTTGATCAAAGTCCAGGGGGCCTGCCCCCTGCCTGCCCAGAGGTAAGTAGAGAGGCGTTTTACGTTTTTTATACAAGGTTGGGGGGCCTGCCCCCAGTCCTTGTTCGTTTGGCCCGCCCCTGGCTTTTGATCAAAGTCCAGGGGGCCTGCCCCCTGCCTGCCCAGAGGCTAGCAGAGAGGCGTTTGATGTTTTTTATACAAGGTTGGGGGGCCTGCCCCCAGTCCTTGTTTGTTTGGCCCGTCCCTGGCTTTTGATCAAAGTCCAGGGGGCCTGCCCCCTGCCTGCCCAGAGGCTAGCAGGGAGGTGTTTGAACTTTTTGTTGGGGGGGCCATTTTCCTTAGTTCTGGTAACAGGGGGGCCTCCCCCTATTGCCCCCTGCTCGTTTGTGTGTGAAAACGCAAGTTTGAACAGGCAACGAGTATAGACTTGAAGTTCTTTCATTTCTTTTGTAATAGTCTAACACATGGGTGGTCGGAGCCGTCGACATTCTTTCACCGTTCTCCGCCAAATTTTAAGAGTCGAAGACTATTTTAAGATTCTGCTTAAACATAATATTTCTTCAGGGTGTCCGCGTTTCAGTGAGCACTCAACTCTTAGCCCTCCAGATTGGCGATTTTATACGTGCCTGGCCCTAAGATTTGAGTTACCTGGTACGGACCTTCCCAATTAGCGCTGAGTTTGCCGTGCTCTCTCGATTTTCCCACGGCCTGTGTTTTTCTGAGGACTAGATCACCCATTTGAAAATTTCGCTGATGTACTCTCTTATTGTATGCCTTCCTCATTCGTTGTTGGTAGGCGACAATATTAGCGTTGGCTTCCTCCCTCACCTCACTGACCAGATCCAAGGCCTCAGCCATCGCTGCCTCATTCTCGGCCTGGTCGTATTGTAGGGAGCACAGGGAGGGGATCCTGGCCTCGATTGGTAGTAGAGCCTCTGCACCGTAAACCAGGCCGAACGGGGTTTGGCCCGTTGATTCCTTTCGGGTGGTCCGGATTGACCAGAGTATGTTGGGGAGCTCGTCGGCCGACCTGCCCTTGAGGTCATCTACCATTTTCTTAAGGCCATTCAGGATCTGCTTGTTGGCCGCCTCTGCCTGTCCGTTGGTCTGAGGGTGACAGACGGCAGAGTAGGCAACCGCGACGCCATGGCCTTCCAGCCAGATTCTCAGGGGGTCATTATCGAATTGCCTTCCATGGTCAAACACCAGCATCTTCGGCAGGCCGAACCTAGTGATAATGTTCCGCCAAATCACCTTCCTGACCGCAGGCTCGGTGATGTTAGGCACTGCCTCAGCTTCTACCCATTTGGTGAAGTAGTCGATGGCGACGATCAAGAATTTTCTCCCCCCGGTGGCCACCGCAAAGGGTCCTAGTATATCCATCCCCCACTGAGCGAAGGGGATGGGAGACAGGATTGGCCTGAACTCTTGGGCCGGGGCATGGATAAATGGGCCGAAGAGCTGGCATTTTCTGCACTTTTGAGTCAAGTCTTTGGCGTCGGCCAGCAGGGTCGGCCAGTAGTATCCGGCTCTCAAGGCCTTGTGTGCTAGTGACTTTCCTCCTATGTGATGACCACATATCCCAGAGTGGATGTCATCCAACACCTCCGCCGCCTGCTCTGCTCCCAGGCACCTGAGCAGAGGGGACGAGAAAGATTTCTTGTACAAGTCTTCTCCCATTATGATGAACCATGCAGCCCTTGCCGGCATTTTTCTTTTTTGTACGGGGTCAGTCGGTAAGATTCCGTGTTTCTTGTACAGGATGATGGGGGTCCTCCAATCCCCAGACCCTGCTTCCTCCACCGCACCGACGGTTTGACAGGGGACGGTAGATTTCTCCTGGACGACGTCCACCCATACCGACCTTCTTATATCCTGCAGGCTGGAGCTAGCCAGCTTTGACAGGGCGTCTGCCCGGTTATTCTGGGATCGAGGGATCTGTCTGATTTCATATGATTTTAAGCCTGACAATTCCCTCTTCACCATTTCCAGGTACGCGGCCATTGTTTGGTCCCTAGCCTCATATTCTCCATTGATTTGGTTGGCGATGAGCTGGGAGTCTGTTGCTAGAACAATCCGCTCTGCGCCTGCTGCTTTGGCTAGGTTGATGCCTGCGAGTACTGCTTCGTACTCGGCTTCATTGTTCGAGGCGGGGAAGACAAATCTGAGAGCATGCTCAAAGTCGGTACCCTCCGGACTGGTCAATACTATTCCTGCCCCTGCTCCATTAGCCGTGGAGGACCCATCGGTGTACACGATCCATTCGCCGGTGGTTGGGCTATCCTCCTCAGAGTGGGAACACTCTGCCAGAAAGTCGGCCAGGGCTTGGCCCTTGATGGCTGTTCTTAACTGGTATGTTATCCCTAGTCCACTCAACTCGATAGCCCACTTCAGCAGTCTGCCTGACTTTTCAAATTTTTCCAGCACCTTCTCTAGGGGCTGGTCTGTCAGCACTACGACAGGGTGTGCGTCGAAGTATGGCCTCAACTTTCTGGCCGCTATAACGACTGCGTAGGCTGCTTTCTCAACCAAAGGATAATTCTTCTCCGCTGCCCCCAGGGCGTGACTTACAAAATATATGGGTTGTTGAGCGCCTGCTTCCTCCCTCAAGATGACCGCGCTGACTGTTACATTGGTTACAGCGATGTAGAGGAAGAGTTTTTCCCCTGCCACTGGTCTTGCCAGGGTGGGGAGTTTCTTTAAATGCTCCTTCAACTGCCCGAATGCTTCTTTTTGCTCGTCCTCCCATTTGAATTGCTTGTTGCCTTTCAGTACTTTGAAGAATGGGGTTGACTTGTCTGCTGACCTGGCGATGAATCGTGCCAGGGCGGCCATGCGGCCTGTCAGACGCTGGATGTCCCTGATGGTCTTTGGCTCGGGAAGGTCCAGAACAGCCTGAACTTTCTCGGGGTTAGCGTCTATCCCTCGAGAGCTGACCAAAAAACCCAAGAATTTTCCGGAGCGAACCCCAAATGTACACTTCTTCGGGTTGAGTTTCATTTTGTAGGCGCGCAGGGAGGAGAAGGTCTCCCGCAGGTCGGCCAGGTGCTCTTTGTCTCCTTTACTCTTCACAATGGTGTCGTCGACATAGGCTTCTATGTTCCTGCCTTTTTAACTTTCGAACACCTTGTCGACCAGGCGTTGGTACGTGGCTCCTGCGTTTTTCAGCCCGAATGGCATCATCTTGTACATGTAGGTGCCTCAACTCGTGATGAATGCGCACTTAACTCGGTCCGGCTGCCATAAGTACACCTGATGATACCCTGAGAAGGCGTCCAGGAAGCTTAGCATAGTATATCCACTGGTAGCGTCCACCAGTTGGTCGATTCTGGGGAGCGGGTAGCAGTCTTTTGGGCAGGCTTTGTTGAGGTTCGTAAAGTCCACGCACATCCTCCACGCGCCTGACGATTTTTTGACCATGACCACATTCGCCAGCCACTCAGGGTAGTTACAAACTTCTATAAAGTCCGCCTTCAAAAGTTTTTCAATCTCTTCCTTGATTGCCAAGTCTTTTTCTGCGGACATGTTCTGCTTTTTCTGCTTCACAGGGCGGGCGTCTGCGCTTACGTTCAGCCTGTGAACGATACACGCTGGATCGACCCCTGGCATCTCATCCGCCGAGTAGGCGAAGACATCCTTGTTTTCTTTCAGTAGCTCGACCAGTTCAGCCTGGTAGGACTCTTCCAGGTCGGCCCCTATAAGGACTTGCCTCCATGGCTCCAGGTCCACCAGCATGCTTTCTCCCCCAGGTTCCTGGTGGCTTGGCGCCTGACTACCGGCTGGAATCTCGCCTTCCCTGCTGGGGGAACTGTCGGCTTTTCTCTTTCCTTTTCTTTCGCTTTCGTGAGCCTGTAGGGCCACGGAGTAGCACTGTCTGGCCGACTCCTGGTCTCTGCGCACTTTCCCTTCTAGGCCAAAATCAGTAACATAGGCTATAGTGAGAGCCATGATTGATATGGCCGCTTCAATTTCGTCCAGGGTGGCTCTGCCGATCAGGGCGTTGTAGGCATACTTTGCATCCACTACAACAAATGATGCCCTGACATTTCTGGCAGTAGCTCCCTCCCCAAATGTCACAGGTAGGCCTATGATCCCCATGGGCAGTACGCCTGCTCCGCTAAACCCATATAATGACCCAGGGGCAGGTCGTAGGTGCCTTCTCTCCAGGCCCATTTTGTCGAAGGCGTCTTTGTACAACAAATTCGTGTAGGCATCGGTATCCACCATGCACCTCCGAACAATGTGGTTGCTGATTACCAAGGATAGCACCAGGGGATCGCTGTGAGGGTATACCACCCGCCCTGCATCTGCGGGGGTGATGCTCAGCGTTACTCCTTTCGGGCTTCCCGCTCTTTCAGCGTAGCAGATCTGGTTCCTTAGCTCACGAATTTGCCTTTTCTGCCCCCTTCGGCTGACTACGCCTTCCGCATCTCCTGATACCACATGGATTACCAGGCGGTTCTGTACCGAGCCTTCCGGCTTTTCAGGTGCTTCTTTCTGAGTTTTATTCCTGGCTGCGTAGTTGGCCAACCAACCATTCCTGATCAGCTTCTCGATCTCATCTTTTAGGTGTCGGCACTCTTCGGTGGTGTGGCCTACACAGTCGTGGAAAGTGCAGAATTTCTTGGGATCCCCTTTTAGACTGCGCGGTTTGCTCGGGCGATTCCATTTAGCAGTTTCCTTTTCCAGCTCGAAGATTTCCGCCCTGGATTTGTTAAGGGCTGTATAACTGTCGAACCTGGGCTGTTAGACAGTGCGCTCCTTTTTAGGGGTATCCCCTTCCTCAGTTCTATGTCTTCCGGACTCGTTTCTACCGCGTCCACCCTGCGGTCCCCCCTGCTGCCTCGCGGGGCCTGCCGGGGTCTCTGGCAGGCTGTGGAACTCTTCCTGCAGCATAAACCCCTCTGCAATCTTTCTGGCCTTGGCCAGGGTCTCAGGCTGGGCCCTGATCATTTGGTTTTTCATTTCGCCGGGTAGCAGGGAGTTGGTTAGTGCATACGCTGCTGTCGGGTCGTCAATTTCCTTTACCTGCTGGAACGACAAGTCGAACCTCTTCAGATATTCCCTGACAGTCTCGCCCTTCTTTTGCCTGAGGGTCATCAGGTCGAAACGGGTGAGACGTCGTCTTTTGTTTCCAGCATACTGATCCAGGAACATTTCTGCCAGTTCGATGAAGAAAGAGATTGACCTCTGCGGGAGGTCCCTGAACCAACCCTGGGCTAGGCCCACCAGGGTGGTGGGGAAGATCTTGCACCAGACTGCGTCGTCGGCGTCGTACATGCCCATGTGACTTTCGTACGCAGCCAGGTGATCCGCCGGGTCTGTAGTTCCGTCGAACTTTACAGTTGGCATCTTAATCTTCGGGATAGGATACGCCTGAACCTCAGGGTGAAGCGGGGTCTTGGTCGGCCTACCCACCATTTTTGACCTGCTCGCGCCTGAGTAGTGACCGTAGTCGTCCCTTCTGTCAGGGGTCTGTCTCCTATTTTAAGGGGAGCGGTGTCTTGGTGGGGGCCTCGGCCTGCTTATCACCTCATCGCCCTGGGAGGGGGAGTGATACCGTGAGCGCTTTTTCTGGGCGGGCTCAAGGTTATCACCCTGACGGTGCCTGGGCCTCATAGGCTGACCGTTGTTGAGCCTGGATTGCAGGCTCTGGGATAGCCCGGGGGCAGGCCGCAATCCCTCAATCGGTGTCAGCCTGGAGAATACATCCTGTTTCTCTCCCAAGCGTTTGGACACTGGCTCCTTGTGCTTCATGCGATTCCTCAGGTCTTGGGATAGGCCTCCTCTTTCACGAGCGGCCGTGGACTCTGTAGTATGGATGGAGAATGCGCCCTCAGGACCAGCTACCTCCTGCTATGCAGGGGGCTCCTGACGGGCCTCTGAGATTTGCCTTTGCACTTGTGCGTAGGCCTGAGCTGTCCTCCTAGCCTTTTTCTGAACGTTTCTGACGGCGGTTCGCTTTGTGCCCCCGGTTCCTTCTCCACTTTCAAAGTGGAGCAACCCGGGGGTCGTGGCGACCCTGCCTACCAGATCGTCCGGGGTGAATTCCTGATCCAACATAGCTGAGAAGAACGCTGCAGTCTGTACCATCTGAGCAGGGGTGAGGTTCAGAACTGGCCTCGGGTTGCCCCCCTGCCCTGCCATGGCAACTGCCCCCTGACCCCGTGCCCCCTGGAGACTGGCTCGCCCCACACCCGGAATCGTGGCAGCGGGCGTCACTTCCAGTGGCATGCCATATTGGGGAGCTTTGGGCGGATTTGCCACCGAGCTAGTGTCGAAAATTTCCGGCATATTCAATTTTGAGTGGTTAATTTGTTAATTCTGTGTTTTGGAATGGTTAATTTCTTGTGGGTAATTCGTGGATACAACCAATTCTTCCCCACAGACGGCGCCAAATTGTTCCGGTCAAGGAATCAATTAACCCGACTATGAATTCGGGTTCTTAGTATTCAGATATCGCTTGCTTGACTTCCTTTGATCTCTCCTTTCCCCTCTCCTATGATCGGACCTCCCCGGCGGATCGAGCCTGCTCCCTGCACAAGTAGCGCACAGGGCCTCGGAGGTTGTCCGAGGGAACCCTCTCTGATGCCTAAGTCAGTCCGTGAATGCCTTGATGAACCTAGCTCGTGAGGAACTAGGCGGCGTTTTTAGGAGTAAGAGTCTAGAGAGAGAAAATCCAACCCCCTCTAAGTGGGAAATAGGTGGGTATTTATACCTTCCCACAAGAGAGGGAATTGGAGGGGAAAAAGAGCGGGAGAATGGGTGGATGTCAGGGTTACACGTGGACCTGCTTCATCCACTCATTCCCTTTTACCTTAGGCAGAAAGACGAAGGGGCCCCTGGTAACACCTGCCCTGCTCGGGAGGGAGGTCGCCTGGGGGCAGGTGGTTAAGAGGAGTCTACTGGCCCTCCCCAGCTGGTCGCTTTACCCTGCTGGACAGGCGGCCTTCTCGGAGTCACATTTATAGAGGAAAGTCCCGGTGTCTTACCTCGACGGCCTGCTGGACAGACTCTTCGATTTCCGGGTTGGGTCTTCGCAGGGCCTGCCAGGCGGGCGACCCGGCGCAGGCTCTCAACCCTCATCAAAAATAAACAAAATAAATCGATAAGAAAAATAACAAACTTGTTAGTAATGGTATAACGATAATAACGGCTTGCGAATAATATAATATGGAATTATGTAAATAAGATGATACATGATTTTGAAAAGTGATGTTTCACGTGATAGATTAGACACGTGTTGACATAAGTCACAAAAAAGTATTACCAAAACTAGAAGACGGTATAGGACTCACGGTTTTGACGTGATAAAGGGTCAATCGACCGAGTCATTGGAGGACTCGACCGAGTCATTGTAGGACTCGACCGAGTCATTGGAGGACTCAACCGAGTCATTGGAGGATTCGATCGAGTGGACCTCTAGAAGAGCTTCTGTCCCGTTTTTTAAACCCTACTCGATCGAGTTATTGAAGAACTCGACCGAGTACGCTGCCACTCGTCCGAGTCATTACGGGACTTGACCGAGTGGTGATCAAAAAAATCATTCTGTCTCGGTTTTTGGGGTGCCACTCGACCTAGTGGGCTAGGCACTCGGTCGAGTGCCCCCCTGTACGTATTAGAGGTCCGGTATTTTGGACCTCGAGTTGGGTATTTTGTGGGCTTTGTATTTGGGTTAGACTTTTGATGTTTATGTGGCTGTTTTTATGTGTCTCGGAAACGGCTTTGACCGGGGTTGACCCAATCGCTGAAAGCCGGTTTTATTTCCGGTGTCGGTTTTGACCCAAATTAGTCTTATTTGATTGGAAACGACCCACTAGGCTAGAATTTGAGGTTGTTTTTATGAGATTTGCACTCCGTAAATGCTTAAGCCAACAACTAATGGTTTCGAGCCCATATCCGAGCGCGTAGAAACACGTTTGCGTCCGATCATCATCGGGTGTTTTTTGGAAACTGCTATAGACACCTGGCGGTCAAAATGTGGGTGTCTACACCTAGGTTGACTTGACTCACCCGGACCAATATGAGGAAACTCGGGGTTTGGGTAATTCTGTCTTGAGACCTTAGTTTATTCGTCGCGAAATCGGGCTTAGGCTTGGTTTGTAGGGAAACCGAAAGGTGGCACCTCCCTTATACACCTTGTGATAATTCTTGCATTGTTTGTACCCTTACCTTAATTTTCGACTCCCCGACTCTCCCTAACGCCTTTCCCATTAATTGTTTCTCGCTTTAGTTCCTTATCTCGTCTAGTTAGTTTAGCTCCTCTCGTCCAAAACCCCCCCTTCTTGACCCAATCACGCTTAGACTTTGACTCAACCGACTTCACATAGACCGTCCCTGTGGTTCGATAACGACTTACCGCTACTATGTAGTAGTTAGTTGGAGCTTGTAGACACCCACATTTTGACCGCCAGGTGTCTATAGCAGTTTCCAAAAAACACCCGATGATGATCGGACGCAAACATGTTTCCACGCGCTAGGATATGGGCTCAGAATCGTTAGTTTATGGCTTGGGCTTTTTACGGAGTACAAATCTCACAAAACCAACCTCAAATTCAGGCCCAGTGGGTCATTTCCAATCAAATAAGACTAATTTGGGTCAAAACCGACACCGGAAATAAAACCGTCTTTTAGCGACCGGGTCAAAACCCGGTCAAAGCCGTTTCCGAAAAGCAAACTCACGGTCCTCATTCAGGCGGGCCATCAGATCAAGTACATCAAGGCACTAAACCCTAGACAACAAGGGGGAGCAATTGCCAATATATACACCCCCTTGCATGCAATTAAAACCCTAACTTTTGACACTTTACACACATCTCATACAACCCTAATCAAGTCTAATCTCACACTTTCAAAAACCCTAACCCTAGCATCTAGGAATCCAAATCCTAAACCACCGTAACTTAACTTACATTAACCTCGATTCTCCCGTGCTAAATCCACAACTAACGAGATCTATCCGAGACTAAGAAACATGTAGGTTGAGGGTGCGAAATCCCGTTCTTCTCTTTTTCCTTCTTCTCCTTGTCCGTCCGTCTCGTCGTCGTCCTTTTTTTCGTTTTTTATTTATTTTATTGTCGCGTCTATAATATCGATAATATTACTAGTAATAAGACATTAAAATACGCGCTAATTCGTGTCGAATATGAGGGATGACGGAATAAAAAAACATGAATGCAAGGGTGTTTCACCCGACACGACCGGTCGCTTATCCCGACACCCCGAATGTTTGATTTTCGTCGCGTCAACATCAACAAAATCGTTTTTATTTTCGTCGCGTCGTCATCATCAACATTGCATAAATCGATTCGTAAAACCTTTTTTTTAATTCACGTATTTTTATTTAAGTTGAGTCGAAACCTTTTGATGCGGATCCGACATCATACAATTCGCAAGGATTAATTATGATGTCAGGATGCAGAGGGAAACAAGTCGAGTGTTTTTTTAGTCAAGTGTCAATCTATTAGATTCGATACTGATGAGGGTTGAGAGCCTGCGCCGGGTCGCCCGCCTGGCAGGCCCCGCGAAGACCCAACCCGGGAATCGAAGAGTCTGTCCAGCAGGCCGTCGAGGTAAGACACCGGGACTTTCCTCTATAAATGTGACTCCGAGAAGGCCGCCTGTCCAGTAGAGTAAAGCGACCAGCTGGGGAGGGCCAGTAGACTCCTCTTAACCACCTGCCCCCAGGCGACCTCCCTCCCGAGCAGGGCAGGTGTTACCATGGGCCCCTTCGTCTTTCTGCCTAAGGTAAAAGGGAATGAGTGGATGAAGCAGGTCCACGTGTAACCCTGACATCCACCCATTCTCCCGCTCTTTTTCCCCTCCAATTCTCTCTCTTGTGGGAAGGTATAAATACCCACCCATTTCCCACTTAGAGGGGGTTGGATTTTCTCTCTCTAGACTCTTACTCCTAAAAACGCCGCCTAGTTCCTCACGAGCTAGGTTCATCAAGGCATTCACGGACTGACTTAGGCATCGGAGAGGGTTCCCTCGGACAACCTCCGAGGCCCTGTGCGCTACTTGTGCAGGGAGCAGGCTCGATCCGCCGGGGAGGTCCGATCATAGGAGAGGGGAAAGGAGAGATCAAAGGAAGTCAAGCAAGCGATATCTGAATACTAAGAACCCGAATTCATAGTCGGGTTAATTGATTCCTTGACCAGAACAATTTGGCGCCGTCTGTGGGGAAGAATTGGTTGTATCCACGAATTACCCACAAGAAATCAACCATTCCAAAACACAGAATTAACAAATTAACCACTCAAAATTGAATATGCCGGAAATTTTCGACACTAGCTCGGTGGCAAATCCGCCCAAAGCTCCCCAATATGGCATGCCACTGGAAGTGACGCCCGCTGCCACGATTCCGGGTGTGGGGCGAGCCAGTCTCCAGGGGGCACCGGGTCAGGGGGCAGTTGCCATGGCAGGGAAGGGGGGGGTAACCCGAGGCCAGTTCTCAACCTCACCCCTGCTCAGATGGTACAGACTGCAGCGTTCTTCTCAGCTATGTTGGATCAGGAATTCACCCTGGACGATCTGGTAGGCAGGGTCGCCACGACCCCCAGGTTGCTCCACTTTGAAAGTGGAGAAGGAACCGCATGGCAGGGCAGGGGGGCAACCCGAGGCCAGTTCTGAACCTCACCCCTGCTCAGATGGTACAGACTGCAGCGTTCTTCTCAGCTATGTTGGATCAGGAATTCACCCCGGACGATCTGGTAGGCAGGGTCGCCACGACCCCCAGGTTGCTCCACTTTGAAAGTGGAGAAGGAACCGGGGGCACAAAGCGAACCGCCGTCAGAAACGTTCAGAAAAAGGCTAGGAGGACAGCTCAGGCGTACGCACAAGTGCAAAGGCGAATCTCAGAGGCCCGTCAGGAGCCCCCTGCACAGCAGGAGGTGCTGGTCCTGAGGGCGCATTCTCCATCCATACTACAGAGTCCACGGCCGCTCGTGAAAGAGGAGGCCTATCCCAAGACCTGAGGAATCGCATGAAGCACAAGGAGCCAGTGTCCAAACGCTCGGGAGAGAAACAGGATGTATTCTCCAGGCTGACACCGATTGAGGGATTGCGGCCTGCCCCCGGGCTATCCCAGAGCCTGCAATCCAGGCTCAACAACGGTCAGCCTATGAGGCCCAGGCACCGTCAGGGTGATAACCTTGAGCCCGCCCAGAAAAAGCGCTCACGGTATCACTCCCCCTCCCAGGGCGATGAGGTAATAAGCAGGCCGAGGTCCCCACCAAGACACCGCTCCCCTGAAAGTAGGAGACCGACCCCTGACAGAAGGGACGACTACGGTCACTACTCGGGCGCGAGCAGGTCAAAAATGGTGGGTAGGCCGACCAAGACCCCGCTTCACCCTGAGGTTCAGGCGTATCCTATCCCGAAGATTAAGATGCCAACTGTAAAGTTCGACGGAACTACAGACCCGGAGGATCACCTGGCTGCGTACGAAAGTCACATGGGCATGTACGACGCCGACGACGCAGTCTGGTGCAAGATCTTCCCCACCACCCTGGTGGGCCTAGCCCAGGGTTGGTTCAGGGACCTCCCGCAGGGGTCAATCTCTTTCTTCATCGAACTGGCAGAAATGTTCCTGGATCAGTATGCTGGAAACAAAAGACGACGTCTCACCCGTTTCGACCTGATGACCCTCAGGCAAAAGAAGGGCGAGACTGTCAGGGAATATCTGAAGAGGTTCGACTTGTCGTTCCAGCAGGTAAAGGAAATTGACGACCCGACAGCAGCGTATGCACTAACCAACTCCCTGCTACCCGGCGAAATGAAAAACCAAATGATCAGGGCCCAGCCTGAGACCCTGGCCAAGGCCAGAAAGATTGCAGAGGGGTTTATGCTGCAGGAAGAGTTCCACAGCCTGCCAGAGACCCCGGCAGGCCCCGCGAGGCAGCAGGGGGGACCGCAGGGTGGACGCGGTAGAAACGAGTCCGGAAGACATAGAATTGAGGAAGGGGATACCCCTAAAAAGGAGCGCACTGTCTAACAGCCCAGGTTCGACAGTTATACAGCCCTTAACAAATCCAGGGCGGAAATCTTCGAGCTGGAAAAGGAAACTGCTAAATGGAATCGCCCGAGCAAACCGCGCAGTCCAAAAGGGGATCCCAAGAAATTCTGCACTTTCCACGACTGTGTAGGCCACACCACCGAAGAGTGCCGACACCTGAAAGACGAGATCGAGAAGCTGATCAGGAATGGTTGGTTGGCCAACTACGCAGCCAGGAATAAAACTCAGAAAGAAGCACCAGAAAAGCCCGAAGGCTCGGTACAGAACCGCCTGGTAATCCATGTGGTATCAGGAGATGCGGAAGGCGTAGTCAGCCGAAGGGGGCAGTAAAGGCAAATTCGTGAGCTAAGGAACCAGATCTGCTACGCTGAAAGAGCGGGAAGCCCGAAAGGAGTAACGCTGAGCATCACCCCCGCAGATGCAGGGCGGGTGGTATACCCTCACAGCGATCCCCTGGTGCTATCCTTGGTAATCAGCAACCACATTGTTCGGAGGTTCATGGTGGATACCGGTGCCTACACGAATTTGCTGTACAAAGACGCCTTCGACAAAATGGGCCTGGAGAGAAGGCACCTACGACATGCCCCTGGGTCATTATATGGGTTTAGCGGAGCAGGCGTACTGCCCATGGGGATCATAGACCTACCTGTGACATTTGGGGAGGGAGCTACTGCCAGAAATGTCAGGGCATCATTTCTTGTAGTGGATGCAAAGTATGCCTACAACGCCCTGATCGGCAGAGCCACCCTGGACGAAATTGAAGCGGCCATATCAATCAGGGCTCTCACTATAGCCTATGTTACTGATTTTGGCCTAGAAGGGAAAGTGCGCGGAGACCAGGAGTCGGCCAGACAGTGCTACTCCGTGGCCCTGCAGGCTCACGAAAGCGAAAGAAAAGGAAAAAGAAAAGCCGACAGTTCCCCCAGCAGGGAAGGCGAGATTCCAGCCGGTAGTCAGGCGCCAAGCCACCTGGAACCTGGGGGAGAAAGCATGCTGGTGGACCTGGAGCCAGGGAGGCAAGTCCTTATAGGGGCCGACCTGGAAGAGTCCTACCAGGCTGAACTGGTCGAGCTACTGAAAGAAAACAAGGATGTCTTCGCCTACTCGGCGGATGAGATGCCAGGGGTCGATCCAGCGTGTATCGTTCACAGGCTGAACGTAAGCGCAGACGCCCGCCCTGTGAAGCAGAAAAAGCGGAACATGTCCGCAGAAAAAGACTTGGCAATCAAGGAAGAGATTGAAAAACTTTTGAAGGCGGACTTTATAGAAGTTTGTGACTACCCTGAGTGGCTGGCGAATGTGGTCATGGTCAAAAAATCGTCAGGCGCGTGGAGGATGTGCGTGGACTTTACGAACCTCAACAAAACCTGCCCAAAAGACTGCTACCCGCTCCCCAGAATCGACCAACTGGTGGACGCTACCAGTGGATATACTATGCTAAGCTTCCTGGACGCCTTCTCAGGGTATCATCAGGTGTACTTATGGCAGCCGGACAGAGTTAAGTGCGCATTCATCACGAGTTCAGGCACCTACATGTACAAGATGATGCCATTCGGGCTGAAAAACGCAGGAGCCACGTACCAACGCCTGGTCGACAAGGTGTTCGAAAGTTAAAAAGGCAGGAACATAGAAGCCTATGTCGACGACGCCATTGTGAAGAGTAAAGGAGACAAAGAGCACCTGGCCGACATGCGGGAGACCTTCTCCTCCCTGCGCGCCTACAAAATGAAACTCAACCCGAAGAAGTGTATATTTGGGGTTCGCTCCGGAAAATTCTTGGGTTTTTTGGTCAGCTCTCGAGGGATAGACGCTAACCCCGAGAAAGTTCAGGCTGTTCTGGACCTTCCTGAGCCAAAGACCATCAGGGACATCCAGCGTCTGACAGGCCGCATGGCCGCCCTGGCACGATTCATCGCCAGGTCAGCAGACAAGTCAACCCCATTCTTCAAAGTACTGAAAGGCAACAAGCAATTCAAATGGGAGGACGAGCAAAAAGAAGCATTCGGGCAGTTGAAGGAGCATTTAAAGAAACTCCCCACCCTGGCAAGACCAGTGGCAGGGGAAAAACTCTTCCTCTACATCGCTGTAACCAATGTAACAGTCAGCGCGGTCATCTTGAGGGAGGAAGCAGGCGCTCAACAGCCCATATATTTTGTAAGTCACGCCCTGGGGGCAGCGGAGAAGAATTATCCTTTGGTTGAGAAAGCAGCCTACGCAGTCGTTATAGCGGCCAGAAAGTTGAGGCCATACTTCGACGCACACCCTGTCGTAGTGCTGACAGACCAGCCCCTAGAGAAGGTGCTGGAAAAATTTGAAAAGTCAGGCAGACTGCTGAAGTGGGCTATCGAGTTGAGTGGACTAGGGATAACATACCAGTTAAGAACAGCCATCAAGGGCCAAGCCCTGGCCGACTTTCTGGCAGAGTGTTCCCACTCTGAGGAGGATAGCCCAACCACCGGCGAATGGATCGTGTACACCGATGGGTCCTCCACGGCTAATGGAGCAGGGGCAGGAATAGTATTGACCAGTCCGGAGGGTACCGACTTTGAGCATGCTCTCAGATTTGTCTTCCCCGCCTCGAACAATGAAGCCGAGTATGAAGCAGTACTCGCAGGTATCAACCTAGCCAAAGCAGCAGGCGCAGAGCGGATTGTTCTAGCAACAGACTCCCAGCTCATCGCCAACCAAATCAATGGAGAATATGAGGCTAGGGACCAAACAATGGCCGCGTACCTGGAAATGGTGAAGAGGGAATTGTCAGGCTTAAAATCATATGAAATCAGACAGATCCCTCGATCCCAGAATAACCGGGCAGACGCCCTGTCAAAGCTGGCTAGCTCCAGCCTGCAGGATATAAGAAGGTCGGTATGGGTGGACGTCGTCCAGGAGAAATCTACCGTCCCCTGTCAAACCGTCGGTGCGGTGGAGGAAGCAGGGCCTGGGGATTGGAGGACCCCCATCATCCTGTACAAGAAACACGGAATCTTACCGACTGACCTCGTACAAAAAAGAAAAATGCCGGCAAGGGCTGCATGGTTCATCATAATGGGAGAAGACTTGTACAAGAAATCTTTCTCGTCCCCTCTGCTCAGGTGCCTGGGAGCAGAGCAGGCGGCGGAGGTGTTGGATGACATCCACTCTGGGATATGTGGTCATCACATAGGAGGAAAGTCACTAGCACACAAGGCCTTGAGAGCCGGATACTACTGGCCGACCCTGCTGGCCGACGCCAAAGACTTGACTCAAAAGTGCAGAAAATGCCAGCTCTTCGCCCCATCCATCCATGTCCCGGCCCAAGAGCTCAGGCCAATCCTGTCTCCCATCCCCTTCGCTCAGTGGGGGATGGATATACTAGGACCCTTTGCGGTGGCCACCGGGGGGAGAAAATTCTTGATCGTCGCCATCGACTACTTCACCAAATGGGTAGAAGCTGAGGCAGTGCCTAACATCACCGAGCCTGCGGTCAGGAAGGTGATTTGGTGGAACATTATCACTAGGTTCGGCCTGCCGAAGATGCTGGTGTTTGACCATGGAAGGCAATTCGATAATGACCCCCTGAGAATCTGGCTGGAAGGCCATGGCGTCGCGGTTGCCTACTCTGCCGTCTGTCACCCTCAGACCAACGGACAGGCAGAGGCGGCCAACAAGCAGATCCTTAATGGCCTTAAGAAAATGGTAGATGACCTCAAGGGCAGGTGGGCCGACGAACTCCCCAGCATACTCTGGTCAATCCGGACCACCCGAAAGGAATCAACGGGCCAAACCCCGTTCGGCCTGGTTTACGGTGCAGAGGCTCTACTACCAATCGAGGCCAGGATCCCCTCCCTGCGCTCCCTACAATACGACCAGGCCGAGAATGAGGCAGCGATGGCTGAGGCCTTGGATCTGGTCAGTGAGGTGAGGGAGGAAGCCAGTGCTAATATTGTCGCCTACCAACAACGAATGAGGAAGGCATACAATAAGAGAGTACATCAGCGAAATTTTCAAATGGGTGATCTAGTCCTCAGAAAAACACAGGCTGTGGGAAAATCGAGAGAGCACGGCAAACTCAGCGCTAATTGGGAAGGTATGTACCAGGTAACTCAAATCTTAGGGCCAGGCACGTATAAAATCGCCAATCCGGAGGGCCAAGAGTTGAGTGCTCACTGGAACGCGGACACCCTGAAGAAATATTATGTTTAAGCAGAATCTTAAAATAGTCTTCGACTCTTAAAATTTGGCGGAGAACGGTCAAAGAATGTCGACGGCTCCGACCACCCATGTGTTAGACTTTTACAAAAGAAATGAAAGAACTTCAAGTCTATACTCGTTGCCTGTTCAAACTTGCGTTTCCACACACAAACGAGCAGGGGGCAATAGGGGGAGGCCCCCTGTTACCAGAACTAAGGAAAATGGCCCCCCCAACAAAAAGTTCAAACACCTCCCTGCTAGCCTCTGGGCAGGCAGGGGACAGGCCCCCTGGACTTTGATCAAAAGCCAGGGACGGGCCAAACAAACAAGGACTGGGGGCAGGCCCCCCAACCTTGTATAAAAAACATCAAACGCCTCCCTGCTAGCCTCTGGGCAGGCAGGGGGCAGGCCCCCTGGACTTTGATCAAAAGCCAGGGGCGGGCCAAACGAACAAGGACTGGGGGCAGGCCCCCCAACCTTGTATAAAAAATGTAAAACGCCTCCCTGCTTACCTCTGGGCAGGCAGGGGGCAGGCCCCCTGGACTTTGATCAAAAGCCAGGGACATGCCAAACTAACAAGGACTGGGGGCATGCCCCCCCACCCTTGTATAAATAACGCAAAATATCACCCTGCTTACCTCTGGGCAAGCAGGGGGCAGGCCATACCTTAAGAAACTCCAAACAAAAAATTCAAACAGAAACAGGATGAAAACAAACGGAAAAATCCTTAGAAAAGGAAATAAAGTAGCAGGAGATACACCGAATAAAGGTTTTCTAAGGTAATTACATCGAATACGGCAGCCGGCCACAAAAGGGCTCGACGCGCAGAAAAGATAAGAAGTCAAAACATTAGCATGAGCGCGGCAGGGGATAGGCATGAGCCCTCTGAGGATGACTGCCTTCCATGTTAAACAGCAGGGGGAGCTTCTGGGCCAGATGCAGCAGCTCCTTCATCCATCCTGCGCATCTGGGCCTCGTCCTTGGCGGTATAAAGAGCCCGAAAAGCCTCTTCATCGAAGCCTGGGAACATCTCCCTGACAGCCTCCATGACCACCCCCAAGCAAGAGTTGGCACCATTGACGAAGCCTGCTGACACGGCAGTTTCCACCTCCTGGATTATCTCATCCTTCTCCTTCTGCCACTCCTCGGTCTTCGCCGCCAAGTCACCAAGGGCCGCCTGAAGAGCCGAATCTGTCTTGGAAAGACGCTCCCTTAGGTCGGCAGCCTTCCTCTTGGCTTGGTCCAACTCGGCTAAAGCTTTTTTGGCCTGCTCCAGCTCTGCAAAGGCCTGCTGGGCTCTCTTCGACTCCTCCTCCAAGCGGGACACCTCCCGGAACGCCCTCTCGCTTTGAGACCTCCAGTGAGTCACCTGACTCCTGGCCTCCTCCAGCTCGCTCTCCCTTTTGGCCAGCTGATCCTTCAGGCCAGCAATAAGGGTGACGTCCTTTTCAATTGTAGCCAGACGGTCGGGGTTGGCCAGATCCTCGTCACTTAAGCGACTGAGGGCCGCCAGCTCAGCAGAGGCCTGAATAATTCTGGCAATGCGCTGGATGTACTGGGTCACTTGGTGGGTAGCAGAGCGGACAGTCTTGAGGAGGTGATCCGCCAAAACCGCCCCAGAGTCAGAGAGTAAGGCAGAGACGTCCTGGCTATCGCCGGCGGCATAATGGAACTCAGTATTCTCCTCAGAGAAAAGGGTACAAGGGACTCCCTGGGCAAAGCGTTTAGGGTCAGGCGTATCAGCCTCCAAATCCACCACATGATCTGCACTTGGAGTTCCCCTGCTCCTTTTTCTGATCAACCCCCTGGGAGTGCTTTCCCCAGTCTCTTCAGAGCCAGCAGCCTGCGCCCCCTGAGGAATCTGAACCCCTGCCGGAGGACCTCCCTGTTTGACGGTGGGGGAGGGAGTAACCTCAGAGGCAGTCGCCTTTTTTGCAGCCGGAGAAGGGGTGGCTGCAGAGACCGCCGTTTTGGCAGGAGTTGACTTAGGGGGAGCAGGGAGCCTCGGCCTGCTGAACGAAAGGCCCTTCAGATGCTTCATCAGGTTTTTCTCGCCCCTCTTGAAGTCAGGAGGAAGGGAGGGACGGCTTTGGATAACTTCGAGAGTCCCGGACAAACCCAAACGTCTCACCTCCCTTTTTGTCCAAAGGAAGGTGGCGAGGTCTGCAAAGCAAACGGATGACTGGTTAGAAAGGCCATTTAAAAAGTAAAAGGCGAGTAAGGAAAAATCATCAACACTCCTGAACTACCTTCGTCTAAGCCCGGGTTCATGCCCACCCGGGTCGGGTACCTGTCAGTAGCAATGACCTCCGCATGGGGAAGCCATAATGAAGGACCGTACACCCCATACTTATCAGTGTTGGCAGCAAATTGGTCCACCAAATCCTTGTCTTTCTCGCTCAACTTCACCTCCAGAGCCTTACCTCCCACGCCAGGGTGGTATTCTTCAGGAGTCTCAAGCCGGGTGTGAACGTGATTCCTGAAATGGCGGGGAATTTTCCACCCATGGGTGCTGTGCACATAGAGAAAATTGTTCTTCCAATCCCTCAGGCTGTCCATAGCAGGCCACACCAAAGTATGCCCTTTCTGTCTCAGAAGGGACCAATACCCAGGAGAGCCCTCACTCCCAGAAGAAACCATTTGCAGGCCGACCATAAATCTTAGGGCGTCAATAGAGGGTTCGGCGCGATGGAACAGGGAGGTCCACACGTATGAAATCAATGACCTGACAGCCATGGCTGTCAGCTGGGCGATGGCCACATTCATCCGCCTGAAAATCTCCTCTAGAGCAGGATGAAGTGGGAAACGAAGACCAAACTCCAAGCATTTGTGATAAACCGCAATGCACCCGTAGGGAGGGCAGCACACGGTGTCTTTTTCGCCAGGGATGACAATCGTATACCCATCCCCGAAATTGTAGAACCGCTCAATCGCGTTGGCGGCGTTCTTCGCGAGAATCAGATCCCGGTTTTTTGGGTCAGGGTAAGTACTCAGAGGGATGCGGTACTTGGCTTTGTCTAAGTAATAGGTCCTGCCGCTTTCCCGGGGAATGAGGGGACCAGAGGTCCTGGAGGGGTCGATCTCCATCGCCTCGTCATCCGAATCAATAACGTCGTAGGGGGCAGGTTCGGGGGAATTGCCGCCCCCACTGCCCGCCGGGTCCTCCTCCTCAACCATCCCAAGGCCAACCTCCCTAGAGGAGGAGGCAAGGTCCTCCCTACCCTTTTCCCGTTCCTCTTTCCCCAAGGGGTCGGTGAATGGTAGAATGCGCGGGCGAGTTCTAGACATAGCAGCCCTAAGAGGAAAGAAAAAGCAAGAAATCGAAAAGAAAGGGAGCAAGAGTTGGAAATTAAAAGTCTAACCTAGGGTCGCCCGCCGAGGAAATGTAAGCTTGCAAGAGAAATCTCCCAGAAGAAATGGGGGTGCGAAGGAAAGCTCGAGTTATCACACCGAGAGATTTGCAGAGGAAAAGAAAGAAAGTGTGAAAAGAGAAAGAGAGGAGGAATGAGTGACAAATCGTTTTTATAGGAGGAAAGGCAGACGAAAAGTCGCCAACCCTTGAAGACCTGCCCAAGGGCTACTGTCCACGTGTCGAACACTCGAAAGGCAGCCCCTTGTAGCTTCCCAAGGATGACCTCGAGAAGACAAAAGGACGTCGGGGGATCGATCACATTGTGACGTCCTCCCTCCATCCAAATAATAATAACAAAAACAAATAATAACAAACAATAAAATGACACATGTAAACGAAGCTGCCTGATCTTTTCATTAAATTAAAGAAAACCCGAAAAACGGGCAAGTTACATCGCCTACAAACAAGAAATACCAAAAGAGCCCCTGTTTCTGGCTCGCCACGCCTGCATTTCTTGGGCAGGCCTAATCATCGTCAAAGCCTGGGGAGTAGTCCCCAGGGCTATTGCACCCCCCTGCATCGGACCCCCAGTCCCAATCATCAGAGTCCTTGAAGGGATCCGCTGAGTCATCGTCATCACCCCGACCAGAGGAGTAACCCTGGCCGTCACTATCGCCGGAATCCCGGCTGCTGACGTCCCAGTCCCTACCATAAGGGACTGTTTTGGTATCATCACAGGAGCCACAGCCCACTCTCCTCCTCAGAGGAGAAGAAGGGCCCGACTCAGGAGAAGAGGCCAGCTCAGAGCAGTCGGGGTCGAACTGCTCAGGGTGTAGCCATGGAAAACACTCATGGCACCCCCTGTCGAAACAACCCCCACCCTGGGGGCATCGCCTATATTTTGGAGCGGCTGGAGAAGCCCTCTGAGGGCGCTTGCCCACCTTGACAAGGGCCCTCCTGAGCTTACGGTGACGTCGAGCGCAGGGCCGCCTGCTACGGCGCAAAATGAGAAAAGACGCCCTAGGGTACCTTAGCTTCCAGCGCCCCCTAAAGCGACGGCTCACTACGCGAGCCCCTTGGCAAAGAAGTACTTTGGTAATCCACGACATTTTCTTTGAAGGAAGAAGAAGAGAAGTTTGGAGATGGGTCGTGAAAGTGGCAAAGGAACCGCAATTTATATGAAAAAGGAGGCAAAAACATTAATTGGCGCCCCAACTACTTTGACAGGGGGCACGACCAATCAGCACACCAGCACGCTGCCCCAAAATCCATTGGGTCTGGAAAGCAATCATGACCAAAAGACAATTAATACAGAAGAGTCTTCCCCCTCGGGAATACGCGAACGCATTAAATGCAAGGGTAAAAGCCACAAGTCAACTACTCACCATCAAGAGTCCACCTGCCAAGGAGAAGCCTTACTTCCCCCCGGCCGGTGAGGGCCAATTGATGAGGGTTGAGAGCCTATGTCGGGTCGCCCGCCTGGCAGGCCCCGCGAAGACCCAACCCGGGAATCGAAGAGTCTGTCCAGCAGGCCGTCGAGGTAAGACACCGGGACTTTCCTCTATAAATGTGACTCCGAGAAGGCCGCCTGTCCAGCAGGGTAAAGCGACCAGCTGGGGAGGGCCAGTAGACTCCTCTTAACCACCTGCCCCCAGGCGACCTCCCTCCCGAGCAGGGAAGGTGTTACCAGGGGCCCCTTCGTCTTTCTGCCTAAGGTAAAAGGGAATGAGTGGATGAAGCAGGTCCACGTGTAACTCTGACATCCACCCATTCTCCCGCTCTTTTTCCCCTCCAATTCCCTCTCTTGTGGGAAGGTATAAATACCCACCCATTTCCCACTTAGAGGGGGTTGGATTTTCTCTCTCTAGACTCTTACTCCTAAAAACGCCGCCTAGTTCCTCACGAGCTAGGTTCATCAAGGCATTCACGGACTGACTTAGGCATCGGAGAGGGTTCCCTCGGACAACCTCCGAGGCCCTGTGCGCTACTTGTGCAGGGAGCAGGCTCGATCCGCCGGGGAGGTCCGATCATAGGAGAGGGGAAAGGAGAGATTAAAGGAAGTCAAGCAAGCGATATCTGAATACTAAGAACCCGAATTCATAGTCGGGTTAATTGATTCCTTGACCGGAACAATTTTATTGTACTAAAATGAACCAACATGCTAAATTTAACTTTGACGTTAGAATTAGTTCCATTAAATCGATCTAGAAACCCATTCAATTTCTCACATGCTTAGGGAAAAAAAATGTTTGCATATCATTTGACCGAACTACTAACGCGCGTATTAGAAAGTCATTCGATATCCTAGTAGAGGCCGCTAAGTGCGGGCGGGGTTGGGTGTTCTTAGTGAACTTCCCAACACGTACCCTCACCCCTTACTCAGAACCTCGATTTCCGGATGCCCGAAACCGTTGGCGCACGAGAGTCATTCAATACACGATATTCGATAATGTCAATATCGGTATCAAATGCAAAGTGACGAACCCAATAAACTCTGAAATCGGAATGGGCCGTATTTTGTACACGGCCCACTACGACATAGAGTGGGTTCGAACGGGCCCGAACTCCCACAAAGTTCGGTGGCGACTCCACTTCGATTTAAATTTCAATTCGATCCATTCTCATATGGAGATTTATTCGCCTCCCCAAACCCGCGTGTGGCCGCGTCGGGGTGGACCTATGTCATGTCCACAATTTGGCGATTCCGCTGGGGATTAACTGATGCGTGACTTACCATCGGCATCCTCAGGGTGAGACTCGAATAGAAATCGTTTGACTAGTACAATACGCGTTTTAGTTTTACGGTTCATGCATAACCATATTTTCCCGGGCCGGTACTCGCGACCGACGTCCCACTATACCGTGATGTACTCCAATATGGATATGTCAAAGGTGTCCATAGTCGATTCGAGTGGGTTTCGCGGCATGTTCTAAGCTCAATTCGACTTAGAAAGTCCGTCCCGATCAACGTCTAGACTATGTGCACTGGTATAGACCATTTATAGACCGACCGAGACTTATTGTAAAGTATACATGGCGTCGTTATAATGCTTGCGTGACTATATGCTACTTGGTTTCCGGGTCGTTTTCAAAAACCGTCTTTTCAAAAATTGCATCTTTTTTTCAAACTATTCAATTTCAAAACCCGGGACGTATACCGAATTTAGGACTTATGATTTTTACTCAAAACATCCTATTTTTAGCCGGTATTCTGCCCATTTCAAAAACTCGAAAATATTTTTGAACTTTCAAGACTGAGGCCCGATACTTTTTCTGATTTTCGAAAAATCGGGCCCCTTCACCGTTTTTTTCGGGTTTTTTATAAATATCCTTTTGAAAACCTTCCTCTTCTTAGGACTTTCCGTATTTAGCAGTGTCGGGTCGTGTCTTAAGTCGTCTAAGTCTCTAGTGTCGAAACTCTATCGATCTTACATCACGAGTTTCTTCCATATCCCAGTCCGCCTTATTAGACTGGCAAGGCCCACCTACGTAGGACATACTTCTACAAAGGAGGGCCCATCTACACAATCGAGTCCAAAGTTTGGGGATGTCTCACGTGGACCTTTCTTCGAACAGGGCTCGGCCCACCCGCCGAATCCTAAGGAAGGCCCACCTTTCGCAAGTTGCCCGTCTAGGTGTCTTTTCCGAGACAACCTTTTACAAGGCATAGCCCTATAACAAAAGGTTCGTGGTCCTTACGTCTAAGGGTCACTCGTCCAACACTCGAGTATTAACAAAAGCTTCAATCTTACTCGGGGGCTACCCTTCAGCAGGGCAATCAATCACGGTTGCTCTAAGGGTCATGTCGTACACGTGTCTCACGTACCCCACTTTCGAGTCACTTAGATGTCACACCATCTGAGTCCTATCAAAGTCCTTGGTCTCACTTGGGGGCTATTCTCCGACGGAGTGATTAATCACGATCACTCCGAGAATCGTACCCTACACATTTATCTTAGGAGAGTCTAACTCGAGTCAAACCGGAGTCGTCTCTCCTCCCGCGCTATTTCCTATGCCTTGGTGAATTTGAGTTCCGAAGCAACTTTTTTGATTACGCGGTATTCTTACAGACAAGCCACCGTAACCAGACGCCAGAAAATGTAAGAAACCTTCGACCAACTGACCGCCGCACTAGCCAAGATCGAGACCCAATTGACGGCCATCAGGGCCGACCAAACAACCCTTGCCACCCGTTTGAGTGTCGTGGAGAAAGGGACCCCCAATGCTGGATTTGAGACTACTGGGCCTTTGGCTGAACTAGTCAGCGCAGTCCGCAAACTGGAAGAACAGGTTCACTTGTCAACTAACAACACTATTGATAAGTGTAGTTTGGAGCGATTCATGGGCTTCTTATGCTTCCTTTAGTTCGTTTCAGGTTCCCGATGCCGAATTGGAAGAGTTGGAGCGATTCCGACTCAATACATACACATTTTGGAGCCAACGAGATAAAGGAACGATGACTCGAGACCTTGGAATCGACCCCGAGACCTTGGGGCCCAATCCCGAGCCTCCGAGACCCGATCCCGAGTCCCGAGAATCGGTGGGAAGCCCATGAGAGGCAAGGAAGGACCAAAGAGTGTTTAAGGAAGGCATACAAGACCCATCCCGTTCGGGATGGCCTCATCCCGTACGGGATGGCCTCATCCCGTTCGGGATGGGGTGCTACATTAAGAGGGCTGCTGTGAACCCATCCCGGTCGGGATCATCCCGTCCCGATCGGGATGATCCGTCCCGGTCGGGACCGTGATGCTGTTGCACGACTCTTTTTCTTTCTTCTCCTTCATTCTTGTACCCATATATATACTCCCTTCTTGTAATTTTAAGACATCTTATCTTACCCTACATTAGTTTAAGCCTCCAAAACCCTAGATTTACTCTCACTCATTAGTTCTAATCTCTCTTTAATCCTTAGTTAATTATTGTAATTAGTCTTGGATTAAGGGATTCTTGAAGATTGTTCCAAGCTTGACAACCTTGGGATTATATTTGGGTTTCTCATTAATGCAAGTTTTCATCTTTTTCATCATATTATTGTTGGTATAATCTTCTCTACTCTAATCCTTGTTTATTTAATCTAGTTTCAATCTTTTTATATTGTTATTGTTATTGTTCTCATTGTTCATAATGGATGTTTGGTTTGTGAGTTTGTTTTCTCTTATGATTGTTAGTTTCTCATTGATTATGAGTGAGTAGTTTTCTTGTGGGGTTAGTAGGGGGATTAGGGGTAGATTATGGATGATTAGGGTTGATTAAGGGGAAAAGGTTACATCTTTGTTGTTAGTCACATTGTGAGCACTCTATGTGTTTGTTGATATGCTTGTGTGAGTTGTAGTGGCCATGCTTCCCATACTTGTGTTCATCTTCTCATTGATTGCTTATGTTGTGGAAATGTTGAGAATAGTCATAGTCACGAGAGTGCCGACTAGGGTCTAAGTTGCGAGAGCCCGGACCCACCTTGACATCGGTCTAAGTTGCGAGAGCCCGGACCGACTCTAGCGATTAGGAGACACCTATACCCTTGATCACCCCAATTACCCTTCTACTCCTATGAACCCGACCTACCCCACTTCTCTTCCATATTTGATTCACTCCTTAGTTAGTCATAGTTTACTCTAGTTTATTTGTTAGTTCGATTATTAGCTTAGTCTTACCTCTCCTCCATCATTAGTTTTCCTTTTATTGCATTCTTTGTGTTCGTTTGGTAATCTAGTCTCGTCGTAGGCCAACCTAGTCTAAACCTTGATATACCGTCCTCGTGGATACGATCCCGACTTACCCTAGCTACACACTAGGTTAGTCGGTGTTATATTGATTGGCTAGGGACGTGACGAATCCCTACCATCAACTATCCACACGGAAAATGCCCATGCCTATTCACCCTTGAATGATGAACTGCCCGACAACCTCAACCTTAGGGCTTGCTGATGTTTGATGGGACCGACGACCCGGTACTTCACATCCGGGCCTTCAAGGAGTTCATGGCCGTCAAAGGAGTGAAATCAACCATGTTTAAGCACATGTTTGCCTCTTCCCTCAAGAAGCATCCGAAAGTCTGGTACTACAGGCTCGATTCCAAGAAGTACCCGACTTGGGATGACCTGGCAACAGAATTCGCTCGGAATTACGCTGATAATACCGAGATCCAGACTACGGTGCCTACTCTGGAAGTCATGGCCCAAAGAAGGTTTCACTAAATACCTTCAAAGATGGAGGGCCGAGAGTGTGAAGTTGATCGATAAGCCCAATGAAAAAACTTTAGTGGAGACCTTTGTCAAGAACCTCCTCCCTTCCTACCGGGCCCATCTCCGGTATGCTATCATACCCAATTTCGCCACTTTAACTGAAATGGGCACTAGGATTGAAGATGATCTTCGACAAAATGAAGATCTGGGTGAAGCGTCTATTGGAGGCTATACTGAACATCAACTTGAGTCCTTAGAAGCTGAATTGACAACACCATCCGAGAGCCCTGATTGGATTTAAGTCCGAGTCTGAGTCCGAGTCTAGGATGTGCTATTTCTTCCAAAGTCAAAGTCAGAGTCAGAGTCAGTTGTATTCTGTCCTCTTTTTCAAAACTCAATAAAAACCGCTTTTCTATTTCTCATATATACTTTCCTTATGTGTTTCCGAGAACATGATGAACACCGTCATACACTGTGAGCACATGCACATGACTATTATAGGCACATCTATAATGACTGCAGGGAATCGAGACCCGTGTTTTCCTTTACCTGTTCCATGTCTGACATAGAAAGCCACATAAATACCTTTAGCAGGAGCGGTATCGAATCCTATGACAAATCTGGGTAATCTCCTAGTTTGGGTTCAAGGCGGGAGGCAAGCCCATTTTCCACAATAAACACCCCTCCAATAAGACTGACCATCCCTACCTTAGGTGTTAGCCTAACGAACCGGAAGAAAAAAAAACAAAAAGAAAAAAACTGGACAAGAAAAAATCCAAAGTCCAAGGAAAAAAGCAAAAGGCCAAAACAAAAAAGCAGACCATCATCAATAAAAAAAAGAATTCAAAAACCCATGACCGTGGTCAACGGTCAACCCAAGTGAAAGTCCCTTGACCAGGGTACGGTCAATGCAAAAATTATCAATGCCCATACTATCCGATTGGGAGAATAATCAAGTTGGTCAGCTAACACCACATCTAGCCTTCCCACATTACAACCCTCAAGAACTTCTCGAGACCTAGGCTAAGAGACAGCCCGGAATTTTTAGAATTCAAGCTCCATAGGGTACACCCTAACCATTAGGGCCAGACATGGAAATCAGATCCCGCACTATCAAACCTGCCAGTCGAAGTCCGAGTCATTATTACTCGACTTCCCCCTTTCCTACCACATTACGATACCTTACCCTCGAAACTTTAGCTCCACAAAATCGGGCTCCAGATTTCGAATCATCAAAAGCCACTTACTTCCTAGCACCACATTTCTAAAAACATCTAAACCAGTTACCAACCCCAAAAGCGGGAACTCAACCTGCGGTCGGCATAGAACATGCCCAAATAGTTCGCACCACCTCTGGAGGCTACCCTGGAGAACGCTCACAGTCACAGGATCAATATCCTAACCATTCTAGCCCTTTGATCAAGACATCATTGGGAATGCACCTAGCCTACACCATCGCTATGGTTAGCTACACACAAAGTCCTATTAGACTAGGCACCATAATATATCTTTCAATCCACTGAACTACATCATGGTTTGATTTCACTACACGTGAATACGTAGGCAGTTCAACAGAGGCACAACCACCCACATTGACACACATTAAAAAAGCATCATCATTCCGGTCACGACACTGTCATGTTCTCAGCAGCTAGCTTTGTCATCCTAGGGGCTTCTTCTAGGCAGATTTCTCCATCCATTCACATAATCCAAAGACTTTCAAAATCTAGCCTCCTTTCCTTAGTGTGTCCTAGTACTCGGCTCAGTCGAAGACGAGAATCTGTCAGGACTCGAAGCAGTACCCACTTTGGGAATATACACCAAAACCAGAAAAGATCCAGAAGAGTACTTGTCTACAACATTGCCACTGCTAAGTCCTGCAAAAACAGTCTCATTACAAACTATTGCAGTCCCCCCATAGCACATCCTTCCCATTCCGAGGATTCGACCACGTTGCCACTCGTCTAGGCTACGGAATAGTGCAACTTAAGAGTCTTGTTAGGTGGCCCACCCCCTACCGAGTCACGGTCTAACCCCTCGAGAGTCCAGTCGTTTCTGTCAACTCGTCCGGTCACGTCCAGAGTCGAGTCTGTCAACTCGTCCGGTCACGTCCAGAGTCGAGTCTGTCGGTATACCTCTCTCTTCAAATTCTCATTTTAAAATCTGCAAAACTTAGCCATTTGAGAAAATTCTTTTCGACAAGGTCAAATTTTGGTCTATTTAAATTGCAAATTTCTTTTCTACCCATTTCAGTTTTGATAACCTATTTCCTAGCACGTAAGTCGCTTTCAGGACTTCGATTTCAAAATGCAGCAAAAATCATTTTCCCCAGCGCGAGTCATATTTGTTTCACCTACGTGTTGCATCCAAATTTTATGTAACTTATACAGGTACAATTCAAAGATCGCGCAATTTACATATCTTCCCAGCGAAAGGCCCAAGGCGGCATTTTTCACGGGATGGGCCCACATACAGGAGCACCCAGGACTTACAAGACAAGTTCAAATTCCCCACGGAGTTATCGTCATCGGCTCAGGTATGACTTCTGTCTTATGGCTGGCGTGTTCAAAAACACCCGATGATGATCGGACGCAAACGTGTTTCTACGCGCTCGGATATGGGCTCGAAACCATTAGTTGTTGGCTTAAGCATTTACGGAGTGCAAATCTCACAAAACCAACCTCAAATTCAGGCCCAGTGGGTCATTTCCAATCAAATAAGACTAATTTAGATCAAAACCGACACCGGAAATAAAACCGACTTTCAGCGATTGGGTCAACCCCGGTCAAAGCTGTTTCCGAGACACATAAAAACAGCCACATAAACATCAAAAGTCTAACCCAAATACAAAGCCCACAAAATACCCAACTTGAGGTCCAAAATATCGGACCCGTGCGATCCAGCTGACCCACTCGATCGAGTGGGCCTTAAGCAAGCCCGACTGCAGTCGCATTGGGCCACTCGACCGAGTCAGCGGCACACTCGGTCGAGTAACCCTAGACGGGGGTGCATAGCTTGGCCTATATATACACCCTCATGCATGCAAATCAAATCAACTTTTCACACATTGCAAAACCCTAATCTCACATTTTCAAACCCTAACCCTAGCATCTAGGAATCAAAACTCTAACCACCATAACTTAGCCTGCATAATCTCGATTCTCACGTGCAAGCCAAAATTAATGAGTCCCGTCCGAGAACACGAAACATGTAGGTTGAGGGTGCAACAAACCCGATTTTCTCTTCTCTTTCCTTTACTCGTGTCGTCCGTTTTCCATCGCCGTCGTCGTTTTTTTATTGTCGCGTCTTCATCATCAACATCGCATACATCGTTTCTAAAACCCTTTCTTATTATTATCCACGTATTTTTATTCAAGTTGAGTCGAAATCTTTTGATGCGGATCCGACATCACACAATTCGCAAGAATTAATTATGATGTCGGGATGCGGAGGGAATCAAATCTAGTCTTTTTTTAATTCAAGTGTCGATCTAGTAGGTTCGATACCAACTCAATAGTTGGATGTCGAATTCGAACGATTTAGTCAAATAAGTTAACTAACACGATTTCTCGTTGATGCTAAAATAGATGTCATCTAATTCGACAAGAATTAATACGACACTATAAGCGCGGAGGGAATTTATATCATTTTGGTTAATTTAAAACGACTTATAACAAATTTTTTCTTATCTCGCTCTAATATCTGATGTCGATTCAATAATCGCACGTTGGATACGACGAGTATCATGCACACGAATCGAGCATAAATTATACAATATTTATGTCCGATTCAACACAATCAACGATTTATCAAAATCCGAAAATTATACAATATTTATGCCCGATTCGGCAGAATCATCGAATTAGCAAAATCAAAAGCAATTTCGAAATCGATAACAAAATTGCAAGCGAACTCTGGTTCGTACAGGGGGGCACTCGACCGAGTGCCTAGCCCACTCGGTCGAGTGGCACCCAAAAAACGGAGACAGAATGATTTTTTTGACCACCACTTGGTCGAGTCCCGTAATGACTCGGTCGAGTGGCAGCGTACTCGGTCGAGTTTGTCAATAACTCGATCGAGTAGGGTCTAAAAAACGGGACAAAAGCTCCTCTAGAAGTCCACTCGGTCGAGTCCTCCAATGACTCGGTCGAGTGACCCTTTATCACGTCAAAACCGTGAGTCCTATACCGTCTTCTAGTTTCGGTAATACTTTTTTATGACTTATGTCAACACGTGTCTAATCTATCACGTGAAACATCACTTTTCAAAATCATGTATCATCTTATTTACATAATTCCATATTATATTATTCGCAAGCCGTTATTATCGTTATACCATTACTAACAAGTTTGTTATTTTTCTCATAGATTTATTTTGTTTATTTTATTGTACTAAAATGAACCCACATGCTAAATTTAAATTTGACGTTAGAATTAGTTGCATTAAATCGATCTAGAAACCCAATCAATTTCTCACATGCTTAGGAAAAACAACGTTTGCATATCATTTAACCGAACTACTAACGCGCGTATTAGAAAGTCATTCGATATCCTAGTAGAGGCCGCTAAGTGCGGGTGGGGTTGGGTGTTCTTAGTGAACTTCCCAACACGTATCCTCACCCCTTACTCAGAACCTCGGTTTCCGGATGCCCGAAACCGTTGGCGCACGAGAGTCATTCAATACACGATATCCGATAATGTCAGTATCGGTATCAAATGCAAAGGGACGAACCCAATAAACTCTGAAATCGGAATGGGCGTATTTCGTACACGGCCCACTACGACATAGAGTGGGTTCGAACGGGCCCGAACTCCCACAAAGTTCGGTGGCGACTCCACTTCGATTTAAATTTCAATTCGATCCATTCTCATATGGATATTCATTCGCCTCCCCAAACCCGCGCGTGGCCGCGTCGGGGTGGACCTATGTCATGTCCAGACTAGGTGATCAAGCTAAGTCAATCAAAACACAACAATTCCATCAAGACAATATCACCCTCAAATGCAATAATCTCACAAAATAAAACCTTTTTCCTAGAATTCCTCCTCACCTAGCCCCCTAACTAAAATCTACTCACTACCCATAATAAAACTAACAGTAAGGAGACTAGGAGAAAGATTAAACATGCTTAGGGTAGAGGAGAGACAATTAATCTAGACAATGAAGAAAACTACACTAACAAACAACAATAAAGAGGAAAATAAACAAACACACAAACTATGGAGAGACAAACTAAGAAGAGAGAAAAACAAACAAACAATGAAAAACTACACTAACATAAAAATGACAAAGCTAACAATAAATTAACAAGAAACTAAAAATAAAACTAACTAATGGAGAAAAGAGGGAGGAAAGAAACTACCAACAATGGAAGAAAACTCAAAAGGAGAAGATGAAGATTAACATAAAAGATGAAGCTTTGAGAAATAATACAAGGATCTTGTCACTTAAACCCTTGCAAAACCCTTAAATCTTCAATATAAAACCCAAATCTTCAATAAAGATGATAATTTGATTGTAGATTGTAGAGTAGATTAATCTAAAACTAAGGAAAGTTACTAAATTTATGGAGTTTTACTATGTAAACTACTACTATTACTACTACTATAAAGATCTACTAAACTACTCTAATCTAAAGAGGCTCACTCAAGGCACAAAAGTGGCACAAAACCCTAGGATAAGTATATATAGTAATCCTTAATGGGTCACGCAAGCTTAAGGCCCAAATCCAATTCCTCTTCATTTAAGCTAGACCTTCACCCTTTGCATCTTCATGGGGCAAAGCTTCACCCTGCGGTTGACGAGTTAGCACCACCGGGGGAAATTTCACCCGGTGAGATTTTCTTCCAGTTTTGCGATTTTTGGTGTTTTTCTCCATCGGGCGAAATTTCGCCCAGTCGTTTCGCCTGGTGGTGAATGTCATGAAAATCTTCGGGGAGGTGGAAAATGTCGTCGGGCGAAACTTCGCCCGGTGGTGACTCACCGGGTGAAACTTTACCCGGTGATCTTCCGCCTCTTTTTCGGTCTCTTTCTTTGTCGAACAATTGGATTACTTGAACTTTCACTTGTGTGTTTCGCTCTTTGGACTTTATCTCTCTCTTTCATGCTCATAGAACCTCGGATATGTTTTCGGTCGAAAATCCTATCAGAATAGACAAAAAACTACCAAAACACGTAAAATACAAAAGAGAGACACTAATGCGAGAATTACGCAAAATACGGCGATAATCGCACTCTAATCTCGCAAAACGGAGGAAAAACGGGTCTAAATGGGAGGAAAAACGGTCCAAATTTGGCACACAACGGGGACCTGTTCGGATGACATTGCCCGGGGTTACAGCATACCCTAGGCCGAAGTGAAAGCCTTCGTCCTTTAGGACTTCGATAATCTTCCCGGCTGGAAGATATGGCCTGGTGGTAAAGTAAGGTCGGAAGAAGAAGTCTTCCTCGATCATTCCCACAAAGTCGAACCCCCAAAGGTCCGTACCGTGGCGGCCCGTGGCGTTGCAGCTGACCACAGTCATTGGTGTCACCTCTAAGGTAATAATCCCATCACCCAGAGGTAACTTGATCTTATGGTGCAAAGTAGAGGATACGGCCTTAACGGCATGGATCCATGGGCGTCCAAAGAGTAGGTTTAAGGAAGAGGTGACATCAACCACCTGAAATTCAAGTTCCTTCTTGACCGGGCCCGTGATGATGGTCAGTTTGATGGCCCCGGCTACCGACTTCGGGCTCTCATTGAAGGCTTGGATGGTCTCAGCCGTCGGCATATAGTCAGCCTCGGTAATATCGAGAGCTTTAGCAGTCCTTAGGGGGAGGACATTGACCGCAGACCCATCATCTATCAGGGTCATCGGGAGATATTTTCCCCAACATATTACCGTGATGTACAGGGCTAAGTTGTGGAAAGCCCCGAATGGTGGTAGATCGGACTCGAAGAAGGTAATGAGCGGACCTTCTTCCTTAGGCTTGCCCTTAAGGTAGGGCATGACCTTAGCTACCATTTCAGTGGGGGTGGCGGTTGTGTCAATCTTGATTTGATCGAGACCCTTAGTAAGTGCCTCCCAATGTTCTTGTGAGCTGACTAGGAGCTGCCATATAGTGAGGTCAACTATGGTTTTCTTTAGCTGTTTGACCATAGGCATATCAGTAGTTGGCTCTTCCGAGGCGGTTTCCATCCTAACTTGATCAGTGAGACATTGACAGTCACCGAATTACGGGTGTCCCTAGAGCTAGTAGCTTGGTAGGGACGACTGGAGCGAGTGAGGTGATTGCTAGCTAATGCCTTAGCCCTAGCTTTTTGTATTTCCTCACTAGTAATGGGAACAACTTCCCCTTTGGAGAGGTACACATCATCCTGATTATCGAACCAAATCTCGTTTACTTGGGGGGTAAAAGGGGAAATAAGGTGAGAGTAGTCGATCACTTTTTCGGTAAAGATGGCGTGGGAACTGAAAGGATTGTCCTTGTTGCTCGGCTTGTTTCGATCAAATCTTGGATAAGGTGATTCAGTTTCCAGCACTTCCCGGTATCGTGCTCGTTGCCTCTATGGTATTGACAGTGGGCTTGAGCGTCGTAATTCTTAGAACTCCTATGGACCGGGACTTCCGGAGTCGGACCTATCGGTTGGATTAGGCCTTTGGATGAGAACCTTTGCAAGGCATAAGAATAGGTAGTACCTATGTCGGTGAATACCCGAGGTGGGGTGTTCTTCTTGGATGAGGCATCTAGTAGATTAATCTCATCGAATACACCGCGGCCGTGGTCGGGGTCTAAGTCAAGGAAGAGGCCCCTTGGTAATCTTTTCTAGAAGCCTTAGTTAGGCCTTCCAGTCGTAGGTCATCTTCAATTCTCATACCCATTTTCAGTTAGGGTGTAGTGAAGTTGGGTATGACGGCGTACCGGAGATGAATCCGGTAGGACAGAAGCATGTTTTTCACGAAAGCTTCAACTAGAGTCTTCTCGCTGGGCTTCTCGACCAACTTGACACTCGACCCTCCATCGTTGGAGGTATTTTGTGAATCCTTCTTTGGGCTCTTGGGCCATGACCTCCAGAGTTGCATGGTTGTTTGGATCTTAGTATTGTCAGCATGATTGTGGACATGACATAGGTCCACCCCGACGCGGCCACGCGCGGGTTTGGGGAGGCGAATGAATCTCCATATGAGAATGGATCGAATTGAAATTTAAATCGAAGTAGAGTCGCCACCGAACTTTGTGGGAGTTCGGGCCCGTTCGAGCCCACTCTATGTCATAGTGGGCCATGCACAAAGTATGGCCCATTTACGATGTCAGAGTTTATTGGGCTCTCCCTTTGCATTTGATACCGATACCGACATTATCGGATACCGTGTATTGAATGACTCTCGTGCGCCAATGGTTTCGGGCATCCGGAAACCGAGGTTCTGAGTAAGGGGTGAGGGTACGTGTTGGGAAGTTCACAAAGAACACCCAACCCCGCCCGCACATTAGCGGCCTCTACTAAGATATCGAATGACTTTCTAATACACGCGTTAGTAGAACGATGAAAATGTTATGCAAACAATATTTTCCCTAAACATGCGAAAACTGAATGGGTTGCTAAGTCGATTTAATGCAACTAAAGCTAACGTCAAAGTTATATTTAGCATGCGGGTTCATTTTAGTATAATAAAATGAACAATAGAAAAATAGATCGAAAAGGCATGAACAAACAAGTTAGTAACGGTATAACGGTAATAACAGTTTGCGAATAATATAGAATAAAATAGATTGATGTAAATAAGATGATGCATGGTTTTGAAAAGTAATATTTCACGTGATAGATTTGACACGTGTTGACCTAAGTCATAAAAAAAGTATTATCGAGACTAGAAAAGCGATGTGAGACTCACGGTATTTGTCGTGATAAGGCCACTCGATCGAGTCATATACGGACTCGACCGAGTGGTCTTCGAAAAAAGCTTCTGTCCCGTATTTTAGACCCTACTCAATCGAGTTATTGACGAACTCGACCGAGTACGCTGTCACTCGATCGAGTCATTGCGAGACTCGACCGAGTGGTGGTCAAAAGAACCTTCTGTCTCGGTTTTTGGGGTGCCACTCGACCGAGTGGGCTAGGCACTCGATAGAGTGCCCCCTGTACGAATTAGGGTTCGCCTCGTAATTTATTATTGATTGCGAGATTGCTTTTCGATTTTGAATAAGTCGTTGACTCTGTTAAATCGGGTATAAATATTATGGGATTTACACTCGATTCTAATTTTGATACTCGTCATATCCCATATTCAACTATTGAATCGATATGGAATATTAGAGCGAAAACTTGAAGAAAGTAATGTAAGTCGTTTAAATTAAACTAGAACGATATGAATCTCCTCCGCGTTTATAGTGTCGTAATTAATTCAAACGAATCATGTGACAACTATTTTAGTATCAACGAAAATCGTATTAGTTTAGTCTTTTGACTAAATCGTTAGATTCGACATTCAACTATTAAGTTGGTATCGAATCTAATAGATTGACACTAATAAAAAAAGTATTCGATTTGATTTCCTCGACATCCCGACATCGTAATAAATCCTTGCGGATTGTGTGATGTCGGATCCGCGTCAACGGGTTTCGACCTTAAATAAAAAAAGGGTTTGACTCGAAAATAGTTTTGAAATCGATGGAAATGCGATGATGACGATAGAATAAGAAAATAAAAAAAACGAAAAAAAAAAGAAGATGACGAGATGGACGACGCGAGAAAGAAGAGAAGGGAAAAGAACGGGATTTTTGCACCCTCAACCTACATGTTATTGTCTCGGATATGACTCGCTTGATTGTGGCTCAGTCACGGGAGTTCGAGGTTTACGTAGATTAAGTTATGGTGGTTTAGGGTTTGCCTCCTAAGTACTAGGGTTAGGGTTTGAGAGTATAGGATTAGGGACGATTAGGGTTTGATTATGGTTGAATAGGGTGTGTAGATGTGTTAAAGTGGCATGCATGAGGGTGCTTATATAGGCATTGGCTATGCACCTCGTCTAGGGTTACTCGACCGAGTAGCCCCTTGACTCGGTCGAGTGGCCCAATCAATCGCAGTCGGGCTTGTTACAGGGCCCACTCGATCGAGTGGGCTGACACTCGATCGAGTGGGTAAGCTGGAGCGAGTGGTCCGGGCTTCGGACCACGGTTTGAATATTTTGTAGGCTTTGTATTTGGGTTGGACTTTTGATGTTTGCACGGCTGTTTTTGTGTCTCGGAAACGGGTTTGACCGGGGTTTGACCCAATCGCTAAAAGTCGGTTTTATTTCCGGTGTCGGTTTTGACCCAAATTAGTCTTATTTGATTGGAAACGACCCACTGGGCCTGAATTTGAGGTCGGTTTTGTGAGATTTGTACTCCGTAAATGCCTAAGCCAGCAACTAATGGTTTTGAGCCCATATCCGAGCGCATAGAAACACGTTTGCGTCCGATCATCATCGGGTGTTTTTTGGAAACTGCTATAGACACCTGGCAGTCAAAATGTCGGTGTCTACAATAATTCTGAGCAAACTTCGTGGACACATCATCGCAAGTTGGATATTTCTTGGGGTCTAGTCTATAGTACCATGCTCTTGGGTGCTTTTCGAGGGAGGCAGCAAATAGATTCTTGAACATGCTAGAATCTAATCCCTTGATGTCCATGAACTCCTTGAAGGCCCGAATGTGGAGCAACGGGTCTTCGGTCCCCTCAAACATTGGCAAGCCCGTGAGGTTCAGATTAGCGGGAAGTTTTTCGTTCACAGGAGAATAAACATGGGAGTTTTCCGTGTGGATGTTGTTACCCCTGGAGGAATGGATCTGTTTCTCTAGCCTACGTACCGTGCAGATTAACTCAGCCATCGGGCCCCCATTTGCGAGTCCGGATTCCCTTGCTCTAAGGTGACCACATGAGCATTCGTAGCCGCTTGATAAACCCTTATGGCTACCAATTGAGTCTCGGCATTGGTCACCTTGTTGACCAAAGTCTCCAACATAGCCTTCATATCATTCATGGCTTGTTCCATCCCGAGCCTGGTTGAAGGTGGTATGTCTGGAAGAATGCCACGTAATCAGAAACTTCGGGCCCAGACCTTATAATCAAAATATCTCGAGAAAGAAAAAAGAAAGACGACTCTAGGGAGACTCGACTAGATGGATGATGACCAGAAATTTCACGTAATCAGAAACTTCGGGCCCAGACCTCATAATCAAAATATCTTGAGCAAGAAAAATTAAGACGACTCTAGGGAGACTCGACTAGACGGATGACGACCAGGTGGTGTGATTCCCTTAGGATACGGTTATGTGAGACCGATCCCATTTTGAAGGGAAAACCACGTGAGACTTCCCAAGACTTTGGACTTAAGTGTCTAGACGGCCTTCCTTTGTAGGGGTATGCCCTACGTAGGTTGGTCATGCCTTTGACGTACAAGGCGGACTTGGATAAGGGGGATACCTGTGATGTAGAATCGACGGAGTTTCGATGCTATAGACCTTCGACGACTTATAGAAAGACCCGACGCACGGATTACGGTAGGTCCTAGAATAAATAAGGTTTTGAAAAGTTGACTTTGTAAACTCGAGGACGGTCCTGACTTTTGAAATTGGCAGCACGCCGACAGGACCGATTTTTTCGGAAGTTCAAGAGTTTTGAATTTTGAAATGGGCAGCATGCCGACTAAAAATAGGCTACTTTTGAGTCAAATCGTAAGTCTAAATTTCGGTAGCATTCCTGGTTTTTTGAAAATTGGACATTTTGTAAATATGCATTTTTGGAAATGACAATTTTTTGAAAACGACAAAGAAACCAAGTAGCAAGTAGTCAAGCAAGCATTATGACGAAAGCATGTATGCTCTACACTAAGTCTTGGTCGGTCCATATAGGGTATGTACCAGTGTGCATGGCCTTTCTGATAATCGGGACGGACTCACTTACCAATTTGTATATGGACATGCCGCCAAACCCATAAGAATTAGCCATGAACACCTTCACATAACCAATTTGGAATACATCGCGGTATAGTGGGACGTCGGTCGCCAGTACCGGCCCGAGTAAAATTGGGGTTATACATGAACCGTAAAACTAACGCGCGTATTTTACTTACCAATCGATTTCTCTTCGAGTCTCACCCTGAAGATCCCGATGACAAGTTGTACATCAGGTATCCCCAGCGGAGTTGCCAAATTGTGGATATGACATAGGTCCACCCCGACGCGGCCACGCACTCCGACGCGGCCACGTGCAGGTTTGGGCAACGGTATATTCTCGTGATGAGATGATTCTCGGGTCGAAATTTAAATCGAAGTTGGAGTTGTCACCGAACTTTGTGGGAGTTCGGACCCATTCTGTAATACCCTTATTTCTAATACTTGTATTTTATGTTATCTCGGGTCACTTTTATAGGTAGTAGTAAATGTTATTGTTTGACCCATTCCTTTTATACCTTTATGAATACCCGTTTAACGTAACCTAATATAATAACTTATGTTTAATTACTATCCCGTAATGTTAGTTTAATAATAATAATCAAATCCTATTCTAATTCCTAAGTTTTATTCAACCTACACTCACCTTTTCTTACGTAATCACCCTCCATTCCCCTTGTTTTTCATCTTCTTCGCCGCTCAACCTATTTTATTATCCTTCATCCTCTTCGACGGCATCAACAAACTCCTTCCTCTTATTAAATCTCGTGCATCTTCAACCTACGATCGCCCGTACTCTTGGTATGCGTCTTTATATACATCATTTTGTAACCGTTTTATGCTCTAATTTTAGTTAGTATCGTGATTATTTGAGTCACGTCATAAATCGATATGTCGAAGTGAGTTGACGTTAATTTAGGCTGGGTCATGATCTCCAGATGAGCATAGTTTCCTTTTTTGTTGAGGCATAAACCTATAAAGATGTAAATGACAAAAAATAAGATTACACAACATAAACAATACAAACATGGAGAAAATAATGGTAATCAAAGTTAACATTAGCTCACAAAAAAAAATCAGCATCCGAATGAATATAAACATGTGTTTTTTTCGGATATAAATCCGTGAGATCAAATCTGTTTTTTTTACCTCAGCTATTTTTACGACGGCGCTTGTTAGATTTGCTTATTTCGATATTGACGTCAACCCATTCACCGTCGTCATGGTCATTGTGTACATATGTCATTTAATTTTCACTCAAATCATTCACGGAATCCTCATTCTAAAAAAATTTGGTTGATGGTCTTTCCTCCAGATCAAAATCCTCATCATAGTCATCAATATTGTGTCAGGATCGTGGTGTGATAACAACTGACCTTACTTTATCACTTGGATCCGTCACATAAAATATCTGTTTTGCTTGGCGGGCTAGTAATATGGATCTTCTTTGTAACTAAGCTCCTAAAGGTTGACCAACGTGTGACCAAACTCGTCATATTCAACTACAGCATGAGAATCAACCCAATTGCACTTGAAAACTGGTATATAGTAACCAGAATAATGCAACTCGATGATCTCCTCATTAACCCCATAGTATAACATTTTGCCATACACTCTAGATGTTTATCTTTGGCACTAGCAAAATGCATACCCTTTGCTTCCACGGATACCCCACTATTTTGCATTGTACTAATTTCGTCTTGATCCTTAGTGTCGAATGTACAACCATTTATGACATATCCAAAATAACAAGAGGCGTTGAAATTGGGTCCACGTGCTAAACTCTTAATTTGATCACATATGATATGTGATGAATCTTTAAGTTCTGTCCTAACCTCATCTCTAAACCAACTGGCAAATAACTTGTTATGTTCTCCGAGTAAAGATTTCTCATTTGCTCTTCGATTGTTTTCTCTTAAAAAACCAATGTGCTTCTTAATATATGGTCCGACTTCATCCTCATTAAAAAGAATATAAGTGTGAGCCATGTGCCACTTCTCTAAAGACAAGTCAAGTCGCTTATGACCTATAGTTCCTTTTCCTTCTACCTCTATGTTTTGACAAAGGAACCCCGATCATCTTCGCATTTCCTAGAAATTCACTACTATACGCAACAACATCTTCACAAAGCACCCGCTCAGCAATACAACCTTCCGGCCTATAGTGATTCTTAACATATCCTTTATAAGTTTTCATTTCTCTTTCGAAAGGACATTGATTTCTCAAATATACATGACCACAAAATCTCACCTCCCTCACCAGATGAACCGTCAAATGAATCATGACATCAAAAAAAGATGGAGGCAAGTACATCTCTAATTGACACAAAATGACTACAATTGAACTTTCCAAGGAATTCAAGTCTTTTGGTTCTATGACTTTGCTATATATTGCATTGAAGAACGAACATAATTTAATTATTGTTGAACGAACATTTTTAGGTAAAATCGCACGAATAGCCACAGATAACAGATTTTGCATCAAAACATGGCAATCATGAGACTTAAGACCCACAAGTTTCAAAATTTCCATTGAAACAAGACTCTTGATATTAGAAGAATAATCCTCGGAAACTTTTACACCAGCTAAACAATCACAAAATTCTTTCTTCTCTTTTTCAAGAGTGTATAAGCAGCTGGTGGCAAGAACTTTTTGTTTTTCTTGTCCATAATGTGTAATTCTTTTCTAATCCCTAAAGCTTTCAAGTCATCGCTAGCATTAATACCATCTTTTGTTTTTCCCGAAATATTTAGTAATGTACCTACTAAGCTATCACACACATTTTTCGCGATATGCATCACATCTAAGGAATGTCTCACAAACAAAAATTGCCAATACGGTAAGCGCCAAAATATAGAACATTTTTTATACCCTTGTTTAGGTAGGGTAGATCTCTTGGTTTTCCCAAAGGTAACCTTAATGTCTTTCACTTTTTCAAACACCTCTCTACCCGTCAAGACTCTTGGTCGTCCATTCAACTCATGTTCCTCATTAAAGGTCTTTTTCAACTTTCAGTAAGAATGATTGCTTGGCAAAAATTGGCGATGTCCATCATAAATAGTTTTCCTAGATGAGTTCAGCCACTTTCCCACGGTACCATCCTCACAAATAGGACAAGATGTTTTTCCTTTCACAGTATACCCAGACAAATTACCATACACAGGATAATCTTGTATAGTGCAAAACAACATTGCTCTAAGGTTAAATGTCTCATTTCTATGTGCATCATAAACTTCTATGCATGTTTCCCATAACATTTTCAAATCATCTACGAGGGGCAATAAGTACACATCGATGTCATTTCCTAGTTGTTTAGGCCCGGAAATCAACAAGGAAAGCATCATGTACTTTCTTTTCATGCATAACGAAGGAGGCAGGTTATACGTAACCGAAACTACCGACCAAGTACTATAGGTCGAACTAAGAGAGCGGAATGGATTCATACCATCCGTGGACAAGGCAAGGCGCAAATTACGTACTTATTTACCAAACTCAGGGAATTTTCTATCAATAAACCTCCATTGTGAGGAGTCAACTGGGTGTCTAAGTTTATCATCCTTAATTCGACCATTATGATGCCATGTCAAAAAATTTGCATCTTTTGCATTCGAAAAAAGACGTTTAGATCGTGGTATAATGGGAAAGTACCACAACACCTTAGCTGGAACCCCTTCTTTCTTCTTATAGCGTGAGACATTACAAATGGGACAACTCTTCAATGATTGGTACTCATTATGATATAATATACAGTCGTCGTTGGGGCATGCATGAATTTTCTCATAAGGCAAGCTCATTGAACATAATATCTTTTTTGCCTCATATGTTCTACTTGGGATAACATTATCATCCGGAAGCATATCTTTCATTGCCTCAAGAAATTCAGTAAAACCGGTATCACTCAAACCATGAGCTGCCTTTAAATTATATAATCTGAGTACACTTGATAGTCTTGTATATTTTTTGCATCCTTCATATAAGGGCTTTTTGGAATCAGATAACAAAGATTGAAATTCGGATGGATTTTCATCAAACTTCTCTTGAACTTCTCGTAACATATCCTCTATCCTATCACCCTCATTTAAATTAGGCGTTTCACGTAAGTTATTCCTATCATTTCCTTCCTTATCTTCCCCATGCCAAATCCAAACAATATATGTTCTATCAAAAGCTGATTTGCTTAGATGATTAAGTATTTCATCGGCTCTTTTATATAGAAAATTATGACATTTAAAACAAGAACAAGGTAGCTTAGTACGCCCTCTAGAGTTCTTTACGGCAAAATTGATAAATTCTTTTACTCCAGCTATATACTCAGGGTCACCCGGTTTTGACAATGATATCCAACTATGATCCATATCTACAAACAGTGTAAAGAAAATTATCATATGCCTCGCTAACTACTATTGATAATTTATTCAAATCAACCGACTATATACGGAATTATAATAGTTGTTCACATAACCTATCATGAGCCAAACTGTTGGACATTTCGGAAATTTTGATCTAATCTAAGTGAATTAAAAACTTTACAAAAATCAAAGTGATAAACCATAAAGCCAGTACCAAATCAAACAAAAACAAACAATGCTGGAGATTTCGACAGCATTAAAACTGAAATATACACTTCATCCATTCAACTAAATCAACCAAACAAAAGCATAAAACTCGACAACATAAACCCTGAAATACACACTTCATCCATTCAACTGAATCGATTAAACACAAATAATGGTAATTAAACGAATTCCACAGCGTAAAACCTAAAGTCCAAATTTCATCTGTTCAACTAAATCAATCAAAAGAAAACTAACTGATGAGGGTTGAGAGCCTGCGCCGGGTCGCCCGCCTGGCAGGCCCCGCGAAGACCCAACCCGGGAATCGAAGAGTCTGTCCAGCAGGCCGTCGAGGTAAGACGCCGGGACTTTCCCCTATAAATGTGACTCCGAGAAGGCCGCCTGTCCAGCAGGGTAAAGCGACCAGCTGGGGAGGGCCAGTAGACTCCTCTTAACCACCTGCCCCCAGGCGACCTCCCTCCCGAGCAGGGCAGGTGTTACCAGGGGCCCCTTCGTCTTTCTGCCTAAGGTAAAAGGGAATGAGTGGATGAAGCAGGTCCACGTGTAACCCTGACATCCACCCATTCTCCCGCTCTTTTTCCCCTCCAATTCCCTCTCTTGTGGGAAGGTATAAATACCCACCCATTTCCCACTTAGAGGGGGTTGGATTTTCTCTCTCTAGACTCTTACTCCTAAAAACGCCGCCTAGTTCCTCACGAACTAGGTTCATCAAGGCATTCACGGACTGACTTAGGCATCGGAGAGGGTTCCCTCGGACAACCTCCGAGGCCCTGTGCGCTACTTGTGTAGGGAGCAGGCTCGATCCGCCGGGGAGGTCCGATCATAGGAGAGGGGAAGGGAGAGATCAAAGGAAGTCAAGCGAGCGATATCTGAATATTAAGAACCCGAATTCATAGTCGGGTTAATTGATTCCTTGACCGGAACAATTTGGCGCCGTCTGTGGGGAAGAATTGGTTGTATCCACAAATTACCCACAAGAAATCAACCATTCCAAAACACAGAATTAACAAATTAACCACTCAAAATTGAATATGCCAGAAATTTTCGACACTAGCTCGGTGGCAAATCCGCCCAAAGCCCCCCAATATGGCATGCCACTGGAAGTGACGCCCGCTGCCACAATTCCGGGTGTGGGGCGAGCCAGTCTCTAGGGGGCACCGGGTCAGGGGGCAGTTGCCATGGCAGGGTAGGGGGGCAACCCGAGGCCAGTTCTGAACCTCACCCCTGCTCAGTTGGTACAGACTGCAGCGTTCTTCTCAGCTATGTTGGATCAGGAATTCACCCCGGACGATCTGGTAGGCAGGGTCGCCACGACCCCCAGGTTGCTCCACTTTGAAAGTGGAGAAGGAACCGGGGGCACAAAGCGAACCGCCGTCAGAAACGTTCAGAAAAAGGCTAGGAGGACAGCTCAGGTGTACGCACAAGTGCAAACGCGAATCTCAGAGGCCCGTCAGGAGCCCCCTGCATAGCAGGAGGTAGCTGGTCCTGAAGGCGCATTCTCCATTCATACTACAGAGTCCACGACCGCTCGTGAAAGAGGAAGCCTATCCCAAGACCTGAGGAATCGCATGAAGCACAAGGAGCCAGTGTCCAAACGATTGGGAGAGAAACAGGATGTATTCTCCAGGCTGACACCGATTGAGGGATTGCGGCCTGCCCCCGGGCTATCCCAGAGCCTGCAATCCAGGCTCAACAACGGTCAGCCTATGAGGCCCAGGCACCGTCAAGGTGATAACCTTGAGCCCGCCTAGAAAAAGCGCTCACGGTATCACTCCCCCTCCTAGGGCGATGAGGCGATAAGCAGGCCGAGGCCCCCACCAAGACACCGCTCCCCTGAAAGTAGGCGACCAACCCCTGACAGAAGGGACGACTACGGTCACTACTCGGGCGCGAGCAGGTCAAAAATGGTGGGTAGGCCGACCAAGACCCCGCTTCACCCTGAGGTTCAGGCGTATCCTATCCCGAAGATTAAGATGCCAACTATAAAGTTCGACGGAACTACAGACCCGGAAGATCACCTGGCCGCGTACGAAAGTCACATGGGCATGTACGACGCCGACGACGCAGTCTGGTGCAAGATCTTCCCCACCACCCTGGTGGGCCTAGCCCAGGGTTGGTTCAGGGACCTCTCGCAGGGGTCAATCTCTTTCTTCATCGAACTGGCAGAAATGTTCCTGGATCAGTATGCTGGAAACAAAAGACGACGTCTCACCTGTTTCGACCTGATGACCCTCAGGCAAAAGAAGGGCGAGACTGTCAGGGAATATCTGAAGAGGTTCGACTTGTCGTTCCAGCAGGTAAAGGAAATTGACGACCCGACAGCAGCGTATGCACTAACCAACTCCCTGCTACCCGGCGAAATGAAAAACCAAATGATCAGGGCCCAGCCTGAGACCCTGACCAAGGCCATAAAGATTGCAGAGGGGTTTATGCTGTAGGAAGAGTTCCACAGCCTGCCAGAGACCCCCGCAGGCCCCGCAAGGCAGCAGGGGGGACTGCAGGGTGGACGCGGTAGAAACGAGTCCGGAAGACATAGAACTGAGGAAGGGGATACCCCTAAAAAGGAGCGCACTGTCTATCAGCCCAGGTTCGACAGTTACACAGCCCTTAACAAATCCAGGGCGGAAATCTTCGAGCTGGAAAAGGAAACTGCTAAATGGAATCGCCCGAGCAAACCGCGCAGTCAAAAGGGGATCCCAAGAAATTCTGCACTTTCCACGACTGTGTAGGCCACACCACCGAAGAGTGCCGACACCTGAAAGACGAGATCGAGAAGCTGATCTGGAATGGCTGGTTGGCCAACTACGCAGCCAGGAATAAAACTCAGAAAGAAGCACTTGAAAAGCCCGAAGGCTCGGTACTGAACCGCCTGGTAATCCATGTGGTATCAGGAGATGCGGAAGGCGTAGTCAGCCGAAGGGGGCAGAAAAGGCAAATTCGTGAGCTAAGGAACCAGATCTGCTACGCTGAAAGAGCGGGAAGCCCGAAAGGAGTAACGCTGAGCATCACCCCCGCAGATGCAGGGCGGGTGGTATACCCTCACAGCGATCCCCTGGTGCTATCCTTGGTAATCAGCAACCACATTGTTCGGAGGTGCATGGTGGATACCGGTGCCTACACGAATTTGCTGTACAAAGACGCCTTCGACAAAATGGGCCTGGAGAGAAGGCACCTACGACCTGCCCCTGGGTCATTATATGGGTTTAGCGGAGCAGGCGTACTGCCCATGGGGATCATAGACCTACCTGTGACATTTGGGGAGGGAGCTACTGCCAGAAATGTCAGGGCATCATTTGTTGTAGTGGATGCAAAGTCTGCCTACAACGCCCTGATCGGCAGAGCCACCCTGGACGAAATTGAAGCGGCCATATCAATCAGGGCTCTCACTATAGCCTATGTTACTGATTTTGGCCTAGAAGGGAAAGTGCACGGAGACCAGGAATCGGCCAGACAGTGCTACTCCGTGGCCCTGCAGGCTCACGAAAGCGAAAGAAAAGGAAAGAGAAAAGCCGACAGTTCCCCCAGCAGGGAAGGCGAGATTCCAGCCGGTAGTCAGGCGCCAAGCCACCTGGAACCTGGGGGAGAAAGCATGCTGGTGGACCTGGAGCCAGGGAGGCAAGTCCTTATAGGGGCCGACCTGGAAGAGTCCTACCAGGCTGAACTAGTCGAGCTACTGAAAGAAAACAAGGATGTCTTCGCCAACTCGGCGGATGAGATGCCGGGGGTCGATCCAGCGTGTATCGTTCACAGGCTGAACGTAAGCGCAGACGCCCGCCCTGTGAAGCAGAAAAAGCGGAACATGTCCGCAGAAAAAGACTTGGCAATCAAGGAAGAGATTGAAAAACTTTTGAAGGCGGACTTTATAGAAGTTTGTGACTACCCTGAGTGGCTGGCGAATGTGGTCATGGTCAAAAAATCGTCAGGCGCGTGGAGGATGTGCGTGGACTTTACGAACCTCAACAAAGCCTGCCCGAAAGACTGCTACCCGCTCCCCAGAATCGACCAACTGGTGGACGCTACCAGTGGATATACTATGCTAAGCTTCCTGGACGCCTTCTCAGGGTATCATCAGGTGTACTTATGGCAGCCGGATAGAGTTAAGTGCGCATTCATCACGAGTTCAGGCACCTACATGTACAAGATGATGCCATTCGGGCTGAAAAACGCAGGAGCCACGTACCAACGCCTGGTCGACAAGGTGTTCGAAAGTAAAAAAGGCAGGAACATAGAAGCCTATGTCGACGACGCCATTGTGAAGAGTAAAGGAGACAAAGAGCACCTGGCCGACCTGCGGGAGACCTTCTCCTCCCTGCGCGCCTACAAAATGAAACTCAACCCGAAGAAGTGTACATTTGGGGTTCGCTCCGGAAAATTCTTGGGTTTTTTGGTCAGCTCTCGAGGGATAGACGCTAACCCCGAGAAAGTTCAGGCTGTTCTGGACCATCCTGAGCCAAAGACCATCAGGGACATCCAGCGTCTGATAGGCCGCATGGCCGCCCTGGCACGATTCATCGCCAGGTCAGCAGACAAGTCAACCCCATTCTTCAAAGTACTGAAAGGCAACAAGCAATTCAAATGGGAGGACGAGCAAAAAGAAGCATTCGGGCAGTTGAAGGAGCATTTAAAGAAACTCCCCACCCTGGCAAGACCAGTGGCAGGGGAAAAAATCTTCCTCTACATCGCTGTAACCAATGTAACAGTCAGCGCGGTCATCTTGAGGGAGGAAGCAGGCGCTCAACAGCCCATATATTTTGTAAGTCACGCCCTGGGGGCAGCAGAGAAGAATTATCCTTTGGTTGAGAAAGCAGCCTACGCAGTCGTTATAGCGGCCAGAAAGTTGAGGTCATACTTCGACGCACACCCTGTCGTAGTACTAACAGACCAGCCCCTAGAGAAGGTGCTGGAAAAATTTGAAAAGTCAGGCAGACTGCTGAAGTGGGCTATCGAGTTGAGTGGACTAGGGATAACATACCAGTCAAGAACAGCCATCAAGGCCCAAGCCCTGGCCGACTTTCTGGCAGAGTGTTCCCACTCTGAGGAGGATAGCCCAACCACCGGCGAATGGATCGTGTACACCGATGGGTCCTCCACGGCTAATGGAGCAGGGGCAGGAATAGTATTGACCAGTCCGGAGGGTACCGACTTTGAGCATGCTCTCAGATTTGTCTTCCCCGCCTCGAACAATGAAGCCGAGTACGAAGCAGTACTCGCAGGCATCAACCTAGCCAAAGCTGCAGGCGCAGAGCGGATTGTTCTAGCGACAGACTCCCAGCTCATTGCCAACCAAATCAATGGAGAATATGAGGCTAGGGACCAAACAATGGCCGCGTACCTGGAAATGGTGAAGAGGGAATTGTCAGGCTTAAAATCATATGAAATCAGACAGATCCCTCGATCCCAGAATAACCGGGCAGACGCCCTGTCAAAGCTGGCTAGCTCCAGCCTGCAGGATATAAGAAGGTCGGTATGGGTGGACGTCGTCCAGGAGAAATCTACCGTCCCCTATCAAACCGTCGGTGCGGTGGAGGAACCAGGGCCTGGGGATTGGAGGACCCCCATCATCCTGTACAAGAAACATGGAATCTTACCGACTGACCCCGTACAAAAAAAGAAAAATGCCGGCAAGGGCTGCATGGTTCATCATAATGGGAGAAGACTTGTACAAGAAATCTTTCTCGTCCCCTCTGCTCAGGTGCCTGGGGGCAGAGCAGGCGGCGGAGGTGTTGGATGACATCCACTCTGGGATATGTGGTCATCACATAGGAGGAAAGTCACTAGCACACAAGGCCTTGAGAGCCGGATACTACTGGCCGACCCTGCTGGCCGACGCCAAAGACTTGACTCAAAAGTGCAGAAAATGCCAGCTCTTCGCCCCATCCATCCATGCCCCGGCCCAAGAGCTCAGGCCAATCCTGTCTCCCATCCCCTTCGCTCAGTGGGGGATGGATATACTAGGACCCTTTGCGGTGGCCACCGGGGGGAGAAAATTCTTGATCGTCGCCATCGACTACTTCACCAAATGGGTAGAAGCTGAGGCAGTGCCTAACATCACCGAGCCTGCGGTCAGGAAGGTGATTTGGCGGAACATTATCACTAGGTTCGGCCTACCGAAGATGCTGGTGTTTGACCATGGAAGGCAATTCGATAATGACCCCCTGAGAATCTGGCTGGAAGGCCATGGCGTCGCGGTTGCCTACTCTGCCGCCTGTCACCCTCAGACCAACGGACAGGCAGAGGCGGCCAACAAGCAGATCCTGAATGGCCTTAAGAAAATGGTAGATGACCTCAAGGGCAGGTCGGCCGACGAGCTCCCCAACATACTCTGGTCAATCCGGACCACCCGAAAGGAATCAACGGGCCAAACCCCGTTCGGCCTGGTTTACGGTGCAGAGGCTCTACTACCAATCGAGGCCAGGATCCCCTCCCTGTGCTCCCTACAATACGACCAGGCCGAGAATGAGGCAGCGATGGCTGAGGCCTTGGATCTGGTCAGTGAGGTGAGGGAGGAAGCCAGCGCTAATATTGTCGCCTACCAACAACGAATGAGGAAGGCATACAATAAGAGAGTACAACAGCAAAATTTTCAAATGGGTGATCTAGTCCTCAGAAAAACACAGGCCGTGGGAAAATCGAGAGAGCACGGCAAACTCAGCGCTAATTGGGAAGGTCCGTACCAGGTAACTCAAATCTTAGGGCCAGGCACGTATAAAATCGCCAATCTGGAGGGCCAAGAGTTGAGTGCTCACTGGAACGCGGACACCCTGAAGAAATATTATGTTTAAGCAGAATCTTAAAATAGTCTTCGACTTTTAAAATTTGGCGGAGAACGGTCAAAGAATGTCGACGGCTCCGACCACCCATGTGTTATTCTCTTACAAAAGAAATGAAAGAACTTCAAGTCTATACTCGTTGCCTGTTCAAACTTGCGTTTTCACACACAAACGAGCAGGGGGCAATACGGGGAGGCCCCCCTGTTACCAGAACTAAGGAAAATGCCCCCCCCCCAACAAAAAGTTCAAACACCTCCCTGCTAGCCTCTGGGCAGGCAGGGGGTAGGCCCCCTGGACTTTGATCAAAAGCCAGGGGCGGGCCAAACGAACAAGGACTGGGGGCAGGCCCCCCAACCTTGTATAAAAAACATCAAACGCCTCCCTGCTAGCCTCTGGACAGGCAGGGGGCAGGCCCCCTGGACTTTGATCAAAAGCCAGGGGCGGGCCAAACGAACAAGGACTGGGAGCAGGCCCCCCAACCTTGTATAAAAAACATAAAACGCCTCCCTGCTTACCTCTGGGCAGGCAGGGGGCAGCCCCCCTGGACTTTGATCAAAAGCCAGGGACAGGCCAAACTAACAAGGACTGGGGGCATGCCCCCCACCCTTGTATAAATAACGCAAAATATCACCCTGCTTACCTCTGGGCAAGCAGGGGGCAGGCCATACCTTAAGAAACTACAAATAAAAAATTCAAACAGAAGCAGGATGAAAACAAACGGAAAAATCCTTAGAAAAGGAAAAAAAGTAGCAGGAGATACACCGAATAAAGGTTTTCTAAGGTAATTACATCGAATACGGCAGCCGGCCACAAAAGGGCTCGGCGCGCAGAAAAGATAAGAAGTCAAAACATTAGCATGAGCGCGGCAGGGGACAGGCATGAGCCCTCTGAGGATGACTGCCTTCCATGTTAAACAGCAGGGGGAGCTTCTGGGCCAGATGCAGCAGCTCCTTCATCCATCCTGCGCATCTGGGCCTCGTCCTTGGCGGTATAAAGAGCCCGAAAAGCCTCTTCATCGAAACCTGGGAACATCTCCCTCACAGCCTCCATGACCACACCCAAGCAAGAGTTGGCACCATTGACGAAGCCTGCTGACACGGCAGTTTCCACCTCCTGGATTATCTCATCCTTCTCCTTCTGCCACTCCTCGGTCTTCGCCGCCAAGTCACCAAGGGCCACCTGAAGAGCCGAATCTGCCTTGGAAAGACGCTCCCCTAGGTCGGCAGCCTTCCTCTTGGCTTGGTCCAACTCGGCTAAAGCTTTTTTGGCCTGCTCCAGCTCTGCAAAGGCCTGCTGGGCTCTCTTCGACTCCTCCTCCAAGCGGGACACCTCCCGGACCGCCCTCTCGCTTTGAGACCTCCAGTGAGTCACCTGACTCCTCGCCTCCTCCACGCTCTCCCTTTTGGCCAGCTGATCCTTCAGGCCAGCAATAAGGGTGACGTCCTTTTCAATTGTAGCCAGACGGTCGGGGTTGGCCAGATCCTCGTCACTTAAGCGACTGAGGGCCGCCAGCTCAGCAGAGGCCTGAATAATTCTGGCAATGCGCTGGATGTACTGGGTCACTTGGTGGGTAGCAGAGCGGACAGTCTTGAGGAGGTGATCCGCCAAAACCGCCCCAGAGTCAGAGAGTAAGGCAGAGACGTCCTGGCTATCGCCGGCGGCATAATGGAACTCAGTATTCTCCTCAGAGAAAAGGGTACAAGGGACTCCCTGGGCAAAGCGTTTAGGGTCAGGCGTATCAGCCTCCAAATCCACCACATGATCTGCACTTGGAGTTCCCCTGCTCCTTTTTCTGATCAACCCCCTGGGAGTGCTTTCCCCAGTCTCTTCAGAGCCAGCAGCCTGCGCCCCCTGAGGAATCTAAACCCCTGCCGGAGGACCTCCCTGTTTGACGGTGGGGGAGGGAGTAACCTCAGAGGCAGTCGCCTTTTTTGCAGCCGGAGAAGGGGTGGCTGCAGAGACCGCCGTTTTGGCAGGAGTTGACTTAGGGGGAGCAGGGAGCCTCGGCCTGGTGAACGAAAGGCCCTTCAGATGCTTCATCAGGTTTTTCTCGCCCCTCTTGAAGTCAGGAGGAAGGGAGGGACGGCTTCGGATAACGTCGAGAGTCCCGGACAAACCCAAACGTCTCACCTCCCCTTTTGTCCAAAGGAAGGTGGCGAGGTCTGCAAAGCAAACGGATGACTGGTTAGAAAGGCCATTTAAAAAGTAAAAGGCGAGTAAGGAAAAATCATCAACACTCCTGAACTACCTTCGTCTAAGCCCGGATTCATGCCCACCCGGGTCAGGTACCTGTCAGTAGCAATGACCTCCGCATGGGGAAGCAATAATGAAGGACCGTACACCCCATACTTATCAGTGTTGGCAGCAAATTGGTCCACCAAATCCTTGTCTTTCTCGCTCAACTTCACCTCCAGAGCCTTACCTCCCACGCCAGGGTGGTATTCTTCAGGAGTCTCAAGCCGGGTGTGAACGTGATTCCTGAAATGGCGGGGAATTTTCCACCCATGGGCGCTGTGCACATAGAGAAAATTGTTCTTCCAATCCCTCAGGCTGTCCATAGCAGGCCACACCAAAGTATGCCCTTTCTGTCTCAGAAGGGACCAATACCCAGGAGAGCCCTCACTCCCAGAAGAAACCATTTGCAGGCCGACCATAAATCTTAGGGCGTCAATAGAGGGTTCGGCGCGATGGAACAGGGAGGTCCACACGTATGAAATCAATGACCTGACAGCCATGGCTGTCAGCTGGGCGATGGCCACATTCATCCGCCTGAAAATCTCCTCTAGAGCAGGATGAAGAGGGAAACGAAGACCAAACTCCAAGCATTTGTGATAAACCGCAATGCACCCGTCGGGAGGGCAGCACACGATGTCTTTTTCGCCAGGGATGACAATCGTATACCCATCCCCGAAATTGTAGAACCGCTCAATCGCGTTGGCGACATTCTTCGCGAGAATCAGATCCCGGTTTTTTGGGTCAGGGTAAGTACTCAGAGGGATGCGGTACTTGACTTTGTCTAACTAATAGGTCCTGCCCCTTTCCCGGGGAATGAATGGACCAGAGGTCCTGGAGGGGTCGATCTCCATCGCCTCGTCATCCGAATCAATAACGTCGTAGGAGGCAGGTTCGGGGGAATTGCCGCCCCCACTGCCCGCCGGGTCCTCCTCCTCAACCATCCCAAGGCCAACCTCCCTAGAGGAGGAGGCAAGGTCCTCCCTACCCTTTTCCCGTTCCTCTTTCCCCAAGGGGTCGGTGAATGGTAGAATGCGCGGGCGAGTTCTAGACATAGCAACCCTAAGAGGAAAGAAAAAGCAAGAAATCGAAAAGAAAGGGAGCAAGAGTTGGAAATTAAAAGTCTAACCTAGGGTCGCCCGCCGAGGAAATGTAAGCTTGCAAGAGAAATCTCCCAGAAGAAACGGGGGTGCGAAGGAAAGCTCGAGTTATCACACCGAGAGATTTGCAGAGGAAAAGAAAGAAAGTGTGAAAAGAGAAAGAGAGGAGGAATGAGTGACAAATAGTTTTTATAGGAGGAAAGGCAGACAAAAAGTCGCCAACCCTCGAAGACCTGCCCAAGGGCTACTGTCCACGTGTCGAACTCTCGAAAGGCAGCCCCTTGTAGCTTCCCAAGGATGACCTCGAGAAGACAAAAGGACGTCGGGGGATCGATCACATTGTGACGTCCTCCCTCCATCCAAATAATAATAACAAAAACAAATAATAACAAATAATAAAATGACACATGTAAACGAAGCTGCCTGATCTTTTCATTAAATTAAAGAAAACCCGAAAAACGGGCAAGTTACATCGCCTACAAACAAGAAATACCAAAAGAGCCCCTGTTCCTGGCTCGCCATGCCTGCATTTCTCGGGCAGGCCTAATCATCGTCAAAGCCTGGGGAGTAGTCCCCAGGGCTATTGCACCCCCCTGCATCGGACCCCCAGTCCCAATCATCAGAGTCCTTGAAGGGATCCGCTGAGTCATCGTCATCACCCCGACCAGAGGAGTAACCCTGGCCGTCACTATCGCCGGAATCCCGGCTGCTGACGTCCCAGTCCCTACCATAAGGGACTGTTTTGGTATCATCACAGGAGCCACAGCCCACTCTCCTCCTCAGAGGAGAAGAAGGGCCCGACTCAGGAGAAGAGGCCAGCTCAGAGCAGTCGGGGTCGAACTGCTCAGGGTGTAGCCATGGAAAACACTCATGGCACCCCCTGTCGAAACAACCCCCACCCTGGGGGCAGCGCCTGTATTTTGGAGCGACTGGAGAAGCCCTCTGAGGGCGCTTGCCCACCTTGACAAGGGCCCTCCTGAGCTTACGGTGACGTTGAGCGCAGGGCCGCCTGCTACGGCGCAAAATGAGAAAAGACGCCCTGGGGTACCTTAGCTTCCAGCGCCCCCTAAAGCGACGGCTCACTACGCGAGCCCCTTGGCAAAAAAGTACTTTGGTAATCCACGACATTTTCTTTGAAGGAAGAAGAAGAGAAGTTTGGAGATGGGTCGTGAAAGTGGCAAAGGAACCGGAATTTATACGAAAAAGGAGGCAAAAACATTAATTGGCGCCCCAACTACTTTGACAGGGGGCACGACCAATCAGCACACCAGCACGCTGCCCCAAAATCCATTGGGTCTGGAAAGCAATCATGACCAAAAGACAATTAAACTCTTGGCATGCCCAATACAGAAGAGTCTTCCCCCTCGGGAATACGCGAACGCATTAAATGCAAGGGTAAAAGCCACAAGTCAACTACTCACCATCAAGAGTCCACCTGCCAAGGAGAAGCCTTACTTCCCCCCGGCCGGTGAGGGCCATTGATGAGGGTTGAGAGCCTGCGCCGGGTCGCCCGCCTGGCAGGCCCCGCGAAGACCCAACCCGGGAATCGAAGAGTCTGTCCAGCACGCCGTCGAGGTAAGACGCCGGGACTTTCCCCTATAAATGTGACTCCGAGAAGGCCGCCTGTCCAGCAGGGTAAAGCGACCAGCTGGGGAGGGCCAGTAGACTCCTCTTAACCACCTGCCCCCAGGCGACCTCCCTCCCGAGCAGGGCAGGTGTTACCAGGGGCCCCTTCGTCTTTCTGCCTAAGGTAAAAGGGAATGAGTGGATGAAGCAGGTCCACGTGTAACCCTGACATCCACCCATTCTCCCGCTCTTTTTCCCCTCCAATTCCCTCTCTTGTGGGAAGGTATAAATACCCAACCATTTCCCACTTAGAGGGGGTTGGATTTTCTCTCTCTAGACTCTTACTCCTAAAAACGCCGCCTAGTTCCTCACGAACTAGGTTCATCAAGGCATTCACGGACTGACTTAGGCATCGGAGAGGGTTCCCTCGGACAACCTCCGAGGCCCTGTGCGCTACTTGTGCAGGGAGCAGGCTCGATCCGCCGGGGAGGTCCGATCATAGGAGAGGGGAAAGGAGAGATCAAAGGAAGTCAAGCGAGCGATATCTGAATACTAAGAACCCGAATTCATAGTCGGGTTAATTGATTCCTTGACCGGAACACTAACAATAATCAATCAATCAGAAGCAAATACCATCACGAACAAACGATCACAGACAACCGATCAGAAGCAAATACGCAGAAAAAAAATTGGGAGAGAAAAAAAAACCTGAAACTTGGGCGTGGGAAATTTGCAGCTCACATTCGAATTTTGAAGAAAACTTGGGTGTTGGTTTGCTGCAAAATTTAGGGACGGAGTACGTAGTCTGCAAAATTCAGGTGGATGAATTTTAATTTGGATGGGGAGGAAGACGTGCGTGCGTGGGACTGGGAATGAAATAGCTTAGGGAGACGTAGGCGGGATTTAGCGGGCAAATTTAGTAGGAATTTGTTTGTAGTTAAGAGACCGGTTATTTGTAATTAAGGTTTCTTAATCTATGAAACCGGTTATATAAGTTGACTGGTGTCTTAAACATAATTTTAAGAAACCGTGTATATTAGATAAATGGTCTCTTAAATTAAGAGACCGGTTAGGTTGTCCAACCGGTGTTTTATCAATGATTTTAAGAGACCGGTCATAAAAAATAAATGGTTTCTTATTATTAAGAAACCGGTTAGACAATCTAACCGGTGTGTTAGGGGTCGTCTCTTAGGACATTTTTGTAGTAGTGAGAATCTAAGCCCACTAGTTTTACATTGTTTTGAGTTATAATGATTTAATTATGATTTTCCTATCTTGATTGCAATGTCCTGAACACGTGTCTAAATCCACCGAATGGTCATTGTTTCATCTTGTTCAAGTGAATGCACTAATTTAGAAGTGTCTACCTTATCGTATGATGGAATAGAGTTAGACTTATATTTTAATGCGAATTCAGAGTAAATTCCGGTCACGAGAGGTCATACTGGTTCATGTTGCATAATTACCTTAATGTGGATCTATGGTTCAAATGTTGTTGCCTGATAAATCTGTCATGGTCATGAGTCGCTTATGTGATAAAGAACATCGGTGCACGTATCCAATAAGTGGAGTTGTTCCAATGAGAATTCAAGAAAGGTCGAGTCATCAAACAACGAACCCAGTACTCAACTTATGTACAGTTAAACATGACATCAATTTTTAGATTTCAGTCGTAATAATGTTAAAAATTTGGATATGTTTGGTGAACAAGTCAAATGTTGGTTTAATCCTGTACATCCCTGATGAGTTTCCCGTCCATACGTACTGGTCGATGAGTAATGTATGCCCAGAGGAATGATTGTTTAGTATGTCTACGGGTTGATTGTTGGTCTTAAGCTGTATGTTAATGTCTAAACTTAAAACTTATACAAACCTAAGACCTGATGAATTACTTGACCAATAGTTAGAGTCCTGATAAATATATGTCATAACCGCCTGTCTTAAAGTATGAGATTATTAACGTGGTCATCTAATAGTGTCCGTACGTGTTGTTATTTTGCCCTGATAGTTATATTACTTGCCTAAATGCTTCCTCGCACGTATGTATGCATGTGAGTCTGAACCTGCTAACGATACAACTATGTCAACGAGTTATCATGATTTAGATTGGGAGTACATGCCTCCAGGGTAAACCGAGTCATGAGATATAATGACGAGATCGTGTGTCATGAGAAAGTGGTGTCGTTTAAATTACTTGTAAGAATGTCGTAATAATGGTGGTTGACGAGTCTAATGGTATGAATAAGAGTAATTATATAAACACGGTGGAAAGTGGGTCACGATATTAGCTATTAAGATCCATTACAGAAGGATAATAGGTGTATTGATGGTACGAGGGTCTGGAATAGTGAATATTTTGGGGTCCAAGGTATATTCGTATTCATTGTGTCATCACTTATGTTTCAGTGTCAGCAAGTCAGGATAAAGTACAAGGTAGTAACATCATGCATGATCACAAGTCAATGTAGTAAAATGTCATGTCACTGAGTGTCAGGTCCCAAGTGTTGGGTAAACCATCTTTGTATGAAATGGTCGTTTTACTTGTGTGATAGTAGTGGTGTCCATGCATGTAAACATATCTTTGAAGGAGGGTTCATATAAGTTTGTAAAGTTACGAGTTCACTAGCTGTTGTCTGCCAACATGTGAATTAGTCATGACGAATATAATGAGTATAAACACAGTGGTACTAATAAGCAGTCTGTTTAGCTTAATTTATGTGAAGTATGACATAAGAATGAGAATGTCAATAGTCTGTGGGTACTTATGGTGAACAATGAGAACAATCCACGTCATGATGCTTGCAGTTGTTAGTAAAAGGAGAAAAAAAAATTGTGTTGTCAAATGTGGATGAATGCGGGGATAGAACCCCTCGCGACCAATTGATGGGTAAGAAATTTGGAAAATGTAGCTGAGACTGGAATGAGGTATTGCGTTAGTGTGGACATGACGTAGGTCCACCCCGACGCGGCCACGTGCGGGTTTGGGTAGGCGAATGCACCTCCATATGAGAATGGATCGAATTGAAATTTAAGTCGAAATGGAGTCGCCACCGAACTTTATGGGAGTTCGGACTCGTTCGAGCCCACTCTATGTCGCTATTGGACCATACACAAAGTATGGCCCATTTCGGTTTTAGAGTTTATTGGGCTCGTCCCTTTGCATTGCGATACCGATACCACCTATACCGGTAATCGTGTAAAGAATGACTCTCGTGCGCCAGCGGTTTCGGGCATCCAGAAACCGAGGTTCTGAGTAAGGGGTGAGGGTACGTGTTGGGAAGCCCACTAAGGACACCCAACCCCGCCCGCACTTAGCGGCCTCTACTAGGACATCATTTGACTTTCTAATATGCGCGTTAGTGATTCGGTGAAATGATATGCAAACAACTTTTTAGCTAAGCATGCGAATTAAATGTGAGCTACGTCATTTTAATGCATCTAATTTATTGTCGAAGTGATTTAGCATGCGAGGGTTCATTTATAAACGGTAAAATGTAAATAAATAAAACAAAAGCAATATAAATCGGTTACAAGTTACACGGGCGGAATATGACCCGGAATTCACAATACAACGAGCAATAAAATAGAATAATTGGAATATATGACCAAAATGATAAACAATAGTTAGAAACGGACCCGTGTATAAACTAGACCGTGAGTCGTGTAAATGGACGAACTTTGCTTGAATACGCATTATTTTGTGTACTAACCAAAGGACGGAGATATAGGACCTAGGCGTGGTGCTAGCCCGATCCCAAATCCCGATGCCTTGTCCCAGCTTATCATATCGATAAATTGGAGTCTAAATTAATCGTACGTCGGATATGACTAAGGAGTCGTCAACGTAAGATTAATAGTGAGACCGTCGATCAAAGTTGTTTATGTGCAATGACATGCATGTATTTTGAAAATGAGATCACGTGATTGACTTTACACATGTCGACTAAGTCGCTTTTAAAAAGACGAGGCTCGGATGATAGAAAGAGCTCTCGGTTTTTTGGGCTACAGGGCCCACTCGATCGAGTCATGGTCTGACTCGGTCGAGTGTGTCCTCGAAGAGGCTACTGCCCAGTTTTTGGGGTGCTTCTCGATCGAGTAGCTTATGTACTCGGTCGAGTGGCACCTGTACGAGGTATAACTCGTCTCGTTTTATGTATTTTAAAATCGATAATTAATCGAATCACATATAAATATGGCACGATTTATATGAAATCGATCTTCGGTACTCATAATGTGTATATTATGATTACGAGACCGTTATCGGAGATTTTAGAAAAGATGATATAAAAATCGTTTTAAATTGGACCGGGACAAAATTAGTTCCCTCCGCGTTACGTCATCTTTAATAATCCTTACGGATTACGCGATGCTCGATTTAGCGTCAACAGGTTTTGTACCGATCCTTTGAAATGGAATTAAGCCCGTTCAACTATGTACTATCACGATCACGTTACGCCCTTGAGTGCGTAGGGCGGTACTCCTCGAAAGGGCGCCACCACTATTGCGGCTCGTAAAGAGATTAAACGGACTTTGTGCAATAGTCGTTGTTAAACGAGTTAAAATCCGAATTTTGATATTAGGTATATATATATATATATATATATAAGTGGGATCAGGTGAGTCCACTTATATATGTTGAGTCCATGAGTCCCCATCTTAGCCCTTGATTTAATGTTAGATTGATGGTTAAGATTTGTTTTCATAATTAAGGAAATAACTAACAAATCTAGGTAAATATATCAATTATCTCTCTCCTCCTTAATTATCTCAATGCAAATATTTTCTCTCTCTTATTAATTTTTTTAACTGTTCTTTCTCTCACACAACTTTCTTCAAAATTAAGTTTTTTTCATCTTCACCAAAAAATATCATTTTCCTACTGCCATTGTATGTATGTTACTATGTTACTGCCATAATCCATAAACTATGTTACTTTAACTCATATAACGTGTTACTTTAATTCATGAACTGTGTTACTTTAACTCATAAAATCTGTTACGTTGTATAATATTCTCTTGCAAAAACTATTATTCTAACTCATACAATGTGTTACTCTAATTCATGAACTGCGTTACTTTAACTCATATAACGTGTTACTTTTATTCATGAACGACTGTGTTAATTTAACTCATAAAATTTGTTACATTGTATAATATTCTCTTACAAAAACTATTACTATAACTCATACATTTTGTTACTCTAATTCATAAACTGCGTTACTTTAACTCATAAAATCTATTATGTTGCATAATAATCTTTTGCAAAAATAAGACTTTCAATCAACCAAAAGAATAATGTATGTTTCTATTAAGGATACTCCAAAAGAAAAATTATAAAAAATTCCATTATAATTCCAATGTTTCACACCTGTAACTATAAGAACTAGATATTTGAAATCAAATTATAATCATAAACTGTGTTACTGTGTTACTCTAACAATATATTGTCCTACTCAGAATTGTGCTTCTTCTTCATCATCATCTTCTTCTCCTGATTCTTCTTTATCGTCAGACGATGATTTACATGACGTTTCCTTCTTCTTCTTCTCATCTACATCTTTGAAGATCTGCCCTATGTATGGAGAAATTTTCACATACATCCCTTCATCATTCATGTGCTTTTGCGTCTACTGAAAAAACAATAACAGTGCCAATAAACGTGGCAAAAAAAATAATCAAAACTTGAAATATGGATTAAAGTAACAGATAACAAGAATTAAAGTAACAAATGAAGTACATTGAAGTAACATTGAATTAAATTAACAGAGGATGCTTATACACCAGGTATAAAGTAACAGAGCTCAGACATTAAAGTAACAGATAGTGTGAATTAAAGTAACAGATAATGTTCATTAAAATAACACCAGATATAGGTTAGTGCAAAAAATTCATATAATGATAAAAAATGAGAGTATGACGCAGTATCTTACTCTTTGATATTGTTTCCTATTTTGAAGTCATCACGTCCCATAATTATAGGAAGTAGTATTTTTTTCTTTTTTTTATATGGCTGTGGACATGACATAGGTCCAACCCGACGCGGTCACGCGCGGGTTTGGGGAGGCGAATGAATCTCCATAATGAGATGATCAAATTGAAATTTAAATCGAAGTTGGAGTCGCCACCGAATTGTATGGTTATTCGTAACCGTTCGAGCCCACTCTATGTCGTAGTGGGCCGTATACAAAATACGGCCCATTTCCGATGTCAGAGTTTATTGGGCTCGTCCCTTTGCAGTTCGATACCGATGTCGACTTGATCGGTTAATCGTATATTGAATGACTCTTCTTGCCAATGGATTCGGACATACGGAAACCACGGTTCTGAGTAAGGGGTGAGGGTACGTGTTGGGAAGTTCACTAAGAACACCCAACCCCGCCCGCACATTAGCGGCCTCTACTAGGATATCGAATGATGTTTTGATACGCGCGTTAGTAATACGATGAATGATATGCAAACATTGTTTTCCTAAACATGCGAGGAATTGAATGGGTTGCTAAGTCGATTTAATGCATGAAAATTTAACGTCAAAGTTGAATTTAACATGTGAGATTCGTTTTAGTATAATAAAACAAACGATGAAAAAGATGTGAATTTGCTACAAAATAAACAAACGAGTTAGTATCGATAATAATATAGCAAATAAAATAAATATACGAGATCGAGAAAATAAATATTAATCGAAATCTGAAAAATATTGCTAAAACGCTGTTTTGTATAAAAAACGAAGTTCGAAAAATAATAAAAAAAAACGAGAAAGGCGCGTCGTGGCAGCCGGCCGCGCGGCTCGCCCGGGATTCCCGCGAGTCGCGTGTAGGTCTATTTTTTTTTTTGAAGACGATTTTTCGAAGATTCGATTAAATCGCGTACAAATATTGCATAACTTGTACTCGATCTAATATTTTCGATATTCGTTATATTCGATAATTGACTACGAAATCAATATCAAATACTCCGAATAGTTTTAGAAAAGATATAAATTTTAGAAATCGTTTCGTAGAATAAATAATAAAAAACGAACAAAGAAGCTAAAAAAAGGAGCGCGGGTTTCAGGCTCGTGCGCGAGTCTCCTGTGAGGGCCGCGACTCGCGTGCGGGCCTGTCCCGGTTTCGCTCGTTGTTCGAAAATTGTTAATTTTGATCAATCGCGTACAAATACGAATTAATTTATACTCGATTTATGTTTTCGATATTCGTCGTATCCGATATTCGATTATGGAATCGATATCGAATATTCGGAATGAATTAAAAAAAGTTTTGTAAAAAGAAATTTGAACGAAAAAGATGTAACGATTTTTAACATCGTCGAGATTTTAATATAATTCCTTTAGTACGATATTCAACTATGGAGTTGATATTATATTTTTAGGAATGTTTGATATATGAAAATAGTTTTTAGTAATATCGATATTAGAAAATAAAAAAGCGACGAATGACCCGTAATAAAAAGGACCGACGACGAGACCCGTAAGAAAAGCGGACGACGAGAAGGAGAAGAGAAAAAAAGAGAAGTCGGGATTTGTTACACCCTCAACCTACATGCTTCTGTTTACTCGGATCGGGGCTCCTCGGGACGTGGCTTGGGCACAAGAGCGTCGAGTGGATGTCGGTGAGTTATGGTGGCTCGGTTTGGTGTGACGTGTGAAGGGTGTCGGGTATCGAGCCGGTTTCCTTCGGGTTTGTAATATCGGTGTATCGATGCTAAATTTTATGCTTATGAGTGTGTGGGAATAATTGATGGTTGATAATTCATGTGTATTCGATAGGTAAAAAGTTGATGTTGTAGATGTCTTTTTTCTGATATCGAAAGTGTTGTATGCAAGGGGCTATTTATGGGGAGTTCCCGACCTTGGCTAGGAGAGTTTGAACTACCGTTTAAGATAGGAAACATAAGAGTTCGAAAGGAATGAGGATTCCGCTTTCTTGTGAAGGAAGAAAGGGAACCGGCTGGTAGAGGACTGCTCGGCCGAGTGTTTGCACTCGGTCGGGTGTTTGAATCGGTTTTCGGATAGGATTCCTACCTGAGATCGAATTCCATCCTTAAACGGATTTGTTTAATATTTTGTGAAGCTGATTTTTCGTAGGATTAGAGTATGAATCAGCCGTGTGAGGTGTCACGGCTGACTCACGTGTCTCGGGAAAATCTTTGACCGGGTTTTGACTCGGTCGCTAAAAGACGGTTTTACCCCTGGTGTCGGAATCGACCCAAATTAGTCTTATTTGACTCGAAACGACCCACTGGGCCTGATTTTGAGGTTGGTTTTGTGAGATATATACTCCGTAAAAATCCCAAGCCAAATACCAATGATTTTGAGCCCGTTTCCGAATATGTTAAAGCATGTTTGCGTCCGATCATCATCGAGTGTTTGTCGGAAACTGCTATAGACACCTGGCGGTCAAAATGTGGCGATGAGACTCAAGCTGCACGAGGGTGAGTCCGAAAATGGGGCGACCATGTTTGACTCGGGTTAGACTCTCCTAAGACAAATGTGTAGGGTGCGATTCTCGGGGTGACTGTGATTAATCGTTCCGTCGGGGAATAGCCCCCAAGTGAGACTAAGGACTCAAATGGTGTGGCATCTAAGTGACTCAAAGGTAGGTACGTGGGACACGTGTAAGACATGACCCTTAGAGCAATCGTGATTGACCGCTCTGATGAAGGGTATTCCCCAAGTGGGATCGAAAATTTGTTAAGACTCGAGTGTCGGACGAGTGACCCTTAGATGTAAGGGTCACGGACCTTTTGTTATAGGGCTATGCCTTGTAAGAGTTTGACTCGGAAAAGACACTTAGACAGGTGACTTGTAAAAGGTGGGCCTCCTTTAGGATCCAGCTGTGTGGGCTGGGCCCTGTTCGAAAGGAGGTTCACTTGAGACATTCCCCAGACTTTTGGACTCGATTGTGCAGACGGGCCGACCCTTGTAGGAGTATGTCCTACGTAGGTGGGCCTTGCCTTAGTATAATAAGGCGGACTGGGATAGGGAGGAAATCCGTGATATAAGATCGACGGAGTTTCGACGCTAGAAGACTTGACGACTTACGACATGACCCGACACTGCTAAATACGGGAAGTCCTAAGAAGAGGAAGGTTTCGAAATATGATTTTTGAAAGCCCGAGTAAAATCGGGGAGAGGAGTCCGGCCCTTTTTTCGAAAAAGAAAACGGAAAGGCGGACCGGGGTGACGGTTTTGAAAGTTTTGAAAATATTTTCGAGTTTTGAAATGGGCATAATACCGGCTAAAAATAGGCTATTTTGAGTAAAATCGTGGATCATAGATTCGGTATATGTCCCGGGTTTTGAAATTGGATATTTTGAAAAGGATGCAATTTTGAAAATGACGGTTTTTGAAAAATGACTTGTAAATCAGGTAGCACGTAGTCATGGAAATAGTATAACACCATGTATGCTCTAATTCTAAGTCTCGGTCAGTTTGTAAGGGTCTATACAAGTGTACACAGCCTATCGAGAATCGGGGCGGACTTCCTAAGTCGAGTTGAGCTTAGAACATGCCGTAAAACCCATACGAATCGGCTAATGGACACCTTTGACATATCCAATTTGGACTACATCGATAGTATAGTGGGACGTCGGTCACCAGTACCGGCCCGGGAAAATATGGGGTTATGCATGAACCGTAAAACTAAAATGCGTATTGTACTAGTCAAACGATTTCTATTCGAGTCTCACCCTGAGGATGCTGAAGGTCAGTAACGTATCAGCTATTCCCCAGCGGAGTCGCCAAATTGTGGACATGACATAGGTCCACCCCGACGCGGCCACGCGCGGGTTTGGGGAGGCGAATGAATCTCCATATGAGATGATCAAATTTAAATTTAAATCGAAGTTGGAGTCGCCACCGAATTTTATGGTTATTCGGAATCGTTCGAGCCCACTCTATGTCGTAGTGGGCCGTATACAAAATACGGCCCATTTCCGATGTCAGAGTTTATTGGGCTCGTCCCTTTGCAGTTCGATACCGATGTCGACTTGATCGGTTAATCGTATATTGAATGACTCTCGTTGCCAATGGATTCGGACATCCGGAAACCACGGTTCTGAGTAAGGGGTGAGGGTACGTGTTGGGAAGTTCACTAAGAACACCCAACCCCGCCCGCACATTAGCGGCTTCTACTAGGATATCGAATGATGTTTTGATACGCGCGTTAGTAATACGATGAATGATATGCAAACATTGTTTTCCTAAACATGCGAGGAATTGAATGGGTTGCTAAGTCGATTTAATGCATGAAAATTTAACGTCAAAGTTGAATTTAACATGTGAGATTCGTTTTAGTATAATAAAACAAACGATGAAAAAGATGTGAATTTGCTACAAAATAAACAAACGAGTTAGTATCGATAATAATATAGCAAATAAAATAAATATACGAGATCGAGAAAATAAATATTAATCGAAATCTGAAAAATATTGCTAAAACGCTGTTTTGTATAAAAAAACGAAGTTCGAAAAATAATAAAAAAAACGAGAAAGGCGCGTCGTGGCAGCCGGCCGCGCGGCTCGCCCGGGATTCCCGCGAGTCGCGTGTCGGTCTTTTTTCGAAGATTCGATTAAATCGCGTACAAATATTGCATCACTTGTACTCGATCTAATATTTTCGATATTCGTTATATTCGATAATTGACTACGAAATCAATATCAAATACTCCGAATAGTTTTAGAAAAGATATAAATTTTAGAAAATGTTTCGTAGAATAAATAATAAAAAACGAACAAAGAAGCTAAAAAAAGGAGCGCGGGTTTCAGGCTCGTGCGCGAGTCGCCTGTGAGGGCCGCGACTCGCGTGCGGGCCTGTCCCGGTTTCGCTCGTTGTTCGAAAATTGTTAATTTTGATAAATCGCGTACAAAAACGAATTAATTTATACTCGATTTATGTTTTCGATATTCGTCGTATCCGATATTCGATTATGGAATCGATATCGAATATTCGGAATGAATTAAAAAAAGTTTTGTAAAAAGAAATTTGAACGAAAAAGATGTAACGATTTTTAACATCGTCGAGATTTTAATATAATTCCTTTAATACGATATTCAACTATGGAGTTGATATTATATTTTTAGGAATGTTCGATATATGAAAATAGTTTTTAGTAATATCGATATTAGAATAAAAAAGCGACGAATGACCCGTAATAAAAAGGACCGACGACGAGACCCGTAAGAAAAGCGGACGACGAGAAGGAGAAGAGAAAAAAAGAGAAGTCGGGATTTGTTACACCCTCAACCTACATGCTTCTGTTTACTCGGATCGGGGCTCCTCGGGACGTGGCTTGGGCACAAGAGCGTCGAGTGGATGTCGGTGAGTTATGGTGGCTCGGTTTGGTGTGACGTGTGAAGGGTGTCGGGTATCGGGCCGGTTTCCTTCGGGTTTGTAATATCGGTGTATCGATGCTAAATTTTATGCTTATGAGTGTGTGGGAATAATTGATGGTTGATAATTCATGTGTATTCGATAGATAAAAAGTTGATGTTGTTGATGTCTTTTTTCTGATATCGAAAGTGTTGTATGCAAGGGGCTATTTATGGGGAGTTCCCGACCTTGGCTAGGAGAGTTTGAACTACCGTTTAAGATAGGAAACATAAGAGTTCGAAAGGAATGAGGATTCCGCTTTCTTGTGAAGGAAGAAAGGGAACCGGCTGGTAGAGGGCTGCTCGGCCGAGTGTTTGCACTCGGTCGGGTGTTTGAATCGGTTTTCGGATAGGATTCCTACCTGAGATCGAATTCCATCCTTAAACGGATTTGTTTAATATTTTGTGAAGATAAATTTTCGTAGGATTAGAGTATGAATCATCTGTGTGAGGTGTCACGGCTGACTCACGTGTCTCGGGAAAATCTTTGACCGGGTTTTGACTCGGTCGCTAAAAGACGGTTTTACCCCTGGTGTCGGAATCGACCCAAATTAGTCTTATTTGACTCGAAACGACCCACTGGGCCTGATTTTGAGGTTGGTTTTGTGAGATATATACTCCGTAAAAATCCCAAGCCAAATACCAATGATTTTGAGCCCGTTTCCGAATATGTTAAAGCATGTTTGCGTCCGATCATCATTTGGTGTTTGTCGGAAACTGCTATAGACACCTGGCGGTCAAAATGTGGGTGTCTCAAGTGAACCTCCTTTCGAACAGGGCCCAGCCCACACAGCTGGATCCTAAAGGAGGCCCACCTTTTACAAGTCACCTGTCTAAGTGTCTTTTCCAAGTCAAACTTTTACAAGGGATAGCCCTATAACAAAAGGTCCGTGACCCTTACATCTAAGGGTCACTCGTCCGACACTCGAGTCTTAACAAATTTTCGATCCCACTTGGGGACTACCCTTCATCAGACATAAACATAAATATAAAAAAAATGGAAAAAACGAAAGAAAGAAAGGAGATGTCGGTGTTGAATGTTACACCCTCAACCTACATGCTCTTGCTTCTCGGGATACAGTTCGTCAAATGGCGGCAATGGCGCGGGAATCGTCGAGATACGTAGAAAGAGTTGATGGTGTGTATGTATGGCTCGGTTTTTGTATGGATTTGCTTAAGGTTGTAGTGTATTAGGATGAGGGACTTAGGGTTAGAAATGTAGGGTGTTTTGCATGTATAAGTTGGCTGAAAAGTATGATCCAAAAGCTTGTGAAATGTGATGAGTTGACGGGGTATTCATAAGAGAAACCCCACGACATAGGGTCACTCGATCGAGTGGCCCTTGTGCACTCGGTCGAGTGCCTTCAAAGACGGGTCTGTTCCGAATTTTGAGGCTCCACTCGATCGAGTGGGTCAATCCACTCGACCGAGTGGACCAATTTGGACGAGATATTTTAGGGATGATTGACTCTTGATTGTTTTTGATTATTTTTTGAATTTTGCTATTTGGCGCAAGTTTCTAGAAGCGCACCAGGTCGTTTTTGTGTGTCGAGTTCGTCTTTGACCGGGTTTTGACCCGGTCGCTAAAAGACGGGTTTTACTTTTGGTGTCGGTTTTGGCCCAAATTAGTCTTATTTTGCTCGGAACGACCCACTGGGCCTGGTTTTGAGGTTGGTTTTGTGAGATTTGTATCCCGTTAAAAGGCCATGCCGGACATTACTGATTTCGAGTCCGTATCCGAGCGCGTTAGAGCACGTTAGCGTCCGATCATCATCGGGTGTTATTTGGAAACTACCATAGACACCTGGCAGTCAAAATGCGGGTGTCTACAGTTAGGCTTGATACCAAAAGAGTTAGAGGTCGTGAAATGACCAAGTAATACCTTGTATATGAGAAAGATGTTGAAAATCGTTATGATGGATCGCATGAGTTGACTGCCGATATCACTAACTTCCTCACCCCTGGATAGGGCTTACACATATATTTGTTTGAAAAGTCTACAATGGTGTCCTTCGATAAGATAATTGAATAGTGTGTTATATGATAGGATCGAGAAAGAGTAACCTAGCTAGTGTCAAGATAGTGTCGACATATATATATAAATTGTGTTGGGTAGCGTGAGTATACAATTAGTGAACTTCGGGGCAAAGTTCCTTATAAGGTGGGTAGGATGTCATGCCCCGATGTTTCTTATGATATGTATACTTAATGATCGCGTCATCTGTTGTGTAATAGTAAGTAGATTATTGAATTGATTGTCGTTAGTGTGTTGTTAGTCAATAGTACGTGATGCGACAATAGTTACTCATGTATTTATATATGAACCACCAGTTTAAAAAAATGTTGGTTAGTTGTGTGTAATGAAGTGTCGTTTAACACGTTCGAGTCCTAAACTTCGGGGACGAAGTTCTTTGTAAGGGAGGTAGATTGTAATACCCCGTTCCGCTTAACCATGATTATGTTAGCTACGATGAATCATATTAACAATGGTGATCGTCCAAGACGAGATTCTGTGTGTTCGGTTATGTAGGTGGGTGGCGAACTTCGGGACGAAGTTCCTCATAAGGGGAATAGATTGTAATACCCGTATTTCTAATACTTGTATTTTATGTTATCTCGGGTCACTTTTATGGGTAGTAGTAAATGCTATTGTTTGACCCATTCCTTTTATACCTTTATTAATACCCGTTTAACGTAACCTAATATAATTACCTATGTTTAATTACTATCCCGTAATGTTAGTTTAATAATAATCAAATCCTATTCTAATTCCTAACTTTTATTCAACCTACACTCACCTTTTCTTACGTAATCACCCATCATTCCCCTTGTTTTTCATCTTCTAGTCGCTCAACCTATTTTATTATCCTTCATCCTCTTCGAAGCCATCAACAAACTCCTTCCTCTTATTAAATCTCGTGCATCTTCAACCTACGATCGACCGTACTCTTGGTATGCGTCTTTATATACATTGTTTTGTAACCGTTTTATGCCCTAATTTTAGTTAGTATCGTGATTATTTGAGTCACGTCATAAATCGATATGTCGAAGTGAGTTGACGTTAATTTAGGGTATTGAATCATAGATAATCAATTGTACATACAGCGGTTTCGGGATTTTGTTTTAGAGTCAAGCTGCTTGTCGATCTGGTGTCTTGGGCATAGTTACGTAGAATTGAAGCCTAGGCGACAGAAATGCACTTGCTCAGAACGGTGTGGCCCGACCGGGATGTGTCGTGGGACGGGTGTCGGGTGTACCCATCGATTCTGGTAGTATTGTTGTCGTGGTGTTGAATTGTGTAGTTGTGCTGGTGTGTAGTTGTTGTCACGTGTCATTGTCGTTATCGTGTGGTTGGTGTCGGGGCTGATGTTACATGGTGTCGGGTGCGGCTGAGTCACGGTTGGTAGTGTCGGTTTTAGTTTATAATGTAGAGGGATATCGGATCCATTTTATAATTTAGTTAGACGGTTGTGGACATGACATAGGTCCACCCCGACGCGGCCACGCGCGGGTTTGGGGAGGCGAATGAATCTCCATATGAGATGGTCAAATTGAAATTTAAATCGAAGTTGGAGTCGCCACCGAATTTTATGGTTAATCGGAACTGTTCGAGCCCACTCTATGTCGTAGTGGACCGTATACAAAATACGGCACATTTCCGATGTCAGAGTTTATTGGGCTCGTCCCTTTGCAGTTCGATACCGATGCCGACTTGATCGGTTAATCGTATATTGAATGACTCTCGTTGCCAATGGATTCGGACATCCGGAAACCATGGTTCTGAGTAAAGGGTGAGGGTACGTGTTGGGAAGTTCACCAAGAACACCCAACCCCGCCCGCACATTAGCGGCCTCTACTAGGATATCGAATGATTTTTTAATACGCGCGTTAGTAATACAATGAATGATATGCAAACATTGTTTTCCTGAACATGCGAGGAATTGAATGGGTTGCTAAGTCGGTTTAATGCATGAAAATTAACGTCAAAGTTGAATTTAGCATGTGAGATTCGTTTTAGTATAATAAAACAAACAATGAAAAAGATATGAATTTGCTACAAAAGATGAACAAACGAGTTAGTATCGATTTGTAAAAAATAATATAGCAAATATAATAAATGTACGAGATCGAGAAAATATTAGTTGAAATCTGAAAAATATCATTAAAAGACGCTGTTTTGTATAAAAAACGAAGTTCGAAAAAATAATAAAAAAGAAAGGGTGTGTCGTATGACAGCCGGCCGCGCGGCTCTCCCGGGATGCCGGCGGGTCGCGTGACGGCCTGTTTTTTGAAAGCGGTTTTTTGAAAATTCGATGCTTTTATTTAATCGCGTACAAATATCGCATAATTTGCACTCGATCTAATATTTTCGATATTCGTCGTATTCGATATTCGATTATGAAATCGATATCGAATATTCGGAATGATTTTTAGAAAAAGTTTTGTAAAATTGTTTTGAAAAAAAGAGTTTGAACGAAAAAGATGTTAATTCTCCCCGCGTTTGAAATCGTTGTATTTTGTATAAAAAATGATGTAACGATTTTCTTAGCTTCGACGAGATTTAATATAATTCTTTTTGATACAATATTCGATTATAGAGAATCGATATCATATTTTTAAGAATGTTTGATATATGAAAATAGTTTTTAATAGTATGGATATTAGAAAATAAAATAAAAAATGACGAACGACCCGTAATAAAAAGGACCGACACGAGACCCGTAAGAAAAGCGGACGACGAGGAGGAGGAGAGAAGAAAAAGAGAAGTCAGGTTTTGTTACACCCTCAACCTACATGCTTCTGTTTACTCAGATCGGGGCTCGTCGGGACGTGGCTTAGGCACAAGAGCGTCGAGTGGATGTCGGTGAGTTATGGTGGCTCGGTTTGGTGTGACGTGTGAAGGGTGTCGGGTATCGGGCCGGGTTCCTTCGGGTATAATATCGGTTTCTCGTTGTTAAGTGTAGAAATTGATGTATGTGTGTATGAATATAGATCGATGATCTGTGTGTGTGTTTGATAGATAATGAATGATAATTGATGATTGATAATTGAATATTTCTGAATGTTGATGAATATATTTTGAGTTGTGCAAGGGGCTATTTATAGGGAAGTTCCCGACCTTGGCTAGGAGAGTTTGAACTACCGCTTAGGATAGGAAATACAGGAAGTCGGATGGCATGAGGATTCCGCTTGCTTGTCGAGGAAGCAAGGGAAACCGGCTGGTTGTGCAGCTCGGCCGAGTATTTGCACTCGGTCGGGTGTTTGATTCAGTTTTCGGATAGAATTCCTGCTTGAGATCGAATTCTATCCTTAAACGGATTTGTTTAATATTTTGTGAAGCTGATTTTTCGTAGGATTGGAGTATGAATCAGCCGTGTGAGGTGTCACGGCTGACTCACGTGTCTCGGGAAAATCTTTGACCGGGTTTTGACTCGGTCGCTAAAAGACGGTTTTACCCCTGGTGTCGGAATCGACCCAAATTAGTCTTATTTGACTCGAAACGACCCACTGGGCCTGATTTTGAGGTTGGTTTTGTGAGATATGTACTCCATAATGAGCCCAAGCCAAATGCCAATGATTTTGAGCCCGTTTCCGAATATATTAGAGCACGTTTGTGTCCGATCATCATCGGGTGTTTGTCGGAAACTGCTATAGACACCTGGCGGTCAAAATGTGGGTGTCTACAACGGTGTGTGTGTGTGTGTGTGTGTGTGTGTGTGTGTGTGTATATATATAATTTAGTTAGACGGTATTATATATATATATATATATATATATATATATATATATATATAGAGTAAGGCTCTTATGAGTCCCTTACTCTTTGTGAGTCCCTAAGTCCTCATCCCATCCATTGGATGGGATGAGGATGGATGGGCAAGATGCATCCAATTAAAAAAAAAAAATAAAAGGGAAGATTTACGTTCCTAAAATAACTCGCAAGAATTTAGGAAACAAATAACTTCCTATCATTCACGTTCATTTTCATTCACCTTCATTTCCATTCCACGTTCATTCACACCTAAAAACCAAAAAACCCTTTCTTCATTCACGCTAATTCATCGTTTTTGATCTCGAAATTCTGCTACAATGGATTCAATGACCGCATCATCGTCTTCAACGGTTGATAAACAACTAATCGATTATAACAATGGTGAGTTTCAGTGATTCATTCACGTTTTTATTCGTTTTTTCTTCACGGATTTCAATAGTAATATTGCTTTCAATCTGCGTTTTCATATCAATGTTTTATCGCGTCAAATTGCGTTTTTTTTTACGTCGATCTTCATGTTTATAGTGCTTTCATTGACATTTCGACTTTATTTGCGTCAAATTTGCGTCTTTTTGATGTCATTGTGATTTTCCCTGATATCCATTGATACTATTTTTTTGATATCAATTAACGCAGATTCGTCGTTGAAGTAACATGCCTTCTGAATTAAAGTAACACTTAATTGTAATTACAGTAACACAAATGAACGTTCAGGAAAAGGGTTTTGATGACATGCTGGAGTAACGTATTGTACACGTTAGAGTAACACAACTTATCAATTATAGTAACACAGTATTTGCATTGATGTAACGCTGTTTGATTCTGTGCAGGTAGCTGCGCCACAGATGCGAACGCACAAGACAACACTGGAAAAGGTGGAATTTAATTCGTTTGATTAATAATGGATTAATATTATGGTTCATTGATATTATTGTTTCACCGATATTATTGTTTTGCTTTATGTTGAAGCATACATGACATTGAAGTAACACAAGTAATGAATTAAAGTAATACCTAACTGTAATTAGAGTAACACAAACATGTAACACTTAAAAAAGGGTTTTTAGCGTTGTCGTTGGAGTAACATCCTCTTAGAGTTAAAGTAACGCAACTTATGAGTTACAGTAACACTTATGCCCATTGGCGTGACTTTTCTTACTTTTTGGCAGGAAGCATTGGTAAAGAGCCGAATGCACAGGAATGGTGCAGAGATGTGGGTGAGGTTTTCACTCCATACATGGAGCAGGTATTCGGGACAATTGATGAGGCAGTGGAATTTTACAAAATCTACGCGCTGGCTTGCGGTTTTGATGTGAGGAAATATACTAAGCCAACCAAACGAAACTGTCCAAATCCGTACGCAGCACGACCACCTAAACAGCCTACTAAGCCAACCAATGATGAGGATGACGAGGATGAAGTAAATGAAGACATCGAAGGAGAGAAAACTGAAGAAGACACCGAGGAAGACGAGGAGGATGAACAAGTGTTTTGAGTACTCGTGTTTTTTGTCATTATAAGATTTTTTTTTTTTTTTTTGGTTTACACGAAAAACTAATTTTGTACAATTTTTTTTACACATAGCGCTGTGTTACGGTGCATTTAACACTATATTTATTTAATACATGTGTTTTTTGTTAGAGTAACATCTCATGTGTGTCAGAGTAACATTATTCGTCTGTTACAGTAACAGAAACAATGCATTGAAGTAATTGAAGACAACAGCGTTGTTTAGACAAAATCATCGCCAAAATAACTGGAGATAACTTGGATTGGTTCCATTCATTGACAAAGTACCAACATTTGTTCTTCAAAAAACAATATATAATGCGTCAGAGTTATTGATTGCAATATCATTGTACAAACCATTAATAACTTAAAGTAACATAAATTGTTCATTAAAGTAACATTTACAATGCTTTGGTGTAACACACAGATTGGGAGGCCAAAGAAAATTTGGTTAACTTCAGTAATCCCCATAGTAACACCAACAGTAAATTAGAGTAACAGGTACAACTAGTCAGTGTAACAGAGTTTAACAGCTTCAATGCATTGGTGATAGTCAAAATACTAATGTAGTTAGACAGGTAACTAAAGAATACAAACCATTAATTCGTAGTAGTTAGAAAAGAGATGACATGATTCAGTAAACACGTTATTTTTTTCGGTCCTTTGTTGGCTTGCTCTTGGGAGCGTCGATGATCTTTTGTCTAGCATCCGCATACTTGTCTACGTTTTCCAACAATCGCGATCGCACCTTGTTCATTATGTTTGCTAAAGTTAGAAAGCTGCTTCAATATAATCTTGCTCGAGTTGAAGGTGAGCGATTGAGTTGAGTTGAGCGATTGAGTGCTCGGGTGTGCTTGAGTTGAGTGAAAAAATTGAATTAGATGAGAGATGATGAAGGTGAAGGGTTTTTGTGTTAAGCGGGTGTTTGAATGAAAAAAAAAATGAATAAGATGAGAGAGAAGAAGATATCAGTTGGCAGTAATTTAGGGAGGAGAGAGGATTTTCTCATATTATTTCCAAAATATGGTAGTTACTACCTTAATTACTACATGCAATCTCAACCATTCATCCTCTTTAGATCAATGGTTAAGATTAGGACTCATGGACTCAAAAAAGAAAAAGGGACTCACTTGATCTTTACTCTATATATATATATATATATATATATATATATATATATATATATATATATATATATATATATATATATATATATATATATATATATATATATATATATGTTATTTTATGATTTAACTACATTAGGGTTGATATTAATTTACATATATAATATTTTATTAGGATCGGACTTCGTAAGACTTTCGTGGTGAATTGTATTACCAACGCGGTGGTGACTTGCTGATTTGGTAAGGTTTTCCTTACTTAGAATACGTTAATATTGTTTATGCATGTATGAGTTACGAGCTCGATGTGATAATGAGAATTATGTTGAATAATGATGGTTGAATGATTGATGAATATTGATATATTGGAGTTGGTGAGGCTACCTTTAGACCTAGCCGGGGCCATTGATCACGGTCCCCTCCCTGATTTCTCCTCACGGGTTGTTGAACCGACGGGGGGTGTGCACACTCGGAATGAAAGGGGCTGCCAGAAGAGTTGAGATGAGATTATTGATATGGTACCGTGATGGTACTGAATGTTGAGATAAGATTATTGATTGGTACCGTGATAGTACCGAGAATGTGGAGATAATATTATTGATCGGTACCGATGATGGTACTGAGACGGTTGTGATTGAATGTTTTATATTACGTACCTGTATTATAATGTTAGCATGTTCTAACCGTTTTCTCTGTCTAAACTATCACCCTATTTTATTGGGGGTCTGTGATGATCCAATTGGTATTTCCGATCAATTGGGAAGCAGTCCATAATACAGGTTATGTATATCGTAATGTGTTTGGATTTTGGGATGCTTGTGCGGGATTGGGGTGATAAGGCTAAAGTCGTATCACCTAATCAAAATAAACCTAACAAACGACTAACAAATAGCTAGTAGCAAGTAAGGGTCGAACCACAGAGAGACGGACGATTATCGCTAATTATCTAAATTTGATTCTAAACTATTCTAATTCCGGTTTGTTTGTGTTTGATTTTCTAAACTATTGCAGACTTGCAGTAATGTAAAGTAAGAGGTTCTATCAATATTAAAAGGATCTAGGGTCTTACGGTTCACTATGTAATTAAATTGGGTAAAGTTAATTAATCATTCAATTAATCAATCACAGTTATTTAGGGCAAAGACACGGCCTTTCGGATCTTATGTCAACCTTAGGATAGATTCTGACGGGCTCTCGCAACTTACCAGATTATCCTACCCACTTACTTGTAAGTCTACCCTTACCAGGCTTTCGATCTTAGGTTCGGGTTCCTAGACATTCAACTAGTTCAACGTCTCAAACTAATCGAACGATGATACAAAACAAGTAGTAAAGCAATAACATATGAATGATTAATCAAACAATTAATTAAACTAACATCCCCAATTCAATTAACATAGATCCCCTTCAACCCTAGAAGAATAAATTAGCTACTCATGACGAAAGATGAAACAACAAAACAATTAGGCATAGTAAAAATCAATATGAGAATAAAGGAAAAGAAAAAATACCGATTACGAAGAACTGAATAATTGAATAATAATTAGAAGCTAAAAGTACCGCTACAAGCTTGCAGAATTTCAATGCTAATAAAACTAAACTAAAGTTTTTGAACAATGAAAAGAAGTGTCAAAGTAAAAGTACTTAGACCTAACCCTAAGAAGGGTATTTATACTTGTTACAATGGATCTAATTAGGAAATAGGATATAATTTAATAAAATAATCCCGTAGGATTCTAATTAGGGTAGAATAAGAATTCTTCAGAAATTTAGAAAGCCTCTCTGACGCATCACGAACCGATCGGTTCACAAACAAACCGAGCGGTACAAATACGAACCGACCGGTTCGATATTAAACCGTTCGGTACAGTATGAAACCGACTGGTTCATCTTCGTACCGCTCGGTACAGTATCAAACCGACCGGTTCGGTATCATACCGACCGGTTCGGCCTTCGTTGTCCTCCGTACTGCCTTGTTCTTCGTGTTATCTTCATTTGTAGCTCTTAACTCCGTCTTTTGCTATGTTTCCTGTCAAAACATAAACCATATACCCAGCATAACAAACTACGTATAAAAGGCTACTAAATTATTCTTAAGGCATGTGAAATCGGTGAAAAACGGAGAATAAAATGAGAATAAATATGCATATGAACTGCGTTCATCAAATTCCCCCAAACCGAACCTTTGCTTGTCCCCAAGCAAACTCACACTGCACAACATAAAAGGTGGCTCAGAGCAAACTTTGTCAACACGCACCATCCCAAATCTAACACTCTAACAAGCAAATGACACAAAGGCTAAAGAAACAAATTCTATAGCAAAAAGGAGAGTAAAAGAATTCCAAAAATCAAATCCCAATCAATATTCAAATGCCAAATTTTCAATTTTGCACAACCATCTATGTCGAGATTCCTCGCGGTATACACTACTCAGCACTCAAATAAGGGCAATATTGTGAGTTTATGTAAAATCGGAAAGACAAAACACTCACCTAACTGCGACTTACGAGAACATGCATGCAATCTAACATGATACCAATCTCTACCAACCGTACATATACATTCAATCGGACTAAAACATATGCGAGGACTTACATATGGATAAAGTGAGGCTAATTGGGTAAGAAGGGGCAAAACGATTTGGATATGTGGAGGTAAAAGTCAAGCTAGTACAATTGTAACCAACCGTATACACATTCCATCCTTAACCAATTTCAATCAAAGGAATTACAAGTAGTACCAAGCACCATATTTTTAACCTTTCATAACCGGCCTTGCAAGCTAGTACAATCGTAACCAACCGTATACACATTCCATCCTTAACCAATTTCAATCAAAGGAATTACAAGTAGTACCAAGCACCATATTTTCAACCTTTCATAACCGGCCTTGCACCAACAACTACGAAATCAGAGAGATAAATTCTTTTCTCATAGTAAAAATATATTCCTTTTCTTGTTTCACTTCATTTTTTTTCTCATTTTTTTTTCAACTATCTCCTTTCTTTTTCTCTTCCTTTCATTGCTTTTTTTTTCCAATTCATTCATCATTTTTTTTTCTTCCCCAATCAACATGACATAGTACAAAGTTTCACCCGAAAACAATTCCGTCTAGTTAACCAACTAGCTTGACTAGGGTAGGCAAATATGGCATGTAGTTAATAAACGGGTCAAAACAGGTAAAATTATGGCTATGTAGAGTTCATGGGAATTAGATAAAAGAAAGGGGATTGCCTCTTCTACACGTGCTAAAATCACAAACTGAATGCATACAGGTATTTAAGAGACGAATGTCATGCTTATGCAATTTGATGTTACATGTCTCATAAGGAGTGCTACTCTCAACCTATATGAAACTGATCATGAATGTCAGCTCTAAGTCTCACTATATAAGTAGCTTACTCGACAACAGGTCAATTTACTCATTTGGCATTCAAACGTTTTATTTTATTTTTTTATTTTATTTTTTTTTTTTACGAATAAACACAAAATAAATAAAATAAAAAAACACACCAAACCTCCCCCCAAACCAAATCACACAATGTCCTCATTGTGAACCAATATGCAAAAATTAGGACAAAAAGTATAACAAAGAATGGAGGTAAGACAAAAGGATAAGAGAAGGTACCGACACTATATGTACTGCAAGTAAATCCCCCCAAACCAGCAACTAACCAACCGGGGGACTAGGAATCGGACTCATAACCATCAATGACGTAATCATCATCATCAGCTACCTCCGGACTAGACACAAGATCCACGAACTCCCGACCACCATGTCGGGTCTCATCAGCGAAAGTAGTGCCTCCATGTAAAGAAGCATTATGGCAGGAATAGGTATCATCGTGTCCATAGTAGCTAACACCGTGATCATAGTCATACTGCACCCCGAAGTTGGACTGACCAAAAGGAGGTGGACCGGTAGGTCTTTGAAACGAACCGTCAGGACCGAACCAGGAGGGTAATTGATCAGTCGGCTGTAGCTGACCCTGCTGCTGAAGCTGTCTGAGGTGTGGAAAATAGGATCGCTGTTGGTCGACATACATCGACCGCATTAAGTGAAGCATCTCCGTATAACCCGGCTGAGGCGGATAGTAGGCACCTGTAGGTGGGACAAATGGCCTCTGATAGGGCGGAGAAGGAGCCTGCGGACGAGGTGGCTGAAACTGAGGAGCTTGACGAGAACCTGAACCTTCACCTTGTTCGAAAGTGGAACGACCTCGGTTACCCTGTGGAGTAGCTCCGGGGATAACGGTAAGTAAATAACTAGGTGCGGCAGGAGGTGGGATACTATCATCGACCGGTGGATGCTGCCAGAGCTCTGGTAGAGAAGGATCGGGAAGAGTGCGAGACTGACCCGGAGCAAAGTGCCAAATATACTTATTGTCAGCATTCACGGAGAACCAACATGCAGGAAAATCACTTGCAGTATATACAGTTTCCGTTGAAATAGGCACCCGGTTCACCTCATCAAAAGTACCTCGTAGTAAAGTCCGGGCAAGATGAGTCACCAATCCTCCACCATTAATCGACTTTAAGGACCTACTTTAGTAACTATCAAACAAAAATGTTTCATGATTAGTGCAGAAATATCTAGATCAAATAAGGGTTGGAATTGAACATTAAGGGTCATCCCGATCATCTCAATTTCAGTTTTCGTCACAGCACCATGTTCGAAACGACCAAAAATTGACCCAGAAACAAATCTTTGCCAAATACGAATAACAGGGTGTTGAATGGCCTGACAAGGAACACGCTTAAAACGCGCTGGCAAAATTTGACCTGTAATACAGTCCCAAAGTATCTGATGATCAAAAGAATCGGGAACACTCAAAACATCACCAGAATCCAAGCCAAAGGCATCCATAAATAGTCGGATAGGAATGGTATGAGTCTGATTCAGTAACCTAAATGTCATTGTAGCAGTAGAATCATTGTACTGAAAGCTGCCAAAGAACTCTAGGGTTAAGTCTTTATAAGTGGGTAAATTCATATTAAATAGACCACCTATACCAGTACCATCAAAAAACTGCTCCATAGACTTATTGATACCACAGCGGCGTAATAAAGCATGGCTAAGGAATCGAGTGTGTGTTATCGTTTTAGAAGCCATTACAAGGAAGAGTTCGCGCTGCCTTTCCGACCCAAAAATAATGTGTTCATACCCGGTTACTGGTGGGAATTCTGGTGGTGACGGCGGAGCCTCCGATGATTCCATTGCACGTGATGATTCCGTTGCATGTGATGATTCCGGTGGAGAATCTGACCGGCGGTTGACATTTCGCCTTTTCCTTCCGAACACCATGGTTGTAGATGAAGAAGAGTGGTAGAGGTGATGGGTGAAGGTAAGGTGGAAGATGGTTATTAGGATGGTGGAGGTGTTTTATGGGGGTTTTGTTGTAGAGAGGGATGGGAAGGGTTTAGTGAGAGAGAGTGAAATGAGGGAATGGGGGGTGAGTAGAGGGGTAGAGGTGTATAAATAAATCCGGAAAAGAGGCCCGCCATGCGAACCGATCGGTTCAGATTCGAACCGCTCGGTTTGATGCTGTACCGCCCGGTTCGATTCTGTACCGACCGGTTCATCTTCGTACCGCTCGGTTTGATGCTGTACCGAGCGGTTCACCTGCCGTACCTGCATATTTTTATCTCACAACGTACATCAGTACCCTCCCTTACTTTCACTCAAAATTAAAAAAAAATCTAACACACGACAGAAAAAGGGAAATTACAGAAGTCATACCCACGGGTTGCCTCCCGAGAAGCGCTGGTTTTTACGGTCCCGCTCGACCGTAATTACCTCAAGAGGAAGGAGATTGTAGGTAAATCACGCCGATATTACCTACAACTGCATCTTCATGATATAGCTTTAATCGGTGTCCATTGGCCATAAAGACTTCTCCCGATTCATTCTGCACTTCGATTGCTCCAGATTTTCTGACATTGGTGACGGTGTAGGGACCGGACCATCTAGATCTTAGCTTACCCGGGAATATGCGAAGACGAGAATTATGTAGCAAAACTTTGTCACCCTCCTTAAATTGCATTGGGAGAATACGTTTATCATGCCACTTCTTCGTGCGCTCCTTATAAACTCAGGAACTCTCATAAGCATTTAAACGGAATTCGTCCAATTCATTTAACTGGAGCAACCGCTTCTCCCTACTCAGAGTCGGGTCAAAATTAAGGTCCTTTACTGCCCAAAAATCTTTATATTCTAACTCGACGGGAAGATGACATGCCTTACCATAGACTAACCGATAGGGAGATGTACCGATGGGTGTCTTGTATGCGGTGCGATAGGCCCATAATGCATCGTCTAGCTTGGCACTCCTATCCTTTCTTGATTTAGAAACCACCTTTTCGAGAATTGATTTAATTTCTCGATTAGATACTTCCACTTGACCGCTTGTTTGAGGATGATAAGCCAATCCGGTACGTTGCATAACACCATATTTACGTAGCAAAGTTTCTAATCTCTTTTCGTGGAAGTGTGAACCTCCATCACTAATAATGGCTCGAGGAACCCCGAACCTAGGAAAAATTATTTTCTTAAAGAGATTTATAACTACTTTAGCATCGTTTGTAGGACAAGCTACCGCCTCGACCCATTTGGACACATAATCTACTGCAACTAGAATATACCGGTTGCCAAAACAGGAAGGAAGCGGACCTTGATAATCGATTCCCCATACGTCGAAAATCTCGACCTCTAATATACCGGTTTGTGGCATCTCATGTCGTCTAGAAATATTTCCGGATCGTTGGCATGCATCACAAGCAAGGATAAATTTTTGTGCATCTTTGAATAAAGTCGGCCAATAAAATCCGGATTGCAATATCTTAGCAACGGTGCGAGACGGACCATGATGACCACCATAGGGAGAAGAATGACAACCTTCCAAGACACCTCTAACTTCCCAATCGGGTACGCACTTCCGAAAGATTCCATCCGCACATTCTCGAAATAGGTAAGGATCATCCCAATAATAGCTCCTCACATCGGATAAGAATTTCTTCTTTTGTTGATAAGTACAATTAGGAGGAAAATAACCACCAACCAAAAAGTTAGCAAAATCAGCATATATACCATGGCTCGTTGGTAGTTAACTCGGCAAGGGTGATCACAAGTAAGGAATCGTCGGGAAAGGAATCATCAATTGGTAGGATCAATCCGTCTTCATTGAATCTAAGCCGTGATAGATGATCAGCTACAACATTCTCGGCTCCCTTCTTATCCCGAATCTCTAGATCAAATTCTTGGAGTAGTAAGATCCAACGAATTAATCTGGGCTTTGCTTCCTTCTTTGCTAAGAGGTATTTCAATGTGGCATGATTGGTATAAATAATCACCTTAGAACCTATGAGATAAGTTCGGAATTTATCGAGGGCATATATGATGGCTAATAACTCCTTTTCTGTTGTCGCATAATTGACCTGAGCTTCATCTAAAGTCTTACTAGCATAGTAAATAGCGTGTAAAACTTTATCTTTTCTCTGACCCAAAACTACTCCTACGGCATAGTCGCTTGCATCACACATAATCTCGAAAGGTGGGTTCCAATCCGGCGATCGAATAATGGGTGCTGAGATTAATGCCTCCTTAATCCTGTCAAACGATTCACGACATGCGTCAGTAAAGCAAAAAGAGGCATCCTTAAGAAGGAGTTGGGTAAGTGGTTTAGTAATTTTAGAGAAGTCCTTGATGAAGCGGCGATAAAATCCCGCATGACCAAGGAAGCTTCTAACCCCCTTAACATTAGTAGAAGGAGGCAATTGCTCTATCACTTGAATTTTTGCCCGGTCTACTTGAATGTCCTTATCAGAAACTAAATGACCAAGCACTACTCCCTCGTTGACCATAAAGTGACACTTTTCCCAATTAAGCACCAAGTCAACTTCCTCACAGCGACCTAAAACTTTAGACAAATTCAGCAAGCAGGAATCAAAGTCAGAACCATATACGCTGAAATCGTCCATAATTGATTCTTAGAAAAAATACTAATCATGCATCTCTGAAAAGTGGCTGGGGCGTTACATAATCCGAAGGGCATCCTAAGATAAGCGAAGGTACCATAAGGACAAGTAAAGGTGGTTTTTTCTTGATCCTCGGGATGAATGGGGATCTGAAAAAAAAACCTGAGTAGCCATCTAGATAACAAAAATACTTATGACGAGCTAATCTCTCTAACATTTGATCAATGAATGTAAGTGGGTAATGGTCTTTTTTAGTGGCGACATTTAATTTCCTATAATCAATGCACATGCGCCATCCTGTAACAATTCTAGTAGGAATTAGTTCATTCCTATCATTCTTTACTACCGTGGTGCCTCATTTCTTAGGCACCACCTGAACCGGACTGACCCACTTTGAGTCGGATATAGCATATATAATACCGGCATCTAGAAGTTTCGTAACTTCAGTTTTAATAACTTCCTGCATATTCGGGTTCAGTCGACGCTGACCCTGGATAGACGGTCTATAACCGTCTTCAAGATGAATGCAATGCATGCAAAAATCAGGAGAAATACCTTTTAAGTCACTTAAACTATACCTCAATGCCTTCTTATGTTTTCTCAAAACAGTTAATAAATCAGTCAACTGAGACCCAGTCAAAGAATTACTTACTATAACCGGGTTTAGCTCACCCTCATCGAGAAAAGAATACCTGAGATTCGTGGGTAATGGTTTAAGTTCAGGTTTCTGTACCTCGACCGAACAAGAATAAGACAAATCAAGGTTGACGGTTTTGACCGTCTCAGCTTCTTTTGGATCTTCTGTATATAACAGTGCTTCTATCTCATCCACCTCAGCTTTCCAAATTCCTTCATCACCTGTATAACTCGATTCACACATTAGTAACTCCAAGGGATCCTTTGTCAAGGATCCAAGTAAAGTAGACTCAATAATATCATCGACCGAATCCAAGGTATCCAAACAATAGCATGACTCATCAGTTATAGGGGCTTTTAAAGCTTTATTTAGATTAAATGTGACTTTATCTTCCCCGACCTTAAGTGTTAAACTACCGTTTTTGACATCAATAATCGCGTCCGCGGTGTGAAGGAATGGACGACCTAGAATGATAGGGATGTGTGTATCCCCAGCGATGTCTAAGACAACAAAGTCGACAGGAAAAAAGAACTTCCCTACCTTAACCGCGACGTCTTCTAAGACACCTAGAGGTCTACGGACTGATCGATCAGCCATTTGAAGTGTGATACTAGTACACTTCAACCCTCCCATATCTAACTTCTCACAAATAGAATAAGGCATAACACTAACACTAGCCCCAAGATCACACAATGCATTATCTACAACATGAGTACCTATAGTGCATGGGATAGAAAAACTACCAGGATCCTTAAGTATTGGAGGTGATTTATTTTGAAGGAGTGCACTGCACTCCCCCGTAAAAGCAATCGTTTCAACCTCGTTAAAAGAACGCTTCCTAGTAAGTATGTCTTTCATAAATTTAGCATATGCAGTTACTTGTGTAATTAACTCAGTAAATGGAACGGTTACCTGAAGATTTTTCACAACGTCCATAAACTTACAGAATTGACCGTCGATCTTGCTGTTGCGTTGACGACCTGGGAAAGGGAGCTTCACGTGTTTGGCTGTAGAAGAATTAGGCTGCTCCGATAGACGAACCGATCGGTTTGATTGCGAACCGGTCGGTTCGTCTTTGTCCCGTGCGGTATGATTTTGAACCGATCGGTTCGTATTTGTACCGGTCGGTTCGTCTTCATCCCGCCCGGTTTGCTTGTCGTCCCCTGCTTCTTTCTCAACTTCATCTGGTATTTCCTTCCCAACCTCGTTTTCCGGTTCCGGCATCTTCGGACCATCGTAGGCTGTTCCACTCCTTAGGGTAATAGCATTGATATGTTCATTCCCAAGAGGTTGATTACCTTGAGGTGGATTTCCTTGAGGCGGCAAAATTCCTGGCTGACGTGTAGCTTGAGAATTGGCCAACTGGGTAACTTGCTTCTCGAGCATCTTATGACCTGTTTGAAATTGAGTCATCATGTTCATCATCATGTTCCTCAGTTCGGCTATTTTAACAGAGTGTTGGTGCGCTTGAGCCTCTAATGCAGAGGGAAGTGGTGGAAACTGCTGTTGGTTGTTCTGAATTATGTTTTGGCCCTGAGGTCTTTGGGAATTCTGTTGATTTCCTTGCATTCGACCATGAGAAGGCACATATGGTGGATTGTGGGGTGGAGGTGTTGTAGGATTTAACACATTCTGACTTGCATAAGATAATAAAGCACGGTTATAGCCAGGTTGATTCATGTACGACAAATTCTGATTCCGTTGGAATGATTGATAAGCATTAACTTGTTCTTGCGTTCCCATGCATTCGTGAGCATGATGCCCTGATACACCACAATCATCGCAAACTATTTCTTGGGTCATAGCATGCACTCGATGCATTCCTTTATTTGAGTTAGATGCTTCATAGGAATCGAATCGCTTAGTCAAAACAGCTAATTGATTAGCGATTGCAGAGTCAGACTTGTTACCATTACCTCGGGTATTGCCGCGTGGATTTCCCCATCGTGCATGGTGAGATGCCATATCCTCAATAGTCTGCCACGCCTTATCATCATCAACATTAGACTTGAACCTCCCGTTACAAGCTGAATCATGAGTGTTACGACAATCGTCGTATAGACCATTATAGAATTGATTGCAAAGGAACCATTCTTCAAACCCGTGATGAAGGCATTCCTTTACCAGCTTCTTGAATGTTTCCCATGCCTCATGAATATTCTCATGAGGTGTTTGACAAAAATTAGTAATCTGACTTCGTAGCATATTCGTCTTCTGGGGCGGATAATAATGTTTGTAGAAAGCCAATGCAAGAGAATTCCAATCATTAATTCCAGCTGAGACCTTGTCGAGATCGGTGATCCATTCTCTGGCCGCATCATGTAGAGAGAACATGAAAAGCATCTCCATGACTTGCTCCTGAGTAACTTCTGCAGGAAGGGGAATAGTAGAGCAATAGTCAGTAAAAATTCTCATATGTTTAGCGGGATCTTCCCTAGCATCGCCTCCAAATTGATTCTTCTCGACCAAGGTAATGAAAGCAGGACGGATCTCAATGATGCCATTAGTAGCAGTTGGACGTTTGACCAACTTTGGAAGGACAGCTTGTTCTGGTTCGAAGTGACTAGCAAGTTTAGGCATCTTGACTAGCGGGGGTGGTAGTAGACGGAGAGGTGGTGAAGTATTGAGAGCGGGAGTGTCCTCTTCTAAGGACTGATATTCCGCGATGAATTCCTGGTGTAGATCTTCCAAAATTGAAAGATCTGATGTTTCTGCGATTTCCTTAAAGAAATTTCGTCGCTTACGGAGGGTCTTCTCTGGTTCAGGATCAAACGGATATAATTCTGAACGGGAACACCTGGGCATAAGCAAGAAACTACAATAAAGAAGTGAGAAACTGTCTCAAGGAATTTGTGGATACCCTGAGACGAAGATAAATAATCTAGAATCTAAGACAAATAAAAAGCAATAAAACAAAACCATCTCCCCGGCAACGGCGCCAAAATTGATAAGGCTAAAGTCGTATCACCTAATCAAAATAAACCTAACAAACGACTAACAAATAGCTAGTAGCAAGTAAGGGTCGAACCACAGAGAGACGGACGATTATCGCTAATTATCTAAATTTGATTCTAAACTATTCTAATTCCGGTTTGTTTGTGTTTGATTTTCTAAACTATTGCAGTAATGTAAAGTAAGAGGTTCTATCAATATTAAAAGGATCTAGGGTCTTACGGTTCACTATGTAATTAAATTAGGTAAAGTTAATTAATCATTCAATTAATCAATCACAGTTATTTAGGGCAAAGACACGGCCTTTCGGATCTTATGTCAACCTTAGGATAGATTCTGACGGGCTCTCGCAACTTACCAGATTATTCTACCCACTTACTTGTAAGTCTACCCTTACCAGGCTTTCGATCTTAGGTTTGGGTTCCTAGACATTCAACTAGTTCAACGTCTCAAACTAATCGAACGATGATACAAAACAAGTAGTAAAGCAATAACATATGAATGATCAATCAAACAATTAATTAAACTAACATCCCCAATTCAATTAACATAGATCCCCTTCAACCCTAGAAGAATAAATTAGCTACTCATGACGAAAGATGAAACAACAAAAAAATTAGGCATAGTAAAAATCAATATGAGAATAAAGGAAAAGGAAAAATACCGATTACGAAGAACTGAATGATTGAATAATAATTAGAAGCTAAAAGTACCGCTACAAGCTTGCAGAATTTCAATGCTAATAAAACTAAACTAAAGTTTTTGAACAATGAAAAGAAGTGTCAAAGTAAAAGTACTTAGACCTAACCCTAAGAAGGGTATTTATACTTGTTACAATGGGTCTAATTAGGAAATAGGATATAATTTAATAAAATAATCCCGTAGGATTCTAATTAGGGTAGAATAAGAATTCTTCAGAAATTAGGAAAGCCTCTCTGACGCATCGCGAACCGCTCGGTTCACAAACAAACCGAGCGGTACAAATACGAACAGACCGGTTCGATATTAAATATTAAACCGCTCGGTACAGTATCAAACCAACCGGTTCATCTTCGTACCGCTCGGTACAGTATCAAACCGACCGGTTCGGCCTTCGTTGTCCTCCTTACTGCCTTGTTCTTCATGTTATCTTCATTTGTAGCTCTTAACTCCGTCTTTTGCTATGTTTCCTGTCAAAACATAAACCATATACCCAGCATAACAAACTACGGATAAAAGGCTACTAAATTATTCTTAAGGCATGAATCGGTGAAAAACGGAGAATAAAATGAGAATAAATATGCATATGAACTGCGTTCATCATGGGGTGAATGCGATAATGATCCTGGTCGTAGTACGGGTTAATGCGTAGGCATTCCTGTTTATATAGATTGTATAGCTTCCACTGTATAACCAAAGTTGTACTATTTAATGAGTTGTAATGTTTAAATCAGATGGTCGGTTTGGCATCCCATGTCGTATTGTAATGAGCTACTACCTCGGAAAACCGAGATGGTAACACCTTTATTTATTCGGGAATGTCTTGATAAGACTCCTGGGTAAATGGGGGTGTTACACATTCGAACCCACTCTATACTTAAGCGTGTCGCGCACAAAGCACGGCCCGCTTTAGTACTAGAGCTTATGGGGGTTCGTCCCATTGCATAACGATATCGATATCGAATTACCGAATATCGTATATCGAATGACTCTCGTTCGCCAACGGTTTCGGGCATCCGGAAACCAAGGGTTTTGAGTAAGAGGTGAAGGTACGTGTTGGGAAGCTCACGAAGGACACCCAACCCCGCCCGCACATAGCGGCCTCTACTAAGATATCGATTTGTTTTTTTTAATTCGCGCGTTACTAATACGATGGAATGTTATGCAAACATTGTTTTGAGCTACGCATGTATATAATACGTGTTGCTACGTCATTTAGTACATCTTGATATATGTCGAAGTGGAATTTAGGTAGTGATGTTCATTTAAAGACGATAAATGGCAAAAATCGAAAATAATAAGCTTGAAAAAAATTACAAATTACATGGGCGGAAATACAACCCGGAAAATTCACAATACAACAAGCAATAATATAACGGATTAGCAGCGGTAAACGTAGAGTATAAACGAACCCGTAAATAGAAAACGTAACCAAAACCATAAATCGAATAATTGGACAAACTCTAATCATTTACGCATTACATTGTGTATTGACCGGAGGACGAAGGCTTTAATAAGCGTTTAGCGTACGGGATCAAAGCGTGGTGCTATCTTGATCCCGAGCCTCGGAGTCTTGTCCCGACTTATCATAGTGAAATGAAGATGTCTCGACCAATCACATATCGGATATGACTAAAGAGTCGTCGATGCTAGACTAGTTATTTAAGACGTCACTCAAAGTCGCCAAAGAAACGATATAACATGTATGGGTTTTAGAAGCGGAATACGTGATTGATTTGGCACGTACTGTAGACACCCGCATTTTGTCTGCTAGTGTCTATAGCAGTTCCCGACAAAACACCCGATGATGATCGGACGCAAACGTGACTTAGTATACTCGAATATGGGCTCAGAATCAATAATATCTGACGTGGGCATTTAGTGGAGTACAAATCCCTCAAAACCAACCTTAAATTCAGGCCCAGTGGGTCGTTCCGAGTAAAATAAGACTAATTTGGGCCAAAACCGACACCAAAAATAAAAAAACCGTCTTTTGGCGACCGGGTCAAAACCCCATCAAAGACAAATCCGTTCTCAAAATCAGCCAAGTTCGCTTCTAGAAACTTGCGCCTAAACACAATTTTCAAAAAATAAAAAAAGTCAACCATTTCCTAAAATGGCTCGCCAACTCTATCCACTCGATTGAGTGGATTGACCTCACTCGATCGAGTGGAGCCAAAAAAACCGGAACATACCCCTTTCCTAGGGCACTCGATCGAGTGCACTAGGGCCACTCGATCGAGTGACCCTAGGTCGTGGGGTATTCTCTATAAATACCCCCTCCAACCCTTCACAAATTGAGTTTTGGCCAACCCTACATTTTCACTCTTGTGCTCTACATTTTCTCTACACTACAACCCTAAGCCAACCTAAGCAAAAACCGAGTCATTGTCCCTCGAAAAACCGACAAAATCATCCACACACACACCATAACTTTGCATACATCCTCGATACTCTCGTGTTCCCGTCGCTATTACGAGTCCATTGCCGAGGCCTTCCTAAGCATGTATGTTGAGGGTGTCATCAACCCCATCTCAACCTTTTCTCTCTCGACTTACATATATACATTTTTATACTTTATATTATAATTACATTAGTATACTAACACTAACGTTTAACTTTATTGTTTACTAACATTTTATTTTCGTTATTACTAACTCTTTATTATTTCGCTTTCTAACATTTAACATTTTAATACCGTGTATGTATATAACAATAATAAAATTCGGATCCGAACACGTTTGACTATGACGACCATCCAAAGTCCGTTTAATCCCTTTACGAGTCACGACGGAGGTGGCACCCTTTCGAGGAGCGCCGCCCCAAGTACTCAAGGGCGTAACGAGATCGTGGTCGTTCATAGTTAAACGCGTACGACTCCATTTCTAAGGTTAGCGCGAAATCCGTTGATGCGAAAATCGACATCACATAATCCGTTAGGATTAGTATCGATGTCGTGACGCGGAGGGACACAATTTCGTCACTAATCACACTTTTCAATCCCATAATAACATCTTTTCACAAAAGTCCGATAACGGTATTATAATCGTACAGTACACGATTATAGTACCGAAAACCGAGTTAAGTTTAAATCATGCAATATTTCTATTTAACTCGGCCAACCATCGATTTCAAACAAATAAAAACGGAATAGCCACCTTTTCCGAAACGAGCTATGACTCGTACAGGGGGCACTCGACCGAGTGCCATGGGCCACTCGATCGAGTAGCACCCCAAAAACCGAACAGTAGCCACCTCGAAGGCACACTCGATCGAGTCCATGCCATGACTCGATCGAGTGGGTCCTTTAGCCCAAGAAAACCGAGAGCTTTAAAGGATCATCCGAGCCTCGTCTTTTTTTAACGACTTAGTCGTCGCGTGCAAAGTCAATCACGTGATCTACTTTTTCAAAACTCATGCATTTCACTTCACTTAAACGATTTTGATCGATGTCTTTCACTATTAGTATTGCGTCGACGACTCTTTAGTCGTATCCGACACGTGACTAATTTAGACGCCAATTTTTTGATGTGATAAGTCGGGACACGGCATCGAGATTTGGGATCGGGTTAGCACCACGTCTAGGTCCCATACCTCCGTCCTCCGTTTAATGCACAACATAATGTGCATTTAATCGAAGTTCGTCCATTTATTCAATTTACCGTCTAGTTTGCATTTATTGTATACAGGTCCGTTTCTAGTTATCATTTATCGTTTTTTTTTTTGTATACTCCGTTTATTCTATTTTATTGTTTGTTATTTTGTATTGGCCGGGTTGTATTTCCGCCCGTGTATTTTGTACGTATTTACGAGCTTTGTTTATTTTGATGCTTATCGGCTATCGCTTTATAAATGAACCTCGCATGCTAAACAATTCGACTATGATTTTGATGCATTAAATGACGTAGTTAACAAATAATTCGCATACTTAGCCGAAAACGCTGTTTGCATATCATTTAGTCATTTTACTAGCGCGCGTACACGAACACGAACGATGTCTTAGTAGAGGCCGCTAAGTGCGGGCGGGGTTGGGTGTCCTTAGTGGGCTTCCCAACTCGTACCCTCACCCCTTACTCAGAACCTCGGTTTCCGGATGTCCGAAACCGTTGGCGCACGAGAGTCATTCTATACACGATGACCGGTGCAGATGGTATCGGTATTGCAATGCAAAGGGACGAGCCTCATAAAATCTGAAATCGAAATGGGTCATACTTTGTGCACGGTCCATGACGACATAGAGTGGGCTCGAATGGGTCCGAATTCCCAAAAATTCGGTGGCGACTCCAACTTTGACTTAAATTTCAAACCCAAGATTAATCTTACCACGAGATTCATTCGCCTACCCAAACCCGCACGTGGCCGCGTCGGGGTGGACCTACGTCATGTCCACACATACCAACTTAGTGTCATGAATATATAACTCGACGGAACTTTATATTATCTCTAGACCTCTTTGGAGACTTATAAGGGGTCACTCGATCGAGTCATTAAGAGGACTCGGTCGAGTGCCCTCGACAAAAAAATCCCTGCCCACTTTTAGGGGGGTCACTCGATCGAGTGGCCCTTAGGCACTCGATCGAGTGCCTCCTGTAACGGGTGGTAGATGCTTCTAAAACAACTCATTTCGTGAATTTGCCGTTTCGAATCGAGATGTGGTCGAGCTAATGCAAATATTGGGACATCGTTGTCGGGTCTCGTGGACAATACGACGATCGGTTCGACATCACTAGGTTTTGCATTAACACGACTCTCGATGGCTCGTCATATCCGACACTCGATTACGGAATCGGTATCGAACATTTTAGAGCGAGTTTTATGGAATCGAAAATAATCAAACTAGAATGAATATCAAATCTCTTCGAGTCACGATGTCGTTGTTGGGCATTACGGACCATACGACGATCGGTTCGACGTCATCGGGTTTCATGCTAATTCTATTATCGATAGCTTTTTTACGTGCAACATTCGATTACGGAATCGACATTAGGTCTTTAGAGCGATATTTTGAAAATGACATCGAATACGCTCGATGATGAATTACCGCGATCACGTTATAATCCGATTGGTTATGCGTACGCCATAGGGCGCCCTAACCTTTAAGTGCTTATGGCGGCGCGCCTTGAGGGGTGCCACTACCAATACGACTTGTTCGGGGATTATACGGGCTTTAGGCGGCATTTATTATTGAATGTACTCGATCGGAGAGTTCGATTTGTCATCACAAACCTTAGGTCCTTTGCATTTTGACATCCTAATTTGGCTTTTAAAGCCTACGACAATCGAGTTAGCGTCGTCGGACGTTTGCTCGAATCGGTTTTAAAAATAGTTTTTTTGGTTATTTCGTACTATACACGGTATTTAATATTTAATGGAATGTAGAAACGATAAATAAATGTTAGAAGTTAGTATACAATAATAAATGTTAGGAACGAAAAGTAAAAGTTAGATGAGAGTATGTAAATGTTAGTGGTACGATAAATTAAAGAGTTAGTAATGTTAGTATAGTTAGTATATACAAATATGTGCAAAAAGAGTTGGAGATTAGAGAATGGGGTGTTGACATCCTTAACCTACATGTCAAATGTCTCGGGAAATGGGCTCGTAAAGTACCATCGTAGACACGGGGGTGATCCGAGATAATGGATATTGAGTTAGGGTGTGTGTAAGGTGTGTAATTAGGGAGAATAGCTCTCGATTTTTGTATGAGGATGAAGCACCAAAGAGTATGGGAAAAATGGGTAAAATTCTTAACCCTTGAAATGGTGGAAGTGAGGGGTATTTATATAGTATTTAACCCCGTCTAGGGTCACTCAATCGAGTGCCCAGTGAAAGGCGTTCTGGTGGTTTTTTGGGGGGTCACTCGATCGAGTGGCCCAGGCACTCGATCGAGTGCCCTCAGCCGGATTGAGTAAAATCCAGGTTTGTTTTAGGCAAGATTTGATTTGATTGATTTTGTTTTGACATGATTTGAATTGCGTATAGGGAAGCGTTTGTGGCTAGTTTCGTTCTCGGGTTTCGACTTTGACCGGTTTTGGCTCGGTCGCAAAAGATGGTTTTGCCCTCGGTGACGGTTTCAACTCAAAATAGCTTTCTTTTATTGGAAACGACCCACTGAGTCTGAATTTGAGGTCGGTTTTAAGAGATTTATATTCCGCTAAGTGCCCACGACGGATACTATTGATTCTGAGGCCGTATTCGAGCCTATTGATGCATGTTAGCGTCTGATCATCATCGAGTGTTTTGTTGGAGACTGCCATAGACACAAGCAGGCAAAATGTGGGTGTCTACAGTTCTAGAAAGTCTCGTCCCAACTTATCATTACGAACGCTAGGCTCTCCGCGTATCGATATCGTTGCTTGGCTAGTAATAGCCTACGGTAGTCGCTTTCTAGGTCAAAGAGTATTCGTTCTAAGTCGCTTTCGAAAATAGTTGGCAACTCGTCATTGCGAACGTTAGATCCTATGCGTTATTGACATTGTTATTTGACCGTTACGGTCTACGATGTTCAAATTAGCGTCATTGGATATTCGTTCTTAGTCGTATCGAAAATAGTTTTGGGTAATATAGTATACATGGTAATAATAGCTAGATTATATAAAACTATTGAATTGCACGATTTGATTTGTATGGTTATCGAAATGATTGTATGAGTTTAGGATCAAGACTTGACTCATTATGAACGAATAAAGCATAATTCAATTAATCCTAATTCGACTTTCGATTACGTAATCGATATCAAATGTTAGGAATTAATATAATGACGTGTCGAGGGCAAATGATAATTGATTCTGAAATCAGAAACAGACACAGACATAGGCGCACACCTTGAGGCGTTCTGGAGCCTAGGCGCATGAGACCGGGCACCTCAAGATTGAGACAATCTTGAGACCTGCATCAGACTGAGTTGATCATGCGCCTGGTCTAATGCATGATCTGACTTTAGGCGTAACCAATTATCGAATGCGCAAGTTTTGAAAAGAGTTTTGTCGAGAGATTGTAATGTGACGGAGATAGATGCGTTCATTTGATTTAGAAGAATTGGATGTTTGTTTTAGGAGTGGACACATTTCAAGCAACCAAATATACGGGGTGACAAGAAAAGCGACCGGCGACGCGAATGCGATACTCTGGTGTTCGGGTTTCCTTATCTTGTCGTCACATACACTTGATACGGATGAATGCCCTAAACTATTATGTACATGTTGGTGTTGAAATTGTTTAATTCAATTAGAAATGAAAGAAGGATAAATAAAATGTTAGTATGTTAGTAATGTTAGATGCATAAATAAAAGTTAGTAAAGTTAGTATGTTAGTAAGCAAAACGAAAAGGAATGAAAAGAAAGAAACTAGAAGTGGAGTTGTTACACCCTCAACATACATGTTCTTGCTTCGATGTGAGACTCGTTTCGGTATCGATTCAGACACAGAGAGTACCTCGATTATGAAGTCGAGTTAAGGTGTACTTAGGGTTTGTGTAGTTTCAGTGTAGGATGTGAGAATGGTGTGTAGAATGTGAGTCTTTGTGCTTTTTGTGACTCGTATGTGCTGACCTCGAAAATGCTGAAATGAGGGTGTATTTATAGAATTGAGGGGGTTTGAACTTGTGTTTGGGCGTCAAAACCAAGATACAAAAATCTTATTTTGAGCGCGGGAAGGCTTGCGCCTTGAGGCTTGGGCGCACAAGCTTGTGCGTCTCAATTCTGAGGCGCAAGGCTCCCCGTAGTTAAGCGCGTGTTGTTTTGGAAGTTGCTTGATTTGCGGGTTAAATATCCGCGTATATTTGGAATGATTTGATCGCGCATAGTATTTGAACTTGGACTTTATTTTGGGTTTTTGTATGTTTCCGATTTCACGGCTTTGACCAGGTCGATAAAAGAGGGTTTTGCCCCTAGTGGTGGTGACTCAAAGTAGCTTTATTTGATCGGAAACGACTCACTGAGTTTGGATTTGAGATTTATTTTGTGAGATTTGTACTTCGTAATGTGTATAAGTCGGATACCATTGATTGCGAGTCCTGTATCGAGTTGTAGAAGCATGTTATTGTCCTATCATCATCGGCTGTTTGGTGCGAGGCTGCTACAGACACCAACAGGCAAAATGCAGGTGTCTACACTCATCTTAAATACTCTTTCATTAAGATCTCTCTTAATATTCATCCTCCTTTCCATATTCCTTCACATAAAATGTGTGACATTGTCTAAGGTATAGAATTCTTATTATTCCTTGCATATCATGGATATTCTCGACTCCCAAGTTACATGCCATTTTTTGAATTAAAATATCCAGGGTGGTGACACGTGGGTTTGCAAAGACTAACAAACGCAATATTATTTGAGAAGTCAACTCGATGGGCATAATGGATTCATGGAAGGTTGAAATAGCTTCAAGGGTAAGGCTATGGGTTATTTATCGTCTCAAGATTTGAAGGGTGTTACCAAATGTTGAACTGTTGGAAGTCTTATTTATGGACTTATGTTTGAATTTTGTGTGATCAGTTGAACAATTAAACGAAAGTAGTTACGTCGTGACTCATGAGTCGCGAGCATTAATAGATTAATTAGAGTAAACTTTAACATGTTTACCTTTTTTTTCTGTATGTCGTACACTTTATTTTTGTCAAAATATCTTTAAGTGTCGATAACTCCCAGCCACAAATTCCATAACGAGTTATTTTAATTTAAGTACGAATATCTTTTACAAAAGATCAACTTTGGAATAAAAAAACAACTTTAGGAACTCGAGGCATTGTTATCATCAGTCAAAGTTTGTAACAATATACTCCGTATGAGATATTATAGAAAATATACTTCCTCCGTTCCAATCAATTTCATACGTTTGCTTTTTGGACACAATTTGTAAGTGAAAAAAACATTCGATATAACTTTTAATATATAAGATAAAATATAGTCATGTGAGATCTTGTTTAAATTGTTTAATCGAATGCATTATGAATATCATATTTTTAGAATTTTTAGAAATACGTAACTTAAGATATGAACAAAAAATATGTGCATTGGTGTACGAGTATAAAGCAAACGTATGGAATTGATTGGAATGGAAGGAGTATGAGATAACATGTAAAATATTCTATTTTCTATTTTTTTTTAATGTGATGAATAACGTAACAAGTTTGTGGGTTACGTACTGCTTACAAAGTAATATGCAGTATGTGATAAACACAATTTAGACCCTCTTATTAGGCTTTTTTTTGTACATATTTGGGGTGGTTTCTATGTTAAGTACTCGTATTTAGAGTATTGTTATGTTTGCCCCGTTTTGGCTATTTAGTTGTATTTTACACTCAATATTATGCATTGCTTGGCTTGGACCCAACCACTCAAGATAGCATCACGTGCTGAAGAATGAGAGCCATGGAGAACTCGGTTTTCGAACCAGACACTTGTGACCCGAGGGATTCCAAAAACGTCTTATCCAGGTAGCATAACCTTGAAGTGAGCATGGTGAATAAAGAAGCTAAAGAATGCAAGAAAACTAGAGGAAGAAACAAGAAGAAGAAAGAAGACGAAGATTTTGAGCAGGGTCGCAGTCGCAGACTACGGATTTCAGCGCAGCCTGCGCAGACCGCAAAAATCGACTTAAATCACACATTTTTGTTTTCTCATTCTCCTTATTACGGGCTTGTTTGTGGGCTTGTAATTCAACCTCCTTATGTTACCCTAGATATTTAAGGTTGCATTACACAATTTGTTGAAGGAAGAACTCATTTTTAGAGAGAGATTAGGGTTAGATTTTTATAATCCATTCTAAATCTTGTTTGCAATTAGTTAGTATTGGAAGAAAAGGTTGAGCCTTTATGCTTATTTTGGGTTGCTATTGGAGTATGAGGGGCTAATTCTCTCATATCTTGGTGTGAATCTACCCAATGATCTAATTCATCCTATTTTGTAAGACTTTCAACTCTTATCTTAATCCATTTTATGCTATTCCTATCCTTTATTGTGTAAGTGTACTTTTCCATATATTGGGTCTTTGATTTTATCAAAGTGACTAACTAGTTATACATGTACGCTTTTTACCTGTGTGCTAGAGAAGTTGTTACACATATCTACACCCTCAAGTAGCATTCTTGACATAGATTGTAGTGTGTTTGTCGTTAATCGATTGTCTTGATAAAGGAATATGCATGTTGAAGATGTGGTGATTGTTTTAGCATAAACCATTATTTTCTCTCCTTGATGATCTAAATCCTACACGCATGTTTTGTTGTTTCCTAGACTTTGTGTGGACGGATGAATACTCCATGTGTAATGTTATTGAGCATGGAATTGTAAATTAAGGAAGATAGTTATTATTGAGAGCCGAATGTTTTGAATTTGTGGATGAATTATATTGTTCGGGTATCGATTTGCACCGGGATACTTGTCTACTATTGATTTCGACATTATCATCATTTGAATGTTTGTTACCAAACCAACTTACAAAACCCCTCATTCCATGTTTAGATTAGTCTATATCTTCTCTTGTTCGTCCTAGTTTTTCCATTAGATTAGTATTTCTTTTGTTTTGCTAGTTCAATTTTCCCTAGATTCTTGTCTCCTAGAATTTACGTTCATCCTTGTGATTCGACATAGCTACTTGTCATTTTCTACTCCCTCCGATTCATTGAAATCGCAACATTTACTATTCACACAAAAAATAAGGAAAGTGAATTGGTGGACCACAATAGTAATGTCATGTAAGATTAAGTAATATAATAATATTAAATTGAATATTTTGGAATATAGTAATGAAAAGTGAAGGGTAGGTTAGTCATTTCATAAGAAAAATATGGCCCAAAATGGAAATGTTGCAAAGCTGAGGAATTTGTCAAAAACGGAATACGTTGCGAATCCAATGAATCAGAGGGAGTATTTTATAGTTGTCTTGTGCATGTTTTGGGTATTATAAACGTGTTTGTATGAGTAGATTTTATTATTTACGACGTAGTATTATCCACCCATAGTATGCACCAAGGTTTTAAGCATATCGTGGTTTCAAAAATAAAAAATATATCTTCATGTCTTTTATTAAAACCTCTTTTGGAATTTTTAATCTCCTTTACGCAGCAAAATATTTGGCTATTAGTAGTATAAATATTTTGAAAGACTTTAAATGAAAGAGTTGGTAGTTAGTACTCCGTAGTGTTGTGAAATTACATATATTCTCATGTGAGACGGTATCGCTATAAAAATATTATTAGACCTCTATTATTGGCCATCAATAACACTCTTTCGCTTTCATTCCTTTCGCTTCCATTCCTTCTCATCTCCCTTTCCTTCCTATTTTGGTTGGATGACAAAATGAAAGGGAAAGGGGAAGTATGGGATGAAGGTAGGTTTTTGGATAAATTTGGCTTATAAATCACTTTTTATTGAGGAATTTTTTTTAATTTATCTTGGAGGAGGGAAATGGATCTCTCATCTTAATTTTCATCCACCCAACTTGCTATCCAAACAAGAAATTTCATCTCCCTTCAAATTCCTCCCCTCCATTTCCTCCAATTTTCTCAATCCAAATACATCATTAGCTTGTCTAAAATACTAAACATAATCTTCTTACACTTACCCATGCATAGTTGCATGGATACAAAAACTAGTTCTTAATTAAAAGGGGAATATCCATCTTAAACTTATACGGAGTATAAGGGTTGATAAAAAAAATAGACAAGTTAAATGCGTACGAGCTAGAAAAAAGTCTTATTTATCTAAATAAGGTGTTATTTGACCCATTCTTATTTTAAAATGATCATATCCATCTTAAGGAAGACAAACTAATATACTGCGTACTAATTAAGGTCTCTAGGTGATGTCGAAATGCTACTCTTGTTCAGCCTTGACACCAAACAAATTTCAAAGTAAATTCACCCATCAAGACTCGGCGGAACCAAGTCATAACAAAACTCTTAATACACCTTCAAAGACCTCATGCCTATCTTCTGCTCCAAGAAAGCTCTACACAAGAATGTTACTCCTTTACTACTATCGTGTTTCCCACAAAGACTGGCATATCCATAAATTAACCTAGAGTTGTTTCCTCCAACACACTTACAAATTACTCCCTCCGTTTCATTGATTTCTTCCACCTTAAAAGTGACACATTTCTTAAGAAAAATAATAAAATATGTAAAAGTAAAGAGGAATTTAGTAAGTGTGCCATCTAGGTAAGAGAGAAATTGTAACAAAAAAAGAAAGTGAAAGAAATCAAAGAAATGATTGAAAAAAGAATTGTGGAAGATATCAATAAAACAAAGGAAGTACATACAGTGAAATATCTCAAAAGAAGAGTTCCATCTCTCACCCAAAAAATTCTAGGAAACGGTTCAATCCCCACCCAAAAGTGGTGTAATGATTTCCCCTGAAAAAATAGAAAATAGTAGAACATAGAAATATTATATCCTACATGAAAAATACTCCGTACCTAGTTAGTTACACATTGGTGCTCTTTCTTGAAGAGCTTGAGTAGTCAACCGTGTGCTATCATCTAAGAGCCCCACTATCTTGAATGACTCAATGGATATATGAACACCATATCAGCACCTTGGTTGATTCATCTCCGCATTACACGCTGGCGCTCACGTTTCCGGAAACGATCAAGCATCAGTTCATCTGTTGCAGCTAGTCTTCTCCCAGAAGGATTTCCAGTATTCTCACCCAGTCGCAATCCAACTCCATTATCTTCCACACTTTTGTCCTTGAATAATTCAGGATGCTCTGAAAGACCACCAAACAGAAGTGAGTCTTGGTATGTGATGGTCTCCCATGTGATTTTGGTGAGACCAACCCATATCCTTGCGTAACCAAGATTCTATTATCAGAAATTCTCACATGACACCCTCAGCCTCGTTACTGTTGTGACGATCAAAATGAGGTGGTTATTTTTTAGTTAAAAAGTTAATGGTATAGCTACGAAGGTTTCATGGTTAAATCACTTGTATTATATGGGGTGATTTCAATGGTCTTACAAGAGCTAATTGTTTAATTATACGTTGAATGGGTTGGTCTGACATATCAGGGTGACAGAAAAAGGTTTATGCACCAGAACTTACAACAGTAATTATGGAAAGTGCTTGAAATCAAAAGGCAATTTTTAGCATACACGGTGTCAGATTCAGAGTATACTCTGTTTTTATGGATATGTTCAGTTTTCATGATGGTCAGTATTTGAGTAGCCGCAGTTTTTAGCATGCACAACAATAAATCCACATGCTTCTATCAATAGTTAAGCACTGATTGATGCAACTCACACTCACAAGAATGTAGGTTAAAGTATGAACAAGGATACAGAACTAGATATGGGAATGCAATGAACGACAACCCTGTTTCTCATTCTATCTCCCAAGTTCCAAGGACTCCAACCATGCATCAGCTTAGACATTAACTACTTTAATCGACAATTTTAAAGCTGAGACGCTAATAAAAAAATAGAATAAGCAAGTGAACAACCTCTTCGAAGTTTTTCGGCATAATCTTTTCCACGTTGAAAGTAGTCAGCGTTGTGACTATAAGAACTGCCAGATTCAGTCTTCGATTGTCCGGTCAATCTTTTTTCATGTAGAAGCTTCTTGGCTGCTTCTGTTTCCTCAATATTTTTCAGCTTGTATCTACAACACAGCTAAAGAAATTAATCAGCCATTATTGTGCAGAAGAACAAAACAGTATATGAAAACAGTGTTTCCATACTCGATTGGGAGTTGAATCTCAGCAATCCCTGTGGTCCACTGTGTAGAGCTTTCTTCTGAGTTCTTTTTCGTCACCTGCACATGCACATGTAGCAATTCAGTATAAATCAGACAATAGGAATAACAAATCATTTGACCAAGCCCTACTAAGTGTTAGAATTATGAAATAAAAAGATTTTGAATAGTATTATCGAGTATTAATGAATTGCATGACTTGTTACTGATGAACAACGGTGCTACATAGGATTACATGGGTAACACAATTTGTCTTATCGTATAAGTATAATATAACTAGAAGATTCTAAGAGACATAGATTACCTAAACTAAGATTCTAAGAGATATACCTTAGATAAACTAAAAGATATTACTATATATGGGTTAGGTTCCGGTGAGAACCACTCTTTAATGAGAACTAACCTAGATACATTTTATGGATACCAGGTACACTTTTAAGGAACTCAATTACACTATTGTGAGAATGAACACCCCAATTACCCCTCAGTTTTTTATCGTCACAAAAGTGTTACTGAGATCCTTAAAGTGTACCTGGTATCCATAAAAGTGTATCTAGGTTAGTTTTCATGGTTCTCACTAAAGAGTGGTTCTCACCGGAACCCAACCCTATATATATTCAGAATCCCATTAGAAGCTAAACTTCAATAAGAAGTGCCAGAAACAGGGCAAAAGGAGGTAAAATGTCATCCGGCGGGTAGAGGCCAGGGGCCAGCCAGTCGGGTATATATACACGGGCGGGAATATACCCAACTTCGGCACACCAACATGATACATGGAGAGTAGGACGGTAGGAGATGATGGCGGTCCCTATGTCATAAAGCTCCACTTCATCAACCTTTCCACACTCCGTCAATCCCTTTTTCCTCACTCCTTAATGAAGATATGTTAGCCTAAATATTGAAGAATTAAGTTGAAGAAACAAGAACAGAGGTCTATATTCATGTAAAAGTTAGGGCCCGCAAAAGGTCTAATTCCATAATCGAGGGTCTAGTATTCCCACTTTAATTAGTTTACGCTTTGTACGCGATTTTGAGACTGAATTTAACTATTTAAGCGTCCAGCATATTTTCAAAGAATGACCACAAATGGAGGTCAAACATGATAAATCCATGTTGACACAGACATGACCGAATATAAGAGCCTAAAAAGAGAACACATGCTTCAAACCATCTAAGAAGAAAATAGGGAGAAATTTATTCTTCCATATCTAACAATGACATACGAGAGTCATTTCTTGAGAATCCTCCACCAAGAGTGACGACGACACTACAGAAAACTCCCACTTTGAAGAAATTCTGCAGGGCCTTTGATGGAGCTTAATTAGTATGTATTTCAAGAGTGAAAATTATACAATTATAGCGTGAACTGGAGCAGTTTAAGGATGTTTATCAAGTACACCGTACTCAGTGGCCACTCGTGTGTTGGTAACTTACTATCTTGGATCGGTTTTGTGCAGGTTCTCACTTCTCATCAAGCTGATCGAGATTGAATAAAGACAAGCGGGGAAAAAGGTAAAGATGAAACGCAAAGGCAACAACAATGCACGAACCATGCCTCCCATGACAGCAAAATTGCACCCCTTTTCTACACAGGTCACGCTTCTACTACTTGATGAAAGTTGAGGTTCCTTAACAACATAGTTTTAAGCTGAATTTGGTATAGAAGGCTTGTATTAGGTAAAATCACCATCCAATATTACATGTTAAAAAGACATTTTCTCCCAAGGTTTTCTGTTAATCATTAATGATGAACCAATTAGTCATTTGATTGCGAGATCGCTCTTCCTTCTTATTTCTACTATTCTATCTCACGCTTCATTGCTTGCGATTGATGTTTACATTTACTAAGTGCACAATTAGTGAGTTTTTAATGTTTATATATTGCTAATCTTGATTAAGATTTGGATTATCTTGACGTGTGTGGCAACTAGAGCTGGCAATTCGGACGTGTCGGACCGTGCTTCGTGCCGGCCCAGTCGTGCTGCGTGCCCGTCCAGCCCGGCCCAGTCGTGCCTGGTAGACCCCACCGTGCCGTGTCGGGCCGTGCCTGACTCTGAGAACATGCGCCGAGGCACGGTTCCTAGCCCGGACCCGGTCGTGCCTAAGTCGTGCCGGGCCGTCGTGCCCGACCAAATTTTTAGATTTTTCATTTTTTTGGGATTTAGAGTCGTGCCGACCCAACCGTGCCTCGTGCCGGGCCGTGCCTAGGCACGGACTTTTCTTCAAATTGGCGCCGCGGCCCGACTTGGGACCGGTCGTGCCGTGCCCATGCTTTTCGCCACGTCATTACCGTGCCGGATCGGGTCGTGCTTATTTTCGTGCCGGACCGGGCCACCAAGATAGGCCCGGCCCGGTTTGCCAGCTCTAGTGGCAACCTTTGAGCCAATGGATGTATGTTCTATTGTTCTTTGTGCTGAAGTCAAACCACGACATTTGAGTCTTATCAACCCTTCCACCATGAACAGGAGTTGGGTGTAACTAGATGTCGGAGCCACAAATCCAACCTAGGACACACAGCAAGCCTACAATGACACTACACACTAGTAAAAGACAAACAACTATAAGGAAGCAATAAAGTTCGGACATAGGCGCAGCAACCAACATAAGTAACGACCTAAAATCATGGAAAGAGTATTCCCAAGTGTAGCCCTGGAGGGAGAGAGAAAGGTGATATGGTATAGATTATAGATTATATATAGTATAAACTAACAAAGCATAAGTAATAACCAAAGTATCGCCAATAAACTACAAAATATAGAGCTTAGGTTCCTCTTTGTGGTTGCATGTATGAATGATAGAGAATTAGATAAACAAATTTTCCAGGGTGGCTCACGATTGAGGGAGATCTTCAGTAACAATGGCCTAATAACTAGTCGGGCATGGGATACACCAAGCTAGACCCATTCATTCTAACCTAATTTAATAGTCTTTTTCAAAGCCTTTATGCACGAAAGCAACTATGCCTAAGTTCAAACTTCATCAATTACATGGAAAATTTATTCAATCCATTAGGAGTTTATTCAACCCATTAGGAGTATTACTCTGCATCACCAAATCTCATCTTCCTAACTCCCTTATCTTCCCTATGTAGAACTTCAATTGGATTTTCCTCTCCACTCTCGGAGGGGAAGTGCATTCATAATATTTTCCTTAAACATAATAAATACAACATTAAACCTTCATGGAATGAAATATAAACATGTTAGCAAATAGCAATAGCGATGAATTTATTCAACAAGTGAAGTGAACAAGCTTTATTGCAAAGGGGGGCATATGAATGATGAATTTTTAACATATGAGATGTTCCTACCACAGCTAAGCTTAGCCAAACGATGCAAAAGGGAAGCAGACTTACTTTCAGATGTTCGGGTATTTTATACAACTCATCTTCAGCATCTGTAAATTTATTCTCTGTATGTTCAGTATTATTATCATTCTTGCCTTGTTTCTTCGCAAGCTCCTGTTCAATAAACTTCAACCTGTAAATGTGAGGGTAAGCCTTGGAAAGCATCTCTGGAAAATATTTATTGTGCTACCCATCAGGAATAAATCGTATCCAAGCAAGTACCCATCAAGAATTCAGGACTATAAGATGTAGAAAAGTTGGGGAAAACTAGAGAAGAGGGCAATGTGGTTACATATTCGGATCTTCAACCATGACTGCAGTTTCTTGTGCAAATGTATCCTGTAACACCAATTCTTCTTTGTCCCCATCCACCACACCTTTATCACCAATCTTGGCAATGACACTTGAAGACTGAGCTACAGGGTTAGTTGCAGGGATTCCGGATTTCCTTTCCCTTTGCTTTTGTAGCAATTTCACCTCCTCTAACACCAACCTGCTCAAATCGCAGACTCGGAAGTGAACATTTGATGCGTAAAAGTTAAGACACAAAAATACTTGTGAAAATCTACAAGATGGGCTTGGGTGGGTGCACGCACAAGGAGTGGAGTGGAGTGGAGTGGAGAGAGACCACTTTGTAATTTGTAAACTCAAAAGAAGTCTAACACTCGATTAAGAAAGGGTGTCTACCAATAGTAAACTGCAACTGTAAACTAAAAGCTAAGAAGTGCAACCTTGTTTCCTTGTTATCTGATTCTTCGTCCCCACTTGCTTCTTCATCGTCAATCTTTCTTTTCCGGAAGTTTTTTCGCATGTTTCCCAGAAGTTTACAGAAAATTTTGCACACGGAAACAGCACCAGTGACTAGAAAAAATATATTTACTGTCAGTTTACACGATTAAGACATTAATTAAATCCTATGGTGCTCAGACTCCGCGATTTCCCCGGCGTACCCATGTCCGTACCACACGACATGAAGTTCGAGTCAAGTCGCCATGAAGGAAAATGGACACTTCGGTTTGTATGAGAAGCAGTTCACACGTGCAATTGATTAAATTTTAGCCAACAAAAACTTGAAATTGATGGAAGAACTGAATTTAATCTAATATACTGAAAAATGCAACAAAAGCTTGTACCTTAATCGATAAGCAGAATGAATGACGAAACAGGTAAGATTGTGATCGGTAGCTTAGAGTGGACTCAATGGAGACATCAGCGATGGCAAGAATGTTGATGGGGGGATGGGATTTGCGGTTGCAGAAAAAATCGAATAAAGGAGTGATTTTAGGGTTAGTGAAATCGATGAAATTGGGAGACAAATTGGAATTTTTTAAAGTGACAAATTAGAATCCATCACAGTGTAGGTCCACTTATTTTTGCTTTGACACTTTTTCCTAGCGATAAAGTGAAATCGATGAAATTGGGACACAAATTGGAATTTTTTAAAGTGACAAATTAGAATCCATCACAGTGTAGGTCCACTTATTTTCGCTTTGACACTTTTTCCTAGCGATAAGATTATTTAATTTCATAAAAATCAATTTAGGACAAGTATCCTAAATAAAAAAAATCAAGTAGATGTGGACATGGCAAAATCCATACTCAGACGAGGTCAGACGCGGGGTTTGGTAGGCGTATGTATGTCGTGTTAAGATGTTTCTCGAATTAAAATTGAAATCGAAGTGGAATCGTCACCGAATTTTGTGAGAGTTCGGACCCATTTGAGTCCGCTCTATGCATAGGTAATACCACGCACAAAGCGTGGTTTGCCTTATAGTTAGGGATGGCAATTTCATCCGCATCCGTTCCGCACCCGACCCATCCGCAAAAATTAAATGGGTGAAAACCCAAATAAATGGATGACTAGCGGGTGATGGACGAAACGGGTGATGGATTGGGTCGGATCCAGGTGGAGCATCATCCCACCCGTAATCCGTTAACCACCCGATCCGACATCATCCATTTTAAAAAATATGTGGCTTCAAGAGTCGAGACTATGAAGCTTAATATTTGTATCACATGTTAGTTTGTGATGGAGATTTTATAATGTTAATTTTCATGTCAAGACTATGAAGCTTCCATGTATGGATTTAATTTTCATGTCGGATTTGTAATGTTCAAATTTATATTGTATTTTTGCAAGGCAACGAAAGACGTTGAGTCGCAAGCTAGGGCTCGCAAGAATTTTTTTCCGATTTGGTATTTATTTCATAAGATAATGGTACAAGTGAATCACCCGTTAAGCACCCGAACCATCTGTTTCACCCGTGGATGACGGGTGGATCGGATATGGATGACACCTTTAGTGGATGATGGGTGGATCGGATGAGCGGATAGAGACGGGTGATGGATGCGGGTGAGGCTCTACCCGATCCGAATCCGACCCATTGCCATCCCTACTTATAATACTAGAGCTTAGAGTCTCACTGTGGACATGACATAGGTCCACCCCGACGCGGCCACGCGCGGGTTTGGGGAAGCGAATGAATCTCCATATGAGAATGGATCGAATTGAAATTTAGGTCGAAGTGGAGTCGCCACCGAACTTTGTGGGAGTTCGGGCCCGTTCGAACCCACTCTATGTCGTAGTGGGCCGTATACAAAATACGGCCCATTGCCGATGTCAGAGTTTATTGGGCTCGTCCCTTTGCATTTGATACCGGTACCGACATTATCGGATACCGTGTATTGAATGACTCTCGTGTGCCAATGGATTCGGATATCCGGAAACCATGGTTCTGAGTAAGGGGTGAGGGTACGTGTTGGGAAGCCCACAAAGGACACCCAACCCCGCCCGCACTTAGCGGCCTCTACTAAGATCTCGAATGACTTTCTAATACGCGCGTTAGTAATTCGGTGAAAAATGCTTATTCAAACATTGTTTTCCCTAAGCACGTGAATGGAATTGAAAGGGTTTCTACGTCGATTTAATGCAATTAATTCTAACGTCGAAGTTGAATTTTAGCATGTTGGTTCATTTTAGTACATAAAATAAACAACCAAAATTAACAACAAACTGTCAGTAACGATATAACGGTATTAACGGCTTGTGCAAATATTGAATGATGCAAATGAGATAATATATGGTTTTGAAAAACGAAGTTTTCACGTGATTGATTAGACACGTGTTGACTTAAGTCGTGAAAAGATATGAACGAGACTTGAATAACTTGTAGGACTCGCGGTTTGACGCGATAAAGGGGCCACTCGACCGAGTCATTGAGGGACTCGACCAAGTGGACCTTTGAAAAGGTTCCTGTCCCGCATTGTAGACCTTACTCGGTCGAGTTATTGACCAACTCGGCCGAGTACGTCGCCACTCGATCGAGTCACTATGAGACTCGACCGAGTAGAGGTCGAAAATGCATTCTGCTCGGTAAATTGTGATGTCACTCGATCGAGTGGTCGAGGCACTCGGTCGAGTGGCACCTGTACGAACCAGGTTCGCTTGCAATTTTATTATTGATTTTGAAATTGCTTTGAATTTTTAATAATTCGATAATTCTACCGAATCGGACATAAATATTGTACAATTTATGCTGGACTCGGATTTTATAAATCATTGATTTTGTTGAATCGGACATAAATATTATTGAATTTATACCCGATTCTAATTTTGAATACTCGTTGTATCCCATATTCGATTATTGAATCGATATGGAATACTAGAGTGAAAATAAAAGAAACTTGCTTTAAGTCGTTTTGAATTAACTATTGTGATATGAATAGATTTTCTCCGCGTTTAATAATGTCGTGATTCTTGCGAATCGTATGACAATTATTTTAGCATCAACGAAAAAATTGCATTAGTTAATTAAATTGACTAGATCGTTAGATTCGACGTCTAATTATAGAATTAGTATCGAATCTAAGAGATTGACGCTATGCTTGAATTGAAGGACTTGATTCCCTCGGCTTCTCCGACATCGAAATAAATCCGTAGGGATTGTGAGATGTCGGATCCACGTCAATGGGTTTCGACCCTTATTGAAAAACTTGTTTTGAAAATTGGTTTTAAAATTGATGAATGCGCGATTAATGATGACGAAAACAAAGAATAACGAATTATTATTTAAGTTGACTTGTCTCAATAATCAAGTAATTGGGGTGTCGGAATAAGCGACCGGCAACGCTGTGTGCGGTACACTTGTATATTCGGGTTTCCTTATTCCGACATCCCTCATACTCGACACAAATCGACAAGTATTTTGATATCTTTGAATACTAGCATTATTAATGATATTAGGACGCGATAATAACGATAAAAAAAGGACAACGACAACGACATAAACAACGCACGACGCAAGAAAAAGAAGAAGAAAGAAGAAGCGCGGGCATCGTCACCCTCAACCTACATGTTTCTTAAGCTCGGACGGGACTCGTAGTGACGGATTGCACGGGAGTTCGAGTATGTAAATTGAGTTGTGGTGGTTAGGGTTTCGATTCCTAAAGCTAGGTTTAGGGTTTGTAGTATTAGGGTTTGAGTGTTGTAGAATTAGGGTTTTTGAAAGTGGTGAAAGATCGATTAGGGTTGTAAAAGTTATGAAAAGTTGATTGAAAGGTTGTGCATGGGGGTGTTTATATAGGCATGCCTAGGGTTCCCCGGTTAGGGTTACTCGACCGAGTAACCAGCTGACTCGGTCGAGTGGCCCGTTGTGAATGCATTCGGGTCTGAATAAGCTAAGGCCCACTCGATCGAGTGGGTTGGGCACTCGATCGAGTGGCCCAGCTGGGTCGCGCGGGTAAGCTTCTTGGACCGTGGCTTTGGATGTTTGTTGGGTTTTGTGTTTGACTTGGATTTTTGATGCTTGTGTGGCAGTTTTTGTATGTCTCGGAAACGACTTTGACCGGGGTTGACCCAATCTCTAAAAGTTGGTTTTATTTCCGGTGTCGGTTTTGACCCAAATTAGTCTTGTTTGACTGGAAACGACCCACTGGGCTTGAATTTAAGGTCAGTTTTGTGAGATTTGTACTTTGTAAGTGCATTAGCCAGTAACTAATGGTTTTGAGCCCGTATCCGAGCGCGTAGAAACACGTTAGCGTCCGATCATCATCAGGTGTTTTTTGGAAACTGCCATACATCTGGCAGTCAAAATGCGGGTGTCTACAGAGCCCCCACTCTGACTGAGGCTTGGACAGGACGAAAGTCAGAGTAGCTACCAAGTCAATTAAGACCTGGTAGACTTCCGATCGGGTCGTTTATAGTCCATTAGACTTGCGTGAAGGTCTCGCCAACCATAAGATAGAAGTCATACCTGAGCTGCTGATAATACCTCCATGGGGAATCGGACTTGTCGCATAAGTCCTGGGTGTGCCTATGCGTGGGCTCATCCCGTGCTATTCCGGGGAAAACGCCGCCTCGGGCTATCTGTTGGGGAATTGGACTTGTCGTATAAGTGTCGGGTGCGCCTGTATATGGACCCATTCCGTGTTGATTCGAGAGAAGATGCCGTCTTGGGCTTCCGCTGGGGAGATTTAGTGGGCTGCATGTCCCTTCTTGAGTCGTGCCTGTATAAGTCACATAAAATTTGCATGCAACACGTAGGTAGTAAAATGACTCGCGCAGGGGAGAATGATTTTTGAATTTTTGAATCTTTGAAAATTTTGAAGTTTTTTGAATTTTTGAATTTTTGAAAATTTTGAAGTTTCTGAATTTTTGAATTTTTTGAAATTGAAATCCTGAAAGCAGCTCACGGGCTAGGTTTTCAAAATGGAAAGGGGTAGAAATGAAATTTGCAGTTTAAATAGACCGAAATTTGACCTTGTTGAAAAGGATCTTTTTTCAAATGGCTAAATTTTGCAAATTTCAAAGTGGAATTTGAAGAGAGAGGCCTATCGACAGACTCGACTCTGGACGCGACAGGACGAGTTGACCGACACGGACTGGACTCTCTAAGTGTTGGACCGTGACTCGGTAGGGGGGTGGGCCGCCTAACAAGACTCTTGAGTTGCGCTATTCCGTAGCCTAGGCGAGTGGCAACATGGGAACGATCTGTTATAGGGGGACCGCAGTAGTCTGTGATGAGATTGTTTTAGTCTGGTGTCCCTCTGGATTTCTGATTTTTTTAGGGTACAGTCCAAAATGGATATTGCTTCGAGTCCTAACAGATTCTCGTCTTCGACTGAGCCGAGTACTAGGACACACTGTAGAAAGGAGGCTAGATTTTGAAAGTATTTGGATTATGTGAGTGGACGAAGGTCTTCTGTCTAAGAGAAGCCCCTAGGACGACAAAGCTAGCTGCTGAGAACATGACAGTGTCGTGACCAGAATGATAGTGCTTTTTGAATGTGTGTCAATGTGGGTGGTTGTGCCTCTTTTGAAAGGCTGCCTACGTATTCACGTGTAGTGAAATCAAACCATGCCGTAGTTCAGTGGATTGAAAGATATATTATGGTGCCTAAGCTAATAGGACTTTGTGTGTGACTAGCCATAGCGATGGTGTAGGCTAGGTGCATTCCCAATGATGTCTTGATCAAAGGGCTAGAATGGTTAGGATGTTGATCCTGTGACTGTGAGCGTTCTCTGGGGTAGCCCCCAGAGGTGGTGTGAACTATTTGGGCATGTTTTATGCCGACCGCAAGTTGAATTCCCGTGCTTCGGATTGGTAACTGGTTTGGATGAGAAGAATTGGGACGGGATTTTAACGAGTTTTGCTCTCGGGGATTTTAACGAGTTTTGCTCTCGGGAATTTTAACGAGTTTTGCTCTCGGGGATTGGTTTTGATAATACGGGATCTGGTTTCCATGTCTAGCCCTAATGGTTTGGGGTATCCTATGGAGCTTGAATCCTTAAAATTCCGGGCTGTCTCTAGCCTGGGTCTCGGGAAGGTCTTGAGGGTTGTAATGTGGGAAGGCTGAGTGTGGTGTTAGCTGACCAGCTTGATTGTCGCTCCCCTGTTGGATGGTATGGGTTTTGATAATTTTGAATTGTTTGAATTGACCGTTTTTACTACGGTCACGGGTATGATGGTCTGCTTTTTTGTTTTGGCCTTTTGCCTTTTTTTTTATGGACTTTCGATTTCTTTTTTTGTGTCCAGTTTTTTTTTTTTTTTTTTTTTTTTTTTTTTTTTTTTTTATTGGCCTGCTTTTTGTTTTGGCCTTTTTTTTTTTTTTGGGGTCAGACTAACACCTAAGGTAGGGATTGGTCGGTCTTACTGGAGGGGTGTTCTATTGTGGGAAATGGGCTTGCCTCCCGTCTTGAACCCAAACTTGGAGATTACCTAGATTTGTCATAGGATTCGACACCGCTCCTGCTACGGGTAGTTATGTGGCTTTTCTATACCAGACATGGAATAGGTAAAAAGAAAACACGGGCTCGGTTTCCTGCAGTCATTATAGATGTGCCTATAATAGTCACGTGCGTGTGCTCACAGTGTATGATGGTGTTCATCATGTTCTCGGAAACACATAAGGAAAGTATATATGAGAAACAGGAAAGCTGATTTTATTGAACTTTGGAAAAGAGGACATAATACAATTGACTCTGACTCCGACTTTGAAATCGAAATAAATAGTATATCCTAGACTCAGACTCAGACTTGGACTTAAATCAAATCCGGACTCTTGGATGTATGAGAGGTAGATTGGATGCTTTGGTCATCGGGCCCTGTGTAGTCCACGAGGGGCTTTGCAAGTGACAATGTTTCCAAAACGGGAGTCTTCCCGGCATCGAGGAAGTCTTGAATGAGGTGTTTCAGCTTCCAGCATTGTTCTGTATCGTGTCCCCTCCCTCTGTGGAATTTGCAGTAATGCTCGACGTTCCATGCTTTGGAACGTTTTTCCAAAGGTGGGTCGGCCGTTGGGCCTATAGGTAGCACTAGGCCCTTCGGAACCAACCTCTGGAAAGCGACGGTGTAGGACATATCCAAGTGGGTAAATGTCCTTCCCTTTGACTGGTTCTTGATTTTTGGAGAGGTGACTTGAGGGTTACCTCTCTCGGCCTTGCCATCTTGAGGGTATCGGACAGTTTCGTAGGAGTGTTGACCCTTCAAATGGCTCAGTTTGGTGATTGGCTGCCTTACCCGCTCTAGCTGTGTTAGACGGGATCAAGCTCTTACAAGGTCTTCTTCGATGGTGGTCACTCTGGCATTTAGGTCATCTAGGACGGTATTGATTTTTGAGAAGATATTGTTAATGGAGCAAGACAGCATAAGCATACTCCCCTGGATATCCCCCTTGTTGACGGCGCGGGACTTGTTGTGGTTTGGTGAGGTCTCGCTCATAGGGTCCCTGATCGGAAGAGATGACAGGTGTTAGAACTCGCCTAAGCTCGGTTTTGCGTACATGATGAGTCAAACAAGACATGGCCCGGGGTGACGAATGACTAGGACTCTCGGATCGGGAGACCCGGACGCTGACCTAGACAAAATAACGACCGCGAATCAGACTTAAGCTGCAGAAGGGTGAACCCGAAAATGGGGCGACCGCGTTTAACTGTGCCACATGCTCGGACCAACCGTGGTGACCTAAACCTAGGTGACTCGAGTGTTGGACGAGCAATCCGTAAGGATCACGAACCTTTTGTAACAGGGCTATGCCTTGTAAAAGGTTGACTTTGCCTCGAGGACAGGCAGACGGGGTAAGGGAAGAAACTTGCGACGTAAGATCGGCAGAGTTTCGACGCTAGAGACCCTCGACTCGACCCGAATAAAGACGACCTTGTGATTAGGGTGGACCCTTAAGTTAAAGGACTTTCGAATTGGGACGACTCGACTAACGGATTGAAGGACGGGCGAAATTCCCTTAGGAAAAGTCATGAGGTCCGTCCCTCTAGAGGGAAGGATTGCGTGTGACTTTCTAATTTAGACTCGAGTGTGTATGCGGGCTTTCCTTAGTAGGGGTATGCCCTATGTCGGTTAGCCTTGCCTTAGTCAAATAAGGCGAACTGGGATAGGAAGGAAACTCTTGATGTAGGATCGACAAAGTTTCGACGCTAAAGACATCGACGACTTGCGACATGACCCGACACTGCTAAATACGGGAAGTCCTAAGAAGAGGAAGGTTTTGAAAATTGATTGTGTTTTGAAAATTCCGAGATAACTCGGTGGAGAAGCCCGATTTTTCGAGAAAATCGGAAAGTGCATCGGACCTCGGTTTTGAAAGTTCGAATGTTTTCGAGTTTTCAAATGGGCGGCATACCGGCTAGAAAATAGGCTATTTTGAGTAAAATCATAAGTCCTAAATTCGGTATACGTCCCGGGTTTTGAAATTGGATATCTTGAAAAAGATGTATTTTTAAAAAAAAAGTTGACGGTTTTTGAAAACGACACGGAAACCAAGTAGCATGTAGTCAGGCAAGCATTATAACGACGCCATGTATGCTCTATACTAAGTCTCGGTCGGTCCATAGAGGGTCTATACCAGTGTACATAGTCTAGACGTTGATCGGGACGGACTTTCTAAGTCGAGTTGAGCTTAGAACATGCCGCGAAACCCAATCGAATCGACTATGGACACCTTTTGACATATCCATATTGTAGACACCCGCATTTTGACCGCCAGGTGTCTATGGCAGTTTCCAAAAAATAGCCGATGATGATCGGATGCTAACGTGTTTCTATGCGCTCGGATACGGGCTCAAATCCATTAATCGTTGGCTAACACACTTACGGAGTACAAATCTCACCAAACGGACCTCAAATCCAGGCCCAGTGGATCATTCCGAGTCAAACAAGACTAATTTGGGTCAAAACCGTCACCGGAAATAAAACCGACTTTTTGCGATTGGGTCAACCCCGGTCAAAGTCGTTTCCGAGACACACAAAAACAGCCATACAACCATCAAAAGTCCAAGTCAAACACAAAACCCATCAAGCAATCAAGGTCAAGGTCCAAAACAAGACCCATGCGACCCATCTAGGCTACTCGATCGAGTGACCTATCCACTCGATCGAGTGGGCCGACTTTGAGCCCGGCGGCTGGCATAACGGGCCACTCGACCGAGTTGGCCTCCTACTCGGTCGAGTAGCCCTAAATGGATGCCCTAGCCTAGCCTATATATACACCTCATGCAACACCCTAAAACACATCTCTCACATCTACAAAAAAACCCTAGAGCAACCCTACACTACGTCCTCTACAAATCCTAGACAAACCCTAATCAACTTCCACACACACTTTCAAAACCCTAATCAACATCAAGTTCAACCCTAGTCAAGATCAAACCCTAATCAACATCAAAATTCAACCCTAATCAAGATCAAATTCAAACCCTAAACCTAGTTTTAGGAATCAATCCTGAGCCACCATAACTTAATCTACATAAAACCTCGAAGACTCTTGTGTTGAAGTTACAGTTACGAGTCCGTTCCGAGACAAGAACATGTAGGTTGAGGGTGTCAAAACCCTCTCTTTTCTCCTTCTCTTCTTCACGTCGTCTTCATCTCCTTCTCATTCTTTTTTTCGTTTTTTTTATTGCATCGTAATATCGATAATAATTAATATCAAAACATTAAAATATTTATCGATTTGTGTCGAATAAGAAGGATACCGGGATAAGGAAAATTGCATATACAAGTGTACTGCACACGCGTCGTCGGTCGCTTTTCCTGTTACCCCAATTATTTGATTATTGAGATAAATCAACCTAAACAATAATCCGTTTTTATTTTCTCGTCATCATCATCAATTTTGCATTCATCAATTTTCTAAAAATCAATAAGGGTCGAAACCCGTTGACACGGATTCGACATCACAATCCCTAGGGATTTATTTCGATGTCGGAGAAGTCGAGGGAATCAAGTTTTTTTATTTATTTATTCAAGTAAAGCGTCGATTTTGGATTCGATACCAATTCCATAATTGGATATCGAATCTAACAATCAAGTCATATGAATTAATTAACGTGATTTACTCATATCACGATAATTAATTTAAAACGACTAAAATCAATTTTTTTTTTCTATTTCACTCTAATATTCCATATCGATTCAAATAATCGAATATGGGATACAACGAGTACTCCAAATTTAGAATCGGGTATAAATTCAACAATATTTATATTCGGTTCAACAAAATTCGCGATTTTTAAAAAAACCAAGTCGAACATAAATTGTGCGATATTTATGTCCGATTCGGTAAAACCGTCGAATTATCAAAAATCAAAAGCAATTTCAAAATCAGTAATTAAATTGCAAACGAACAAAGTTCGCACAGGTGCCACTCGACCGAGTGCCTTAGTCACTCGATCGAGTGACACCCTAAAATCGAGTCAGAATGCTAATCATGACCACCACTCGATCGAGTCTCACAGTGACTCGGTCGAGTGGCCATGTACTCGACCGAGTTGGTCAATAACTCGGCCGAGCACGGTCATAAACGCAAAACAGAAATCTTTTTTAAAGGTCTACTCGATCGAGTCTATTGACCACTCGATCGAGTGACCACATAATGACTAAAACGCAAGTCGTACATTATTCTTTTTTGCGAACTCGATAGTAATTTATGATTTAGGTCAACACGTGTTTAATCAATCATGTGTATTACTATCTTTTCAAACCATGCATATCATATTTGCACCTTTCCATCCCATCTCATATTTACATAAACCGTTATTATTCGTTATATCATTGCATCGTTTACTAACGCGTTTGTTATTTCTCTTGTCAATTTAATTATTGTTCGTTTATTGTACTAAATGAACCCGCATGCTAAAATACAACTTCGACGTTAATTTTAGTTGCATTAAATTGACTTAGAAACCCGTTTCAATTCCATTCACATGTTTAGGGAAAATAAATCTTTGCATATCATTTTCCCGTTTTACTAACGCGCGTATTGTAAGTCATTCGAATTCTTAGTAGAGGCCGCTAATGTGCGGGCGGGGTTGGGTGTCCTTTGTGGGCTTCCCAACACGTACCCTCACCCCTTACTCAGAACCTCGGTTTCCGGATGCCCGAAACCGTTGGCCCACGAGAGTCATTCATACACGATATCCGATAATGTCGGTATCGGTATCAAATGCAAAGGGACGAGCCCAATAAACTCTGAAATCGGAAATGGGCCGTATTTTGTATACGGACCACTACGACATAGAGTGGGCTCGAATGGTTCCGAATAACCATAAAATTCGGTGGCGACTCCACATAGACCTAAATTTCAATTCGATCTATTCTCATATGGAGATTCATTCGCCTACCCAAACCCGCGCGTGGCCGCGTCGGGGTGGACCTATGTCATGTCCACAATTTGGCGACTCCGCTGGGGAATAACTGATGCGTGACTTACCATCGGCATCCTCAGGGTGAGACTCGAATGGAAATCGTTTGACAAATACAATACGCGTTTTAGTTTTACGGTTCATGCATAACCCATATTTTCCCGGGCCGGTACTCGCAACCGACGTCCCACTATACCATTGATGTACTCCAATATGGATATGTCAAAAGGTGTCCATAGTCGATTCGAGTGGGTTTCGCGGCATGTTCTAAGATCAACTCGACTTAGGAAGTCCGTCCCGATCAACGTCTAGACTATGTACACTGGTATAGACCCTTTATAGACCGACCGAGACTTAGTGTAGAGCATACATGGCGTCGTTATAATGCTTGTGTGACTACGTGCTACTTGGTTTCCGAGTCGTTTTCAAAGACCGTCCTTTTTCAAAGATTGCATCTTTTTCAAACTATCCAATTTCAAAACCCGGGACACATACCGAATTTAGGACTTATGATTTTACTCAAAATAGCCTATTTTCTAGACGGTATGCTGCCCGATTCAAAACTTGAAAATCATTTCGAACTTTCAAAACCCGTGGCCCAATACCCTTTTCGTTTTTTTTTTCGAAAATTGGGCCCTCAACCGAGTTTTCTCGGACCCCTTTCAAAAACAATCGATTTTCAAAACATTCCTCTTCTTAGGACTTCCCATATTTAGCAGTGTCGGGTCGTGTCTTAAGTCGTCAAGGTCCTTAGCGTCGAAACTCTGTCGATCTTACATCACGAGTTTCTTCCCTATCCCAGTCCGCCTTATTAGACTAAGGCAAGGCCCACCTACGTAGGACATACTCCTACAAAGGAAGGCCCGTTTACACAATCGAGTCAACCTTCCTTCGGACAGGACTAGGCCCACATAGCCGAATCCTAAGGAAGGCCCATCTTGCACAAGTCACCCATCCAGGTGTTTTTTCCGAGTCAACCTTTTACAAGGCATAGCCTTATAACAAAAGGTTCACGGTCCTTACGTCTAAGGGTCACTCGTCCGACACTTGAGTCTTAACAAAATTATCGATCCCACTCCGGGCTACCCCTTAGCAGGGCGATCGATCACGGTTGCTCTAAGGGTCATGTCTTACACGTGTCTCACATACTCCACTTTCGAGTCACTTAGATGCCACACCATCTGAGTCCTTAGTCTCACTTGGGGGCTATTCTCCGACGGAATGACTAATCATAGTCACTCCGAGAATCGTACCCTACACATTTGTCTTAGGAGGGTCTATCCCGAGTCAAACATGGTCGCCCCATTTTCGAACTCACCCTTCTGCAGTTCGAGTCTAATTTACGGTCGTTACCTCGTCTAGGTCAACATTCAAGTATCCCGATCCGAGAGTCTTTGTCGACTCGTCACCCCGGGCCATGTCTAGTTTGACTCTGTCTCTTGCGCAAAGCCGAGCTTAGGCGAGTTCTAACACCTGTCGTTTTTTCCGATCAGGGACCCTATGAACGAGACACTACCAAACCACAACAAATCCCACGCCGTCATGAAAGGGGATATCGAGGGGAGTATGCTTATGCTATCTTGCTCCATTAACAACATCTTTTCGAAAATCAATACTGCCCTAGATAACCTAAATTCCAGGGTAACCATCATCGAAGAAGATCTTGTAAGAACCCGATCCCGCCTAACACAACTAGAGCGGGTAAGGCAGCCAATCACCCAACCGAGCCATTTGAAGGGTGAGCACTCTTACGATACTGTCCGATACCCTCAAGATGGCAAGGCCGAGAGAGGTAACCCTCAAGTCACCTCTCCAAAAATCAAGAACCAGTCAAAGGAAAGGACATTTACCCACTTGGATATGTCCTACACCGTCGCTTTCCAGAGAGGTTAGTCTCAAAGGGTCTAGTGCTACCTATAGGCCCAATAGCCGACCCATTTGTGGAGAAACGTTCCAAAGCATGGAACGCCAAGCATTACTGCAAATTCCACAGAGGGAGGGGACACGATACAGAACAATGCTGGAAGCTGAAACACCTCATTCAAGGCTTCCTCGATGCCGGGAAGACTTCCGTTTTGGAAACATTGTCACTTGTGAAGCCCCTCGTGGACTACACAGGGCCCGATGACCGAAGCATCCAATCTACCTCCCATGCACTCAAGAGTCCGGATTTGATTTAAGTCCGAGTCTGAGTCTGAGTCTAGGATGTTCTATTCCAAAGTCAAAGTCAAAGTCAAAGTCAAAGTCAAAGTCAAAGTAAGAGTCAACTGTATTCTGTCCTCTTTTCAAATTCAATAAAATCAGCTTTCCTGTTTCTCATATATACTTTCCTTACGTGTTTCCGAGAACATGATGAACACCATCATACATTGTGAGCACACGCACGTGACTATTATAGGCACATCTATAATGCCTGCAGAAAACCGAGCCCGTGTTTTCTTTTTTTATCTACTCCGTGTCTGGTATAGAAAAACCACATAACTACCCATAGCAGGAGCGGTATCGAATCCTATGACAAATCTAGGTAATCTCCTAGTTTGGGTTCAAGACGGGAGGCAAGCCCATTTCCCACAATAAAACACCCTTCCAATAAGACTGACCAATCCCTACCTTAGGTGTTAGTCTGACCGGCAAAAAAGAAAGAAAAAAAAGAAAGGGCTAAAACAAAGGCCATCAAAAAAAGAAAACTGGACAAAAAAAAAATTGTGGACATGACATAGGTCCACCCCGACGCGGCCACGCGCGGGTTTGGGTAGGCGAATGAATCTCCATATGAGAATGGATCGAATTGAAATTTAGGTCTATGTGGAGTCGCCACCGAATTTTATGGTTATTCGGAACCATTCGAGCCCACTCTATGTCGTAGTGGTCCGTATACAAAATACGGCCCATTTCCGATGTCAGAGTTTATTGGGCTCGTCCCTTTGCATTTGATACCGATACCGACATTATCGGATATCGTGTATGAATGACTCTCGTGCGCCAACGGTTTCGGGCATCCGGAAACCGAGGTTCTGAGTAAGGGGTGAGGGTACGTGTTCGGAAGCCCACAAAGGATACCCAACCCCGCCCGCACATTAGCGGCCTCTACTAAGAATTCGAATGACTTACAATACGCGCGTTAGTAAAACGGGAAAATGATATGCAAAGATTTATTTTCCCTAAACATGTGAATGAAATTGAAACGGGTTTCTAAGTCAATTTAATGCAACTAAAATTAACGTCGAAGTTGTATTTTAGCATGCGGGTTCATTTAGTACAATAAACGAACAATAATTAAATTGACAAGAGAAATAACAAACGCGTTAGTAAACGATGCAATGATATAACGAATAATAACGGTTTATGTAAATATGAGATGGGATGAAAAGGTGCAAATATGAGATGCATGGTTTGAAAAGATAGTAATACACATGATTGATTAAACACGTGTTGACCTAAATCATAAATTACTATCGAGTTCGCAAAAAAGAATAATGTACGACTTGCGTTTTAGTCATTATGTGGTCACTCGATCGAGTGGTCAATAGACTCGATCGAGTAGACCTTTAAAAAAGATTTCTGTTTTGCGTTTATGACCGTGCTCGGCTGAGTTATTGACCAACTCGGTCGAGTACATGGCCACTCGACCGAGTCACTGTGAGACTCGATCGAGTGGTGATCATGATTAGCATTCTGACTCGATTTTAGGGTGTCACTCGATCGAGTGACTAAGGCACTCGGTCGAGTGGCACCTGTGCGAACTTTGTTCGTTTGCAATTTAATTACTGATTTTGAAATTGCTTTTGATTTTTGATAATTCGACGGTTTTACCGAATCGGACATAAATATCGCACAATTTATGTTCGACTTGGTTTTTTTATAAATCGCGAATTTTGTTGAACCGAATATAATATTGTTGAATTTATACCCGATTCTAAATTTGGAGTACTCGTTGTATCCCATGTTCGATTATTTGAATCGATATGGAATATTAGAGTGAAATAGAAAAAAAAAGATAAATTGATTTTAGTCGTTTTGAATTAATTATCGTGATATGAGTAAATCACGTTAATTAATTCATATGACTTGATTGTTAGATTCGATATCCAATTATGGAATTGGTATCGAATCCAAAATCGACGCTTTACTTGAATAAATAAATAAAAAAACTTGATTCCCTCGACTTCTCCGACATCGAAATAAATCCCTAGGGATTGTGATGTCGGATCCGTGTCAACGGGTTTCGACCCTTATTGATTTTTAGAAAATTGATGAATGCAAAATTGATGATGATGACGAGAAAATAAAAACGGATTATTGTTTAGGTTGATTTATCTCAATAATCAAATAATTGGGGTAACAGGATAAGCGACCGACGACGCGTGTGCAGTACACTTGTATATGCGGTTTTCCTTATCCCGGTATCCTTCTTATTCGACACAAATCGATAAATATTTTAATATTTTGATATTAATTATTATCGATATTACGATGCAATAAAAAAAAAAAAACGAAAAAAAAGAATGAGAAGGAGATGAAGACGACGTGAAGAAGAGAAGGAGAAAAGAGAGGGTTTTGACACTCTCAACCTACATGTTCTTGTCTCGGAACGGACTCGTAACCGTGGCTTCAACACAAGAGTCTTCGAGGTTTTATGTAGATTAAGTTATGGTGGCTCAGGATTGATTCCTAAAACTAGATTTAGGGTTTGAATTTGATCTTGATTAGGGTTGAATTTTGATGTTGATTAGGGTTTGATCTTGATTAGGGTTGAACTTGATGTTGATTAGGGTTTTGAAAGTGTGTGTGGAAGTTGATTAGGGTTTGTAGAGGACGTAGTGTAGGGTTGCTCTAGGGTTTTTTTTGTAGATGTGAGAGATGTGTTTTAGGGTGTTGCATGAGGTGTATATATAGGCTAGGCTAGGGCATCGATTTAGGGCTACTCGACCGAGTAGGAGGCCAACTCGGTCAAGTGGCCCGTTATGCCAGCCGCCGGGCTCAAAGTCGGCCCACTCGATCGAGTGGATAAGTCACTCGATCGAGTGGCCTAGATGGGTCGCATGGGTCTTGTTTTGGACCTTGACCTCGATTGCTTGATGGGTTTTGTGTTTGACTTGGACTTTTGATGGTTGTATGGCTGTTTTTGTGTGTCTCGGAAACGACTTTGACCGGGGTTGACCCAATCGCAAAAAGTCGATTTTATTTCCGGTGACGGTTTTGACCCAAATTAGTCTTGTTTGATTCGGAATGATCCACTGGGCCTGGATTTGAGGTCCGTTTGGTGAGATTTGTACTCCGTAAGTGTGTTAGCCAACGATTAATGGATTTGAGCCCGTATCTGAGCGCATAGAAACACGTTAGCGTCCGATCATCATCGGCTGTTTTTTGGAAACTGCCATAGACACCTGGCGGTCAAAATGCGGGTGTCTACACATATTGGAGTACATCAACGGTATAGTGGGACGTCGGTCGCGAGTACCGGCCCGGGAAAATATGGGTTATGCATGAACCGTAAACTAAAACGCGTATTGTACTAGTCAAACGATTTCTATTCGAGTCTCACCCTGAGGATGCCGATGGTAAGTCACGCATCAGTTAATCCCCAGCGGAGTCGCCAAATTGTTGACATGACATAGGTCCACCCCGACGCGGCCACGCGCGGGTTTGGGGAGGCGAATGAATCTCCATATGAGAATGGATCGAATTGAAATTTAGGTCGAAGTGGAGTCGCCACCGAACTTTGTGGGAGTTCGGGCCCATTTGAACCCACTTTATGTCGTAGTGGGCCGTATACAAAATACGGCCCATTTCCGATGTTAGAGTTTATTGGGCTCGTCCCTTTGCATTTGATACCGGTACCGACATTATCGGATACCGTGTATTGAATGACTCTCGTGTGCCAATGGATTTGAATATCCGGAAACCATGGTTCTGAGTAAGGGGTGAGGGTACGTGTTGGGAAGCCCACAAAGGACACCCAACCCCGCCCGCACTTACCGACCTCTACTAACGAATGACTTTCTAATACGCGCGTTAGTAATTCGGTGAAAAATGCTTATTCAAACATTGTTTTCCCTAAGCATGTGAATGGAATTGAAAGGGTTTCTACGTTGATTTAATGCAATTAATTCTAACGTCGAAGTTGAATTTTAGCATGTGGGTTCATTTTAGTACATAAAATAAACAACCAAAATTAACAACAAACTGTTAGTAACGATATAACGGTATTAACGGCTTGTGCAAATATTGAATGACGCAAATGAGATGATATATGGTTTTGAAAAACGAAGTTTTCACGTGATTGATTAGACACGTGTTGACTTAAGTCGTGAAAAGATATGAACGAGACTTGAATAACTTGTAGGACTCGCGGTTTGACGCGATAAAGGGGCCACTCGACCGAGTCATTGAGGGACTCAACCGAGTGGACCTTTGAAAAGGTACCTGTCCCGCATTGTAGACCTTACTCGGTCGAGTTATTGACCAACTCGGTCGAGTACGTCGCCACTCGATCGAGTCACTATGAGACTCGATCGAGTAGAGGTCGAAAATGCATTCTGCTCGGTAAATTGTGATGTCACTCGATCGAGTGGTCGAGGCACTCGGTCGAGTAGCACCTGTACGAACCAGGTTCGCTTGCAATTTTATTATTGATTTTGAAATTGCTTTGGATTTTTAATAATTCGATAATTCTACCGAATCGGACATAAATATTGTACAATTTATGCTCGACTCGGATTTTATAAATCATTGATTTTGTTGAATCGGACATAAATATTATTGAATTTATACCCGATTCTAATTTTGAATACTCGTTGTATCCCATATTCGATTATTGAATCGATATGGAATACTAGAGTGAAAATAAAAGGAACTTGCTTTAAGTCGTTTTGAATTAACTATTGCGATATGAATAGATTTTCTCCGCGTTTAATAATGTCGTGATTCTAGGGAATCGTATGACAATTATTTTAGCATCAACGAAAAAAATTGCATTAGTTAATTAAATTGACTAGATTGTTAGATTGGACGTCTAATTATAGAATTAGTATCGAATCTAAGAGATTGACGCTATGCTTGAATTGAAGGACTTGATTCCCTCGGCTTTCTCCGACATCGAAATAAATCCCTAGGGATTGTGAGATGTCGGATCCACGTCAATGGGTTTCGACCCTTACTGAAAAACTTGTTTTGAAAATTGGTTTTAAAATTGATGAATGCGCGATTAATGATGACGAAAACAAAGAATAACGAATTATTATTTAAGTTGACTTGTCTCAATAATCAAGTAATTGGGGTGTCGGAATAAGCGACCGGCAACGCTTTGTGCGGTACACTTGTATATTCGGGTTTCCTTATTCCGACATCCCTCATACTCGACACAAATCGGCAAGTATTTTGATATCTTTGAATACTAGTATTATTAATGATATTAGGACGCGATAATAACGATAATAAAAAGGACAACGACGACGACATAAACAACGCACGACGCGAGAAAAAGAAGAAGAAAGAAGAAGCGCGGGAATTGTCACCCTCAACCTGCATATTTCTTAAGCTCGCACGGGAGTTTGAGTATGTAAATTGAGTTGTGGTGGTTAGGGTTTCGATTCCTAAATCTAGGTTTAGGGTTTGTAGTATTAGGGTTTGAGTGTTGTAGAATTAGGGTTTTTGAAAGTGGTGAAAGATCGATTAGGGTTAAAAGTTGTGAAAAGTTGATTGAAAGGTTGTGCATGGGGGTGTTTATATAGGCATGCCTAGGGTTCCCCGGTTAGGGTTACTCGACCGAGTAACCAGCTGACTCGATCGAGTGGCCCGTTGTGCCTGCAGTCGGGTCTGAATAAGCTAAGGCCCACTCGATCGAGTGGGTTGGGCACTCGATCGAGTGGCCCAGCTGGGTCGCGCGGGTCAACTTCTTGGACCGTGGCTTTGGATGTTTGTTGGGTTTTGTGTTTGACTTGGACTTTTGATGCTTGTGTGGCAGTTTTTGTATGTCTCGGAAACGACTTTGACCGGGGTTGACCCAATCTCTAAAAGTCGATTTTATTTCCAGTGTCGGTTTTGACCCAAATTAGTCTTGTTTGACTGGAAACGACCCACTAGGCCTGAATTTAAGGTCAGTTTTGTGAGATTTGTATTCTGTAAGTGCATTAGCCAGTAACTAATGGTTTTGAGCCCGTATCCGAGCGCGTAGAAACACGTTAGCGTCCGATCATCATCGGATGTTTTTTGGAAACTGCCATAGACACCTGGCAGTCAAAATGTGGGTGTCTACAGAGCCCCCACTCTGACTGAGGCTTGGACAGAGCGAAAGTCAGAGTAGCTACCAAGTCAATTAAGACCTGGTAGACTTCCGATCGGGTCGTTTATAGTCCATTAGACTTGCGTGAAGGTCTCGCCAGCCATAAGATAGAAGTCATACCTGAGCTGCTGATAATACCTCCGTGGGGAATCGGACTTGTCGCATAAGTCATGGGTGTGCCTATGCGTGGGCTCATCCCGTGCTATTCCGGGGAAAATGCCGCCTCGGGCTATCTGTTGGGGAATTGGACTTGTCGTATAAGTGTCGGGTGCGCCTGTATATGGGCCCATCCCGTGTTGATTCGAGAGAAGATGCCGTCTTGGGCTTCCGCTGGGGAGATTTAGTGGGCTGCATGTCCCTTCTTGAGTCGTACCTGTATAAGTCACATAAAATTTGCATGCAACACGTAGGTAGTAAAATGACTCGCGCTAGGGAGAATGATTTTTGAATTTTTGAATCTTTGAAAATTTTGAAGTTTTTTGAATTTTTGAATTTTTGAAAATTTTGAAGTTTTTGAATTTTTGAATTTTTTGAAATTGAAATCCTGAAAGCAGCTCACGGGCTAGGTTTTCAAAATGGAAAGGGGTAGAAAAGAAATTTGCAGTTTAAATAGACCGAAATTTGACCTTGTTGAAAAGGATCTTTTTTCAAATGGCTAAAATTTGCAAATTTCAAAGTGGAATTTGAAGAGAGAGGCCTATCGACAGACTCGACTCTGGACGCGACAAGACGAGTTGACCGACACGGACTGGACTCTCTAAGGGTTGGACCGTGACTCGGTAGGGGGGTGGGCCGCCTAACAAGACTCTTGAGTTGCGCTATTCCGTAGCCTAGGCGAGTGGCAACATGGGAACGATCTGTTATAGGGGGACCGCAGTAGTCTGTGATGAGATTGTTTTAGTCTGGTGTCCCTCTGGATTTCTGATTTTTTTAGGGTACAGTCCAAAATGGATACTGCTTCGAGTCCTAACAGATTCTCGTCTTCGACTGAGCCGAGTACTAGGATACACTGTAGAAAGGAGGCTAGATTTTGAAAGTATTTGGATTATGTGAGTGGACGAAGGTCTTCTGTCTAAGAGAAGCCCCTAGGACGACAAAGCTAGCTACTGAGAACATGACAGTGTCGTGACCAGAATGATAGTGCTTTTTGAATGTGTGTCAATGTGGGTGATTGTGCCTCTTTTGAAAGGCTGCCTACGTATTCACGTGTAGTGAAATCAAACCATGCCGTAGTTCAGTGGATTGAAAGATATATTATGGTGCCTAAGCTAATAGGACTTTGTGTGTGACTAGCCATAGCGATGGTGTAGGTTAGGTGCATTCCTAATGATGTCTTGATCAAAGGGCTAGAATGGTTAGGATGTTGATCCTGTGACTGTGAGCGTTCTCCGGGGTAGCCCCCAGAGGTGGTGTAAACTATTTGGGCATGTTTTATGCCGACCGCAAGTTGAATTCCCGTGCTTCGGGTTAGTAACTGGTTTGGATGAGAAGAATTGGGACGGGATTTTAACGAGTTTTGCTCTCGGGGATTTTAACGAGTTTTGTTCTCGGGGATTTTAACGAGTTTTGCTCTCGGGGATTTTAACGAGTTTTGCTCTCGGGGATTTTAACGAGTTTTGCTCTCGGGGATTGGTTTTGATAATACGGGATCTGGTTTCCATGTCTGGCCCTAATGGTTTGGGGTATCCTATGGAGCTTGAATCCTTAAAATTCTGGGCTGTCTCTAGCCTGGGTCTCGGGAAGGTCTTGAGGGTTGTAATGTGGGAAGGCTGAGTGTGGTGTTAGCTAACCAGCTTGATTGTCGCTCCCCTATTGGATGGTATGGCTTTTGATAATTTTGAATTGTTTGAATTGACCGTTTTTACTACGGTCACGGGTATGATGGCCTGCTTTTTTGTTTTGGCCTTTTGCCTTTTTTTTTATGGACGTTCGATTTCTTTTTTTGTGTCCAGTTTTTTTTTTTTTTTTTTTTTTTAATGGCCTGCTTTTTGTTTTGGCCTTTTTTTTTTGGGTCAGACTAACACCTAAGGTAGGGATTGGTCGGTCTTACTGGAGGGGTGTTCTATTGTGGGAAATGGGCTTGCCTCCCGTCTTGAACCCAAACTTGGAGATTACCTAGATTTGTCATAGGATTCGACACCGATCCTGCTACGGGTAGTTATGTGGCTTTTCTATACCAGACATGGAATAGGTAAAAAGAAAACACGGGCTCGGTTTCCTGCAGTCATTATAGATGTGCCTATAATAGTCACATGCGTGTGCTCACAGTGTATGATGGTGTTCATCATGTTTTCGGAAACACATAAGGAAGTATATATGAGAAACAGGAAAGCTGATTTTATTGAACTTTGGAAAAGAGGACATAATACAATTGACTCTGACTCCGACTTTGAAATCGAAATAAATAGTATATCCTAGACTCAGACTTAGACTTGGACTTAAATCAAATCCTGACTCTTGGATGTATGAGAGGTAGATTGGATGCTTTGGTCATCGGGCCCTGTGTAGTCCACGAGGGGCTTTGCAAGTGACAATGTTTCCAAAACGGGAGTCTTCCCGGCATCGAGGAAGTCTTGAATGAGGTGTTTCAGCTTCCAGCATTGTTCTGTATCGTGTCCCCTCCCTCTGTGGAATTTGCAGTAATGCTCGGCGTTCCATGCTTTGGAACGTTTTTCCAAAGGTGGGTCGGCCGTTGGGCCTATAGGTAGCACTAGGCCCTTCGGAACCAACCTCTGGAAAGCGACGGTGTAGGACATATCCAAGTGGGTAAATGTCCTTTCCTTTGACTGGTTCTTGATTTTTGGAGAGGTGAGTTGAGGGTTACCTCTCTCGGCCTTGCTATCTTGAGGGTATCAGACAGTTTCGTAGGAGTGTTCACCCTTTAAATGGCTCAGTTGGGTGATTGGCTGCCTTACCCGCTCTAGCTGTGTTAGACGGGATCAGGTTCTTACAAGGTCTTCTTCGATGGTGGGCACCCTGGCATTTAGGTCATCTAGGGCGGTATTGATTTTTGAGAAGATATTGTTAATGGAGCAAGACAGCATAAGCATACTCCCCTGGATATCCCCCTTCTTGACGGCGCGGGACTTGTTGTGGTTTGGTGAGGTCTCGCTCATAGGGTCCTTGATCGGAGGAGATGACAGGTGTTAGAACTCGCCTAAGCTCGGTTTTGCGTACATGATGAGTCAAACTAGACATGGCCCGGGGTGACGGAAATGACTAGGACTCTCGGATCGGGAGACCCGGACGCTGACCTAGACAAAATAACGACCACGAATCAGACTTAAGCTGCAGAAGGGTGAACCCGAAAATGGGGCGACCGCGTTTGATTGTGCCACATGCTCGGACCAACCGTGGTGACCTAACCCTAGGTGACTCGAGTGTTGGACGAGCAACCCGAAAGGATCACGAACCTTTTGTTACAGGGCTATGCCTTGTAAAAGGTTGACTTGGCGTCGAGGACAGGCAGACGGGGTAAGGGAAGAAACTTGCGACGTAAGATCGGCAGAGTTTCGACGCTAGAGACCCTCGACTCGACCCGAATAAAGACGACCCTGTGATTAGGGTGGACCCTTAAGTTAAAGGACTTTCGAATTGGGACGACACGACTAACAGATTGAAGGACGGGCGAAATTCCCTTAGGAAAAGTCGTGAGGTCCGTCCCTCTAGAGGGAAGGATTGCGTGGGACTTTCTAATTTAGACTCGAGTGTGTAAGCGGGCTTTCCTTAGTAGGGGTATGCCCTATGTCGGTTAGCCTTGCCTTAGTCAAATAAGGAGGACTGGGATAGGGAGGAAACTCTTGATGTAGGATCGACAAAGTTTCGACGCTAAAGACATCGACGACTTGCGACATGACCCGACACTGCTAAATACGGGAAGTCCTAAGAAGAGGAAGGTTTTGAAAATTGATTGTGTTTTGAAAATTCCGAGATAACTGGGTGGAGAAGCCCGATTTTTTGAGAAAATCGGAAAGTGCATCGGGCCTCGGTTTTGAAAGTTCGAATGTTTTCGAGTTTTGAAATGGGCGGCATACCGGCTAGAAAATAGGCTATTTTGAGTAAAATCATAAGTCCTAAATTCGGTATACGTCCCGGGTTTTGAAATTGGATATCTTGAAAAAGATGTATTTTTAAAAAAAAAGTTGACGGTTTTTGAAAAACGACACGGAAACCAAGTAGCATGTAGTCAGGCAAGCATTATAACGACGCCATGTATGCTCTATACTAAGTCTCGGTCGGTCCCTAGAGGGTCTATACCAGTGTACATAGTCTAGACGTTGATCGGGACGGACTTTCTAAGTCGAGTTGAGCTTAGAACATGCCGCGAAACCCACTCGAATCGACACCTTTTGACATATCCATATTGGAGTACATCAATGGTATAGTGGGACGTCGGTCGCGAGTACCGGCCCGGGAAAATATGGGTTATGCATGAACCGTAAAACTAAAACGCGTATTGTACTAGTCAAACGATTTCTATTCGAGTCTCACCCTGAGGATGCCGATGGTAAGTCACGCATCAGTTAATCTCCAGCGAAGTCGCCAAATTGTGGACATGACATAGGTCCACCCCGACGCGGCCACGCGCGGGTTTGGGGAGGCGAATGAATCTCCATATGAGAATGGATCAAATTGAAATTTAGGTCGAAGTGGAGTCGCCACCGAACTTTGTGGGAGTTCGGGCCCATTCGAACCCACTCTATGTCGTAGTGGTCCGTATACAAAATACGGCCCATTTCCGATGTCAGAGTTTATTGGGCTCGTCCCTTTGCATTTGATACCGGTACCGACATTATCGGATACCGTGTATTGAATGACTCTCGTGTGCCAATGGATTCAGACATCCGGAAACCATGGTTCTGAGTAAGGGGTGAGGGTACGTGTTGGGAAGCCCACAAAGGACACCCAACCCCACCCGCACTTAGCGGCCTCTACTAACGAATGACTTTCTAATACGCGCGTTAGTAATTCGGTGAAAAATGCTTATTCAAACATTGTTTTCCCTAAGCATGTGAATGGAATTGAAAGGGTTTAAACGTTGATTTAATGCAATTAATTCTAACGTCGAAGTTGAATTTTAGCATGTGGGTTCATTTTAGTACATAAAATAAACAACCAAAATTAACAACAAACTGTTAGTAACGATATAACGGTATTAACGGCTTGTGCAAATATTGAATGATGCAAATGAGATGATATATGGTTTTGAAAAACGAAGTTTTCACGTGATTGATTAGACACGTGTTGACTTAAGTCGTGAAAAGATATGAACGAGACTTGAATAACTTGTAGGACTCGCGGTTTGACGCGATAAAGGGGCCACTCGACCGAGTCATTGAGGGACTCGACCGAGTGGACCTTTGAAAAGGTACCTGTCCCGCATTGTAGACCTTACTCGGTCGAGTTATTGACCAACTCGATCGGCCGAGTACGTCGCCACTCGATCGAGTCACTATGAGACTCGACCGAGTAGAGGTTGAAAATGCATTCTGCTCGGTAAATTGTGATGTCACTCGATCTAGTGGTCGAGGCACTCGGTCGAGTGGCACCTGTACGAACCAGGTTCGCTTGCAATTTTATTATTGATTTTGAAATTGCTTTGGATTTTTAATAATTTGATAATTCTACCGAATCGGACATAAATATTGTACAATTTATGCTCGACTCGGATTTTATAAATCATTGATTTTGTTGAATCGGACATAAATATTATTGAATTTATACCCGATTCTAATTTTGAATACTCGTTGTATCCCATATTCGATTATTGAATTGATATGGAATACTAGAGTGAAAATAAAAGGAACTTGCTTTAAGTCGTTTTGAATTAACTATCGCGATATGAATAGATTTTCTCCGCGTTTAATAATGTTGTGATTCTAGCGAATCGTATGACAATTATTTTAGCATCAACGAAAAAAATTGCATTAGTTAATTAAATTGACTAGATCGTTAGATTCGACGTCTAATTATAGAATTAGTATCGAATCTAAGAGATTGACGCTATGCTTGAATTGAAGAACTTGATTCTCTCGGCTTTTCCGACATCGAAATAAATCCCTAGGGATTGTGAGATGTCGGATCCACGTCAATGGGTTTCGACCCTTATTGAAAAACTTGTTTTGAAAATTGGTTTTAAATTGATGAATGTGCGATTAATGATGACGAAAACAAAGAATAACGAATTATTATTTAAGTTGACTTGTCTCAATAATCAAGTAATTGGGGTGTCGGAATAAGCGACCGGCAACGCTGTGTGCGGTACACTTGTATATTCGGGTTTCCTTATTCCGACATCCCTCATACTCGACACAAATCGACAAGTATTTTGATATATTTGAATACTAGCATTATTAATGATATTAGGACGCGATAATAACGATAAAAAAAAAAGGACAACGACGACGACATAAACAACGCACGACGCGAGAAAAAGAAGAAGAAAGAAGAAGCGCGGGAATTGTCACCCTCAACCTACATGTTTCTTAAGCTCGGACGGGACTCGTAGTGACGGATTGCACGGGAGTTCGAGTATGTAAGTTGAGTTGTGGTGGTTAGGGTTTCGATTCCTAAAGCTAGGTTTAGGGTTTGTAGTATTAGGGTTTGAGTGTTTTAGAATTAGGGTTTTTGAAAGTGGTGAAAGATCGATTAGGGTTGTAAAAGTTGTGAAAAGTTGATTGAAAGGTTGTGCATGGGGGTGTTTATATAGGCATGCCTAGGGTTCCCCGGTTAGGGTTACTCGACCGAGTAACCAGCTGACTCGGTCGAGTGGCCCGTTGTGCCTGCAGTCGGGTCTGAATAAGCTAAGGCCCAATCGATCGAGTGGGTTGGGCACTCGATCGAGTGGCCCAGTTGGGTCGCGCGGGTCAGCTTCTTAGACCGTGGCTTTGGATGTTTGTTGGATTTTGTGTTTGACTTGGACTTTTGATGCTTGTGTGGCAGTTTTTGTATGTCTCGGAAACGACTTTGACCGGTGTTGACCCAATCTCTAAAAGTCGGTTTTTATTCCGGTGTCGGTTTTGACCCAAATTAGTCTTGTTTGACTGGAAACGACCCACTGGGCCTGAATTTAAGGTCAGTTTTGTGAGATTTGTACTCTGTAAGTGCATTAGCCAGTAACTAATGGTTTTGAGCCCGTATCCGAGCGCGTAGAAACACGTTAGCGTCCGATCATCATCGGGTGTTTTTTGGAAACTGCCATAGACACCTGGCAGTCAAAATGCGGGTGTCTACACTCACCCTTTGCATATCGAATATTGTATGACTCCCGTGACCAATGGTTTCGGTGTTAGTCCATCAACCAAAGATTCTGAGTAACGGGTGAAGGTACGTGTTTGGAAGCCCACGGAGGACATCCAACCCCGTCCGCACATAGGCACATAGCGGCCTCTACTCAGATATCGATTGGTGTTTATGTGCGCGCGTTAGTAAGACGATTGAATGCATGACAACCGTTGTTTTGAATCTAGATATGTGAATTGTATGTTGTACTACATCGTTTAATGCATCTTGTATTTGTTGAAGTTGTTTTAGCATGTGATGTTCATTTGGAAAGCGGTAAAACACCACAAAAGTAAAGTTAACGAACTCAAAATGTAGATTAAGTGACAAGCGGGATACAACCCAAAATTCACAATACTTGAACAATTGCATGATATTGAATTTAAAAGAGTAAACACAAACTATGAATGGACTTGTAAATAGAAAACGTAAACAGAAATCGTATATCGAAAATTGGACAGACTCTGATCAGCTACGCATTTCTTTACGTACCAATCAAAGGACACGCAGGTTAGGCGCATGGCACCAGGCGCCCTGGCCTCACGGCGCAGCAGCTAGCACGCCTCAGTTAACACAGGTCAGGACCAAAGCATGATGCTAGCTTGATCCGGGCGTCTTAGGCACATCTCGTCCCGACTTGTCCTTACGAATATTAGAATCTCCGCATTTCAACACCGTCATTCGACTAGTAATAGCCTACGGTAGTCGATTTAGCGTCAACGAGTATTCGCATCGTTCTAACTCGTAAGGGGAAATGAAATCGACATAGTATAAGACGATAATTGTATTTAGAAAGAGACGTATGATTGATTAGCACACGCCGACTTGTTGTCGCGAACATTAACCCCTCGCATTTTGGACATCGTCGTTTGACTATTAATGTCTACGATGTACAATTTAGCGTCAACGGGGGCCCGTTCTAAATCGTCTTCCTATAATTCCTAACATTCAACTTTGGCACCTCAAACATTATCGATGACACGTGGGATCAAGCGCCTCAATTCTGATGGGCCACAGTCTGTGCACTCCAATTGGCTGCTAATCGGACTTTGAACAACACCAATTATCGAAAGCATTTGTTTTGAAAAAAATATCGATTTGTTATAGCGAATGTTAGACCCTATGCACTATTGACATCGTCGTTTGACCGTTGAGGCCTATGATGTTCAAATCGGCATCATCGGATAATCGCTTTAAATCAATAATGACTCGTCATTGTGAACATTAGATCCTTCACATGTTCGTATCGTTATTTGGTCATTAAGGCCTACGATACTTAATATAGCATCATAAGACGTTCACTTTTAGTCACGGTTTTGAAAATGGTTTTATCAAACTAGAAATGTAAATGCCAGAATTGAATAGTTAGCGAAGTTAGTATGCGTAAACAAAATGTTAAGAGTTAGGAACGAGAAAGTAAATGTTGGTGGTTAGATATGATAATGTAAATGTTAGATGGTTAGTAACGATAATTAAAATTTAGTAATGTTAGTCTAAATGTTAGAAACGAAAATGAAAAGGAGTTGTGACACCCTCAACATACATGTTCTAGGTTCGAGTTAAGGCTCGCTTTGGTATCGACTTTGATGAGACTTTTCGATATTTAGTTGAGTTAGGGTGTTTTAGAATCGGTTTTAAAATAGGCTTTAGAAGAGAGGATTGTAGGAGAAGTAGAAGGGTTTCGATTTCGGATCGCTCACCATTGGACTAGTCGAAGTGCTCTCGTATATATAAAGGTTGGAAGGGTTAGAAAATGTGTTTGGGCACCTTAACCTAGATACGACGATCTTGGTTCGAGCGCATGGTGTCGTGCGACTCAAAGCTCGGGTGTAACAACCCGGATTTTCGATGACTTAAATTAATTGATAATGCAGAAAGTTATCAAAGTCATTTAATTAAAAGAGTTATTTAATAGCAATAATACTGACTATTGGGCGTATTCCAGTAATAATACAAATTACAGTTAATCCCAGAATAATACAGGCTATTCGAGTATTCAAATGAGAATGGTACAGTGGACGGGTTACCTGAGTAACCGGTCCACCTCCCCTTAAGCGCGTCATTTACTTCAGTTTTTACTTTTCATTTACTTTGAAATCCAACTATCACCATCAACATTTACTTCCCTCTCCCTTCCTCTTCATGCAACCATTACTGTCACCATCACCACACCTTGAACCTTCATTAAACCTCTCCAATCCTAATCTTCTAATCTCGTTCGCAATTTCGTAAGTAAATCAGTGCCAATTCTTCAGTTTTTTTTTTCGAATTCTGCGAGTTGAAGTTGGTTTAATCGACACTGACAGATGCTGGGTTGAAGTTCGTTCGCTTTAGATTATTTCGACGACAATGGCAGAGGTAAGTTAGTAATTTATCTGAATTCGATTCATATTTCTAGGGTTTATGTTATTTTTGGGTTTTTGATCATTTTACCACCTAATTCAATTTGAATCAAGCAAATTGTTAGGTAAAATTAGTGTTTTTCATTCACTTGCCTGACATATTGTGTAGGTTGACCCTTGGAGTAGTGTGACCGTGAAGTTCTTATTTGGGGGTACATTTGTTAGGAAAGATTCGGAGTTGTGTTACACTGTGAAGTAAACTAAGACAATCTCAGTTCACCCGGATGAGTTGTGTTGGTTTACTGTGGTCGAAGAAGCTGAGAAATGTGGCTTTGGTAGGTTAGAAGATGTAATTTTTTATAGGGATCCTACTGTCGGATTGAAGGAAACTAAAAATGACAATGATACTGGGGTCATGACTAAAATAGCACTTAGAGATAAAGTGGTGGAGTGTTATTTAGTGGGTGAGAAGGAAGTGGGGAAGGTGTTGAAGCTGATTGAGGCATTGAATGAGGATAGTAGTAGAGAAGGTAACCCTGATGAAGCTGAAAAAAGGCCCCTCCTGCAACCCCCCCCCTCTCGTTCTGGTCCCAAAAAATTGACCCCCCAGGAGGGGTCCATCTGCATCTTCTCCCCTTAATGACAACCAGAAAGATGACAGTGTCACCCCTCCAAAAAAAACCAAAAAAGATAGGGGTCCACCAAAGCCAAAAGATTCCTCTATCACATGTAGTCCACAAAAGGCATGTGGAGAAAATATTCAAACAAAGTCAGTAACCCTAAAGGAATCCAAAAAATCCAAAATAAACAAGCCACCTTCTCAACAAAAAATTTCGAGGTCCTCACCCAGATTTCAGCCTAGCAACCTTGAGTCTGGTCTAGGGTTTGACTCCAATGAAATTAGTTTGTCTGATGTACTAATTCAGTCTGCACATAACCCAAAGAGTGCAATTTCAGAAGGAGGTGGGGGGGGGGGGAGGTATGATACTTTAAGCGAGGATGACTATGAATATGACCCTATTGAGGAAGAAGATCGATCAAATGATCAAGGGTTTAACAGATCTTGAGTTGTCAGGGGTAGAGTTGTCTGATGTTGAAGGAGAGGTTCTTGGAAGTACATTTGTCGAAAAAGAAATAATTTTTTTTGTAGGGGTTGAGAATTTTGGTGCAAATTCATTAACTGAAGACGACAGTGAATACAACTCTGAATATGAACAAGAGGAGCCAGATGAAGATTTTTTTGATAGTCATGGAGATAAGGAGGTTCTTGAAAGTATAGTTGAGGAGGAAGTCTAACTTGATGATAACTCTGATGAGGAGTGGCTAGAGGTTAGAGAGAAAGTGAAGGATTGGAATGCAAAAGCATTGAAGATTGCAAAGTAGTTGGAATTAGAAGCAGTTGCTAAATCTTTACCTGGTCAGCTGTCATTTGAAGGAGGGGCTAGTGGTTCATCTGCAGGAGGGGTTGCTGGTGAGGTTAATGCAGGAGTGGGCGGTAATGAGAGTGGATATGATGAAAGTGGTGAAGGGGAGGACACTCCTAGTGAAAGTGAGGATGAATCTAGACCTGGTAAGAGGGAGAAATCTGGTACAACAATTGCGAATGACAAAACAGATTTCACAAAACTTAGGTGGACTGTTGGTATTAGATTTCCTAATAGAGAAATCTTCAAGGATTGCGTCACTAGATACGCAGTAGCACAGGGGAGAAATCTTAGAGTGGATGTAAGTGACAAAAATCAGGGGTAGAAGAGTAGGGGTTAGGTGTGTGAAAGGTTGTCCACTTGCATTGTATGGGAGTTGGGATCGGAGAAGAGGTTGTTTTGTGGTGAAGAGAGTTGGACCAGAGCATAGTTGCCAGAGGACAATGGAGGGAAACATACAACTCAAGTTAAGTTGGTTAGCAAAACAATTCCTTGAGGCTTTTAAATCAAGGCCTCATTGGCTAGCTGCAGAGATAATGGAGACGGTAAGACGAGCGTATCGGGTTCTAATCAAAAGGGGTCTTTCTTACAAAGTCAAGTACCATGCTCACAGACTGCTTCATGGGTCAATGAAAGACCACTACAGCAAGATTGGGTCGTACATAACAGCTCTTGAAGAAGAAGACCCATCAGGTGTATTCACCCTATTCAATAACCCCAATCCAAGGTCCAATCCGCCAGTTTTCCAGAGGTTTTTTGTGTGTTTTGATGCACTAAAAGATGGCTGGATGAATGGTTGCAGGAAAGTTTTGTGTGTCGATGCTTGTTTCTTGAAAACTTTCCTAGGTGGTCAGCTAATAAGTGCTGTGGGGATGGATGCAAATGACCAGATGTACCCATCGGCGTGGGCTGTGGTTGAAGGGGAAAACAATGAAAGCTATGAGTGGTTTTTCAAGGAATTGAAGAGAACCTTAGATGAGACACAAGGTGAAGGTTGGACATTGATATCAGATGAGCATCAAGTAAGTTCCCTACTTTGTATATTCTTATGATTTGACAAATATTTCGTATTCAACAAAACTACTACTAATAGTACTACTGCAACTCTTCATATTTATGCAATTTCTGTATTGATGTTGATGTGTCAATGAACGATTACAAAACTTTAATGGGCAGGAGTCGTTTTTAATCACATACATAAATGACTTATTTCCCCCTACTCTTTCACCCTTTTCCTTCCTTTATTTTGGTTTCTTCTTCATTTGTGCTTAAATACTCTATTTTGTACATTCCCTTGATTTTTTCATTCATTCTTTGTATGTGTAACTGCAAAATTTGTTTAGAAATTTGTTCCATACTCTAATTTTTATGAACAACTGCAAAATTTGTTTGTTTCATACCCTATCTGTCGCTTGTTTGTTTGCTTACTATTAATTCGTTTCTTTTAATAAACCTATGCAAATTTCGCTTATCAATTCCTTTTTTTTCCATCTTAAGGGAGATAGATAAGCCTATCAGTTTTTTTGTTAAAAGTATTCATTCATATGGAGTCCACAGTTGGCAGTCTCCCGTCTTCTTCTAGTATCTGAGTAAGGACGGGAGACACAAGCGTGATCCGGTGATTGTGTTTAGAAAGGTTAATCAATTTTAGGAAATTATTCAGTTTTTGGCGGAATTGCGTAGCGTTGGTGGAAATTTGGGGAAATTTGATGACTGTGAATGCGTATGAATTACGATTGCTTAATATAACGTGATCTGGTGATTGTGATTAGAAATTAATCAATTTTAGGTATCTATTCAGTTTTTCGACAGAATTCGCGAATTGTTAATGGTCTCATGATCTATTTCTGCATTATTTTGGTTGCCATAGTATCTGGATTATTTGTGTACTAATTGTACTTAGCAAAGACAAAATAATAGGTTGCCTATTTGATTTCTGATGTTCGTTTCTTCATTTGTTGGTATATTTTTCTTTGTTGCTCTTTTCATATGCACATGTACTGTTACTGCATTTGTTCTATTCTTCATTTTCCTTGTAGAGTATTGTGACAATGGTGGCACAGGAGTTTCCCAAGGCAGAACATAGACACTACGCTAGACACATCTTCGCTAATTGGCACAAAAGCTACAAGGGGGACGAAATGAAGCTCCTATTCTGGAGATGTGCGAAAGGCTACAACAAAGCAGATTACAAGGATGTTGTTAATGCAATGAAGGAGGTAGATCCCAAGGTTGCGGATGCATGCCTTCTTAGCATGTAAACCAGAACTATTTTGTAGGGCATTTCTGAAGACTAACACAAAGGCGGATGTGATAGTGAGTAACATGGCGGAGACTTTTAATGCCTACATCATTAATGCAAGATCTAAACATGTCATATACATGTTTGAGGACATTAGGGTTGCGTTGATGCGAAGGTTGATCAACAAGAAGGATGAAATGGAGAAGAAAAACTCTTTACTATGCCCAAGGATTCAACAAAGGTTAGATAACAAAAAAGAACTTGCAGCATTTTGTGATGTCATTCCATCAAGTCCTACAGTTTTTCAAGTACTACATGGCATAGACTTTATGAATGTTAATTTGGAGGCTAGGACTTTCACTTGTAGGAAGTGGGACATGACCAGTATTTCATGTTCCCATGGAGTTGCTGCCATATTTGTACTGCATGCCCACCCGGAAGAGTATGTTTCAGACTGCTATAAAAGGGACACTTACATTAGGGCATATAGTCGCTCCATTTCTCCTCTTGCAGGTCAGAGACATTGGCCTGTCGTTGAGCTACCATTAAACCCCCCACCAATCAAGGTTGGACCTGGCAGGCCAAGGAAGAAGAGGAGGAAAGATCCTTTTGAGGATCCAAAGAGAACCGGTAAGTTGACAAGGCACGGTGTTGAGCTAACATGCACTATTTGCAAGTCTAAGACTCACAATAGGAGAACATGTCCTTAGAAGGACCAAGCCACTGTTGTACAAGAGGGACAAAAAATAGGTAGAGGAAGACCTAGAAAGCATCCTAGAACTGATGCTTCTGATTCAGTGCAGCCTTCTAATGCTCAGAACCACCATGAAGCTACTGAACAACCAACTCGACAAGGCAGAGAAGGGAGAGTCATAAGGGTAGGGAGAGGAGCAAGATGAGGTAGAATTGGTAGGGGTGGGAGGGGGCCAATTGGAGGCAGAAGCAGGCCACCACAAGGGATGGGGGTGCTGTTTGATGAGTCCGGGAATGCATATACCAATCTGCATGGAATTTCTGGTGGGCGAAGATGCATTCAGTCAGTTGAAGCATCTACCCAAGCTTCTAACAATCTCCACAATTGATGATTATGGCGATGAATTAGTGTTGTGAACGTTGTTAAGTTTTTGGTTACTGAATGATGAAATTTCTGTTTATGATTATGACCGATGCGTTTCTGTTTTATATATGAACCTAATTTCCAAACAAGTGTTGTTTGTTTTATGCACACTTTTTGTTAAACTTTATGGAATGTATCCAAAGTATGTTTACGGTTTGTAATGCAAACTTCCTGTCTCTACACTTCCGAATGTCGCTGCTACTGCTACTATGTCGTTGCCCAATTACGCAAAATTGAAAATATTGCAGAAAGTTGCTGCTACTGTAATGAACTCCTTGTTGAAAATAATGTCAACTTCAAACTTGCATTAATTAGGAATGTTGAACATTACATATGCCATGTTTAACACACTAAATTACCGACCATTTCATTAGCTACTGCTAAGTCCACTACTGCAAATCTACGGCTTCTTAAACATCACTAATCTACTACTGCTTCTTAAACATCTACTCGAGTTTCTTAATCAACCTCGAACTAGTGCTTCTTAAATAGCCAGCAAACAGTGAAAAAAAAATCCACGACAAAATCAAACCAATCATAGCTTTTTTCTCCCCTTTCACGTGTATAAGCAATTCGGCCCTTAATTCCCCAACCTCCTTCTTCAAACTTTGTTTCTTCATCAACAACTTCACAATTTTCTCTTCCAACAACTGTTTCTGGAATGCAACCACTTCATAATCCTTGTCTTCACACTCAAACCTTGATTTCACATCTTCCACCATCATGAAGTATCTAAACCTATTGTTCTTCAAAGAGCACCAATTAAACATGTGGATTTCAGAATTTAATAGGCAAGATTAACATCAAAATTGAAATAACCGATGCAAAATTAATCAGCATACCGGCCAAAGGGGACAACCATAAAATTTCTTATCGGAGTTTTCCCCCTTCTTAATGGTCCTCACGACTGCTTGCAATTTGTGATTGCACAAAACTTCATTCGACAATTTTGAACCCCAAGAATTTGAAGAGCTTGCATTTGATGGAGAGCCCATTATTAGATTTAATGGAAATGAAGACTTTTTTAATTTTTTTTTTAAAGTTGCCATTGAAGACCTGGGTTTAAGTAGGAGAGAGATGGAGAAAGAGGGTAAAGAAGAAGGAGGGTGGGTGTGGATTTAATGGAATGAAATTGCCGGTTGTTTTTCAGTAAGACTACATACTGTTGCAGGTAACAAATGAAACTGTACCATTCTCATTAGAATACTCCAATTCGCTGTATTATTTTGGGATTAACTATAATTTGTATTATTACTGGAATACGCCCAATAGTCAGTATTATTGCTATTAAATAACCCTAATTAAAATTATATCAGAGTGTAAATAAATCCGGATCGCTACGGATCCTTACAATAAACAACTATTAATTACATAGTCTTGATTCACTAGTACTGAATATATATTGTATTTTTAAGCTAAACATATTATTAAAATCTCTCGCTCGATTCCCTAACGTCTTATACCTGCAAAAAAATAAAACAGAGGTCCTGAGCAGAACACAACCCAAACTATTCGTCTACCGTCACCTCATGCACATAAGACAATCATATGAATAACCAACAATATGCTTACAAAAATATTAAGGATATCACTTAACATGTACTCAGTTTCCTTTAATTCAATTAACCAACATGTGAGGTGATGAAAACGGTAAAGTTTAGAAGATGGGACATTGACAACCATTTGATTTTAAAAGAATTTCCTATTCCACGTAAGCAGAGAATAAACACACGAGTCGTGACTCCTAGTATCACCTACATTCTATTGGCTTGCATCTCACCAATGGAAGTAACCGTGTTACCGACTCGTACTGGAATGACTATCGACATGGGGACCTAAAGATAAAGACTTGTACCCTTAAGCACTCCACGTCTGGAATGACTCTCGTTACCAGTGGTTTCGGACATCCGGAAAACCGTGGATTCTGAGTAAGGGGTGAGGGTACGTATTGGGAAGTCAGCATCGTTTGACTATCGACACCAAATCCCGCCCGCACATAGCGGCTTCTACTAGTCAATCGGTGTCGGACGTTTCTCGTTCTAAAGTGGTGAAAAACTATAACAACCAATTGTTTTGAAACCTATGCCTTGCCTATGCCGATTGATTTAGGAACAAGTATATTGTTTGTCGAAGTAAATGTTTTTACATTCTTTGCATGCGAGAAATGCGATAACACGTGCCAAGCAAACCATGTTAAGGTGCACGTAGAAGAGTAGAGAGTACTAATTATTATACGTATTAGCAAATCAGTTTTAACTCGATAATACGAATATTAGTTGGATCTTGTGGTATACCTTAATATACACTAATACAGAAACGGTCTATTGCACGAGCATTTTTGTAAAAATGTTGCAGTTACAACACGATTTAGCAACACTTTTTAGTAATTGTTGCATTTAGTGAAACATCTAGCAACACATTTTTAATTTGTTGCAATATTGTTAGATAATTGATAATCCACAATTAAATAATAAATAACAGAAAAAATGAGGATGTGAAAGTTCGGTTAGATTTTAGAGTAAAAAACAAACAAACAAAAAAATTTCATTTACGAGTTTAACTCTTAGGAAAGCAACGTCTCTTATATATATATTTTTTTGAAATCCTCTTATATATTCTTCAGTAAGCGTTACTTAGTAGACATGTGAAAGAGGATCGGGCGTGTGGGTTCGGTCACGGACTCACAAATCGGGTCATATGAGTTGTTTAATTTGTCGAACCAATTTTTTCCGGGTAACTAATTTTAAGATTTAGAGTTATGTGTGCGTTGGATCGTCACATGTAGAGATGGCAAAAGCCGACCCGACCCAACAAACCTATCTGACCCACCCAAAGCACGACCCAAAAAGAACCAAAAATTTAATGACCCAAAATCGACCCAGTTAATATTGAAGCAATATGATACATTAACTAGACACAATAATGACCCGACCTAAACCTGATATGATCCCGACATATCAGTTGACCCAAAATGACCCGAACCCATAAGGATCTGACCCGAATCAGAGTCGACCCAAAAGAGTATGCTGACCCGATTTAACCAGGACCCGATATGACCCGACCTATCTTGACTTGACCCAACACATGGGTGCACATTTAGGTTCAGAATACCGCTTAAGTGAAATTTTGAAAAAAAAAACAATACACTAATCTAAAACTTCACGCGCCTATGCCTCTTCGTAAAAGAAACCAAAACCTAGCAATAGGGCAGTAGAGAGGATTCTTTGTCAACCCTAATTTACCTCAATTATCATCTTGAGAAATTAGTAATGTATATGTGATGTGATGATTTTATCTCCAGTTGAACCCTAATTTACCTCAATTATCATCTTGAGAAATTACCAATGTATACTTGATGTGATGATTTTATCTCTAGTTGAAGAGTGAATACACTGCCCGTGGTGAGATTGTTACTTAGGCTAAGGTATGCGCAGAACTACAAAATTTTTGTTGTGAAATGAATCATCTTTGAAACTGTTAATGATCGATTACATACTTAAATAGATCGAAATGAAAGAATTAAATGGGGACGAACGATGAAATTGTTAATCATCTTTGTATTGCATAGTCATATCGATGCTGCTATAATGAATAAGGCAATCATGTATGTCAACTGGTTTGATCTTTTGAAGAAGCTTATGCTAAGACTTGCTTAGGTGCTCTTTTACTGATAGAAATGATTTTGCTGTTGAAAAATGTGGAAGGTTCTTTTAGAAATTAGATGGCATCAGTTGTTTGTGAAGCAATAATGTCTTAAAAGCTAACTGGCGAGCCAATGCTAGTTTATACCATCATATTCTAGTACAACGATTTTCTTTTTTGGGGATCTATATCATTCTGATAAACAGTTATCAGGCTGAAAATGGCTCCGATTTGCTTTGACATAGATCCATTGAGGTAGCATTCACTGGCCTATCTGGTTGTTTGTGTGTCGTTATCCTTTTATTCGTTTAAGTGTTAGGTTGTTTTTCTTGTCACTGAGATTACAAGAACAATTAAAGGAACAATATTGGTCTCCACCATTTGTTTGTTTTTTCTAGCATCTATGAGAATGTTGAAGCTTAGTAGCCTAGTAAATGATTGCTGTAGAGCAGACAACTCAATAAGGATCCTGTTCCAACCTCATAAAACACGGGAATTTGTTATCAATACCGATATGACAGTACTCGAATCCTAAACATTCACCAATACCTCATAAATTTTCCAAAAGAATTTGATAATTGAACACTAGTTCGGTGGAGTATTGCCTCATAAATCAATCATTCTAGCTAATCTTTCATCATCATCATCGTCATCATCAGAGACATACAAACATACATCCCCTATCCACTAAAAGAATAACTCCCTATGAAAATTTTCCCTCCAAATACTCAATCCTAATTATGGAGACAATAAATAATAGTAATTCCTATAAAATTATATACAAATTAAATGCAAATAATTCAAATACTACAGTATTAACACTTACAATTGTACGACATTGTAAACAACTACGCAGTATAAGTATTATTAGCTTCGTAACGATATAATCATTAAGATTTATAAACTTATACTTCTCCGTTCAAGTCCAAGCTACCCATATTCGTTTTTCGGACATTCAAGTCCAATCTTACCATTTCCATTTTAGTCAATATTTTAATATTAAACAAATACTTTAAGCCTTACATATTATATTTAAAAATATGTCATTATTTACATTACGTTTAATAATAAACAAATAATTAACCTTTACACATTTGTATCTTTAATAATAAACAATCGGTTTCTTAAAGCTTGTGCTAAAAGCAAATAGGTAACTTCGACTTGAAGGGAGGGAGTATTACTATTCGCTTCATGATCATGAAAAAATAAACAAAAATATACGTACATTTCATTACATTACTAATTTCTCTCTATTAGTTTCAAGTTTCAGTTTTATTTCTCTATTAATCGAGCCGTCGGAGTGGAATGATTTTTGTTTTTGTTTTTTTTATATCAGTCATCATTAATAGGTGTATTGACTTGATACTAAGAGGATTATACTCCCAACCATGGCTCTTGTGAAAAGAGTTTTGACAACCAATGACACTTGCAGACTTGCAGTTAGATAAGAAAATTTCATAGACCCCAGACCCACCTCTGTTAGCGAAGGCGAGTTTCTTCTAATGCCTTTATCTCGATAGCAGTTTCTTAGCATTGCTCAGCTGGGATTTTTAAAATGGTGGCGTAGAAGATAGAGTAGAAAATAAACTATACTTCGAGATACATTTGCTGCTGAACTTAGTGAATTTTATGATTTGTTGGCTTTTTTTCACATATATTCCATTTTAAGTACAATGAAAGCTTATACTTTTTTACTCTTCTATACGGTGGCAATAATTGAACTATCACATTAAAGTGTTTGCGCTTCTTATATTACGAAGAGCAACCACTATATGCAATTGGATGCGCAAATTATAAGTAGACTAGCAGGTGAATGACCTTTTGTGCATTTAAAGAAGCGACAAAAGTGTGTGTCTTGGATCCTTTGATCCAATTACCATCTCATACACAGAGCGGATCATGTTTTAAAGAGTTTGATTTACTATTTGCTAGGCAGTATCTTATAAATAAAATCAAAACCTAGATAATTTATTTTTTTAGCTTATGAAGTCATTCAATTTACCTGTTGTTGATGACATGATGCAAATTTGGTAGTAACTTTGTTTCCCTTTTGGTATGTGTATCAGCCATTAGTATTACTACCTACTTTTTTTTGAAATATATGGAACTACAATCTTTTAATTAGAGGTGATCAAACAACCTAGACCCATAAGCCCAACCTGGCCCAACCCTATATTTAAGATGGCTTGAGCTATGATTTTAGGCCCATAAAAGCCCAAAGCCCCATGCTAAAAATTGGGTTGGATATGGACCGTGCTTAAGGCCCTAAGGCCCAACCGAGATTCATATTATATTATAATGTACGAAATTACTTTTTCCTAACGAGCCTGTGGACATGAGGTAGGTCCACCACGACGCGGCCACGCGCGGGTTTCGGTAGGCGAATGAATCTCGTGGTAAGATTGATCTCGGGTTGAAATTTAAGTCAAAGTTGGAGTCGCCACTGAATTTATGGGAATTCGGACTCATTCGAGCCCACTCTATGTCGTCATGGACCGTACACAAAGTACGGCCCATTTCGATTTCAGAGTTTATGGGGCTCGTCCCTTTGCATTGCGATACCGATACCGTCTCTACCGGTTATCGTGTATAGAATGACTCTCGTGCGCCAACGGTTTCGGGCATCCGGAAACCGAGGTTCTGAGTAAGGGGTGAGGGTACGTGTTGGGAAGCCCACTAAGGACACCCAACCCCGCCCGCCTTTAGCGGCCTCTACTAAGACATCGTTCGTGTTCGTGTACGCGCGCTAGTAAATTGACTAAATGATATGCAAACATCGTTTTTTGGCTAAGCATGCGAATTATTGGTTAACTACGTCATTTAATACATCAAAATCATAGTCGAATTGTTTAGCATGCGAGGTTCATTTATAAAGCGATAAGCATCACAATAAACAAAGCTCGTAAATACGTACAAAATACACGGGCGGAAATACAACCCGGCCAATACAAAATAACGGACAATAAAATTTAACAAATGGAATATGTAATGAAACGATACATAATAACTAGAAACGGACCCGTATACAATAAATGCAAACTAGACCATAAGTTAAGTGAACGGACGAACTTCAATTAAATACACATTATATTGTGTATTAAACGGAGGACGGAGGTATGGGACCTAAGCGTGGTGCTAGCCCGATCCCAAATCTCGATGCCTTGTCCCGACTTATCACATCGAAAAATTGGCGTCTAAATTAGTCACGTGTCCGATACGACTAAAGAGTCGCCGACACAGTACTAATAGTGAAAGACATCAATCAAAGTCCTTAAACTGAAGTGATATGCATGAGTTTTGAAAAAGAAGATCACGTGATTGACTTTGCACGCGACGACTAAGTCGTTAAAAAAAAGACGAGGCTCGGATGATGCTTTGAAGCTCTCGGTTTCCTCGGGCTAAAGACTCACTCGATAGAGTCATAGCCTAGACTCGATCGAGTGTGCCTTCGAGGTAGCTACTGCCCGGTTTTTGGGGTGCTACTCGATCGAGTGGCCCATGGCACTCGGTCGAGTGCCCCCTGTACGAGTCATAGCTCGTTTCGGAAAAGGTGGTTATTCCGTTTTTTATTTATTTTGAAATTGATGGTTAGCCGAGTTAAATAGAAATACGGCATAATTTAAACTCAACTCGGTTTTCGGTACTATAATTGTACTAAACGATTATAATACCGTTATCGGACTTTTGTGAAAAGATGTTATTATGGGATTGAAAAGTGTGATTAGTGACGAAAGTGTGTCCCTCCGCGTCACGACATCGATACTAATCCTAACGGATTATGTGATGTTGATTTTTACATCAACGGGTTCCGTGCTAATCCTAGAAATGGAATCGTACACGTTCAACTACGAATAACCACGATCACATTATGCCCTTGAGTACTTGGTGCGGTGCTCCACGAAAGGGTGCCACTTCCTCGTGACTCGTAAAGGAATTAAACGGACTTTGGATGGTCGTCATAGTCAAACGTGTTCGGATCCGAATTTTATTACTATTATATACATATACACGGTATTAATTGTTAATGACGATAATAAACAATAATAAAAATGTTAGTAAACAATAAAGTTAGATGTTAGTGTTAGTATACTAATATAATTATAATATAAAGTATAAAATGTATATATAAATCGAGATAGAAAAGGTTGAGATGGGGTTGATGACACCCTCAATATACATGCTTAGAAAGGCCTCAGCAATGGACTCGTAATAGCGACGGGGACGCGGGAGTATCGAGGATGTATGTAAAGTTATGGTGTGTGTATGTGTGGATTTGTCGGTTTTTCGAGGGACAATGACTCGGTTTTTTTCTTAGTGTGGCTAGGGTTGTAGTGTAGAGAGGATGTAGGACTTAGGGTAGAAATGTAGGGTGTTTGAAGTGTTTGCCAAAACTCTATTTTGTAAAGGGTTTGAGGGGGTATTTATAGAGAATACCCCACGACCTAGGGTCACTCGATCGAGTGGCCCTAGTGCACTCGATCGAGTGCCTTAGGAAAAGGGTTTGTTCCGGTTTTTTTGGCTCCACTCGATCGAGTGGATAGAGTTGGCGAGCCATTTTAGGAAATGGTTGACTTTTTTGATTTTTTGAAAATTGTGTTTGGGCGCAAGTTTCTAGAAGCTCTTCTGGCTGATTTTGAGGACGGATTCGTCTTTGACCGGGTTTTGACCCAGTCGCCAAAAGACGGTTTTTCTTTTTGGTGTCGGTTTTGGCCCAAATTTGTCTCATTTTACTCGGAACCACCCACTGGGCCAGAATTTGAGGTTGGTTTTGAGAGATTTGTACTCCGCTAAATGTTCACGTCGGATATTATTGATTCCGAGCCCATATTTGAGTATACTAAGTCACGTTTGCGTCCGATTATCATCGGGTGTTTTGTCGGGAACTGCTATAGACACTAGCAGGCAAAATGCGGGTGTCTACAGAGCCCCCACTGTGACTGAGGCTTGGACAAGGCGAAAGTCAGAGTAGCTACCAGGCCAATCGCAGATTACGACTTGGCAGCCTTCCGGTCGGGTCGTTTATAGTCCATTAGACTCGCGTGAAGGGCTCGCCAGCCATAAGCATAGGGTCATACCTGTCTTGATGATGATAGCTTCGTGGGGAGTAAATGAGCTGCGCGGAGACTTATTTCTGAAGTCTGGGGTGTACCTGTATGCTGACACATAACAAATTGCATGTAACACATAGGCGAAACACCGACTCATGCTGGGGAAATAAAATATTGAAAAGCAAAAATTTTGAAAGATTATTTTTTATTCTTTAGAAATTATATATATATATATATATATATATATATATATATATATATATATATATATATATATATATATATATATATATATATATATATATATATATATATATATATATATATATATATATATATATATATATATATATATATATATATATATATATATATATATATATATATATATATATATATATATATATATATATATATATATATATATATATATATATATATATATATATATATATATATATATAGAAATTTTTAGGAAAGTTCGGGACGACTTGATTCCTATTCTGGGTTCTGAACTGCAATCAGGCTTGCGCAAGCGTAGGACCTATTTTTGCTGAAGAGGCATGACAGTTAGAGTTCAGTTAGGCTTTCCTTATTATAAATATAGGAATCCCTGCTTCAACTTACTATATCCCCAAATCACAAACTCCTTCTTCTCCTCAAAATCTTTTAGACTTTCAAGAAGACTCAAATATCTGTCATGGGTATCGATCACCTGACTGTACTGCTTTTTGCTTGGTCCCAACGTTTTCGGGACGAGGAAAAGGTTCAACTGACCCAGATGGGAATTGTCAGTTTATTCCCACTTCAACGTCTGATAATCGACTCACACTTTCTGGACGCCTGTTTAACGTTTTGGGATACTACCCATCACGTTTTTGCGTTCCTGCGAGAAGAAATATGCCCTTTACCTGAGAAGATTGCAGCTATAGGCGGTTGGAGCCCTATTGCTCGTCCTGCTATCCCTCCATTCTATCCTGATCCAAGGAGGAGGCTGAGGGATTTCCTGGGCTTGTCTCATGCTGAGACAGATCGAATGGTGCGGGAAAATTCTGTTTCCCTTTTCGACTTGGCCGACAAGTTTATGAATAACCGAGACGTGAGGGCTACTACTACCCATAAATGTAGGGCTTTCGCCTTTTGCATGCTGCATCGTTACGTTTTTGAAGGGATGATGGAGGCTGATTGGTGTGGTTGACCAGATGAAGACTGGTCATAGCCCTGCTTGGCTAGCCACTGGGGAGATCATTATGGGTCTCGACGCTAGGAGGCTTGACCCGGATCGACAGATGACGGGGAGTATTCGCCTTCTGCAGGTATACGATTTTTTTTTGCGCGAATTTTCCGATGTACGTAGGTCACTCGATCGAGTGGACCTGTCACTCGATCGAGTGACATCTTTGACGAGCTTCTGCCTGTTTTCAGAGGGCTTACTCGATCGAGTCAGCTGTTGTACTCGATCAAGTGGGCTCTAGCGACCCATTGCTTACGAATCTTGCTTATACTTTTCAGATTTGGTTGTCGGAACGTCTGTCGATCATAGAGTCCCCTCCGAGTATTCCCAACTACCGTAGCAGCCAAATTAGCTCGAGGAGGCGACGGATAAGCCCGAGTCATCATATAAACCAAGCTTATTGGGATGAGGAGCTGGTGTTTCACGGTGGCCCCTTAACTAGGTGGACCGTCGCCTGGTGGTTCTTTTCCAAACTGACGGGACTGGCCAAGAGGGACCAAGCCTGCTATTTGGTGATTCTGTCTCTTGACTGGACGGTTCACATTTACCCGGACCGCCTCCTGAGGCAGTTCGGTATGTCTCAGCGCATTCCTGAGACTGAGGCGATCATTAGCGTCTCGCTCCAACTGACGGACGCTATGTGCGACAGATGGTTACAACGGTGGTTTACCCGTCCCATGTGGACTATACCCAACACTTGCCAATCCGCTTGGGTTTCACGTGCATATGAGAAGTGGACTTCCGAGGAGTCCGAGGAAGCTCGCAAAGCCTTGAAGGTTGATGAGGCCTTCGAACTGGTTCGCCGGGAGACGGCGAAGGACAACAGGGGTTTCTTCGACGAGGGGGAGACTCTTGCTACTTTAATCCGATTAGAATCGGGTCTTAAGTCACAAACTAAGACTCGATCTAAGGATGCCGGTGCTAGCAGCACGCGGGGGCAGTCAAGCCCCCAGACTGATTTGGAGAGACGACTTGGGCCAAGACTTGCGGTCAGAGACCGACTAGGCCAACGTGACCGGCTTCCTTAGCCCGTGAGGGCCCGACTTGGTCCCATCGAAGTGATTGAGGACTCGAGGTCAAAGAAGCGAGTCCGAGCTAAAGAGGTTCCCGTGGTGATTCGGGAACGCTCCCCTCCGTGTCGTCGCCAGTGGATGACCAAGGAGGCCAAGGACAAGGGGAAGGGCAAGATCCCCTGAATACCGAGTCCTTAGTTTTATTATTATTTAAATATTATTACTATTTTTGTTGCGTGCTTTTTTCTTTTTGTAATTTTTGAATTCCTGCATTTGTAATATCCCGAGTTTATCGGGGTTTTTTTTAGTAATTAATAAAGGAAGTTTTATTATTAAACAATTCTTGTCTTTTCTTGATTGCACCGGTTGTGCCCTTTTGAGGGGCTGCCTACGTATCCGCAATTAGCAGAATCAAATCAAACGTAGTTCAAGCTTAGTAAATTTGCAATCTCGAATTACACCAAGACTATTGGTTCAAGATGCTTGCGACAGTAGAATAAATAATTCTAGCTCGTTGATTTGCTTTTTGTAAAAAAATGATTTTGATAAATTTTGCTAATGACATTGAGAAAAGGCTAAGGGTAGTAACGCTTCAGCTGGTCCAGGTTGGTCGGGTTGACAAACTCATTCCCGTCCAGGTCCGTCAGCATCACTGCTCCTCCTGATAGGATCTTCTTTACCAAATATGGCCCAGCCCAATTAGGTTTGAATTTTCCCCTTGGGTCAACTGATAGTAAAGCTCGGACAGACGTAAGAACCAGATCCCCTTCCTTAATGTTCCTGGGCCTTACTCTTTTGTTGAAGCCCGTTGGATCCTTTTCTGATAGATTTGGATATTGTTGAGGGCGCGAGATCGTCGTTCGTCTAGTAGGACTAACGAGTCATACCGTGCTCGAACCCAATCAGCTTCGGGTACTTGACTTTCTATCAGAATTTTGAGGGACGGTACCTCCAATTCAACTGGTTGGACTACCTCCATCCCATAAGTTAGGTAATACGGCGTCGTCCCGGTTGCGATGCGAATTGACGTCCGGTATCCCCATAGGGCAAAAGGTATTTTGTCGGGCCAGTCCCGGTAATTATCAGCCATCTTTTTGAGTATAGTGACAATTGTTTTATTGGCCGCCTCTACCACTCCATTCGTTTGGGGACGATAGGGTGAGGACGTATGCCTTTGAATTTTATACTTGGTCAGCAGGGCCGCGGTCTCGGCTTGAAAATGAGTCCCGTGATCACTGATAAATTCATGTGGGATGCCATACCGACATATTATCTTGTTCTGGATAAACTTGGCGACATGCTTAGCATTGAGAATGCGATAAGATTCAGCTTTGACCCATTTGGTGAAATAGTCGATAGCTACTAAAATGAAATAGCGTCCGCCGGTACCAGAGGGATTTATTTTCCCGATTATGTCGATACCCCATGTCGAGAATGGCCAAGGCGACGTCATGGTATAAAGTAGAGATGACGGCATATGTTGCACATTGGCGAAGATTTGATAGTTATGACAATGTTTGACGTATAACTGGCAGTCGGCTTCCATAGTATTCCAGTAATACCCGAGCCTCATGGTTTTCCGGACCAGCATGTGGGCATTCATATGTGGGCCGCATTCACCATCATGTATTTCAGCCATAACCTTTTTGGCCTTATTTTTATCAACACAAAGGAGAAGAGCCCCCTGTGCCGTCTTTTTGTACAGTTGTCCGTCATCGGTACGGACGAACTGGGTAGCTAGCCTTCGTAAGGCTTTCTTGGCTCGGCCTTTAGTCCCGGGAGGATACTCTCCGTTTGTCAGGTACGTTAATACGACCTGATACCATGGTTCAGGGTCAGTTATCTCAATGTCTTCAATGTCGTGAATGTATGCCGGCTCGGACCGTCTTTCGACACAAATTGGCATACTGGTCACGTGGTCGGCATTATTCAGCAAAGATGCCAATTTTCAGAGTGCATCTGCAAACTGATTCTCTTCCCGAGGCAAGTATATGTACTCTACCCTTTGGAATTGTTTCTCGAGATCCCTTACTCGTGCCTGGTAGGCAACGAGATTAGCGTTCCGAGTTTTCCACTTTTAAAGTGCTTGGTTAATGACCAAGGATGAGTCACCGTGTACCCGGAGATTTGTGATCCCCAGATTGGCGGCGACTTGTAGCCCGTAAATGCATGCTTCGTACTCTGCTGCATTATTGGTAACATCAAAGTCCAGTTTGATGGACACGGGAGTATGCTCCCCTTTTGGTGAGATTAGGAGGATCCCGACTCCGAACCCTCGAAAATTGGATGCTCCATCGAAGTATAAATCCCATGTTTCGGTATCGGTATGGAAGATATCTTCATCTGGGAAGGACCATGTGTCGGTGTGTCCTTCTTCAGTTACCGGGCTATCGGCGAGAAATTCGGCTACTACTCGCCCCTTAATGGCCTTTAACGGCACAAATTTTAGGTCGAACTCTGCCAGCATTAGAGTCCATCTAGAAATTCGGCCATTGAGAACGGGCTTTTCGAAGAGGTATTTGATTGGGTCCATCTTGGATAGCACATGGACCTCGTAGCTGAGCATATAATGTCGGAGCTTCTTAGTGGCCCAGACTAGAGCCAAGCACGTCTTTTCGAGCATAGTATATTTGCACTCATACTCTAAAAACTTCTTGCTGACGTAATAAATAGCTCGTTCTTCGGAGTCAATTGTCTGAGCCAGCATAGCCTCCATGGCTGTCTCGGTCGTCGTTAGGTATAACGACAGAGGCAAGCCGGGTTGTGGTGGCATTAGGACTGGCAGAGCAGACATGATTTCCTTGATCTTGTCGAAAGCAGCTTGGCACTTGTCATCCCATAGTACCCGTTCCCCTACTTTCAGCTTCTTAAAAATTGGTTCACACACCATGGTTAGTTTGGAAATGAACCGACTGATGTACTGGAGTTTCCCGAGAAATCCCCTTATTTCTTTTTCGGTTTTAGGAGGTTGCATCTCGGTAATGGCCTTAATTTTAGCTGGGTCGACCTCGATACCTCGTTGGCTAACGATATGACCCAGTAATTTGCCTGATGTTACCCCGAAACTGCACTTTTGAGGGTTTAGCCTCATATTGTACTTGCGCAATCGGGTGAAGAATTTTCTTAGGGCGGTGATGTGACCGTCCCGTTCTTTGGACTTGACGATCATGTTGTCTACATAAACTTCTACCTCTTTTTGCATCATGTCATGCAATAAAGTGGTAGCGGTCCTTTGGTACGTGGCCTCAACATTAATGAGACCGAAGGGCATGACGGTATAGCAGTAAGTACCCCAAGGTGTAGTGAAGGTGGTCTTACTCATATTTTTTTCCGCCATCTTGATCTGATTATATCCGGCATACCCGTCCATAAATGATACAAGGGCATGATCGGCCGTGTTATCCACCAGTATGTCGATGTGTGGTAACGGAAAATCATCTTTCGGGCTTGCCTTGTTAAGATCCCCAAAATCCACGCATACCCGCACCTTACCGTCCTTTTTAGGAACCGGCACGATGTTTGCAACCCAGTCCGGATATTCGGACACTTGTATGAAGCCGGCTTTGAACTGTTTATCGACCTCTTCTTTTACCTTGAGAGACCACTTGGGCCTCATTCGGCGGAGCTTTTGCTTAACCGGTTTGCACCCTTCTTTAATCGGTATGCGGTGCTCGGCTATTTCCCGGTCTATCCCCGGCATGTCCTTGTAGGACCATGCGAAGACATCTTTGAACTCTTGGAGGAGGTTCGTGAATTGCTGTCTCTCCTCGGGATCTAAGGACAACCCTATCTTAAGTATCTGAGGCTCTAAGGTTGTTCCCACATTAATGGACTCGGTCTCTTCAATTACCGGATTCCGAGATTCTCTTTGCTCTAACTGTTCGATCAGATGCGAAGGTAAGGGTACCTGTTCGTCGGGTTTCTCAATGTCATTGCATAAAATATTTTTTGAAAGCAGATTTTAAAAGAGACAAGTCGTAAGCAGAACGGTTGTTATTATTGATTGAAAACTTTGAAAACAGCTCGAAATGAGCAGCCATCTGATCATTGGTCAGTGGCGGAATTGGTAAGGCACTCGGGACAGACCCCGAAGTGCCAGCAGCAGGAATGACAAATGGGAGAAGGGTTACAGGAGTGACTCTAGCACCAGACTCCCTAGACTCGACCTCAGACTCTGACTCGGACTCCAAGTCAGACTCGGACTCGGACTCAGGCATGTCTCCCTCTCCAGCGACCCGCTTGTAGATCTTCCCTTGACTGTCAGTCCACTTGAAAGTCTTCCTCCAGGCCCTGTTTCCCGTCTCGGAACCAACATCCGAGATCATCTTGGTCGGGTCAAACCTGTTGCTGCGGAGAATCAGGTTGACCAGGTCTTCCTTTGGAGTCGGGGCTATGGTGTCTTCCCCGAAGAGTAGCCCCAGCGCGGGCTCAGCATTGTCAGCTCCATCAGACTGGATGAGGGCGAACACATCATCCGGGATATAGTTGCAGTCCCGGGCCGATTGGGTCCCGAGGTGCACAACATTGGGTTGGTATAGACCAACCTGAATACCCCCGAACACCGGTGTGACAAAGTAGTCAGTCAACCATGGGCTGTAAGGGCTCAAGTGGATACCCTTAATGATGTTGCAGGCTTTTTCGATTCCTGCTCGGACAGGAGTGGTGGCATAACCAAGGCTGAAGTGAGAGTCTTCGTCCTTAAGGACCTCGATGATCTTCCCAGCAGGAAGATTGGGTCGAGAGGTAGCCCCCGAAAAGTACCCTAGGTTTTGGAGCATCGTGTCAATGCTCGTAGTGAAGTAGGGCCTGAAAAGGTACTCTTCCTCGATCATCCCCACAAAGTCGAACCCCCAGAGGTCCGTGCGGCCCGTGGCGTTACAGCTAGCCACAATCATTGGGGTTGCCTCCAAAGTAATAACATTGTCAAGCAAAGGCATCGTGATTTTTCGGTGGAGGGTGGAGGATACCGCTTTGACCGCGTGAATCCATGGCCTCCCTAAGAACAAATTGAAGCATGAGGTGACATCGATCACCTGGAATTCAAGCTCCTTTTCTATTGGGCCTGTTATAATGGTCAGCTTTATGGCCCCAACTACCGACTTTGGGCTCCCATCAAAGGCTTGGATGGTCTGAGCCGTCGGGATATAATCGGCCTCGGTAATGCCGGAGGCTTTGGCGGTCCTTAAAGGAAGGACATTCACAGCAGACCCATCATCAACTAGGGTCATCGGGAGATATTTCCCTCGGCAGATCACCGTAATGTAGAGGGCCAGATTATGGGAGGCCCCGAACGGCGGTAGTTCAGCTTCAGAGAAAGTGATCATTGAGCCTCCTTCCTTGGTTTTGCCCCTCAAGTGGGGCAGGATCGTGGCTACCATTTCAGCAGGGGTAACCAGAGAATCGATCTTAACCTGATCGAGAGCCTTAGTAAGTGCCTCTCGATGTTCCTGTGAGCTTACTAGGAGTTGCCATATGGTGAGGTCAACTCGGGTCTTCTTTAGTTGCTTCACGCGAGCCGTTTCAGCAGTCGGCTCCTCAGGGGCGACTTCCATCCTGAGTGGCTCAATGACGGTTGTCGGGATAGGGGTGTCCCTAGAGCTAGTGGCTTGATAGGGACGACCAAGGTGGTTACTGGCTAAGACTTGGGATTTAGTCTTACGAATCTCCTCGGAGGTGATGGGGACAGTTTCCCCTTTAACGAGGTAGACATCGTCCTCTTCGTCAAACCAGATCCCGTTCACCTGCGGGATAAAGGGAGAGATAAGGTGAGAGCAATCAATCACCTCCCCGGCAAAGATGGCGTGGGAGCTAAAAGGGTTCTCCTTGTTACTTGGCTTATCTTCGGGTAGCGGGATTTTACCGCTCTCAATCAAGTCCTGGATCAAGTGCTTCAGTTTCCAGCACTTTTCGGTATCATGCCCATTGCCTCGGTGGTATTGGCAATAAGCTTTGGCATTGTAGTTCTTGGAGCGTCGCTCGACCGGAACTTCAGGAGTTGGGCCTATCGGTTGGATTAGGCCCTTTGAGGATAGCCTTTGTAAGACATAGGTATAGGTGGTACCTATATCAGTGAAAACCCGAGGTGGGGTGTTCTTCTTGGACGGGGCATCTAGTAGATTAACCGCGTCGAAAATGTTGTGGGTTGCAGCTTGGGGCTTAGTAGTGGAAGAGGAAGCTCCTTGGTATCCTTTGCTAGAGGCCTTAGTAAGGCCCTCCAGTCTCAGGTCGTCTTCAATTCTCATACCCATTTCAGTAAGGGTGGTGAAATTGGGTATGACAGCGTACCGGAGATGAACCCGGTAGGAGGGGAGGAGATTCTTGACGAAAGCCTCCACCAAAGTCTTCTCACTGGGCTTATCGACCAGTTTCACGCTCTCGGCCCTCCAGCGTTGAAGGTACTTAGTAAAACCTTCTTTTGGCTCTTGGGCCATAACCTCCAAAGATCGCATTGTGGTTTGGATCTCGGTGTTGTCAGCATAGTTCCGAGCAAACTCAGTGGCCACATCATCCCAAGTAGGGTATTTTTTTGGGTCTAGGCTGTAGTACCAAGCCCGTGGGTGCTTCTCAAGGGACGCAACAAAAAGATTCTTGAACATTGTAGAATCTACTCTCTTGATGGCCATGAATTCATTGAAGGCCCGTACATGTAGTAACGGGTCTTCGGTTCCATCAAACATTGGTAAGCCAGTGAGGTTCAGGTTTGGGGGCAGCTTGTCGTTCACCGGGGCATACTCACGGCTATTTTCCCGATGGATGTTGTTACTCCCAACTAAATGAACTTGTTCCTCTAGTCGGTGCACCGCACTAAGTAGTTCAGTTAGAGACCCAATAGCCTCGGCATTAGGAGTCCTTTGCTCCATTGCAGCCATACGAGCAACGATAGCCACTTGACCAGCCCTCATTTCTGTCAGTTGGGCTTCAATGTCGGTCTGTTTGACGACCATGGCGTCCACGGAGGTCTTCAGATTGTTCAAAGCTGCTTCCATTTTGCGGTTGTGTTTGGTGAACGGTGGCCTGTCTGTAAGAACACCGCGTAATCAGAAACCGAACCCAGATCTTGGAATCATAAAAAGTACATCCCGAGCGACGAAAAAATACCAAGTGAAAAAGACTTGAGAAAGACACCTAGACGGATTACTCGTAGGTGGTATGACTTCCTTAGGACTTTGGCTTGGTGGGCCTAGTCCCGTTAGAAGGAAGGTCCACGTGAAACTTTTCCCCAGACTTTTGACTCGAGTGTATAGACGGACTTTCCTTTGTAGGGGTATGCCCTACGCGGGTTGGTCGTGCCTTGATAAATAAGGCGGACTCGGGAAAGGGGGGAAACTCGTGATGTAAGATCGACGGAGTTTCGACGCTATAAACCTTCGACATACTATGCAAAGACCCGACACACGGATAGATGGTAGGTCCTATAATAAGGAAGATTCATTAGGAAAGTTGGATGTTTTGAAATTTTGAAATTTGAATATAAGAATGAGCGAATTTCCGAAAATTTGAAGATCGAAAACGGAATTTCGAAAAACGAGATTTGAACTTCGAAAATTCAGAAAATCGAGATGGTGTCGGAAATTCGAGAGTCAAAACGGGCAGCATGCCGACTAAAGAAAAGGATATTTTGAGTCAAATCGTTAATCCTAAATTTCGGCGGCACTCCGAATTTTGAAAATTGGATATTTGGAAAAGACGGGTCCCGAAACGGACAGCATTTCGGGTTTTTCAAAATTTGGTATTTTTGGAAAGATGCATTTTTTGAAATGACGGTTTTTTGAAAAATGACACGGAAACCAAGTAGCACGTAGTCAAACAAGCATTATAACGACGCTTATGTATGCATTACGCTAAGTCTCGATCGGTCAAAATAGAGTCTATACCAACAACAATGGCTCTCTCGTAAATCAGGACGGACTCCCTAAGCCGAATTGGTCTTAGGACATGCCGCGAAAACCCATACGAGTTCGGCCATAGAAGTCTTTAGCGCACCCATTTAGGAATGCACCGTGGTATAGTGGGACGTCGGTCACAAGTAACCGGCCCGGGCAAAATGGGTTATGCATGAATCATTAAACTAATGCGCGTACACTAATATGCGAACGATTTCTCTTCGAGTCTCACCCTAGGAACCCCGATGACATGTGGTACATCAGGTATCCCCAGCGGAGTCGCCAAATTGTGGACATGACGTAGGTCCACCGCGACGCGGCCACGCGCGGGTTTGGGTAGGTGAATGAATTCGTGGTAAGATTGATCTCGGGTTGAAATTTAAGTCAAAGTTGGAGTCGCCACTGAATTTATGGGAATTCGGACTCATTCGAGCCCACTCTATGTCGTCATGGACCGTACACAAAGTACGGCCCATTTCGATTTCAGAGTTTATGGGGCTCGTCCCTTTGCATTGCGATACCGATACCGTCTCTGCTGGTTATCGTGTGTAGAATGACTCGTGCGCCAACGGTTTCGGGCATCCGGAAACCGAGGTTCTGAGTAAGGGGTGAGGGTACGTGTTGGGAAGCCCACTAAGGACACCCAACCCCGCTCGCACTTAGCGGCCTCTACTAAGACATCGTTCGTGTTCGTGTACGCGCGCTAGTAAATTGACTAAATGATATGCAAACATCGTTTTTTGGCTAAGCATGCGAATTATTGGTTAACTACGTCATTTAATACATCAAAATCATAGTCGAATTGTTTAGCATGCGAGGTTCGTTTATAAAGCGATAAGCATCACAATAAACAAAGCTCGTAAATACGTACAAAATACACGGGCGGAAATACAACCCGGCCAATAAAAAATAACGGACAATAAAATTTAACAAATGGAATATGTAATGAAACGATACATAATAACTAGAAACGGACCCGTATACAATAAATGCAAACTAGACCATAAGTTAAGTGAACGGACGAACTTCAATTAAATACACATTATATTGTGTATTAAACGGAGGACGGAGTTATGGGACCTAAGCGTGGTGCTAGCCCGATCCCAAATCTCGATGCCTTGTCCCGACTTATCACATCGAAAAATTGGCGTCTAAATTAGTCACGTGTCCGATACGACTAAAGAGTCGCCGACACAGTACTAATAGTGAAAGACATCAATCAAAGTCCTTAAACTGAAGTGATATGCATGAGTTTTGAAAAAGAAGATCACGTGATTGACTTTGCACGCGACGACTAAGTCGTTAAAAAAAAGACGAGGCTCGGATGATGCTTTGAAGCTCTCGGTTTCCTCGGGCTAAAGGACTCACTCGATAGAGTCATAGCCTAGACTCGATCGAGTGTGCCTTCGAGGTAGCTACTGCCCGGTTTTTGGGGTGCTACTCGATCGAGTGGCCCATGGCACTCGGTCGAGTGCCCCCTGTACGAGTCATAGCTCGTTTCGGAAAAGGTGGTTATTCCGTTTTTTATTTATTTTGAAATCGATGGTTAGCCGAGTTAAATAGAAATACGGCATAATTTAAACTCAACTCGGTTTTCGGTACTATAATCGTGTACTAAACGATTATAATACCGTTATCGGACTTTTGTGAAAAGATGTTATTATGGGATTGAAAAGTGTGATTAGTGACGAAATTGTGTCCCTCCGCGTCACGACATCGATACTAATCCTAACGGATTATGTGATGTTGATTTTTACATCAACGGGTTCCGTGCTAATCCTAGAAATGGAATCGTACACGTTCAACTACGAATAACCACGATCACATTATGCCCTTGAGTACTTGGGGCGGCGCTCCACGAAAGGGTGCCACCTCCGTCGTGACTCGTAAAGTGATTAAACGGACTTTGGATGGTCGTCATAGTCAAACGTGTTCGGATCCGAATTTTATTACTATTATATACATATACACGGTATTAATTGTTAATGACGATAATAAACAATAATAAAAATGTTAGTAAACAATAAATTAGATGTTAGTGTTAGTATACTAATATAATAATAAAAAAACCCTAGCCTCCTCTCCCAAAAAAAAACCCTAACCTTCGTCTTTCATCTGGGGCTTCCATCGATAATTAATCGATGGTAAGCCCCAAAAACTGATTTGTTTTCACTTCCTAGTTTGATATTCAATATGCTATTCAATAAAAGTCTCTCTTTTATGGGAGTTTCGTCCTTTATTTCAAGGTTTTTGTCCTTTTGTTCAAGGCTTCGATCCCTTACGTTGTTATGGGGCTTAGTTTTATTCTTATTGACAAGAGTAGTTTGTTGATGGTTCGTCGCACGTCTATTCAATGTCTACAAGTAATTTGTCAACGATCTTTGAGGCCAATAGAAGGTAAGATTTCTCAAGTTCTGAATCAAACGAAGGATCCCCTCAACAAAAGCTGCAAAAAGATAGCGATACGAGGTCATGCCGAATTGTCAGATCATGTCTTGAGATCCTTAGTTTATAAGAGAAATTACTTTCTTTGGTTTTTATTGGATTTGATTGCAATTATAGGTATACGTTGTAAGTGCCGTTTGGCGTTCTATTGAGATGGGGTTGATGACACCCTCAACATACATGCTTAGAAAGGCCTCGGCAATGGACTCGTAATAACGACGGGGACGCGGGAATATCGAGGATGTATGTAAAGTAATGGTGTGTGTGTGTGTGGATTTGTCGGTTTTTTGAGGGACAATGACTCGGTTTTTTGCTTAGTGTGGCTAGGGTTGTAGTGTAGAGAGGATGTAGGACTTAGGGTAGAAATGTAGGGTGTTTGAAGTGTTTGCCAAAACTCTATTTTGTAAAGGGTTTGAGGGGGTATTTATAGAGAATACCTCACGACCTAGGGTCACTCGATCGAGTGGCCCTAGTGCACTCGATCGAGTGCCCTAGGAAAAGGGTCTGCTCCGGTTTTTTTGGCTCCACTCGATCGAGTGAGGTCAATCCACTCGATCGAGTGGATAGAGTTGGCGAGCCATTTTAGGAAATGGTTGACTTTTTTGATTTTTTGAAAATTGTGTTCGGGCGCAAGTTTCTAGAAGCTCTTCTTGCTGATTTTGAGGACGGATTCGTCTTTGACCGGGTTTTGACCCGGTCGCCAAAAGACGGTTTTTCTTTTTGGTGTCGGTTTTGGCCCAAATTTGTCTCATTTTACTCGGAACGACCCACTGGGCCTGAATTTGAGGTTGGTTTTGAGAGATTTGTACTCCGCTAAATGTCCACGTCGGATATTATTGATTTCGAGCCCATATTTGAGTATACTAAGTCACGTTTGCGTCCGATTATCATCGGGTGTTTTGTCGGGAATTGCTATAGACACTAGCAGGCAAAATGCGGGTGTCTACAGAGCCTTTACTCAACCCTATCGACATTTTACCGCTTTACCCCTCTCATTTCCCCACGTCAAAAATCAAGTCTTAGGTTTTCTCTCTAAATAAATTTCAAACACCCATAAAATCACCACGAATATCGGGACCGTTCGGGGTCGGTAGTTGGAGTCGGTGGCTAAGATCGGGTTGGCGGGATCGATCGGGTCACAGATGGTGCTTGGGTGGGCTGCGTGGTGGTGGTTGGCCAGGTGGGGGTTGGGTCAGGTGGCTGAGGGTGGTCGGCGATAAGGGTTGGATGAGGTGATGAGGGTTTGGTGGGTGAGGTGGTGGGTTGGGACCGTGGGATCGGGGGGCGCTGTTGCTGGGATTTTTTGTTTTTTTTTTTAAATTAAAATTTTTATTTAAATTTCTCCATTTTTATTTGTTAATTGATGTTTTTCCTTTTTTTTTTCTTTGTTGTTAGATAAACTTTTTGTTATATATATTATTTTAGTTGAAATTTTTAAATTCAATTAACTTTAAACAATTAATCAAACAATAATAATACAATTTAAAAAATAATTTTGTAAATAAATGAACGATTTTACATTATCGCTAATTGAATTAGATTTCAAAATTGAAATCAGAAGCGATTGAATTTCTAAATTGATGAAATAAGTATAATTAATTTCAACGTCAAAGTAAAGTTTATATAAGGGTATAATGGGAAAAATTTAGGAAAATTCGTTAGGATTGAGTAAAGGCTCGTTAGGAAAAAGCACGACCCATAATGTATTGAGATATGGTAAGGAGAAGTCAAATTGTTACTTGTTAGTTTTTCAAATAACTTGTTAATATTTGTTACTCTATTACGTAGTCATTTGTATGGTACCGAGAGTCAGGGACGAAGCCAGGATCGAAAATGACCACGGGCCGATTTTAAATACTTGGCCTTTAACTTTGTATTGTAGACCACGCTATCGACCAACTTTATATATTAATTAATGTTGGAACTTTGGGACTCGGGAGGCACCATCATGATTGAAATCTACAAGAAACACAAAACCGGAACACCCAAAAGGAAAGGATAACTTGGATATCTATGTAGAATCGTGAACGGAATCACTTTCCTTCAAGAATAATCGACCATATAGTGTCCCGGGTTACACGATTTCCTTGTGGGATAAGACTACAAGAATCACACTCTAATTCCGACACTAGTGTAGACACCCACATTTGGCCGTTAGGTGTCTATAGCAGTTTCCGAAAAACACCCGATGATGATCGGACGCAAACGTGTTTCTACGCGCTCGGATATGGGTTCGAAACTATTGGTTTCTGGCTTGGGCTTTATACGGTGTACAAATCTCACAAAACCAACCTCAAATTCTGGCTCAGCGGGTCGTTTCCAATCAAATAAGACTAATTTGGGTCAAAACCAACACCGGAAATAAAACCGACTTTTAGCGACCAGGTCAAATCCCGGTCAAAGCCGCTTCCGAGACACAAAAAACAACCATACAAACATCAAAAGTCTAACCCAAATACAAGACCCACAAAAATACCCAACTCAAGGTCTAAAAAACCGGACCCTTGCGTTTCAGCTGACCCACTCGATCGAGTGTCAGCCAACTCGATTGAGTGGGCCCTCAAACAGGCCCGACTGCGGTTGTTTGGGCCACTCGACCGAGTCAGCAGGTTACTCGGTCGAGTAACCCCAGACGAGGGTGATGGACCATTTCTATATATACACCTCCTTTGCAACCCTTTCACAACTTTTTAACCTACAACTTTTACACAACCATTTTTACAACCCTAATCAACCCCTCAACAACCCTAATCTTCACCCATCACAACTCATCCTCTTCAACCTTAAACCCTAGCATCTAGGAACCCTAAACCACCATAACTTAACTTACATCAACCTCGATTTTCCCGTGCTAAAGCCACAACTAACGAGATCTATCTGAAACTAAGAAACATGTAGGTTGAGGGTGCAAAATATCGTTCTTCTCTCTTCTCCTCCTCTCTTCTTCTCGCGTCGTCGTCGTCCTTTTTTTTTCGTTTTTTTTATTTTGTTGTCACGTCTATAATATCGATAGTATTATTAGTATAACACATTAAATTACTCGTCGATTCGTGTCGAGTGTGAGTGATGACGGGATAAGGAAATCCGAATATACGAGGGTAACGCACTCGATGTTGACGGTCGCTTATCCCGACACCCCGATCGCTTGATTGTTGAGGCGAGTTAACATCAACAATAGTTTTCTTATTTTATCATTCATCGCATCATTCATCGATTTTCCTAACTATTTCAAGTCAAACATCTTTTTTTTTATTTAGAGTCGAAACCCGTTGACGCGGATCCGACATCACACAATCCGTAAGGATTTATTACGATGTCGGGATGCGGAGGGAATCAAGTCGAGTTTTTTTCTTTAATTCAAGTGTCGATCCATTAGATTCGATACCAACTCAATAGTTGGATGTCGAATTTAAACGACTTAGTCAATAAATCCAACTAATACTATTTTCGTTGATGCTAAAATAGTTGTCACCTAATTCGATAGAATTAATTACAACACTATAAACGTGGAGATTATTCATATCGTGTTAGTCCGATTTAAAACGACTTACAAAATCCTTTTTTTAAAAAACTTACTCTAAGTATTCGGTATTGGTCCAACCAAGCACCGGGTACAATGAGTAACGCGAAATCGGGACCGAGAACAGTCCGCCACGCGAGTCGCACGTGCCTCGTGCGAGTCGCGGGGCTGCGCGAGTCACGCCTCTCTCGCGCGGGTCACGTGGTTCCCTGAAAATCGTAACATAAAAAAAGTTATTTCGTCTAAATATTCGATATCGATCTCATAATCGAGCATAGAATATGGCGAGTATCGAGAGATTCAGGTCGAGTATAAATCTCATTATATTTCTACGCGACCTAATCAATCGATGATTTTCAAAACCGAAAGCAAACTCCAAATCAAAACCAAGCGAACCATGATTCGTACAGGTACCACTCGACCGAGTGTCTAGCCCACTCGATCAAGTGGCACCACAAAAATCGGGCAGAACCCTTTCTTTCAAGACCACTCGGTCAAGTCCCTCAATGATTCAATCGAGTGGCTCTTGGTTCGTCTAAACCGTGAGTCTTTTAACACCCTTTAAGTCCCGATAAAATATTTTCAATGACTTCGGTCAACACGTGTCAAGTTTATCACGTGATTTACTACTTTTTAAAATCATGCATCATATTATTTACATCATTCTGTATCATTCCATATTTCTTGCAAACCGTTATTATCGTTATACCGTTACTAACTTGTTTGTTTATGTCTTTTCGATTTATTTCCGTTATTCGTTTTATTGTACTAAAATGAACCCGCATGCTAAATACAACTTTGACGTTAAATTTAGATGCATTAATTTGACTTAGCAACCCATTCGAATTCCCGCATGTTTAGGCAAAACAATGTTTGCATATCATTTTATCGTTCTACTAACGCGCGTATTTCAAAATCAAACGGTATCTTTGTAGAGGCCGCTAATGTACGGGCGGGGTTGGGTGTTCTTTGTGAACTTCCCAACACGTACCCTCACCCCTTACTCAGAACCTCGGTTTCCCGATGTTCGAAACCGTTGGCGCACAAGAGTCATTCAATACACGGTATCCGATAATGTCGGTATCGGTATCAAATGCAAAGGGACGAGCCCAATAAACTCTGACATCCGAATGGGCCATACTTTGTGCATGGCCCACTAAGATATAGAGTGGGTTCGAACGGCCCCGAACTCCCACAAAATTCGTTGGCGAATCCACTTCGATTTAAATTTCAATTCGACCCATCTCATATGGAGATTCATTCGCCTCCCCAAACCCGCGCGTGGCCGCGTCGGGGTGGACCTATGTCATGTCCACAACTAGAATTTTGAGCAATAACTTATGGAGAATAATTGTTTTCTTTACCAAGAAAAAATCAAGAGATACTAAGATGGAGTCTCTTATATCTATCTTGTAACTTGATGTGTTACATAAATAAAACCAAATGATCAAGCCTCTCAAAACAATGTATAACCAACCGGAATGCATCCCACATGTGTCATGCTTGTGTCATCAAAGTAAAAAACTATGACAAACCAAAGTGTACCAACGCGACACGTCAAAATTAAGAAGCCAACCGTTGAAGAGATAAGATCAACGGAAACTTGAATACCCGTACGTAATGTAACACGTACACACACCTCGGTTACATGAGGTTCCGAACCCCGAATGAGATTCTTACCCGGGTATAAACGGGAATGCACAAATATGTTCACTTGATCATTTATACACTCTGTAAGCTCAATTTAGGCTTAGACAAGCGTGCACTCCGCACTCCCAACTCGTCATATAGCTAAACCGAGTTTACCCTTCTTTATAACTAAACCCCGACTACATCAAATACCGGTGATTACCTCAAATCACCAACATTCCTCCCCCATTTGAGTGTAATCCTTGGTTTAGCAAAACCGAAAACAACAAACTCATGCATCATGATGTTGTGTGCCAAATTTGGACCGTTTTTCCTCCCATTTAGACCCATTTTTCTTCCATTTTGCGAGACTTGAGTGCGATTATCGCCGTATTTTGCGCAATTCTCGCATTAGTGTCTCTCTTTTGCATTTTACGTGTTTTTGGTAGTTTTCTGTCTATTTTGATAGGATTTTCGACCAAAAACGTGTTTGAGCTTCTACGAGCAAGAGAGAGATACGGTCCAAGAGCAAAGAACACAACTGAAAGTTCAAGTAATCCAATTGATCGATAAAGGAAGAGACCGGAAAAGAGCCAGAAGGCCACCGGGTGAAGTTTCGCCCGACGACATTTTTTTCATCCCCGAAGATTTTCACGGCACGCACGACCGGGCGAAATTTCGCCCACTGGGTAAAATTTCGCTCAATGGAGAAACCGGGCCAGAAACGCCAAAAACGAAGAAAATTTCACCGGGTGAAATTTCACCCGGTGGGATTATTATGTCAAGCCGCGGGGCAAAATTTCGCCCCATGAAGATGCAAAGGGTGAAGGTCTAGCTAAATGAAGAGGAATTGGATTTGGGCCTTGAAGTTTGTGCAACCCGTTAAGAACTCTATAAATACTTAACCTAGGGTTTTCTGCCTTCTTGAGCCTTAAGTGTGCCTCTTAGGTGTAGGAGTAGGGTAGAAAACTCTCTAGTAGTAGATTATAGTAAGCTATCTTAGTAAAAATCTCTACAAGCAATTAGTAGATCTACTAGTATTAGTATAATTCTCCTATAATTAGTAGTAAAGTTTCCATCTTTGTTGAAGATTGTGCTTTATTGTTGAAGATTCAAGGATTTTACAAGGGTTTATGTGACAAAGGCTCTTGTTTTTATTCTTGAAGATTCATATTTCTTGTATTGAAGATTGAAGATTTATGCATGGATTGGTGACAAATTCTTGTGTATTTCTCCAAGATTCAATCTTTTATATTAATCTTCATCTTTTATCTTAGTTTCCTCCATTGTTGGTAAAATTATTTCCTCTCCCTTTTCTCCATTAGTGTAATTTATTAGTGTAGTTTTTATGCATGCTTTAGTTAAATTCTTCTTAGTTAATGTTTTGTTGTTAATCACCATGATTAGTGAGTAGATTTTCTTGTTGGGGATTTAGGGAGGAGGATTTGGATTATTTGATGTAAGGGATGTTGGTGGGTTGTTTACTTGATAATTATCAATTTTAAGGTTTTTGTGTCCTTGATGACTTAGAATCGCGACTAGGCCGACCTTGACTCATTTCTACCAATATGGGGAAACTCGTGGTAGAAATTACCTTAATTTGAGACTTACCCTTTCGTCGCGAAAGCGGGTTTAGGTAGGTTGGGTGAAGAAACCGAAAGGTGGAAATCTCCCTTTTTAACGTTGTAACAAAAACTCGATCCCGAGACTCTAAGACCCCATTTCCGAATCCCGAATCTCCCCAACACCTTTCCTATTTATTGACCCTAGCCTTCGTAGAATAGCTCAATAGCAATAGTTCGACCTCTCTCGACCCAAAACCCCCATCTCAATTCCAACCACGATTTGACTCTAGACTTGACCAATATCGCTTAACCCATCTCCCTGCGGATCGATCCCGACCTACCACTACTACATTAGTTAGGTTTGTCGGAGTTAAAAATATTGTTTGATTGTACGGGTCGCGACGCCCGCGCATCAAAATGGCGCCGTTGCCGGGGAGACGGTGATTAGTTAATTGATTAAGTCTTTGTTTTATTGTGTTTGGATAATTGTTTCTTTTCCCTCTACCCTAGTACCGCTCCGTGCTAGGAGTCTCATCTTTGAATTGAGTTGTGTTCAGGAACAATCATATTTGGCATTGCTTATTCCATACCGGTGCAAGCGAGGCGATATTATTATTTCGAACTTTCAAATCAACCAAAGTGAACCCTCATCCATATCTTACACCAACTTCTCACCCATCCAACATTCTCAAAACTCTCACAAAATTCCCTTTCCCTCTTCTCTTTTCAAAAATCACCTCTACAAACAAACATGCCTACTTTAAGATCTCACTCCCAACCCACCCATGAACAAACTTCTTCTCCCGTCGCATATGGAACCATACCCGATAACTTTGAGCTCAAGACTTCTTCAATTGCCATAGTCCAACAAGACACTTATCATGGGCTTCCACAAGAAGATGCTTTAGAACACATAGCGACGTTTAAAGAAAATCTAGTTGGAATGAAATTAAATGGACTTACTTCATGTTAATTCCATAGACTTTTGTTCCCCAAAATCCTTCGTGATGATGCTAGGAGATGGCTACAAAGCCACCACGATGATACCTTCCAAACTTGGAATCAATTAGCCAATGCATTTCTAGAAAAATACTATCCTCCTTCCAAGACCAATCATTATCGAATGGAGATTCAAACCTTCCGACAAGGTGAAAATGAAAGCATAAGTGAAGCTGGGGATCGATTCCAAACTCTACAAAGGAAGTGCCCACATCATGGTATCCCTCATTGGCTTTTGCTCCAAACATTTTTCTATTTCTTATCCGCCGATGCAAGGGACATTCTTAACGCAACCGCAAAGAGCGACTTTTTCCTACTCAACGAGACTGAATCCAATGAGCTTCTTGACAAGATAGCCAAAAGTGACATGTATGGTAAGGAATTGCAAGAGGGTGAATCAAGTGGAGACTCGGAATCGTCAAATGACATGGAGGCCACTCTTGAAGTACAAATCGCTCAACTATTTGAGAGATTTGAGGCAATGGTTGCTAGGGACATCTTCCAACCCGAAATGAGGCCCCGGCCAAGAAGAGTCACTCCACCAAGAAGAATCACACCACCTAGGCGAACATCTATCTCGCCTCCAAAGCCATATAGAGGTGAAATTCCATGTGATCATTGTGGAGAATATGATCACGGCTCCAATTTTTGTGCGAGGAAGGAAAATGTTTATCAAGCTAACACTCAAGGAACATATGAAAAGCCTCAAACGAACAATCCTAATTTGGGGACCGGATTCTATTCCATGCCAACTCAAGGATCATATCCTTTTCCAAGAGCCCCCAATCAAAGGGTTTATCCTAATTCATATGGACCTCATTATCAACCGAGACCTCCTCAAACAAATCAATTCAATCAAGGCTATTTCTATCCTCAAGGACCACCTAGACCAAACTATGGTGTTCCAACCTCCATTTAATCAAGGTCCTCCTTTTGGAGCTTATCGACCTCCTAATAATCAAGGTCCTCCAAGGAACTTTCAAGGTAACTCTCAACCCTTTTATGACATTCAAGAAATGATCAAGTTCTTGTTGAATGAAAATGCGTCAAACCGAGCTAGACTTGAAGCTCTAGAAGCACGAGCCGCATCGCGAGCTCGATCTTCTCAAGAGCCGACCGATTCTTTCAACTAAGCATCTGTGAATGCCATTAAGGTGATTAGTAAAGAGAAACCGGCGAAACCACTTGACCCACAAACTCTTACATCTCATCCCTCAATCAATGAATTCGATGAGAAAGTGGTCAAGGATGTAACCGAAAAACCAAGAAGAGATCCATCAAAGTATCTTGTAGGAGACCTTGCGTTTGTTATTGAATAAATTCCAATAGAGGACACAAATCTAGTCTCTAGGATCGAAGTACCTCCTTTGAATGACAAGCCACCAATCCTATTCAATGATCAAGCTTTGGGAATGATAACCTTCACCGACCTTATTGAAGACATTGTCACAAGCACATCTATGCCTACTCCGTCCGATTACATCCGAGACATCATTTTGAAACCCGCCGAGAAGGAAAAAGCTCCCGTTTCTCCAAGGACCAATCCTAGAGTCACAATTCCTATCAAACTAGGAGATCCGGGTAGTTTTGCCATTCCATGCTCCATCGACCATGTCTTAATAAATCAAGCTCTATGTGACCTTGGTGCCGACATTAGCTTAATGCCCTTGGACATCGCTCGTACTATTTATATTAAAGATTTGGAGTACTTCCCCGCGAATGTGCAAATGGCCGATGGAACCACTAAGGAGCCCTACGGATTGTCCCGTAACCTCATGGTTAATGTGGGGAACTTGTATATCCCCACCGACTTCGTCATTTTGGATATGCCAATCGAGGAACGGAATCCTATCCTCTTGGGACGGCCTTTCCTAGCTACCGGTGGGGTGATTATCGATGTGAAGCGAGGACGTTTATCCTTCAATGTTGCCAACGAGATGGTTCAATTTGTGTTTCCTGCGTTCCTTCCCGAAGATCCTCCTAATATGGAGTTTTGGAATCAAATTGTAGAATTCCCATCAAACGAAGAACCTTCTACCGAAGATCTTGTCTACGATGATGAAGAAGACGACGGTGCCCTATTCATACTTGGCTCTACCTCCGACGAAGATATTCCCGAAGAATTTGCAATGCTTCCCGAGGTAGCACAACTTATGAATATGCCGGAGTTTAGAGAAAAGCTCAAGATCGATAATGTGGAAATTGAAGCTAATGATCAAGACCCTCCGGGTTGCTTTTTAAGCAACCCCAACTAATCTCAAACATTCAATTCGGTTTGGTGGTGTCCATAATAACCACCTTTGTAAATATTTGTATATTCTCGTCTCTTTTTATTTTCTTCGAACAATAGCTTTTGGATATTTTTCTCTTTGGAGCTTGCTTGTTTTGGTACCTGCAGGAATCGCGAAGATTTCTTTCGGAATTTTTGGGGTTGCGCTATGAACGACTATGAAACAATTTGGATTGAGAAGATTGGTTTATTTGAAGAAGTTAAGGAAAGTTTTGGGCCAAGTCAAAGAAAATTTTCGTGGCAAGGTCCCGTTTTGAAGTGAATTATTTTACCGGGTGAAATTTCACCCGGTGGCGACTTTGCTCGAACTCAAGGAATTGACGGAAAATCCGTCGGGCAAAACTTCACCCGGTGGAATCTCACCGGGCGAAATTTCGCCCTGCGGTAAAAAATATTTTGCAACTTGGAATTTGACGGAAATCCGACCGGGTGAAATTTCGCCCGGTGGAGTCTAACCGGGCGAAATTTCGCCCGGTGGTGAAACTGCGCGAAAACGACGAAAACCGGTCCGAAGACCGTCGGGTGAAATTTCGCCCGGTGGAATCTGACCGGGCGAAAAATCACCCCGCGGCAGCCTTACCCAACCAAACCCACCTTAACATCTTCATAATTCACCTTTCCTATCTCTCTCATCAACCAAACCCCAAAAATCCCAAAACAAACCCCAAATCCTCCACCTTAAACCACCTCTAATCTCTTCATTCCTCCATTAAAATTCAATCAAATTATATATTCCTCATCCCTACCACATTCCTAACACTTCCTTGGAGTTTGTTTTGAGAAATCGTTCAAGTTCCGACAAACCCCAAATCGAGACCTTCAACACATAATCGTCAAATTCAAGCATCAAGGATGAGGACGGTAAAGCAAATGGCAATGAAACAGATTTCTTCAATGCTTAATCGAAATTCAGGGTCAACATCGTCCTCAGGGTCAGGGGAAGCGGTCGAGGCTCGGGACGAATCTGTCCCGATGCCTGTTCAGACACAAAGCTCAATACCGCGCGAACAACCTGTTCCGCTTGAGGTACGTTACCCAAAAATCCGTCGTAATTTTCGTGAACCTCTGTCTGGTCTCTATTTCGCTAAGAAAGCCCACGTTGATTAATGTAAAAAAATTTGGGTCTGTCGTCTCGAGCCGACTCGTTGGGCGGCTCGAGATGTACTTAAGCGTATGGGCATAGAATCGCGGGTACAAGCAATGTGCCAAGGTCTTGGTCTCATCAAATTTTATGCCTCCAAGGAGGAGACTTTTCAGAAGTTGACGTGCGAGTTTTTTTGCAACTTTCGAGTTAAGTGGTGATGATAATGCCACTGTCTCTTTTCAGTTGCGAGAAACTTCGTACGTCCTTAACTTGAGAGACTTTGGTGCACTGCTTGGGTTACCTTCTTCAGTCCTTGGAAAGCCTAGGGCGGGACAGACTCGGGACGATAAATTCGGCCGAGATCGATTTTGGTTTAAAATAGCCCGCCAAAGGCCTTTCAAGGGAGGGAAGATGCGTTCTTTCTCTATCCGAAACCCCATCCTCCGGTATGTGGCGCGTATTATAGCTAATTCATTCTTGTCGAGCTATAATACGCACCACAACTGTAGTGCTTTAGCTGTCCAACTTTTAGAGGATGCGGTTTTGGAAAGAGGCCCATCGATCGATATGTCCGAGACCTTAGCTACTCACTTCGCCCAGATTGCGAAGGGCGGCGGCCGCAAGAAAATCTCTTGTGGCGGTATTGTAACGATGCTAGCTAGAGCCTTGGAAATCGATTTTAGCGATTTGGCGCTGGTTGATGGAGCGGGAATTTTCATAGATGAAGTCTATTGTCCTTTCCTTGTGTGGCCCCAGAAAGGGGATTATGACAGTTTGTTTTTGTATAAGATAACTGAGCTGCGCGCTATTGCCATGCCTAGCCCCAATTGGGTTAGGCTAGATGTTGAAGAGAACTTCGGCATGCCGAAGAGGTCCTGGGAGTACGTTCGCGGTAGCACCCGAGGTAATTTTTATCAGATTGAATACCCCGAGGGACCTTTAGATTTTGGCAACGATGATATAGAGGTCGTAGACGTGTCGGAGGAGGAACGAGAGGTTGAAACCTCTCGGGATGAGGGTCGTAGAACTTTACCGTCATCATCACATGGATCCTCTTCCTCCCATCAACCCGAACCCCAGACCTCACAATTTTCACACCTAATTTCTCAGACTTTGAACCACACCGACACTCCACGTTCACCCAGTCTACCCCTGGTTTTCAAGAGGACGTCAACATGAGTCCTCCACGACACTCCTCGTTCTTTGGATCAGAGGACTTTTATAACCAATGGGGGGAAGTCTATGCTCAAACACATCAGACTTGGGAGAACTCGAGAACCTCACTAAACCTGGCCCAGGATGCCTACAATGTGGCCCGGGATGCGCGCGATACTACGCATAAATTGTACTCGTACTCTAGGGAAGGTTTTGAGTACGCTCGGACCAGTTTTGAAATGGCTAGGGAGGCTGCTAGGGATGCCCAAGCAGCGAGGTTGGCGGCGGAGGAAAACCAGAGGATGTTGCAACAGCAACAAAGCTATTTTGATAGATTTTTCAGTATGCCTCCGCCTGGGTCTTACTACCCACCACCTCGTCCCCCGGGTTCTATGTGAGTGGTCGAGTGTCATTAGTGTTAGTGTGGGGATGTTAGTTGTCGGTCTTCAGTCGTCAATAATCTGTTCTCTTATCTCAGTAATCTTGATCACTGTTAGTCCTTGCAGCGCCAATTTTTTGGCATTTGGTAATTCTGTTGTTGATTGATTTGTAATTGGTTATTTTGTTGGTTTGAGAAATTGGCAGCCCCTTCGTGACCCTACTTGGGTCGTTACACACGTGAGGTTTATTGCAGGTGCCTTAGAGAAGAAGGACCTGATTGTTGCTCCCGGTCTTCGGTGACTTGATCGCACCAAGACCATTTGAAAAATCCAAAATTTTCTTTTTCTTTTGATTTTCCTGATTTGTGCAGAATCCGGGCGAGGTGATGTGATTACACCTACGCCCTTTTTCTTCCCTTATCGATTTTTCTTATTTTTCCTCTTTCTTTTTCATTTTTCATTTCTTTTCTTTTTATTCCCTTAATTTTTCAAAAAAAATCCAAAAACATTTGAAAAATCATCAAAAATCCAAAAACATTTGAAAAATCATCAAAAATCCAAAAACATTTGAAAAATCATCAAAAATCCAAAAACATTTGAAAAATCATAAAAAGTCAAAAATATTTTCCGTTCTTTTCTCTTTTTCTTTCTCGATTCTTCTCCTATTCGTGCATTGGGAACAATGCACAGTTTTAGTGTGGGGGAGGAGTTTACTATCCTTTTCTTCATTTTCTTTTTCATTTTTCCTTTAAAAACCAAAAATCCCATTTTTTTTCTCTTTCTCTTTTTCATTTTCTTTTCTTTTATTTTGTTTTTGTGTCACTTGTATTGTCTTGCATTCCCCTTTTTGTAGGTACACCGCCAACCATTTAGCATGGATATGTAAGGTAGCAGAAATGAAATGAGGACCGCGCGGTAATATTTTCTACCTTCGTTTTATTCCTTTCTCTTATGCATGGAGTTTGGGCATATATGCTATTTGGAGGTTCACTTGGTGAACATTTTGGAATTGGTGGTTGTGGATTGTGTTGACTTAATGGAGTATGGAGTGCTTGGCTTTACTTGTGATTTCGTTTCGTTTTGTTTTTGTTTCCTTGTGTTTTTGTCATCTTTGTGTTCTTTTTATTTTTGTGTATAGCTTGTCTAAGTAAAGTTTTCGAAAACCCGATTTTGAGATTAGGCCGAGTGTTTATTACTCACTTGTTAGTGACCCTTTTTGATTTTTAGACATAATTCTAGTAGAATGACCTTGAACCAATTTTTGCATTGGATTTTTACCTTGAGTCCATCTTTTCTACTAGGAGTCTACATCGGGATTTGCATTTGACCACCTTGACCACCCATGGAATGATAAGGCCTTGGTTACCGTTCCCCGTTCTCTTAGGTGACCTTACTTGAGAAGCCACTTTTAGTCCAACATTGTCATCCTTTTATGGGTTCGAAGGGGGTGCACACCCGACTAGCCTATTTCTCTACCATTCACCCATTTCCACAAATAAGTTTGCAAAAATATGCTTTACCTTGATCTCAAATGAATCATCTAGCCAAAAATGGGCTAATCAAAGAAAGAAAAAGGGATAAATGAAGAAGAAGGGCAAATCAATATGTCAAAAAAAAAAAAGCCCTCGATCGAAATAATGGGGAAAGAAAAACCGAAAAGAAAATCAAAATCTCAAAAATCGTTCCCAAACCCAAATAATCCCTTGGTTGACTTATTGCCGTGAAATGCCTACTAGAGGACCGAGTCCCGAGGAAGGAAAATAGCGGTAATTTGGCAATCCTTACCATTTTGCAAACACTTATCCATCTTTTTGGTCTAATTGGCTTTCTCGAGTTTGGAACGACCCTCTAGGCTTAGCTTAGGAGACGGCATAACACTTACCTACAGTGCTTACTAACTCCATGGTTCTCACTTATCCATTTCATTTATCGTCCCGTTGTAGGTGTCTTTAGTGGAATTAGAAGGACCTTGGTAAATTTTCAATGTTTTTATTGTTTGATTGTCATCCTATTAGGATCTTGTCCATGTCAATTTGTGTTACTAGCTTGGTAGTGTTCTCGCTTGTCTTAAGCTCGAATCGGTGCTTTCTCCGCCAATTCGATGAAGGATTCGGTGATTTATTTTCTCTTTGGTTGCGACTATTTTTTTATGTGTATCTTCTTTGTTTTGTGTTTGTGTGTGTGTTAGTCGCAACCCCAATTTTGAGCAAGACCCAACTTGCCTTGCATGGAGGTACTCTACCTCATGGGTATCTCGATGTGAGTTGAAGGGACGGAGCGGGCCCGTTAATTGCCTCGTATCGTCTTAGCATAGTCTAGCTTATTAGTAGTAGCTTGTTTCTTTTTGGGTCTTTGCTGAGCTCGAGGACGAGCAACGGTTTAGTGTGGGGCAATTGTTGTGTGCCAAATTTGGACCATTTTTCCTCCCATTTAGACCCGTTTTTCCTCCATTTTGCGAGACTTGAGTGCGATTATCGCCGTATTTTGCGTAATTCTCGCATTAGTGTCTCTCTTTTGCATTTTACGTGTTTTTGGTAGTTTTCTGTCTATTTTGATAGGATTTTCAACCAAAAACGTGTTTGAGCTTCTACGAGCAAGAGAGAGATACGGTCCAAGAGCAAAGCACACAACTGAAAGTTCAAGTAATCCAATTGATCGATAAAGGAAGAGACCGGAAAAGAGCCAGAAGGCCACCGGGTGAAATTTCGCCCGGTGAGTCATCACCGGGCGAAGTTTCGCCCGACGACATTTTTTTCATCCCCGAAGATTTTCACGGCACGCACGACCGAGCGACATGACCGGGCGAAATTTCGCCCACCGGGTGAAATTTCGCCCGATGGAGAAACCGGGCCGGAAACGCCAAAACCGAAGAAAATCTCACCGGGTGAAATTTCACCCGGTGGGATTATTATGTCAAGCTGCGGGGCGAAATTTCGCCCCATGAAGATGCAAAGGGTGAAGGTCTAGCTAAATGAAGAAGAATTGGATTTGGGCCTTGAAGTTTGTGCAACCCGTTAAGAACTCTATAAATACTTAACCTAGGGTTTTGTGTCTCCTTGAGCCTTAAGTGTGCCTCTTAGGTGTAGGAGTAGGGTAGAAAACTCTCTAGTAGTATATTATAGTAAGCTATCTTAGTAAAAATCTCTACAAACAATTAGTAGATCTACTAGTATTAGTATAATTCTCCTATAATTAGTAGTAAAGTTTCCATCTTTGTTGAAGATTGTGCTTTATTGTTGAAGATTCAAGGGTTTTACAAGGGTTTATGTGACAAAGGCTCTTGTTTTTATTCTTGAAGATTCATATTTCTTGTATTGAAGATTGAAGATTTATGCATGGATTGGTGACAAATTCTTGTGTATTTCTCCAAGATTCAATCTTTTATATTAATCTTCATCTTTTATCTTAGTTTCTTCCATTGTTGGTAAAATTCTTTCCTCTCCCTTTTCTCCATTAGTATAATTTATTAGTGTAGTTTTTATGCATGATTTAGTTAAATTTTTCTTAGTTAATGTTTTGTTGTTAATCACCTTGATTAGTGAGTAGATTTTCTTGTTGGGGATTTAGGGAGGAGGATTTGGATTATTTGATGTAAGGGATGTTGGTGGGTTGTTTACTTGATAATTATCAATTTTAAGGTTTTTGTGTCCTTGTTGACTTAGAATCGCGATTAGGCCAACCTTGACTCATTTCTACCAATATGGGGAAACTCGGGGTAGAAATTACCTTAATTTGAGACTTACCCTTTCGTTGCGAAAGCGGGTTTAGGTAGGTTGGGTGAAGAAACCGAAAGGTGGAAATCTCCCTTTTTAACGTTGGAACAAAAACTAGATCCCGAGACTCTAATACCCCATTTCCGAATCCCGACTCTCCCCAACACCTTTCCTATTTATTGACCCTAGCCTTCGTAGAATAGCTCAATAGCAATAGTTCGACCTCTCTCGACCCAAAACCCCCATCTCAATCCCAACCACGATTTGACTCTAGACTTGACCAATATCGCTTAACCCATCTCCCTACGGATCGATCTCGACCTACCACTACTACATTAGTTAGGTTTGTCGGAGTTAAAAATATTGTTTGATTGTACGGGTCGCGACGCCCGCGCATCACATGACAATATCACGAAGATTGAATTACCAGTTAGTATAATTACACATTCTAGATATTCGGTGTATCAGGGTGTGTCTAAGCATTGAACCCCTTTACCTATTTGAATACGTGAAGATAATCATACACATAAACTGAAAACTGAAAACTCCATTAGTAAAACCGACACTAGTTAACCGGCCTCGTGTCCATATCCTTTCATGAGCGCATATAGGGAGTCAACCCGAACTCTTTTGAAGCGGCCAAACTTCATGCCTCACATAGGTTAATCTTTTATCGTGCACCCGCATTGGCACTTTATCAAAGATTCATTAAGAAGATATCACTTCACCCTGTACATGCAGGTAATAACACACACTTTCGGGACAAATAATCATGTGCTCAAATTTAAGATAGTAGGCCTTCCACATTGAATTCTGCCTCTAACGTCGTATTAGAGGAGAATTGGGTATCCCACCACCAAAATTTATCGGGTTTAACCATCCCGATAATCGACTTTATACCAAGTCCCTAGTTGATCGTTAATGAAAGCGATCCACTAGAAAAATATTGAGATCTCTTAAAACAACCAAAGTTACCAAGTTTGTGATAGTAAAGATAACAGGTTAATTCTAACACCCGGTGCAGCAGTCACCATTTCCACTTGACTGTAAACTTAGCCAAAATAACATCACTATCATAAACAAGAAAAACATCGGTCTAATACTTGAAAGAAACTCATAATTCTTTTTCTTAGCAACCAAGCCTATACACCGGCTATAGCAAGATAACACTACAAGCTCCAATTTCAAAATTTAATTTGTAACACGAATTTGTTTCTTGAAACCATAAATCAATGGTGTCTCCCCAAACATATAAACACTATCAATTGTAGAAACACTCATCTACAATCATAGCTCAATTTGTATATACAACACTCCCTCAAAACCGAAGGAGAACCAACACAAGACAGACCAATTTGATGGCTATCTAAAACATTTCACACTTGATTAATTGCTTAGTCAAAGATGAGTATTAGTTTAACCACTATACACACTCAACTCTAACCAACTATGCAATCAAGCTCCTACGAAAACTCGAGTTGTGAAACTCGACCAATAGAAAACAAACTAGAGAATACTTACATACTCCCACCCTGGTTCCTAAAACCAAAGATCATATTTACCTCCCCCATGTCCTTCATAGAAAGACATGACGAATATACAACCACCTTTTACAAGGCCTTATTCTTTGATCTATGCCAAATATCAACTTACGACAAATGACTACTCCTTAACCGGACTTGTCAAAATTGTACCTTCCTTGCTATTGATTTCCAAGTACATGGCTAACCATCATGACTCCATAAGCTCACCATGGTTATCACAAACCAACGTTACCAAGATTATGAAACAAAATCAATCGCAAGCCTTAAAACAAACGTACGACATACACAAATGAAATAATAATGAATGACCAACATTATGAAATAAACAATCAAAAAACCATTGATAAAAGCAGCATCCAAAATATTCCAATACGAGTTCCTCTCACGATTATATCCAAAGTGAGACTCGTTAACAACTTGAATATTTATGCTTCCAGAAGAGTGAGTTTTCAAATTCTCTTAAATATAAACCACGCTACCCAAGGAATCAAATATCATCTCTTTGTATGCCTAAACAATCAATACACCATTCTTTCAAGCTACATATGTGAACCATATATTACCGCTCAAAATTCAGAATTTACGTGTATCACATTCAAGAGAGTACCCATTACTTACTCATTCTTATGCATTTTAATCATCAATAATTATATTATACCATACAATAATGACACTTAAACAAAACCAACAAACATGGTGTAAACATTACACACACATACGTTCAAATAGCTACCGCTAAAACATGAACTTACCAATAAAAATGTCAATCATCAATATCTCGATGAAAATCACTGTTGCTATGAAACAAGCTAAAATCAAATAATCATATACAACCATGATTAAAATCTACTCATACGTCAACCATCATAAAAGAAATGTATAAATTGCATATACAAACTTCGACGATATTAATAATCCATGAAGAGCAAAGTTACTTTAAGTAATGACAACAACCTATCAAAATCATCAACTAATTGACCAACATAATTCATACGTCTACTAACATATTCCACATGATAAACATCATACGTATGATCAATCAATAACTTTCATAAAAATACTTGATACAAAACCATCTCATTAAAGTTTCCCCACATAAAACTCGTGGTGACCACCAATGAGACAAAAACCTGCCATATACTATGTCACAAACGATGAAGGAAATACCAACTTTCTCCCTCCAAGGACCGTGTGTGTAACAAATCCCCATAAACCGAGACTATACACCACAAAATCAATACACTACGTAGTGGAGCTATACGAGTACCCGTATTTTACCGCTCCAATCATCATAAACATGTATCTATTATACCGTGGAGGATTATGAGAGATATTCGCTCCTACCCCATATAGACAACAACCATGTTGTTACTCTATACAAACTTCAGACAATCGAATTGATTATCTCTTAACTTTGTCATAACGTATGATCAATCTTTTACAACCTCCTAATATTAAACCATATTAAGAATTCAATTCACCTATCAAACATGTCAATGTCTAAATAAACATCTTAAAACCAAAGACGTAAAATAAGTCAAGACATTACTACCCATGATTAAGGTAATACTTAACTTTGTTAGAAATATTAATTTATAACCTTCATGATCATATAACATTATACTCTGTATAACATTGGTCAAAGACCAAAAGGCAAATATGAATATAAGACAAATATCCAAAGCATGGAAACAATAGTATAACTATACTATCCAGGACAATATAAATGATACATAAGTAAAACACTTAATATTATACCATATTAAGAGTTACAACCCACCACAAGCATGCCTTAATATGAAAATACAAATATTTACATTAAAGACATAATATAAACATGGTGAATAATATATCCATATCAAATAATTACCACATACCCAAATATCATATGATAGTTGATTAAGACAAATACAACTTTGAATTGCTCTAAACCGGGCTTTAACCTTGCTGGAGACTTAACGAAAAAACCAAAACAAGAGCAAATCAACCAATCCTGTAAACTGGGGACATGTCTGTAAGGACACGAAAACAAGGAAACACTACGACCACGCATACCACCAAAGTTTGCATGAAAACTTTATCATGAGTCATGATCCACTCAAGGCAAAATAATCATATTATAAGTAATAATAATGATTAGGAAGAAGAATAACCAACCCAATGAACACAAACAAATGCACAGCATCACTCGGAAACATTTAGGTTCATTGATAAAACAAACAAACATTACTCTCAAACATGACAGATCATCAATGCAGTATTTACTCAAACCGAAACAAAGATAACTGAAGTACCACGCATAACCCACCAATTTGCCATTGTTTAACGGTAGATACACGTGCATAATTCCGTTCCGTCATCATTACCGCATTCGATCAACTACATCGTGTATCACCATATCTTGTGTACCGATTTCGATCACCAACGAATTATTCTTGAAGATTGTTGAAACTTCGGGACTCGGGAGGCACCATCATGATTGAAATCTACAAGAAACACAAAACCGGAACACCCAAAAGGAAAGGATAACTTGGATATCTATGTAGAATCGTGAACGGAATCACTTTTCTTCAAGAATAATCGACCCTATAGTGTCCCGGGTTACACGATTTCCTTGTGGGATAAGACTACAAGAATCACACTCTAATTCCGACACTAGAATTTTGAGCAATAACTTATGGAGAATAATTGTTTTCTTCACCAAGGAAAAATCAAGAGATACTAAGATGGAGTCTCTTATATCTATCTTGTAACTTGATGTGTTACATAAATAAAACCAAATGATCAAGCCTCTCAAAACAATGCATAACCAATCGTAATGCATCCCACATGTGTCATGCATGTGTCATCAAAGTAAAAAACTATGACAAACCGAAGTGTACCAACGCGACACGTCAAAATTAAGAAGCCGACCGTTGAAGAGATAAGATCAACGGATACCCGTACGTAATGTAACACGTACACACACCTCGGTTACACGAGGTTCCGAACCCCGAACGAGATTCCTACCCGGGTATAAACGGGAACGCACAAATACGTTCACTTGATCATTTATACACTCCGTAAGCTCAATTTAGGCTTAGACAAGCGTGCACTCCGCACTCCCGACTCGTCATATAGCTAAACCGAGTTTACCCTTCTTTATAATTAAACCCCGACTACATCAAATTAACCGGTGATTACCTCAAATCACCAACAATTAATACTCCGTATTGGTGTTAATTTCGTTGTCCTTAATGAATTCACGTCATTTTAGGAGAGTCGATATAATAATATTATCTTATTAGAATTCTTTAATTACTATTTGAATCGTACAAAGTGGTTATTCTTTGTTTAAATATTTATTATATATCAATTTTCCTTCAAATAAATTGATTATGTATTTTGTTCTACGTTTTTTTCATGAAAATCTATGTGTCGAAGAAAAATAGTATTGAGACTTTGAGTATATTGTTGGATAAGTATCCCACATCGCCATATTATGGCTCGGCTATATGCTTCAAAAGAAGCTTCCTTACTTGTTGTACCACATTGAGAAAATACGGAGAAATGAGACTAATCTCACATTGACAGAGCTTGGTTGTTGTTTTTAGCTTCCTTTGTGGTGTTATCCGACATCTGAAAAATAGGAGGAAGACTTGAGGTTTATAAGCTTCCTCCTTCCTAGTATTATCAATTGTAGTAAAATGGGCTTTTATGGAGATGTGTGGCTTTGGCCTTAAACCGCATACGTGTTTGTTTTGGGATCTGGTTGTTGTCTTTAGCCCATTTTTACGTTTTTGTTTGCCATAGGAATTTGGTACAAGTCCCAATAAATTCTAGATCCTTCTTGATTATTCTATCAATGTGGGAGATGCATCTGATTTGTTCATGCACCTACTCTTCTCGCTTTTTGTTACACCATTAATTCGAGCTTTGTTTTCTCCGTCAAGCTTGCTATATAAACCCTCTCTACACTCACTCACAACACATAACATCATCTCTTCTCTCTTCACTTTCTCTCTTCAATATTTTTGCTCTCAAATATTTCCGAGGTTACTTGGCAACGTTCTTGGTAGGGTTCAGTTTGCAGTTCCGTCTACACCGAAGCTGCAAAGGTTGTATAATCCTGGGGGTCGATTGTCATGGGAAAACCGTGTGTAGAGTACGGGGCAAATTCGTCTTTAGGACAGTGACTTGTCACGCCACAACCGTCCTTTATCCAGATAAGCTATATATCTCATTATTACGTATTTTATCAACTTATTTATATTTATTTATTTATCATCTTGTTTGGTCTTTATAACTTAATACAATAATCTTGTTCTATTTACATTAATTTATTCGTACTCATTTTCGATACAACTTTTATACTATTGTTCCAACATATATAAATTACTAGGTGATCTAATGCTCCAAAATTAGAAATTAAAGGATCATTTCTACCAAGTAATGGTCCTAAACTTTATCTAACTATTTTATAATTAAAATAGCAATCATCATATTATTAGAAGTGTAAATTACAATAGAAACATTTCTTTATTCATGTGAAGATATGTGTCCTAATAAACTAAGACAAAAATCTAAATGGAAAAAGTTTAAAAAAAACGTTAAAAAGAAAATTCTGAAAAGGAATGAGGTTAAATATTAAAAGAGGAGAGTAAGTTGGGATTGCAACTCGAACCCCTGACCAAAGGGGGTGCTTTTATCTACAAGAACAGCACTCACCAACAAGCTACAAAGAGAATGTTGAATATTTATGTACGCTTAATTGCCATATTTAACCCAGGCCATGGCCCAGTATGGCCTACTCCTAGCTTCGTCACTGCCGAGAGTGATAGTCGAGTTACGGGTATTATTATAAATTTGTATGTTTGGTAAAAAAGTAACAATATGCCTATGCAAATAACATGGCCCAAAAAGCCCATTTGGCTAGAGGCTCATTAAAAGCCCTCTAGGGCCGAGTATGGGCTCCTTAAGAAGGCCCAATTAAATGGGCTAACCCAGCCCAGCCCACGTGCTTGAGCTATTTTTTTTACTTTAAGCCCGGCCCAACCCGACCCATGATTACCTCTACTTTTAATACCTGTCATTTGGCGTAACATGTTATAACTTTAACTTGTTGGTTCTTACCCGATTCGCTGAAATGACAAATAGATGTACACAAGAAATATAAGCGGTAAGTTAGGAAACACACTATTTTATTTTGTGACATGGCATCCATGAGACCATGAGTAGGTTTTTAAGCTAATGCATTTTGAACCCATGTCATGAATATCATCCCTCGTCGACTTCGCTAGAAAAGCTATTTTTGGCCGGAGATATTGGAACCATTCTAAACTTTGCCTCCCGATGTGAATTGAAGTTAATCTTATGTTTTTGCGCCTCATTCAGATTGACAACCTTCTAAAACCAAGAAATGAAATCCATGCCTCATATACAGTGCACCTCAGATGAAGCGGAGTTCTAGTGAAAGCACAAAAACATCTATTAATGACCTCAAAGAAGAGGGAGACTCAAGAGAAGAGGGTTCTTTGAAAGAGAGGAAGCCTACAAGGGAGAGACTAAAGAAGAAAATGGTTTAACATCCACTTAAAGGTTGACAAAAGAAAGTCATGCTAAGCAAAATGTTGTAAGGTGTAACATCCTTTGTTCATTTTATAGATCATGGTATCTTTAATATGTGTAGTGGCATGCGTGGTGTTTGTCACCGTAGGAGTAACCAAGTTAGGACACTCACACAGTTCAAAGGACAAACGTGGAGGTAACAAGATTGCTTCCTCTACCAAGGCGATTCAAAGTATATGTCAACAAACCCGCTATAGAGAGGCTTCACCTTTGACCCTAGGGAGTTGATCAAACACAACTTTATAGGTGGTCAAGGAGGAAATTGGAAAGGCCTTGGATAAATCAGGTACTTTTTTTTTCTTTTCAAACAAACTTATTTTACAAAATTATTTTTTTTATTACAATAATTCATACAAAAAAATATAATTAGAATTAAACTGTACTTCATGCTTCTTTTTTTACTCATATTCAGAAAATTACATAGTGAGAATACATGAACACAAATGTGATATTGCTCGTGTAACAAGGACCACCTCCTATCACATAGAAATATGCACACACTTGGCGCAGAAGCTTTGCAGTACTACTACGCGAGAAAATGGTAACTGATCGTACTAAAAACAAATTGTTTGTAGTACACATTGATAGACCGTATTTAGTACGGGTTAGAAGCGTCGATTTAGAAGTATATTTGGTGACGTGATAATAATTTTGGGCTTAATTGAGTAGAATTCTCATTTTACGATATTAATTGTAATTGAGGATAATTATGTGATTTAATTGACCATAGGGTTGCCTAAGTGAAGCATGGAAGCAAAAGACCCAAGCGAAGCCGGAGAACCGACAGTCTCGCACAGCTCGGAAATTGAAGACGGAATTTAAGTCGCCTTAGATTCCGTGTCAGCTTCTTATTATTATTATTATTATTATTATTATTATTATTATTTTATTTTATCATATTTTATTACTAGATTTTGGTAAGTAATAGACTTACCTTAATTATTACCCGTATTAGACTACTATTAGTATAAATTATTATTAGCTTTATTATGATTATTATTCATCTTTTTATCAGGTTGAACGTGACATTAGGGGATGAACCCTAATTTTATGTGTAACTAATTTTCTTCTCGGTTCAAGACATTGAAGCGCTTAATTATCGGTTGTGAGTTTGAAAGTTCTTATCTTTATTCTTGATTATTGATTAATTGCTCAGCTTAATTATATGAATGTTGTTATTGATTTCTAGAGTGATCAACTAGTTTTCTATTTCATCGTTCTATTGTTAGTTTTGTTAATTGAACAAGATTTGTTGATTAACTTGACCTGAGTAACATCTAAGACTTAATTATTGAACGGGATTCGTTGATATTAAGACTTAGGAGCAATTATCATAGATCTATAGCACAACTGGATTGTATGTGTTTATTTATCTCTTTATCGAATTCTCTATCTATTAATGCTGCTGTTGAATTAAATCTAGAACTGGATTGTTTAGGTTGTTTAATAGTTAGGGCTGATTAAGAACGGGATACGTTTTAATTAGTTATTCATAAGGAGAATTAGAATCTTTGATTCACGATAAAGTAGTCAAGAATAATAATTTGAACCGGATTTCGATGATCAATTGTGATTAAGTTGTGGATTTGTACTTGACCCGAGACCTTTTTAATCATTTGATTTAGTTAAAGTTTTCATCTTTATTAGTTTTATTTATTAGACAATTATTCAAAATCCCCCTTTCTTATAGTTTAATTAATTAGTTAGTTATTGTTCTACATTAGTACACATTTATAATTAGTCCAATTCTCTGTGGGTTCGACCCTTATTTCCATTATACTATTGTTATAGTTAGTTGGTTATAAGTGATTATAAATTAGTAATTTGAGGCATACGACTTTAGCCTGTCAAATTTTGGCGCCGTTGCCGGGGAATTGACGTTAATTAATATTTGTGTGTTAGTGTAGAGATTTTTAGTTAGTTAGTTTTATATAGTCGTTATTTTTTTTTTGGAGTCTAGTTTAGTTTTAATTTTTGTTGAGTTTTTTTTTTTGTGTGTTTTAGTTTATCCGATAAATGGCGACTAAATATTTTCCTCAATATGAGCATGAACTGTTTTACAAATATATTGATAGATTGAGTGAGTATGTCTGTAGATGTCGTCACAGATATCAAATTTGGGAACTCTGTCATGTGGTATATAATGGGTTAAATGATGAAACTTTGATGCATGTTGATTCTTTAAGTGAGGGGAGATTCGTTGATGGACTTAGTTATGAAGAGAAGTGGGATCTTTTCATGTACTTGGCTCAAGACACTGAAGAATGGGAGTTGGAAAACTCACGCTCTATGACACCTTCAATGAGTCTCGATAAAAATTTGAACACCCAACATGATTCTCGTATATCCACGGAAGACATGATTAGAGACCTAATTACTGCTCAGATGACCCTTCAAGCTAGTATGGCTCAGTACGAGCAAGAGAACAATGCTAGTATCGAGAACCTTCATAGTCCTTTAGTGCAAATAACAGAATATGATGATAGACTAGAGGCACAAGATGAGTTTTCTCTTAATTTTAAAGAGTCTAGAGTTAGTAAGAACACAGAGTTTGATGACACTCTCCCCGTTCAACCCGATTTGGTATGTCACTCTTATAAAGTGTGTGATAGTGATAGTGATGATGGTTTTTGGGATGACGAGGAGGACGACTATGATGATTTGATATACTCCTCACCCTCTACTACGATTTCTACACATATTGATTCCACTTGTGATAACGAGACACATATTGTGAAAGATTCCTCAAGTCAAAATGATATGAGTGATAGTTCAATCTTGGAGGATTCTCTAGTTATGATTGTTGATAATGAGCAAGGAGGAATGAGTGTGACTCTTGAGGAAACTATGGAAGTCGGAGTAGGAGAAGAAGGGATAATTGTTGATGAGGCGAAAGACGATTTCCCTACGAGACGTGAATTAGTGAGCATGAATTGTGAAGAAAAGGTTGGAGAAATAGGGAGCATGAATACTGGATTTTATATTCACAAGGAAGTACCACCATCGATACCTTTCCGAGAAAGTCTTATGTTCATCCTCGAGCCTATTTGACCATACCTATGAAAAATCCATCTTATAAAGAGGAGTACATTGATATAAATTCATTTTTTGAGCATACAGGGTCGGAAAGACGTTCATTGCAAGATTATTATGATGTGCTTATTTATAGGTGGTGTCAATTCATTTTTATCTCTTACCGTCAATATTCATATCTATTTGCTAGTATTTTTGATCGATTGTTAAGGGCATTGAGTTGTTCTGCACATTCATTCCGCTCGATTGCTCCATTGTCGGTTAAGGTAAGTAATTTAGTAATATTTTAATTTGGGTCAAATTTTCGCAAGAAGTCGAGCGAACGACAATAAACAAAAGCGCTTTCGGGAGGCAACCCGTGTATGGTACATTTTTATATTTTTTATTTATTTATTTTTCAAATTTATTTTGAGTCATTTTTCATATATTAGATTAATAATCGTTTGTCATATTTTTTTCGTAGAATGAATCGTTCATATTTATATTTTTTTAAATTTTAAGTATTTTCTTATTTGTAGTACTTTAGGAATGAGAAAGGTGATTTTTTTTTTCAGGAATCCGTGCGACTAGCATGAGGATGGGCGACTAGCATGACGGAGTACCAAAAAATCGAAGGAAATTTGAAGAAATTGTCTTTTGGGACGAAATTCCAGAGATCCGGGCAAGTCGCGGAGGATCTGGGCGAGTCGCACACTCTTCTTCTTCCTACAGGTCTGTTCAATTTTGTTTCTTTAAAAAAAAAATTAAAAAATAAAAAAAATCACACACAAACCGACATACCCTTCTTCCAATCTTCCTCCTTCCTTCACCCTCCTTTTTTTCGTTTTCTTTACCCAAATCTCACCTCCATTCACTCTTTTCTTTCATTACCCATTGATTTCTACCCATTTTTCGTCACTTATCATCTTCAATTACACCTTTTTCTCTCCTCAGTCCCCTTCCTATCACCCAATTCAAAATTTTCCAGTTGAACCCTAGGAATTGGGGGTTGTTTTCAATTCCGTTCTATTGGAGCGGGTTATGGTCGATTTGGATGTGGGTCGTGGTATATTGGTGGCGGAGCGCGGCTGTGGAGCATAAACTCGACCATGATTGACGTTCCACTCGGAGTCAATGGTTCTAAGCTTATTTCAGGAATTAGTGCGAATTTGTGAGACGGAGACTTGGATATCACTAGTGAAATATGTTTTGGGAAAGGTCGTGCAATCCCATGGTTGGGATGAGGCATTTCGAGGGTAACAAAGTGTCAGAGTGGTGAATTGAGTTGTACTGTTTCGTCATTGGTATTGACATCATCTGATTGCTCACCGTTTCGAGAGTTGAGGAAGAAAATGCATTGAGCCCGTGAGGATGACTGAAATACGAGTTTGAATTTTAACTCGTGAATGACCTGACATTACGATGGTGCGAGTCTTTTGACGGGTTGTTTATCAATTTTCAAGTTCTTTTCCCCGTTTATTGGTTTTATCTATGTCCTTTATCTCACATTGAGGACAATGCTCGGAATAAGCGTGGGGAGAGATTTATATATTTGTCTCATCATGTAACCGTCATTTATGTTGTAATTTGAAGAAAAAGAAAATCAAATCAAGAAAAAAAAAACCCGGCTAGGTGAAAACCCGAAAGGGCGCCTAGGCAAGAATGGGGATGTGGCCGAGGACGGAGTGAAAACCCGAAAGGGCGCTCCGGGTAAAAAGAAAAATCGAGTTGCGTGCCACGAGAGTAGTGTGAGTTAAAAAAAATAATGAAAAGATAGAGTGAAAATCCGCAAGGGCGGACACTCTAGGCAAAATGAGGGAATTAGAAAAAGAACTCACAATTACTTTATCCGTTCTTGGTGTGGCGTCATAAGAAGGGTGACATAGAAGGATGGTCGGCTAGGATTAGTTGGCTATGGTGAGAAGAATCGCGATGCGGAGTGAAGTGATTGCACCTTGTTTATGCGATTGGGTGTAGTTGTTTTGATTTGGCGATTAATTAGAGGAGTTTAGGATTAATCACATGTGTGGGTTGTGTAAATTGCGGTATACATCTTGTACCACCGTGACATTTGTAGCACATGTGATCCGTTTTAGGATCAGAGCGATAAGGGGCGTTAGAATTTTATTGTTGTGTATTTTCACATATTGATGTCCTTTTGTTGTGAGGATGATTCGAGTTGGTAACCATAGTTTGTTGGTGATGTTTTGTAATGAGAGAGTTTGAAGGAAGGCGAGCGAGGGCCGTGAATGTATTGTTTTTCCCGCGCGTTTTGGACTAGTGATGGTTGTTTTTATTGTGTTCTTCGAGTTTTACTCGAGGACGAGTAAAAGTTAAAACGTGGGGATATTTGATAGACCGTATTTAGTACGGGTTAGAAGCGTCGATTTAGAAGTATATTTGGTGACGTGATAATAATTTTGGGCTTAATTGAGTAGAATTCTCATTTTACGATATTAATTGTAATTGAGGATAATTATGTGATTTAATTGACCATCGGATTGCCTAAGTGAAGCATGGAAGCAAAAGACCCAAGCAAAGCCGGAGAACCGACAGTCTCGCACAGCTCGGAAATTGAAGACGGAATTTAAGTCGCCTTAGATTCCGTGTCAGCTTATTTTTATTATTTTTATTATTATTATTATTATTATTATTATTATTATTATTATTATTATTATTATTATTTTATCATATTTTATTACTAGATTTTGGTAAGTAATAGACTTACCTTAATTATTACCCGTATTAGACTACTATTAGTATAAATTATTATTAGCTTTATTATGATTATTATTCATCTTTTTATCAAGTTGAACGTGACATTAGGGGATGAACCCTAATTTTATGTGTAACTAATTTTCTTCTCGGTTCAAGACATTGAAGCGCTTAATTATCGGTTGTGAGTTTGAAAGTTCTTATCTTTATTCTTGATTATTGATTAACTGCTCAGTTTAATTATATGAATGTTGTTATTGATTTCTAGAGTGATCAACTAGTTTTCTATTTCATCGTTCTATTGTTAGTTTTGTTAATTGAAGAAGATTTGCTGATTAACTTGACCTGAGTAACATCTAAGACTTAATTATTGAACGGGATTCGTTGATATTAAGACTTAGGAGCAATTATCATAGATCTATAGCACAACTGGATTGTATGTGTTTATTTATCTCTTTATCGAATTCTCTATCTATTAATGCTGCTGTTGAATTAAATCTAGAACTGGATTGTTTAGGTTGTTTAACAGTTAGGGCTGATTAAGAACGGGATACGTTTTAATTAGTTATTCATAAGGAGAATTAGAATCTTTGATTCACGATAAAGTAGTCAAGAATAATAATTTGAACCGGATTTCGATGATCAATTGTGATTAAGTTGTGGATTTGTACTTGACCCGAGACCTTTTTAATCATTTGAGTTAGTTAAAGTTTTCATCTTTATTAGTTTTAGTTATTAGACAATTATTCAAAATCCCCCTTCTTATTGTTTAATTAATTAGTTAGTTATTGTTCTACATTAGTACACATTTATAATTAGTCCAATTCTCTGTGGGTTCGACCCTTATTTCCATTATACTATTGTTATAGTTAGTTGGTTATAAGTGATTATAAATTAGTAATTTGAGGCATACGACTTTAGCCTGTCAAATTTTGCAACAATTAAATTGTAATAACCTGGATTTTTGATGACTTAAATTAATAGATAATGCGAAAAATTATCTAAGTCATTTAATTAAAATTATATCAGAGCGTAAATAAATTTGGATCGCTACGGATTCTTACAACAAACGACTATTAAATACATAGTCTTGATTCACTTACAGAATAAAGATAGTATTTTTATACTAAACATATTTTTACAATCTCTCGCTTAATTCCCCAACGTCTTCGACCTGCAAAAATAAAACAGAGGCCGCTGAGCGGAATAGCAACCAAACCGTTCATCTAACATCACCTCATACACATAAGACAATCATGTGAATAACCAACAATATGCTTACAAAAATATTAAAGGATATCACGTAACAAATAGTTTCCTTTAATTTAATTAACCAACATGTGAGGTGATGAAAACAGTAAAGTTTAGAAGATGGGACATTGGCAGCCATTTGATTTAAAATTATTTTTCACGTAAACAGATAATAAACACATGAGTCGTGGCTCCTAGTATCACCGCTACATCCTACTGGCTTGCATCTCACCAATAGAAGTAACTGTGTTACCGACTCGTAGACCGAGCCGATCTTATGAGGTTTACATCTCACCCATAAGGCTCAATTGGGCCCGAACTTCAATTATATTATACGTTTATTCATACGGGGCTCTAAGCTAAATGAAAGCCGATGATTACATTCTCTGCATCACCAAGAGGAAACCCGCGGTTTTCAAAATCTTGTGTTCTGCCCCTGCTACCTAGGTGGTGATATTGATCAAGTACTTGTCTATACATGCGCACATACCCTACGCGGTCTCTTGAACCGCAGCTCTCACTGCCGTAGGACAACTACCTTAAACACTAGGTCGACTCTCAGACCGCAGCCTCCGAGTCTGCTTTTCATTACAAGTGCAGTCGAAACACCACACATGGTAGAATCCAACACAAGCTATTTGTCCCAGACTCGCATCGTAAACTTTATATAAAAGTCGTCCGTGAACAAGTAGTATTTTATTTGATGACATTCAATAATTGGTCGGACTCATTTGAAACAGTCAAATCCTTCAGTACTTACTTTCAGTGTGACAATATTATACTTAAATCCTCAAGTGTCACCCGAAATATTATATCCCAAATATCTTATAACTTTTATTTAAAAATAAGAGTTTCTTTAAAAGATGTTTTATATTAAAATACAACTAAAGTATAATAAAATATTATTTCAAAATTCAAAGTTTTATTTTAAAATTTAAAGTTTCAGTAAAATATAAAAGTTTCTAAGAGAATATATAAATTAAGTCGTACTTAAAATTTGACGTGGAATCATTTTAATACTTATAAGTGTTTTATAAAAGTTTGAAAATAAAATAAATTTATTTACTATAGAAAACGTAATTTATAAGTTTTTGTCTATTTAAAAAGAACTATATGATATATGATTAAAATAAAATATTTTGTAAGATACTGATTTATATTATTAATATAATACATAATTAAGCATAAAATACTAAAGTCGAATTAAAATATGAATAAAATCATAAACACAGAAATGATATATAAAATCTATAAACGCATAGTAAATACAAATAAATAAATAAAACGGAATGATATAAGTATATATTAATTTAAGTTCGTTTACTCATTTACTCAATTTTTCATATAGACAGAAATGTAAAGGTGATAAATAAATAAATTAAACAAGTGATAATTTAGTTAAGCTGAATTTGGTCATAAGTAAATACATAATATAAATAAAATATCACGTAACATTATTATATATATATAAGTAATTTAGTCATACAAATAAGCCTAGATATTTAAATAAGCAATTTATTAAGTTAGTAACATAATATACCTATATATATATATAAAATGTTGTTAGAAGAAAAGCTTGGTTACCTTAATAGTTATTACAGAGTATTTATTAACGTTATTAAGAAGTAAATGTTGTCAGGTCAATAATATTGTCTACGTTAGAAAAGTAGTCTTCTTCCCCCTTTTAAAGAAATTTCGGTCGAAATGATTTGGCCCTTAATACGGTTCCAGAAAAGTGATTCCACCAAATACTGGGTAGCTCCTCATTCCCGATGTTCCAACCATATAGAGAAGGACGAGGGAGTAAATATAGTATGTAGTACGGAGTATGTAGTATAGTATAGTGTAATATAGTAAGTAGTAGTATGTAGTATAGTACTCCGTAATAGATAGTATGTAGAAGTAGTAGTATATATATAGTAGTGGTTAGTAGTAATAGTGTAGGTTAGTACTTTTTAATAGTACGTAGCAATAGGTAGCACTACTACAAAAATAGGCTTAGAGAACAGTTGAAATGGCTTTAGAGAACGCCTTAGGTGCGTTATTTAGCGCAGTGTTCTCTAAACATTACAAAACAGTTAGAATAGGCGTTTTCTAATGACAGTTATAGAGAACAGTTACACTTCTGCACTGTTCTCTATTCCTTACGATTAGAAAACGGTTATGCCATAGAGGCGTTCTCTATTCATAGAAATAGAGAGCAGTTATGCTTCATAGGCGTTTTCTTTTTATAGGAATAAAGAACACTTTAATTGGGCAACTGTTTTCTATTTTTTTTAATTATTTAAAAGATTTCATATATATATATATACCACAAAATTGAAATATAATAAAATTAAAATATGCTCTATCCGAGCATCATATATATTTATTACTTCAAATTGAGAATTACAAATACTTCATTTATCATCATCCATGCACCTTGCATACTAAAATATGCTCTATCCGAGCATCTTGTTTACCAATGACTCAATAATAATGAGTTAACTATACAGTATGCCATTAATCAACTCCAAATGAAGTCACTACGTCAATACTAAATGCTTCATCTACTCGAGCACTTGAGCCTGAGCATCATCCAACACCTACACAATCGTCAAAAAACAATTAGAAACCAACACTAGAGCACTTAGATGTATTATTATTACCTGGAAAGTTTTTTAAAAATATATACTCCCTGCTAACTTATTCCTTATGGAGAACACTACTAATTAACTAACATGGAAAAGAAAAAAAATGTGTTGAATTCAGCAATTAACCAAGGAAACAAACCTTTGAGCCATGTTTGAGTATTACTCTTTTCCAAATCAATACGATGTTTATTTTGCATTGCTGATACGAGCATTATCCTGCTGTATATCACAACCACAAAAATATCATTTTAGTTAATTAAGTAGGCTAAACTTAACTAAATTGAATAATGAAGGTGATTGAATGGAGTTGAAAATAAGCTTGGAACATCAGAGCCTAGGTTTGGAAGCCGAACCTTAAAGCTCAAACGAAATGGCAGACATATCATTGAGTCATTAGAGTAATTCAAAAAATCTATCGGCTTTTGATACTGAGTTTGTGCACTGAAATTCATCATGAAATCCTCTTTTCCGAAATGGAAGCAACAACAATAGGAAATATTCAGAAAGGCATTTAGCCAAACATTTGGTCTTCACTACGGTTCAGAAAGGCAATTAATATACATTTAGCCAAACATTTGGTATTCAGAAGTCAACCTCATATCCCCAAGCTCAAACCTCAAATTTAAAATCCAAACATGAAGAACAAGCCTCCACCATCATTAACAAATTCCTTCAAAATTATGCCAGTCTTGCAAGTTTATCAAACTAACTATCCCAGGCAATCCTAAAACATAATGTACCATAATATAACAAAATTAAACAGCGGCCACCACCACTACAAAGGCACAAATGAAAAGGTAAAACGGTTCGGATAGACGCAGCCTTACCCTAATTAACAACCATATAAGAGTTGTTTCTGGACGGACATGTCAAGCATAGCAACATTATACATTATTCTAATTAGTAATCACCATTCACCAGCACAGTTGCATAATTGAGAATGACCAATAAACCCTTATCCGTGCAACATACAAGAAACATATAATTGAAAATTTTAGCAACCCAACGCCAATGGACATTATGCTAATCACCTAGTCATATAATTAGCCCAAAAGTTGAACATATATCACAACTCATGAAACAAATCTATGCACCATATGGTAAACATGAATAGATAAATACGAAAATTACAAGAAATTGACAACAACCCATGAACAGAATCAACATGATTTCACAAAAAAGACGAAACTAGTCAAATTTGGAAAAAAGAGAGATACCCCTTTGCGTAAAAGGCCAAAATCACTAGGCTTGAAGTTCTCACGAGCAGATCTTTGAAGACGAAGCATAAAGAGCTCACCTTTGAAGACGCATCCGCAGAATTTCCTCATCGATTTGTTCATCAGCTTTGGTCCTAATTTCGTGGGTGGGTGCCGGAGTTTGAATTGATTGGTGATTGAAGGTCCGATGTTGGTGATGGGTTGTCGACGGCGGAGAAGGACGAAGATGGAATCGGGGGCTTCACGATGGGTTGGGTTCGAAGATGGGTTGCCGGAGTATATAGATATGGAGTCTTGAATGCAATTTCTGGGCAATTGGACACGGTAATGGAAGTCGTAGGAGAAGATGAGGAGCACGCCGGAGTCAGGGAGGCGTTTACTGGTGAATGATGGCGTGGTGGTTGAAACGGAAAGGTGGCGTAGCGGCGGAGGTTTGAGGGTTAAGTTTGGGGAAAACACAAGGGGTTTCAGATTGGTAGGCAATATGAAATGTTGTTTCCGTCTTTTTTTTGGTTATAATGACTTTTTTTTTATTTTTTTTATTTTGTCTTTCACATAAATAACACTTAAACCTAGGTGTTTTCTATTGTAATTGTTTTGATAACAGTTGAAGTTAGAGGTGTTTTCTATTGATTGTTTAGATAACAATTGAACCTATAGATGTTCTCTATTAATTATTTAGATATCGGTTATTTGGAAGGTGTGTTCTCTATAGTTTTAGAAAACACTTATCTAGATAGTGTGTTCTCTATCTAGTGTTTCCTATTCCATATTTTGTAGTAGTGTAGGATGCATGAGGTGTATGAATATTAGTAATACTTGTATAAAACCCGTGATAAAATTATGGGGCTGTATAATCAAATATTGCGCTAAGATAGTACTCTTTTTTTTAGAAGTATACGAAAAAGGGATATAGGAGCATATGTGTAGACTAATAATGATAAAAATTTTAGTGGGTATTTAAAAAACACATAATTAATCGTACCAAAAGTAAACACCGACTAGTATTGTAATAATAGGGTACATTCACCAAGATAACGTTTGCATGTTCCGTTGTTATTAGAAAAAATAGGGTACATATGAATGTGGACGTCTTTTAGTCCGTGTTTGTTTAAGTTTAAGAACAAATAGGACATGACGGATCCTAACGGTTATTCTGCTAAACGATTAGTAAAAGATTAATTGAAAAGAATTGTTAATATTGTCGATATGAGATGTGTTTGCCTAAACATAGTTGTATAGTTTGAAAAGATTTGATACTTCGTTCCCCGAACGTGAAAACTGTTGTTGAAAGTGTACCCTTTTATTAATGAATAAGGTGTATGACAAAAGAGAGTAGTTAAGAAAATATCATCGTCCCTTAATTATAATAATGACATACAAGAATTTTCAAAAGGAGAGTAGTTCCTTTAGAAATCAAGTAGATTAAATCACGGGGTTGTTTTAAGGAAATATTATCGCCACTTAATTACTCCATCCGTCCACTATTTATCGCCCCACTCCATTAAAATACTCCTCACATATATTCATGAAATTGGGCGATAAATAGTGGACGGAGGGAGTATAATAACGACATATAAGAATTTTACTTAAAAATCCAAAGTAATTCGTATTTGTATTGATATTAAGTAAATTTACATGTATTGGAAATCCAAAGTAAATTTACATGTTTTAAGTAAATTCATATTTTACGTATTGATCAACTCCGACTTTGTATTTTGTGGAGAAAAATATATGTTAATATTGGAATTTAGTAAATAAAAATTACTCCGTATTAGATTGTTATAATATTTTTTTTTGGTAAAGGGTAAGTGTATATATATATATGATGTGTAATCAATTACAAGAATATGACTACATCAAATTATGCAGCCATCTAGCGTCTTTCGCAAGTAATGGATATTTAATCTTACACATAATTTTATTTCTGACATCCATCTTAATCATCCTAACAGCATAATGCGGTTGTAGAACCATTTCTTCAACTCTACACAAATTGCGCTGCCTTCAAACATGGTAGATCATGGCGTTAAACAGAGTCCGAAGAATATTGTTGAAACTTCGAACCCCTCATGTTACACGCCCAAATCAGCGCGCCATTACATGGCATCTTCTTCTTTACCCATTCACTCAACAAATCAACAACTCGAGAACTCCAAGGATACCCAAAAAATAGATGGTCGAAGTTCTCCTCATGTGTCTCACATAAATAGCACCGATCAGAGTCCGCAACCCCAATCCGCAATAATTTCTTCCTAGTGTTTAGAGCCCCCCTAAACACAAGCCAAGCAATAAAGCTATGCTTAGGTATACTCTAAGCACTCCAAACAAGGCGCGATCAAGGAACCCGCGGTTTATGACCCCGCAAGTTCTCATAGGCCATCGCAATAGAATAGCAGTTTCTCGAGTCATGCCACACTCCATTCACATACATATGTTTTATTTTCTCGTTTGCTTGACAAATTTTCCGCCATGCCCAAGTGACATCAGTATTGGGCTGATAATCACTCCAGGTCCGCCCCTTCAGATAAATGATGTTCACCCAACGGACCCATAGGCGATCTGGCTAATTGAAAATCCAAGAAGCTAATTTCGCCACAGCTGCTTCATTCCACAAATTAAGATCCCTAAGACCCAACCCTTCTTCCTCCTTAGGAAAACAAATTTTCTCCCAACTCACTAAGGCTCTATTAGTTCCCTCCACACCCCCATCCCACAGAAAATTACGACACAATGAATTAATTTGAGCCATAACATATTTTGGGATAATGAATACAATCGCCCAATAATTATGCAGCTGAGATAAAACAGCCTGAACCAAAGTCAACCTGTTCGCATAAGACAGCCTACGGGCTCCAGTACTCGATATTCTCAAAATAATTCGAGCAAGCAATTTTTCACAGTCAGTTTTACCCAGCCGAGTACTTTGGATTGACAAACCAAGATAACGAAAAGGCATCCTACCTTCCACACAGCCGGAGTATTGCAGAATAGCCGCCTTCCTGTCCTCATCAACTCCTTCGGAAGTGATCCGGAAATTCTAGAGCTCGCATCATATGGATTGTTATAACATTAATTATGGTATTAGTTAGACAATTACAGCATCAATTTTGACCTACCTTCCTAAACCATACCTTATTTCCAACTAATACGTAGTATTATTTACTCCCCTAATTAATCGTACTCTATTTTTCCTTAATTCCATACTCATAATTCCTCTCTTAATTAATTCCCCTTATTAATGTCTGACTCTCTCCTTAATCCCCATATTCAAACTTACGTTATGTTGTTATCTGACTACTTTTTCACCTTAAACCAAAGCTAACGTTAACCAATTTTCATATCTCTTCCCAAAAACTCTTCCTAAATTTTCTTTAATCTCCTTAGAGCAACCACAATGGTTTGGGTTCCATTGTGGTCCATTTGCCGCCACGTCATTTAGTTAGAAGCCCAACCCTTATGAACTTGAATCAACAATGGTAAAAGTCCATCCAAGTTCATAAATGGGTCCCACCCAGGCCATAATCTATTCTCAACATTTAATTTCTACTAACAAAATATCTTGTATTTAATTAATAGGGTTATTTCATAACAATAATATCAACTATGGGGGTGCTTCTTATATTAATACCAACTATACGTAATCCCGTTTTAATATGAACTATTCCCTCATTAATCTCTCTTTATAACCAACGTCTTTTTTACCTCTAAAAACTGGTAATTGTGCCTTCTAGGTTTTGGTGCGCCTCTTCTTCTTCTTCCCCTTTATATTCATCAAATTAAAAGTCATCCTCCATTATCAACCTTCAAACCCTCATTGACACAATGAGATGTGGTTATTCATCTGGATCTTCCTCTAATTCGTATCCTTCAAATGTCAGTTTTTTTTTTGCAAACGTCAGCTAAGATGCTCCAATCTATTTACCACAATTTCAAAATAAGATGCTCCAAAATTTAAGAAAAACAATGGCGAGAGGAGATGTCGAGTTCAACAATGGTGAGAGAAGAGTACGTAGTAACGAGGGAGGAGGAAGTATACAAAGTATGGTGGGAGGGGGGACTTTAATTCAAAAAGAAATTAAAAGGAAAAGGAAACCGGCTCATCAGGTAGCTGGTAACTTGTTATAAAGAGAGATTAATGAGGGGATAGTTCATATTAAAACGGGATTACGTATAGTTGGTATTAATATAAGAACCATCCCCAAAGTTGGTATTATTGTTATGAAATAACCCTAATTAATAATCATTTTGGATTACTTTAACAATGAACTAATAAAAATAATTAATACAAACACTTTAAAAAAAATTAAACTAAATTACTTTTACATAATTATTATTTTAACATTATAAAAACTTACATAGTACTTTCCAACAAAAAATTTATAATTCGATAAATTTATCGGGTCGGAGTATTTTTTCGGGTCGACTCCGGTTCAGGTTCTAACAATAGAAAACGTATTGTTAATAAGAAAAATTGTTATAAAAGCATTTTATGGTTAATAGAGAAAATTATACATTGGGGGTTAGTAGAGAAAATTATGGTTAACAAATAAAATTATGGTTAATAGAGTAAAATAGATAAAAATTGGTTAATGGAGTTTAAGGAAATGAAATGAATTGGGGGTGTGCAAATGAAATGAAATGAATTGGGAGTGTGCGGCACTATTGATGAATTGGGAGTGTGCAAATGGTGCGTGGACCTCACCCACACATTCATTCATTGTTTAATTGTTGCGTGACCCACACTCTCTCTCACCATTTCCTATATATCATCAAAACCATGGACCTTGTCCGTATGCAAGAACCATTTTCCATGAACAAACCATGAACTTCACGCAACAATGGCAGCAGTTCGTCCATCATTTACAAACTCCTCTACAAACCACCATTGTGGATGCCCTTAGATACATACATGTTTGAAGGCACCTAGAAACTGAAAGTCATAGATACATTGAACTTAAATTGAAAGTCACGTAGATATATTACTCCGTACACCGTATTATTTAGTGATATCATAAAGCAGATAAATCTATTTAATTTAAACGGTACATTTTAGTCGGCGGTACCCAATTTTTATTCGAAAAAAAAGTAATACTCGTAGTATTACATATAGGACTATCCGAAATGAGAATTTGAGTTTACATATAACATCAATGCAGTGACTTTATGATAGTCTTCTAAATTAATACAAATTGATAAACGAAATATTAAAAAAAAAACATTATATTAAAAAAATGCTACGGAGTATAATATATTACTAATATTTAAAAAAAAAAAACTTTGAATCTTAGATGAGGGGAAATTCACATTGAGCAGTCTCTAGTTCTTTCCTCTTTCGTGAATTCCTAATCAACATTCTTCAATTTTCTCTTACAAAATGAAATCTCTGCATCATTCAACAAATTATAATTATTTATCCCTTTTTTGATTTTTTTAAAAAAAGAATTTATATATCAACACAAATTTATTATATATAAAGTACAATTATTTATCTCTTTATTTATATATATTTAAAATAAGAATGCAACTACGTGAGTATGTATTAACATAATATTAACACAAATTATTAATTCACGTATTAAATATATGTGAACATTATTATAATCACACAAATATATGTGAACATTATTATTATAATTCCATTAAAAAAAGTCAGTAATTTCAAGGAGTAATGTAAATCACTAATTTTTTGTATGTGAGCTTTTCCAAAAAGTTGGAGGGAGTATATAAATCGGTAACAACTAAATTTATTAAAAAAAAATTAATGTTGAGACTGTTTAATACAGAGTACCAATTTATTTTTAATTGTTACCTATGTTATTAAGTGATAATATAACAAATGAATAATTTTCTCTCTTCTTGACTTTCAAATTTTAAACATTAAAAAGTGTGAGCTTATTTGAAGATTAAATAAAATAAAGTTACGGAAGCACTAAAAAAATGAGTCAATTAAAAAAAGATTAAGTAATTTATAATTATTATAATTGGACAATCGATTTTAATTTATATTTATCATAAATTTACTTCGTGATTATAATTATTATAATTTATTTCGTGATTGTAATTTATACTTCGTAATTATTATAATTTATTGTCATTTTCGTGATTTTTTTTGTGAAATAGAAAATCTTAAAATTGATGTCTTATAGAAAAGAAAGCTAAATCACTCCCATTTTTGTGATTCTTTTTTGGTTAAACTGATTTTCACCACAGAAAATCTTAACAATAAGACGATATATTGATATAAAAATTCATTAATAGAGAAATGAACATACAAAATTTCAATGATTTACCTCCGAATCAATTAACAATTTCAATCAAGATCTTTATAATATTTTAAGAAATCAAGTAGATTAAATACAAAATAAATCAAAGTAAATCTTAAGAAAAAACTTAAGAAACTTAAGGAGAGTAGTTCTTCTCCCAAAATCATGATAAATTTTAATACAAAAACTTGATAAAAAACTCAAGAAATTAGTACCTAATAACTTAATTAAATACAAAATAAATCACATTAATAAATTAAGTAAATTTTAGTAACTACACTATATTAAGTACTTTTTCAAAATTATAATACAAAAATCAGCAATTATTGTGTACAACCGTTGTACCATGCGACAATAGTAAAAGTTTGCAACTTATGATAAAAAAGTTATCATTTTAGGTTAGTTAGTTACCACTTTCAAATAAATAGTTATCACTTTTTCATATGAAAACGTGGTCACTATTTAACTTAAAGTGGTCACTAATTAACATAAAGTGGTAACTTTTTACCATAAATTAAGCCGTCGTACGGTACAACGGTTGTATACTATAATTTGTGTACAAAAATATCCAATTACGAAATAACCTTTTACCCACAAAAATAAATCACAACTAATGAATACGGTTTATGCCTAATTGACTTTATAACTTAATAAAAATACAAAATAAATCAAATTAATTAATTAATTTAATTAAATGGAGCAAAGAACATTACTTTTCTAGGAGAAGGTTCCTACCCATTTCAGAAAACATAAGACCTTCAATCTACTTTTGCATTTGTTATAAGACCGTCTCACTTCTTCAACACAACAAAAATCAGAATGTAAAATCAAAAATGTAAAATTAATATAAAAAAATTTGAAATTATTGAAATACTAAGAACATGAAAACAATATAACCTTCAAAATCAAGTGTTATATACACAAAAAAAACGTTTGATTGCTCTGGAGATTTCCAACTAGACAAGGTGATGTCCGGCGTGTACTACGGCGTGGGCAGGCCTCGACTCAGACAAGGCTGTCCCGCGCCAATTCTGGCTACCGATTCGATGAGGAAGAAGTCTCGCGCGGTTCCGAAAGGCCCTATGGCCATGAAACCGATCACTCGTAAGGCAAAGGAGGACATATTGCGTAAAGCTGTCAAGAATTTGAATTTGGATACTAATCTGCCGCTGAATGAAGACAGGTCGTCGTCATCGACCAACAATAACGTGATTGATATTCTGGATTTGAATTATGCCTCGGAGGCCGAGGAGGATGACGTCTCTGAATTCGTCCCGGATTCCGTGAATGATACGGAATTGAATGGAGGAGGATGGAAACAGAGAGCAGGTAAGAAAATTGTTGATATGGAAGAGGATGAGGAGATTTTGCGATTCTCGGAGGAAGATTTGGACGACGAAATTGAGTATTGGAGTACCGCTGTGTACTGCTTTATTTTGGGCGCGAACCCGCCATGGGAGGTGGTAGAGGGGTTTGTGAGGAGAATCTGGAAAGATCATGGCATCAACAAGATCTCTTTTCTTCCTAATGGGATATTCGTAGTCCGGTTCAAGGACAAAGATGCTAAGGTAAAGATCCTTAACCATGGCTATTTTATGTTTGATAATAAGCCATTGATTGTGAAAGAATGGACTCCTGATGGTACATTGGACAAAAAGGATGTCACTGAAGTACCTATTTGGATTCAGTTGCATGATTTACCTCTGAAATTTTGGGGCCGTTGTTTGCCTCGTTTGGCTTCACAAGTAGGGCCGTATGTTAAATTGGACTTAGCTAATGAGGAGCGTACTAGGCTAGGGTATGCTAGAGTCTTGGTTATGGCGAAGGTTGGTCAAAAGTTTAAGCATTCAATCAAGTTCATGGATGAGCGTGAAAATTTGGTTGAGATTTTTGTCAAATATGAGTGGAAACCAACTTGGTGCTCCAAATGTAAGGGGTATGGGCATGAAGTTAGTGAATGTAGGAGGGATGAATTGAATAAAGCGAGGCAAGAGATGAAGAAAAAGAGAGGTGAAGGGGGAGGCGTGATTCGTCAGTCTACACCGCGAGTGGTACCGGGTACAATTGTTACTACTCGTATGAATGCAGGGGGTGGGAAATCTGTAGCTCAAAAAGTTTCAGGCTCCGGCCCTAAGAGGCCTAGGACCATTCCTGTTGTGAATAGGGGGATCTCATTCACCGATGTGGTTATGGGAACGCCTACAAAAGAACTGGTTGATGAAAACATTGGTGTTGGGTTGGAGTTGGTTATCCATGGAGGTACATAATATAAGATGTTGGAATGTTCGAGGCATGTGTAATATAAATAAGCAACGAACTATTAGTGAGTTTATTAGAAAACAGCAAGTAGACGTGTTTGGGATACTTGAAACAAAAATAAAGAATAAAGCGTATGCAAAAGTTCATCAGAACATTTTCTATGAATGGAGCATTATGACTAATAGTCACTGTTCTGAAGGGGGTCGAGTCTGGTTATTATGGAAGTATGAAAAGGTCGATGTCACAATTCTGGAGTATAGTAATCAGAGCATCCATATTAGAGTCACGACGAAGTCCGGGAAAAGCTACCTGCTCACTTTTGTGTATGCATTTAATGCTTCTCAGGAGAGGTTGGAGCTCTGGAGGAGGCTCGAAACCTACGCCTCGTCAGGGCCGTGGGTGATTTTGGGCGACTTTAATTGTGTAATTGATGCTAGGGAATGACTTGGGGGCCCGTCCTCGGATGAGGCAATGGCACAATTTAGAGATTGTATTGCTAACTGTGAAGTTAGTGACTTTAAATCGAGTGGGTCTTGGTTTACTTGGAATAACAAACACAAGATGGCCGAGACTAGGGTGTACAGCCGCATTGATCGCTGCTTGTCAAACGATGAATTCGTGGGACTTTTTCCTAATGGGTTCGCAAATTTCCTTCCTGAAGGAACTTTTGACCATTGTCCTTGTGTGGTTCAGTTAGAGAAGCCGACGGGGAGGAGGAATCAAAGCTTCAAATACTTGAACATGTGGGGGCAAGCTCCTGATTTCGTGAATAGAGTGAATGCAAGTTGGGGCGAAACAGTACGGGGTACCAAACAATTTCAGCTAGCGAGTAAGCTACGTCGAGTGAAACGGCCTTTGAAGGACCTTAATGCATCTTGTTTTTCGGATATCGAGAACCGATGCTCACAGGCTGAACTAAGACTTGAGCAGTTGCAGGTTTGTTTACGGGCTGACAGAGCGCCTGATCTGCTGCGTGAGGAAGCTGAACTTAATGAACTGGTGCGTGGTTTACAATCCGCTAGGTCTAATTTCTGGCGCCAGAAATCGAAGCAGAATTGGGTCAAGGGTGGGGATGTCAACTCGGCGTATTTTCACGGGATTTTGCGTGCTCGAAGATCCCATAATGCGGTGACCATGATTGATGATGAGGAGGGACGTGTTTGTGACACAAAGGAAGCGATCGAGGACGCGTTCACGCGTTACTACTTGTCACTCTTGGGTGAGTCTCGCGATGTCGAACTAGTGAACATGGATTTGGTTCGCAAGGGGAATGTGTGTACTGAGGCACATAAAACCGTGTTGGAAGCTCCAGTTTCGGCTGACGAGATCAATAAGGCAATGTTTAGTATTCCTCGGGATAAAGCTCCCGGCCCGAATGGTTTCTTGAGCCAATTCTTTGTTGACTCGTGGGACATTGTAGGGAATGATGTCGTGGAAGCTATACAAGACTTCTTCGTCTCAGGTAAGCTTCTGAAATAGCTGAACTGTGCTATTATTACCCTGATCCCTAAGGTGAATAAGCCAAAAACTGTGAAAGAATTTAGACCGATTGCTTGCTGTAATGTCGTGTACAAATGTATTGCTAAAATTATTTGTGCTAGACTGGGTCGGGTTCTGCCACAAATTATCTCGCCTAACCAGGGTGACTTTATTGCGGGTAGGAGTATTGTTGAGAATGTGCTGATATGTCAGGACCTAGTCCGGATGTACAATAGGGGTCGTATTTCACCTAGATGCTTATTTAAAGTCGACATTCATAAGGCGTATGACAATGTGGAGTGGAATTTTGTGGATCAGATGCTCCGTGCTTTAGACTTTCCTGAACATTTTGGGGTCTGATTATGGAGTGTGTGTCGTCGGTCTCATATTCGTGCTCGGCTAATGGGGATATGTTCGGCTTCTTTCGAGGGAAACGTGGTCTGAGGCAAGGTGATCCCATGTCTCCGCTATTATTCACGATTTGTATGGAGTACTTATCCCGTATTATGTCTTTTGGCTTGGATGAAGGTAAGTTCAAATATCATCCGAAGTGTGGCGGGCTAAAATTGAGTCATTTGTTATTTGTGGATGACCTCCTTTTTTGTAAAGGAGAGTCGGAGTCTATGGAGTTGCTTTGGAAGGCCTTTGCTACTTTCAGTCGAGTGTCGGGTCTGTGCATTAGTGTGGGTAAATCTCACGCTTACTTTGCTGGGGTTGATGAGGACAGGAAGGCGGCTATTCTTCAGTTTTCAGGGTGTGTGGAAGGTACTTTACCTTTCAAATATCTTGGGTTGCCGATTCAGAGCACTCGATTGGGGAAAAATGATTGTGAAAAATTGCTAGCCCGGATTGTGTCGAGAATATCTAGTATTGGAGCCCGGAAATTATCCTATGCAGGAAGATTGACTTTAGTTCAGGCTGTGCTTTCCCAATTGCACAATTACTAGGCTATGGTCTACATTATACCGAGATATGTCATGGGTCGGATTGGGTCTATTTGCCGGAACTTCCTATGGGATGGGAGGGTAGAGGGTACTAAACATGCGTTGGTGAGCTGGGAGAAAATCTGCTTCCCGAAAATGGAGGGAGGTTTAGGGCTTCGTGACCTGTTAATCTGGAATGAGGCAGCTGTAGCAAAATTGGCTTCGTGGGTATTTGATCAGCCTGACCGTCTGTGGGTTCGGTGGGTAAATAGCGTATATCTGCGAGGCACAGGCTGGCGTGACTATCGGCCTCACGCTGATGTCACGTGGGCGTGAAGGAAAATCTGTCACACGAAAGAGAAAATCAAGGATATGTTCGTGGACGGCTTATGACATGGCTCCTATACTCAGTATTCTATCTCGAGGGCTTATGAGTCACTTCGGGCTCACGTCCCAAAGGTACCGTGGAGTCGACTTGTATGGAGTGGTTGGAGTCTTCCTAAACATAGCTTCATCTCTTCGCTAGTTTTTAGGAGGGCTCTTAACACGAGGTCGAAGCTCATGAGGTTTGGGGTTGCAGACTCAGACCTTTGTTATATTTGTGAATCGCAAGCTGAGACAATTGAACATTTTTTTCTTTGGGTGTTGTTGGAGCTCGCGAATCATAGGTGTGTTGAGTGATTGGACGAAGAAGCACATACCGTGCACCAGCGGACTGGTATGGGCGACGAAAATGAGGGGTTCCAAATTACAATGCAATATAATCCGGGCTGTGATCAATGCGGCAATCTATCATATTTGGAGGCAACGGAATATTTTTCGTTCAGAAGAAGTGGTGCAACATCCACAGAATATAGTTAAACTGATTCAATTGGACGTTCGAAGTAGAATAAGATGTAAACTTAAATATCCGCTTAGTGCGAAAGACGAACAATGGCTGCATAAATTGATGTAGCCATATCTCTGTAAAAAGTTACACATATTTATATACTTACCTTTTAACAAAAAAAAAGAACATGAAAACATATAAAAAGTTTTACTAATTGTTAACTCATAATTTAAAAAAAAAATTGATGTCGTGCATCAAAACAGATTATCAAACCGTACCGGATTAATCCTGAATTGAATTGATGAACAAATAATTCTAAAAATTAAATATACTACTATGGTAACTACACTATGTCAAATTAATTTAGACTCAATAAAATTAATTGATTATCCAACAAAATTAATCTTCGCTCACAGTTTAGTTAGAATCAAAAAAGTTATGAAAATAAACGGAGTTTATTTTGAATAAACCACCTATGACAATTTAGGCAAAAAAAGAAAAATAGGAATAAGAACTCAAGGGACGTGAGTTAGGCGAAAAAAGAAAACTAGCAATAACAGAAAACATATGAAACAAAACTGAAGAGCAAACAATAGAATCAAATTATGACCATGATAAAACCGCATAAAGAACTGACATAACTATGAGAAACGTCATAAGAGGCAAATAATGAATAATATCGTGTCATCAATGAGCAAAACCTCGATTGAGTCGGTTTTATTCTTGTCCTTGAAACCGGGTCGTGTCCAGCGATGAATGACCCTGACGTTCATGTTTTCGAGCCTTTGGCCTTCCTTCAATTCGGAAATGGTGACGAATTTCTCCGAATACATCGTTGCTTAATTCTTAACAAAAAGAAGAGGAAGTTGAAGATTGAAATGATCTGACCACAACAATTGAATATGAAACATAAATCGGAATCCATTATATATAAAAGATGGTGCGAACAATTTATGAGCAATTGATGAGGATTGAAAGAAAAGATGTTGATTTGAAGAGGATCGAAGAATCCGGTAACCATTTTTCGAGAATTGGGTTGCCGAGGTGCGTGTTGGGAGGAGTATACAAGAGTAATTACTTTTCCTGGGAATTGGGGGGGGGGTTTGTGGGGATGAGTGAGTATATTGCAATTTAGGTAATGTGAGGTGACTGTAAAGCAAATATCAGAATATCGATAACATTTTTTGGCAGAGTTGTTGAGAGTTCTCAAAGATAGCAAATCTGGTTTTAGGGATTGTCATGTAGGATTAAGTGGTTTCATCTTTTATAACTAAATAAAAGATAGCTAGGTGAGTGGTGTAAGGAGTGTGTAGTGTAGATGTATTGTGGTAATAGTAAGAGTATAACGTGGGAGGCTAACGTGGGAGTATATATGGAGTCAAGTTTCAATCCGCTTCTCGTACAAACGTCTTTCTTTCTTCCTTAAAAAGTTGAAATATAAGATTACGGAATTAAAATAATGGAAATCATAAAATTTATTTTTAAAAAGAAATTTGTGAGATGACAAGTAAAACAGACGATAAATAGTAATTTGGGGCAATAGTTATAAGTAATCATTATTTTAAGAATTCGATAAATTATTTCTAAATTTTTACGAGACGAGAAAATGTTAAAACGACATGTTATTATTAAAAATATTTTCGAGTTTTAAACTTTATTTAACGAAGGATAAGATTTTTAATAATTCGATAAATAAATTTTCATGTTTTTATAACGGAATAATTTTTAAATTTAATGAAAATAAAATATTTTATTCACGAAAATATTTGTTTAAGTGTTAAACTTAGTTTAAATAAATGTTTAAAATTTTAACTTTATTTGAAAAATACGGGGTGTTACATAAATCATATTTACAAAATTTTCATTTATACAAATTAACTTTTATGATAAATAAAAATATAGAAAAAAATGAAAATATGTATTTAGTTATTTGACTTAGTTTAATTAAAATAGTAATTAATCAATTATATTAACTAAAAGAGTAATTTTTCCCCTTTATTAACCTCTTTATTTAATACTATTATTAATAACATATATTTCAGGTTTAACACATTATTACAGTAATATTTAGTTTTTTTTTATGAATAATACCATTATTAAAAAAACCATGCAAATACATTCTTATTTATATTTTCTTCAAGGAGTATCATTTATACTCCCAAGTTTTCATGTGTAATTACGATCATTGATAAATCATTTTATAACAAACTAATATGAAACATAAGTATATTTTATAAACATTCTAAAAAAACATTATTATTTCATACAATTATCAAATAAAAAAATCCTCTTATAAATGATGATAAGCGGTATATGACGCACATTTGTGCGGGTTCGAAACTAGTTAGTCTATTAAAGCGTTTGTATGCTATAGTTAAATAAATGGGACATCAACTATCATGACTAACTAGTGTAATACCCGTGACACGTCACGGGGTTGTATTAGAGGGACTACGACAAAGAACAAATATGCACCAAGAACTGAAAAGGGTAGCATCGTAAGTTGATCGTAATTATAAATACGTAGACAGACGCCAACGTTTTGTTCACATACATGAAATAGTAATAGGGGATACACAGAAGAAGGAAACAGATACGTTATGAATTTTTTTTTATCCTTTTTTTTGGGTAAATATACAGTTGGTGGGTAGTATATAACCACTTGAAGAAATTTATTGACACAGATAGAATACCAACAAAAGTAACGTTAAGTCTCGGAATTGTGCGTCGTCCAGACCCTAAGAAGATAATAAACACGTTTCATTTCAGTAGGAGCACATGTTGCAAAATTACAATACAAACATATGTTACGTATTCATTATGTATTAGTAATCAAAAATATCCTATTAACGTGGGTCGAGATCGAATCCAATAATACGGAGAATTGACTACAGATTAATTCATTTACAAAATCCTTCAAAGGATACACTTTCCCCTTTCCAGAAAACTCCTCCCCTGCAAGTTTAGTGATTCTGTCAATCAGAAAATATTTCGGAAAACGTATGATAAATTTAGGCATATGAAGAAAGGAATCTCACCTCCGATAATGATGCAGCCCATGAAATCTGGTACTTGAATTGAGTGGTCAATCAGCCAATAGTGATTTCACCACATTTTCGGCTGAGAATAAATGGCATCTCGGGAAATTACGGAAGAACAAATGGGATAGAGTGCATCTTGAAAAGGTAATTTTCTTTTACTCCATATTTTCTCGCGGCAATAATCACTGATATTGATATCTTGCTTGCCATGGTAACCTTCCCCCAACACCTGTCGAGATGATGGAATTGGGATTTGACCATTGCAAACTCTTTTCTTCAAATTTGCAATCAATTGGGTTTGCTTTTTACTGTTTGTGGATAGGGATGGCAACGAACCGGATCCGGACCGGATCCGCATGGATCCAGATCCAGATCCGCATCTCCATCAGCGGATCCGGATCCGATCCAGATCTGACGGATCTCAAAATTGCAGATCCAGATCCAGATCCATCGGATCCGGACCGGATTCGGATCCGATCCGCAGATCCAATATTTGACTTAATTAAAATTTTGTATTCTTCAAGTTTTTAGATTAACGAGTATTGTGACAATTTTAGATTTTGATAATCTTACAAATAAGATTATACACCGTATGAAAGATTCATAATCAAAGTTCTAAACCAAAGAAAAAAGTCTTAGAAATAACAAAAAAAATACAAATCAAAGAACATAGTTTACGAATTATAAATCAAGTTACATAGTTTACGAATTACAAAATAAAACGCTAATTTAGAAGTCGACACTTGAAGCTTCTTGAGTTCTTTCTTCCATGTCTTCATAAGAAATAGCATCAATATCCTAATGTCAAAGAACACATAGCATGTTAATATATGAAAACAAATATGACTAACAATAAAAGAGGCTAACTAACAAACGCAATCAATAAAAACTCACCATGTCAATTGCATCAATATCTTCACATTCACTATCTGAATCCTCATTTATAGTAGAACATGCACTTGTGTCTTCTAGATTATCTTCAAAACAAATATACATACATAGCATTATGTATCAAAGAAGATATTGCAAATAAAATAATGTAAGAAGTTTAATACGAAGTAATAAATATTACCTTGAATATCCTCAACCTTCCAATTTTGCAAGCACATTAAAGGTTCTATGGTGTTAACATGAAGCTTTGAGCGATGAGAACTAATTACTCTTCCTCCCATGCTAAAGGCACTTTCGGAAGCCAAGCTAGAAATTGGAATAGCAAGAATATCCTTGGCAATTTTTCTTAGTGTAGGATATTTATGATCCATTTTCCACCAACTAAGAATGTCAAAGTTGACATTTTCGAGTTGTGTTTCATCCTCCAAATAATGATCCACCTCACCCATTACATTCACCTTTCTCTTCTTTGTCTTCTTTTCTCTAGCAAAACCATCTTCTTCACCTTCCACACTAGAATTATCAAGACTTCTTTTCCCATTTCCTTTAGACAAGTCTTGTGTCACATTCTCTTCATTTCTATGTTGATACTCAATAACATGATCATCCAAAGATTTTCTCACCATAATCACTTTTTCTTCACTACTTTCACCGTATAATTTCTTAAAATAATACTCGACACAATCCATCTTATTCCTAGGATCCAAAATGGCGGCAATAGCTAAAAGAATGTTTATGTGATCCCAATACTTATCAAATTTCACAACCATATTTGTAGCCATGGTTCTAACAACAAGAGCATCATCAACTAACCAAGATCTCAAAGTAAGCTTTATCTCACAAGCCTTTCGAAAAAATAAGTTAGAAGTAGGATAATGCCTCCCCGAAAACACTTTAGTAGCATTACTAAATATCTCCAACTTTTTACAAATAAGGCTAGCCAAGTTCCAATCTTCATTTGAAGGAATATCAAATCTCAACTTTCTATTTAGTTGTTTTAGTCTTTCAAACACATCCACATAAGGCAATGCGGATTCAAGCATAGCAAAAGTTGAAGTCCACCTTGTTTTACAATCAAGAATCAACTTTTGAGTGTTACTAATACCCAAAAAATGACAAGACTCTTCAAATTTTTCAATCCTCTTAGGAGTAGCACCCCAAAATGAAACACACTCTCTCACTTTTGTTATCTCCGATTCAATGACCTCTAACCCATCTCTAACAATCAAATTTAAGATGTGAGCACAAATGCAAGAATTTACCTTTCAACATAAGACACTTTTTCTCAAAATGTGTAAGCAATATTCTCAGCATTGCATCATTTGTGGTACAATTGTCAACCACAACGGAAGAAATCTTACTCTCTAGACCATATTGAGACAAACACTCCATTAAAACTTCAGCAAGAACATCTTTTGTATGTGGAGATGGCACATAACGAAACCTTCAAATAAACACATAATTCAAATAAACACACAATCCAAATGGACACACAAAATAATATCAAGAGATGGTAGACAAGTTTTATAAAGATGAAAACGGTTACCTCAAAGTTCGATTCCTCAATTTCCAATTTTTATCAATGAAATGTGAAGTAACAACCATGTACCCTTTTTTTGAATGGAGGTCCACATATCCGTTGTCACCGCAATTCTACTATCATTAAATTCCAATAATCGCTTAAGGGAAAGCTTATCGGCATCATACAACTTCAAAATATCTGTTTTCAAGGTATTCCTAGAGATCATCTTGTAGTAAGAGTTGAAACTCTTAGAATATTCTCTAAAGACATGATGATTAACCATCGATAAAGGATACTCATGCACCACCACCATCTTACTCAATAAACTCCTAGTATAATCTTGATCAAACTCCTTATATTTCTCTTTTAACTCTAAAGTAGTAGTGCCATCAACCTCCCTTATTGTTCTTAGCTTCTTTTGAGAACCATCAACTGTCAAAAATCTCATTGGACAAGTATTCCGTGCATGTTTACCAATATGAGAAATCCCATTACGATCATTGTAAGAAAGTTCTTTCTTACAAGCTTTGCATTTTGCAATCAAAACACCTTTCACCTTTACTAATTCAAAAGAATTCTAAACATCAGAAGTACGCTTTTTAGTTCTTGGCTCGCTTACCTCAGATTCTTTTTGTTCGATTCTAATGGGGATAAAATCGTGATCATCAGGAACTTCAATAAAATATTCCTCCTCACTTTCTACATCTATAGGCACATTAACAAGAGGTCCAGTGAAACCACCCAGTTCTTCATTACCGCTAGAAGAAAGATTATTGGATTGTTCACCTTGCATTCTGATAATCCATGAAAAATAAAGCAATTGATAAAGAGAAGGAAAATAGGGGGAAGATACACTAGCTATAAAACCGTAGTAACAATGACAACAAACAGCAATTACAAGACGTATAGCAACAAGCTAGTAGCAACGAATATACATCTGTGACAGAAAACAAAGTAAAGATGAACGAAATTGAATGACGAAAACAACTAGCAGCCACGCAGCAACAACAAAGAAACTGTGCTAAACGGGTTATAACAGTAGCGAACAACAACATAGTGACAAATGCTCTCCGACATCAGTAAACGTATAGGGAGAGCGCGAAGAACAGAACGAACATAACCAAATAACGATAACAATTGCGACCACCACCAACTGTGAATCGCAGCATTAACATACACAAAACAGCAGCGAACAATAACGTACTTCAACACAAAATATAGAGAGAACGAAGAGACAAAATATAGAGAGAATTAACGAGACAAAAACAGTAACCAAAAATGCAGCATCAAGAACAAGGGCAGAAAGAGTAAGAACGAAACAGAAGGAAACGAAGTATACCTAATTGACCGACGATCGAGTGATAAAATGCGAGTCTAGAAACTCCGGCGACAAGAACGGCGAGAAAGTAGAAACTCCGGCGACAAGAACGGCGAGAGAGTAGAAACTCCGTCAACAGCAACGAATCTGGGTGAGTGATGATTGTTGATCGACAATTGATGATTGTTGATCGACAATTGATGATTGATGAAATGAAGACTTATTATTTGATGAAGAAGAAAGCTTGAAGATAGAGGCAGCACGCAGCAGGCAGCTTCACATATCAGAACTCAAGATTAGGTCAAAGTTAGAGAGGAGGGGAGAAGAAAAAGAGGCAGACTTTGTTTCAAAATTTTAATTAACCTTAGCCACTTACCAATTACCATCCACGGCCCAATTGTCCAACAGCCCAACAATATTTATCTTTTTTTTAAACGGATTTACGGATCGGATCCAGATCTTTTTACTGGGATCTAGATTCGGATCCATTTAAAAATAGCGGATCCGGATCCGATCCATATCCGTCGGATCTGAAATTTTAGGATCCATATCCGGTCCGTGCGGACCGGATCTGGACCGAATCCAAGATCCGTTGCCATCCCTATTTGTGGATGGGTTAACTTACATCTGTCAAGCATAGAAAATCGTGGTAATTGCATGGTAGATTCTAAGACTTTATAAATTGGATGTGAGCTTCAATCAGCACATATGGAAAACCAGTAGAAAAAAAATCTATTAAGTAAAAATGTCCACTAAATACTCTTACCCTCCCATGGTGATAATACACAATCTGCCCTATGAAACGCAAGGTAACTTAGTTACAAGAAAGAGTTTCAGTTCCCTTCGTGATGAGTTGAGGCGCCTTGGGTACCTTGTGAGGCAGCACAAACCATTCAGGAATGGTAAGACAAAGTGTTTCATGAGGTCAATTGTGCTGGAGTTTGAGTCTAGTATGGAGACCTACAGGCAGGCGTTCAAGCTACAGCGCGCATTCGAGAGGGCTGGGAAAGGGAAGGCCAACTATGAAAATCAGCCTCATTCGACAGCGGGTCCACACGCTTGGGTGGCTACTGAAGATGACTATGTGTACACGAAAGTCAGAACAGCTTACAGGGTGGTATCAGATGATGTCATAGGGGGTGGTTACTATGACTCTGACAAAGATCCAGTATCGACGTATGCGTCTGTGATGAGCCTACTCGCCAGTCAGTACCCAAGGAACGTCTAGTGGTGGTTAAACCTACGTTGTCATGTATGTGGTTGGTTGCAGTAATCGGTGCTCCATGATCGGAATATATAAATATGTTCTTAATGTTCATGCTAGTCCTCTATGTGGGTAGTCACTTTTTCAAGTCGGTGGTTGTCGGTTGTAAGAAATGACTAATAATTGTTAGTACTTTTCTTCCATGTACATGGACAAATTTTTCTGGTTTAATGTATTACACCTTACCATATGTATGGAATGTTGTTGGAATGCAATGTAATGTTTGCACCTTAAATGATCCTACACGGCCTAAGTCCTGAGATCTGAATTTTCACTTCTCTCAGCGTTCGTACATCGAACTTCGTATTTAGATTACATTTTAACTTGTAGAGGCAAGATGGTAGATAAAATAAATCTGAATTCATTTCTAAGTGTTTTTACTGCAGCAGACAATTTCATGTTGAGGGTAACACAACTTAGAATGAATACTATCTACGCTGCGATTACATTTGTATACTGGAGTAGAATTTACGTTTAGCATTGGACGTCTTAACTGGGGGGCTGTAATTCTGTAAGACCTGACATTGTGACTACATAAATTTAGAATGAGGAAGTACCTCAAGTACTGCGTTTCTGGATTATGTGAAAAATTAGGTGGAATATTAAACTTTGAAGGAGATGTTGTTGCGAAGTAGTAAACTCGGATTAAACTTAGAAAACAAATTCACAGAGTAGCAATGACAGTAAAATACTTCCACTATGAAATTGTATGGAGACATACCGACGACTATCAATTCAACATGGAGAATACTTCTTTGAAGACAACGTTGGTCGTCGAATTAGTGTCAAAGCAATCTTCGTCCAGTATGAGGACTTTCAGTCCACTCTTACTTGTAACCCTCGAGAAGGCGACATATAGTTGGCCATGAGTGAATACCGGTTTGGGGAGGAAAAGACTTATATTCGAGAGTGACTATCCTTGGCTCTTGTTTATCGTCATTGCGAAACACATAGAAAGTGGGAATTGTCTCCTTTCGAAACGAACGGGGAACTTAGTCTCGTCTGAAGATGAAAGCTTGATACGTGGTACATAAACCGGGGCGCCTTTTCTGCAACCTGAAATTATAGTAGCCTCCAAAACACGTTCCCCAAGTCTCGATATGACCAGTCGTGTTCCGTTGCAAAGACCGTTGGCCTGATCAATATCTCTAAGAAGCATGACAATAGCGCCAACTTGAAGGGTGAGTGCGTGATTTGGCAAACCTGAACATTGAATTGAATTTAGGAACTCCGTAGAATACAAATCTTTCACGACACGACTTGTCTCGTCAACACTGATCTCCTCTGCACTCAAATACACAACCTCGTCTCCTGGCATAACTGACATGTACTGATTAACCTTTTCGACTTCGTCGTGGGTCGGTGCAAGGACAGCTCTCTCCTACAGATATTGCGGATTGTTGATGTTTTCAAGTAGACCGGGGTAGGTGCTGTTGACAATAGATGCTATTGGGTCCGGACCAGGCTCAATTAGAACTTCGTTCGGTAACTGCACAGTCGCTGTACCATCATTCGGACCACCTGCTTTGCCATCACCAATGCTGAGAATCCATTAGGAAAACTGTCCTATCTCTTCCGTATTTGCCCCATGTCCACCAGTTCGTAACCTCATGTTCTGTGTAAGTTCCAATACCTACAAAACGGAAGTATAATATTAAAGGATAGAAGTACTTAATCATGCTTGTACCTCAGTTACGCAGAAGGCAGATAGTTATACCTTGCAGTCCCTCCATATAGGTGAAGAACATATCGTTGCGTGAACGATGTCTTGCCTGCTGCCTTTCGGAACGACCGGTAATATTTGCCTCAAGTCGCCTCCTAAAACGACAACCTTTCCACCAAAAGGCTTATCGGCAAAATCGGTGTGAACCGTTCTCATTATATCTCGAAGACTACGGTCAAGTTCTTTGAAACAGTATCGACTTACCATTGGGGCTTCATCCCAAATAATGAGTTTGGTTTTCATGAGTGATTGAGCGAGATCAGTCCCAGGTCTGATTCCTGAATAGGTAGATCTCTCGTCCACATTAATAGGAATGTTAAACCTCGAATGTGCCGTACGACCTCTTGGTAGTAGAATTGCAGCGATGCTGCTAGACGCAACTGGTAGGACTATTTCCCCTTTGCTTTTCAAAGCTGCACACAGAGTATTCCAGATAAATGTTTTACCCGTTCCTCCATAACCATATAAGAAGAAAACACCTCCTTCGTTCCTCTCAACTGCAGCAATAATTTCATTGTACATCGACCTCTGCTCATCAGTTATAGACGACATGTAGATTTGGTGGTCGGCACGCAACTTCTCCCTATCGTAGTTTAGTTCGTCTGATATTAGTCTGTTGGAGTCGATGCAGTTCAGGTTGTAGTCTGGCAGAGGCATTTCAGGGTATTTAGAAAGCGAGCTGTCGTTTGTCTACAGTGACGATTCTATTTATGCCAAAGCATAATTCTGTAGTTCGACATCCGTCATCTGCAGATCTGCGCAGACAAAGCTCAGAGAGTAAAATTATAAATCAGACATATATGAAAGCAATTACGTGGCTGCTCTGTCACATACCGAAGTTCAGCAGTTCTCTCCTATGTCGACACAGAATATCGTCACTAAGATGGTGCCAGGTCTGTTCCCATACATACTCTGGGCGTATCAAACTGTCGGAGAGAAGCAAGGTTGCGAACAAATTCCTCAGATACGACCCTGAACCCCAATCACTTGCCTCCACTATTGCATCGATATATTATTTATCATCACCAAGCAACCCTAAGGCGTAACACGCATCTTTGAATGTCTCGTGAACAGTGTCGTTGACAGTACGGATATCCTCGTAACTCATAGGTCCTTTTACGAAGTTCAGAAGAGTTCTCATGTAATATCGCTCACCTCCTGTTGGTGGCATGTGGAACATTCTCCCTAAACTGAAACCTTGTTTGCGAGGTGACCAATGTTTCTCTTTCTGATACCAAACGTACTTTGTTGGAAACTCGACGTAAGTCAGATGTCTAGATTCTTCATGGTCAGCATTGTATTCTAACCACGCGGTGAACTTCGTCCTCGCTCCACTTGAGCGTGCAACAATATCTTCAATTGGGTTGTTGTCATTGTACACGACATTCTGTTCATTAGGAAGATGATAATCCAAGCGCAGAACTGATGGGGTCCTATAATGTATATTGAAAGCAAATATAAGCCAGGTTGCCTCACACGGTGATATATAGCGGCAGTCATAATACTCCTGTATTTGATCGATTTTATCTAGATTAGTCCTTGTTGAAGCGCCAGCAGTAACGCGGTCGTACCCCTTATTAATGTACTTGAATAAATATTTAATTGAACGCGCTTGATTACACCACTCGACGTTTATGTGAGCACGGTACTTCTCCAACAACTCAGCGTTGTAAGGAACAACATATCCATTATTGACTGAAACACCTGATTTCTCAACAGTACCGCCATTGTCTCTCCTCCTGTACATAGGATACCCCTCACCATCAACCGTTGTTCTTTCGGAAAAGGCCTTGGGGAACCTTTTGGTACACACGCCATCAACCATACAAGGGGACTTCGTATTTGCGAGACCACATGGCCCATGAATCATTAAGTCTTGAACTGCATGATGTAAAGTTGGGTTATCCAATGAATCAAGGATCTCTGCGGAGATTATACTGTCACCATCAGTTGCATCTGGGAACTTGTCCTCACGTTGGAGGAAAAGCAAGATGTGAGCATGAGGGAGACCTCGTTTCTGAAACTCGATTGTGTAGACGACTGCGAGAAAACCGTAAATATGTATGCGTACATATACATGTTAAACAAACTGTGGTGTGATTTCACATGATGTACAAGGGAAAGGATAAAATCAAATGCTTACCTGCTCTTGTTCTACCGAAAATGTGGTTCTCCTTGAAATCTCTCATTAGTAGATCGAGTTTCTGCTTGAATACCCGTGTCACTATGTCGGGCCTGTCTTCAGCTTTCAAACCACGCTTCGATACAAAACGTTCGATTTCGGGCCACTTAGGGTTGCAAGTGAACGTGATGAATAAATCAGGATAGCCGCCGCACCACTTGCAAATCGTCATAGTATCCTGGTAGTTCTCCCTCATGTAACCTTTCCCGCCAACAAAGCTCGAAGGAACAATGTATTTTACCCCGACTGACGACGGATCAGTTTCCCCATTGGAGACTGCAGTAGCCAATTGTTTGTAGTTCTTAGATCGTAGGCTACGCTGATTGTATCGAAGAAATTTCAGTCGTTGTGCCTCAATCATTGTGTACCCGTCGACAGTTATCTGTTGAAGAAGTCTACACCCTCTGACTAACGTTTCAGGCTCGACGTCTGGGGGCCAATCTTGCAAAAAGAACGCAAACCACTCCCTTAGTGTGAGCTTATTGTGTGCTGTTTCTGGGTTCGCACTTGAGTCAACAGAGTCCTGGCAGTGGCTAATACTGAGACGAAACCCGTCCTCACCTCGTGGAAAGAAGATGGGATACTAAAGTGCCAAGTAAGACGGATGTAGTTCTGAAATACGCTGAAGTTGTCCACTTTTTTCTTCAACAACAATGTCCCAACTCTCGACAATGTCCTCAACGTCACCAACTAGGAGCGCGGCAACTTCTGAAACGTTAGGCAAATTGTAAATTCTGCCATCGGTATTTCTCCCACTAATAAGGCGCAACCGGACCTCACACCTGTTTTCTGAGTTCAAGATACTGTCTCTCGCCATACGGAATGACTTCGCCAAAGGGTTGTAGTCGTCGATCATGGACTTAATTTTCGCCATGAGTGAATCGTCAAACTTGTCAACTGTCTGGGACTGACCCCTGAGGACGTATGAAATATGTTGTCACGTGAATAATTTGATACGATAATGTAGTATGACGGTAAAATATTGTAAATAAATAAACTCGTGAGTTAACCAAACCAACTTACATAAGAGCCCTCTTCCTGTTTTTAATTTCGTCCTCGGTGTCGTATATATATATATATATATATATATATATATATATATATATATATGTAGGAGAGATCAAGTGAGTCCACTCATCATAATTGAGTCCGTGAGTCCTCATCTCCACCCTTAAACTAGAGATAGATGAATGGTTAGGATTTGTTTTGTCAATTAAGGAAATAACTGACAAAATCTTTGCAAATATGTCATTTTCTCTCTCTCCTCTCTAATTATGTACTCAAATCTTCTCTCCTATTAATTTTTTTTCACTGATCTTCTTTCTCTCACACAACACATTTCTTCAAAATGAATTTTTTCCAGTTCACAAATCCTCCCGCATAATTTACTCTCCGTTTTGACGCTGTTTATTTTGACTCACAGATTGTGTTACTTTGACTCATACAATGTGTTACTCTAATTCATGAAGTGTGTTACTCTAACTCGTAAAATCTGTTCCATTGCATATAATAGTCTCTTGCATACACAGGAATCGTTCCAATTAACCAAAAGAATAATATTTGTTTTTTATTAAGGATATTCCAAAACAAAAATTGGTACAAGAGTTCCAACTAAATCAACTTCATTACAATTCCAATGTTTCACATCTATTACTCATAATCTGTGTTATTGTAACGCATTAAGTATGTTACTCTAACGAATAATGTATGTTACTCTAACAATATACTGTCCTACTTAAAATTCTGATTCTTCTTCATCCTCCTCGTCCTCTTCTTCATTATCATCATCAGAAACTTTGATTTAATCTAACCACCGCGCCATCTTTTTGTTGTGAACCTTCTCACATCAAATCCACAAGCCAATTCGCAGATTTTATAGAAGTTTACTGTCTCATCCACATCCTTGAAGATCTACCCTATATATGGAGGAAACTCTCACTCACATCTCTACACCATTCGTGCATGTGCTTTTGCGTCTACTGAAACACAATAATAGTGCCAATAAACGTAGATTTTATAAAACTCCACCGCCTCTTCGATTGTTCCGAATACTTGCTTCATGTACGGAGTGAAAGCCTCACCAACATCTCTGCACCATTCCTGTGCATTCGATTCTTGGCAAATGCCACCTGCACAAAATTAAACAAAGTTACATGGGACATGTGTGTTACATCAATTCATATGTTGTGTTACTGTAACGAATATAGTATGTTACTTTAACATCATCATCAAAACCATTATTCTAAGCGTCCAGTGTGTTACTGTAATTGCAATTAAGTGTTACTGTAACTCAGATTGTATGTTACTTCAATGACTTTTCTACGTTAATACAAAACAAAACGGTAGTATCAATGAAGCATACGCTAAATCAAGAATCTATGCTAAAACAAGAGCGATGAACCACTGTTATTAATCCATGATTAATCAAATGAATAAAATATCACCTTGTGCTTCTTTGCCAATGCCACCTGCAAAAAAATAAAACAACGTTACATCTATGAAACCAATGTATTACTTCAATTGACAAGTCTTGTTACTCTAACTAATACAGTACGTTACTTTAACATCATCATCAAAATCCTTTTTCTAAACGTTCAATGTGTTACTGTAATTACAATTAAGTGTTATTGTGACTCAGACGTTATGTTACTTCAATGACGTTTCTTCCTTAATACAGAACAAAACGGTATTACTAATTGTACATCATGCAAAACCTAAATAAGAAACATAATTAAAACCCTGGAATCTGTAAAGATCGAGAGAGCAACTAACCATTGACAGGAAACGATGATGAATGAAATAACAATGAAAGCAATATCAACATCCAAATTGACGTCAAAAAATAACGCAAACATGAAAGTTATAGCAACAATGAAAATTGACGTCAAAGAAATATTGAAACTCACCATTGTTGTACTCGATCAATTGCCCATCAACTGTTGAAGAAGATGATGGTGTCATTGAATCCATTGTATTGATTGAATGAATGGATGAACGTGATGAAGAAAGGATTTTTTTTTTTCACGGTTGAATGAATGAATGAGCGTTATGAATGATGAATGAACGTGATAAAGTGGGTTATTGTTTCCTAAATTCTTGGAAGCTATTTTAGGAACGTAAATCTTCCTTTTTTTTTAATGCAACGAATCTTGTCCATCCATCCTCATCTCATCCAATGGATGAGATGAGGACTCATGGACTCATATATAGAGAAGGACTCATAAGAGCCTTACTCTCTCTCTCTCTCTCTCTCTATATATATATATATATATATATATATATATATATATATATAGTTGGCAGAATTTGGGTGGCTGATTATCTACTGGTAGTAGACTTCCAATTCGATGCGAATTCTGCCCCCTATCCGGTAAGTGTATGGCCCTATAACCCTGATTTACGGAGTGATCAATCTTGCCGCCACTTGACGTGAAAGCGTACATCGAGTTGTAGCACCTAATATTATCCTTGAAATGGGCATTTTTCGGGTGCACACCGTGAAGGAGATCGTTCAAAGGTTGTGGGGGTTCAGTTAAGTAAGGCAACTCGACAATACCATCCCTACAACACATATTGAAGGAAGGAACCAACAGTCTTCGACCCATTCTATCTCTCTCACCGTACCATAGAAGTGCAACGTATCTTTGGCACCTGTACTCCGGATCCCCGATGTCATCATAGCCCTCTCACCCCATGAAGAGTGTAATTACTATAAGATACATTCTACTATATAATTCATTGAGTATATGCATTGGTGTAAACATGAAGCTAACCAGTTGCCTGCCTTGAATCATCATCACAGTGATGGTCTTCACTGACTTCTCTGAAGATGCCACGTGCTAAACTTTGAATTATTACATCACTATGTGTCGATGAGTTGAACAGTCTGTTGAACGTCAGACTTCTGGGTGTTGATGAATCGTTCCCTGCTACTTCACGAATGTCCTCCACAACACGGCCAACAGCAGCTACACGTAAAAAAAGATGGGATACATATAGTTCAATAAGATGAACTGTGGTACAATTAGTAATTACTCAATTGAAAAACTCCCAAAATGGAACCTGTGGTCAGATCCTCAATCTGCTTGTCGGGAGTGCTTTGAGGAGACGTTTAAATTAATTTCCTCGATCGTCTACCCGTTATTTTTACCATGTTTTTACGCCTTGCAAGTTTTGTACGCCAATCTAGATATGGGTCGTTAATAGTGTACATTGAATCTTGGAACGAATTATGACCATTCATCCTATCGGACACAATATGTTTGCGATCCCTACGCGCTTGTTTGGCAAGCAGGTATGTTATCAAATGTCCCTCAAGTTCGGTAGCTGGTAATACACATATATGCACTTAATGAATTTCAAGAAGACTAAGTACTAATATTAGTAAGTTGCATATGAAGGAGGTAAATAATTTCTACAGTGCAGGGTACATACCATCACGGAGTAGTTCGATTGGTGTTTGATCATCAGCATCGCGGGCAAGCTCATCGGTGTAAACTGTAACAACTGTAGGTGAAGAAGGACAGAAACATTCAGAGATATGGTAAATAATGAACCTTTAAGACAAATTCAGAAATTTGGAAATTATTTGACATTGATAACAAAAAATTGGTCACCAGATTGATGGTTTTCGTCACTCGTTGAAGATTCCTCAACCGCACTACTTCCAGCCGCATAGCTGTGCGAATTACCATAACTATCATTATGTGTCAAGATACGCTTCCCTGTATTTCGGAGGAAACGAACAAACAACCTTAGAAGAATCAGTAACACTATATTTAATCTATAGTATAAACTGGTGCTCTAAAAAAAGAAGCGATAGAGTAGTATTCGAGACCTTTTTCCTTCCATAGTAAGTCGACATTGCTAGGCAGTGCTTCAGTATCATTGCGCGAGGGTATAATAGTTGTACCAAACGCAACGGACTGTTAATAATATATATGTCGACGGATTGTACATTAAATTGGTCAAGTAGACTCCAAAAGTATCACCTGAGTTGGGGCAGACATAAGAATTTGTAGCATTTGCAGAATCATAGATCGGTGTACTTGCTATAGTTGAGCGAATTGTAGGGTCAGGACTGCTACACACGTTAGTAATATCCTTGAAAGGCGACCTAGAAGCAACTGAAAATGAACTTTGGTTTGTCAATCTTCATGGTACTAACTAAAAAGAAATGAACTTAGGTAGAACATGCGAGACGAAATTAAGAATTACACGACTACAGAAATGAAGTACAAATTACAGAAATAAGGAATCCTAACCATGGAGATATTTCGTCTTCTTTGAGTGGCCTATTAGTGTAACGGAGGGATCAGAGTCAGGAGTCGCTGTTTGGTCGCTGCGAAACGTCCTCCTCTTTGGCCTATTTGGGTCTTCATTTCGACAACTACCCATGACAGTTGAATGTAGAAATTACACTATAACAGTGGGTGTGACTGAAGACAATGAATTGTGGAAGATACATATATATTCATGAAATATTGTTGTCAATGAAAAGAATTCGAAAAGGTTTGTAGTTGAGTAGTTGCAACTGAAAACTATGTCTTGTATTCCCAATGGAGTGAAGATTCTACTGCAGATACTAACGGACACTGTAGTGTTAGTAAGGAATAGAGCCTGGTCACTACTGCGTAATGGAGTCAAGAGTTCGAGGACGAATATAAGATTCTACTGGAATGCGGAGGTGTTGGCAAGAAGGATGCAATTTATGCCGGCCGCCGGAATCAAACGAAGGTCGAAGGACCATTCGATTGATTCCAATATGTGGTTCCGCACGTTCCACCACTTCTCCGTTCATTTCCAATACTAATCGTGAAACACCATGAGCAGTAGGAGCTATGCATGAGACAATGAAAGAATCCCACTTTCGGGTACAGCGGGGCAGTCGTTACACCATTCGTGCAGCAGAGCATCTCGTCGGGCTGGGGCTTAAGTTGAGGAAGATCTTTTCCACGGTCCCACGAGGATCCCTACGTACTTGTCCAGTCCAAAAGCCGGGGTTGAAACATGTTTTGAAACTAAGACAAGAAGCGGTACAAAAGCAAGAATGGGGAGTGCATCATGTGGTTTAATTCGATACAAAGCGAAGAACCTTAGAGTTGGTCACGGCCTATCTCGACCAGGTCATTTGACGGAAATGGAAGGCTTGCGGACTTGAGCAACATCTCTCCGCTAGCGCTCATATTGGCATTGAGGTATTGGTTTTCCCCTGCTATACTTCCGGGCACCGGCCCGACTCCACTTTTGACTCTGTCTATAACATTAACTATCAAGTTATGATAACTAAGCTGGAGTAATATGTAGCATTTCGGACTTGGTATATTACACAAAAAATAAGGGTGCTGCAAATATAAGTGATCAATCCCAAACATCATTTTAGGATTGCGTATGTAGATTCTCAATTTTCCGATGCCAATCCAATAGGATTTCGACGCCAAACTAATGATAATAACTTATACGCCTCCTATTAAGATGTGTAACATCACGGTGATGTTGTGCAGGAAACTGAAGAGGGTTTACAGGCATCCAAGATAGTAAGAGTAATTGGGCAAAATTCAGATGCACATATATTGATAAGGAAGTACATTCACGGACGAAGTAGAATTTCATGATACAATTGGGTCATAATTTGTGAATGTACTTAATTTTCATAAGCGATCATCGTAATAGTTGGGAAGGAAACTGAAGGTGTTTTACAGGCACGCAACATAGGGGGAATAATTGGGCAAAATTCAGATGAAGATGTATTTATCAAGAAATATATTCAAGGACGAAACAGAATTTCATGATAAAATTGGGTCGTAATTTGTGAAATTATTATCATAAGAGATCATCATAATAATCAATCTTCCCCTTATTGAGAAGGTTGTTAGGGTTTGTGGGTAAGGTAGTTAGTACATGAATGCAGGAAGCTGTACTTTGCAGATAATATCCTAAAATACGAAGTAAAATTTCATGATGCAGTTGGGGAATAAATTGAAGTCTAAAGTGATTTAACCAGAGTACGAAGCTAAGATGAAACCGTGTTTTTCAGAAAATATATTGAAGTAAGAAATAGAACTTAATGATATAATTGGGGAAATCAATTTTGAATCTAGATTTTTTTAATTGCATAAGTCTGGTAACTGCGTAAGTGGTTCTCCTCCTAATCAGTCTTCTCCTTGTTGATGACAACGTTGGGATGTTTGGTGGCGGAACCGACGTCAAATAAAGCATCAATTGTTGTAGCCGAGTCCAATGAATTCCAGTACTGGTCCTCTTAAGCGGAGTTATACGGGATGAATTAGACGATGTTTCACAATCAATAGCCTGAAACGTCGACAAAATCATTGTACGGTGATAATCCAAAGAGCTATGCACGCAGTAATGGAATTCCAAGGGCAATAGTTAGAAATGTTAACCTCAATAGCACTGCTGACAGTTGTTGCCTCCTTCGTAGTGGCTCCTCTAGAAGAACCTTCACCTAGAATCGTCAACTGGTGCGTTATCTGCTCGCCACTGGAGGAGGATCCACCATGCTGCAGGAGAGTTTACATTGTCATAATCCATTGGGTATTGAAAAGAAATTAAGTTTTGGTAATATATAATGGCTGTAACATGTACATTTCTATTAACCGTCATCCGTCGAAGGTTTGTAGTTGTCAGACTGTACTCCTCAAGTTCCCGCTGCGTGAAAATTATATGAAATCAAAAAATTTGTAAGTGGACGCGATTAAAGTAGGAGACGTAGTAATGAATGTTTGGTAAAAGTTAAACCTTTAGAGCTTCTTCGTATTTCATGACATAATGTTGAATCTTGTCAACGTCATCGGACATCCATTGGACGGTGTAAGACTTTGAAGATTGCTCAACATTGAACTTGTCGTGTATGAAGATCTTGAATAGGTAACGATTGTCGATAAAAGTGGCAAGCTCTCCTGGAATTGAATCACCGTCCCCATCCTGTGGAACATAGTTTTAGGGCAAGCTCTCTTGTAATGCACAAGGAATATAGGTTTAAGAATGTACGCATGAGAGTGTTCCACAATATACCTTCTCCATTTTGGAAAGAAAAGCTTGTGCTGAGTCGACAACATACTGTTGTATTTGGGTGTCGAAAACAACGAAATGACACTCAATATCTGAGAAATCTTTGACAGAAAACTTCACTTGGTACCTTCAACGGAAGTCGTAAGACAGATAAACCGAGATGCTCAAATAATTTGGGGCTTGCTATAGAGGACAACTGCAAGAGTATCAAATTAATTCTGTTTGCGATGGAATAATACTTACCTTGGAACCTGACCTGGGAAACCGACAGTATTGCCAACACAGCCTGGGCGACTGTAAATCCATCTTCCCTGTTCATTTCTTGCAGCCTTCGACCAACAGGACTTGCAGCTGTGATAGTACCACCCAGCGGAAGCCTCCAAGTCAACTATGGTTGCAACGGTGTAGAAAGATCCACTCTGATTGGATACATTAAAAGTGAGTAAGTAATAGCGGTTTCGTGTAAGGAGGAAGAAGACGAAGAACGTTGGCAAATATTGTACATCCTAAAAAGTAAAATGTATGACCTTCTCATTCTTGATAATCTGACTGATTGAGAGCACTTCGTCGACACTAGGTTCAAAGATTTCCTGCTCCGTACCATCCTCTACATACTGGAGCCAATTACTTGGGGCCTGCGATGAAAGACTGCGGGAATTCTATTGAGAAAAGGGCAACTAATGCGATAAAGTATTTCGAGTATACTTGTGGAGAACAACTACTTACCTCTCTTGGAATGCATCAACTTCGGGTATATTTGGATTAATCTCAAATGTAGTGGCGTTATAGGTTGTTTGCACACGCCAAGAAGTTGTTGATTTGTGGTGTGAAATAGTTAGCATGAGGTGGTATGTAAGTGAAACTCTCCAAAAGAAAAAATAGGAAACAAAAGCTGGCAGAGTAAAGAAAATGCATTCATAAGTTTTGGCCTCAACGCATCGACAAACAATGACTTTGGAATGATCCGGATTTGGTAGACCCTTCAGAACTTCAGGAAGCTCGGTGGCATGTGGTGACCATAGGGTGCACTGGAACATTACACTTCTGATGTGAACGATAACGATGAAATAATATGACAGATAGATCAGTGCGTCAGACTGAAAGGGATGTGTTACGTAAGAGATAACAGTAAGAGCAGAATTTAAGTTTGAGAGTTGATGAATGTACTTTGTGTCTTCCAATTTGATACTCTTGCATTTGAAGCCGTTCTTCGTCTCGATCAGTGGTCCAATCTCATAGAGCTTGCCGACAATGTCTGCACAGAAGAGGAACACAAAATTGTGAATGATAGGTTCGATAAATGAGGACTACTTAATGAAATACAGATTGGAATTCAATTTTAATTGAATAGTCAACAATGAAAAAAATGTTCATGATGCTCACCGATATACTGCATTGTTGGTACTTTGCCATTAATAATATCATCGCAACTAACAAAACGATAACAATTAGGTGGTATGGATTTGTCATTAGGCACATGTGTAATTCTCGATGAGAACTCAACATTGAGTCTGCAAGCATGTGCAGTAGCCTTGTCATATCCTCCGTTCTTGAAAACAGTTAAACTTTTGATGTTGTACACTTCTCCAACAACAAATTTTTCTTTGAACCTCTTAATAAGAGGCTTCTTAATTGTAGTGATGGGAGGGATTTGTCGTGAATCCCAACCGTCAAATAAAACCGGCAAAACCTAACTAGGGTAGCTAGGGTAAGCCGGGTCGAATCCACAGGGACGGGAGGTCGGACTAAGGTATGCTACGGTTCTAGACTAAGTTCGAGACGAGCTAATCTAAGGAGGGGGAGACTAGGACTAAGACTAAGGCTAAGGAGAAAGCAAACAAAGGAAAACGGGCTAGGATTAGGTCGGGGTCAAAGGGGTAGCGGAATGGTCAAGGGAAAACTAGAGTGAAGGAGGTAGTAGGGTAATCTAGGTAATGCCCGGGCTCTCTCAACTTAGACCCACCTAGAGGTTTCACCTAAAACCCACGTCGGCGACACACACGACAAACGGGGTTACTAGCACGGTATAGGCCTAGGTCGCATCCGGGCTTTCACAACTTAGACCGACCTAGGGGTCGTCCTCACCGGGCTCTCACAACTTAATGAGGGAACCGAACCCACAAACAAACTAATACCCACAAGAGAAAAGCAAGAAAAACAAGCATTCGCACATACTTAGTCAATCAAGCATTTCAACAAACATGTGATGTGCATCGAACCAAGGGGAAACCCAAATCTTCCACCAACATCTCCAACAATCCCTTAATCATCCAATTAACACCCTAATCACCTTACTAACCCTAGCAAGATACTACTCTAACATATCTATTCTAAAACTAACACTAACAAGAGGAATCAACTTAACAATCAAAACAAACATGAAGGAACTAACAGGAACTATAAACTATGAACCATACAAACAACAAAGATTCAAACTTTAATGATAAAACAAAGATTAAGAGAAGATAAAAGGGATTATACCAAACTAGAAGATGAAAAGAAGAAAGAAACTTGCATAAATGGAAGAACCCAAAACAAACATCCAAGTTTGTCAAGCTTGGGGAAGATCTTGAAGAGTTCCCAAATTACAAGCATTAATCTAAGTTTAACGATAATATAAAGACTAATCTATGCTAAAACTATCTAGGGTTTAGTCTAATATGAAGTGCCTAAGCTTAACATAACAATGGAAGAGTATATATAGGGTTACAATTGGAAGGGAGAAGAAAGGAAGTGAGCGCGGGGTAGCAGTGGCCCATCCCGGCCGAGAAGGGGTGGTCCCGGTCGGGAAGAGTTCGGTCCCGGTCGGGACGCCATGGTCCCGGTCGGGATGGACCCTCAGTAGCCTCATCTTTGTTTCCTCCTTCATCCCGGACGGGATGAGGCCATACCCGTTCGGGATGAGCCTTGTAGGCCTCCAATATGAACTTTTTGGTCCCTCCTTGCTTCTCATGGGCTTCCCATCGATTCTCGGGACTCGGGATCGGGTCTCGGAGGCTTGGGATTGGGTCCCAAGTTCTCGGGGTCGACTCCAAGGCATCGAGTGATCGTTCCTTAGCTTCGTTGGCTCCAAAAAGTGTATGTATCGAGTCAGAATCGCTCCAACTCTTCATGAACGGTCTCGGGAACCTGAAACGAGCTAAAGGAAGCATAAGAAGCCCCTAAATCGCTCCCAAGGAGCTATTCTACAAGGAAAATGGGACCAAAACACTACAAAATAGGCACTACAAACGGCACTTATCAACTCCCCCACACTTAACCCTTACTCGCCCTCGAGTAAGCACATACTATCTACTAAACTATCCGAGTGGGTATTAGCGTACCCTACGCCCCTTCAACTCACGCGAGTACACTTAGAGGAAAAGTGCACTCCGCAAGGCAAGTCGGGTCTTGCGACAAAACTATGGATGCAACCGGACACCAAACACACAAACAAACAAACACATAATCGGTTGCACCCAAAAAGAAAACAAATACCGCTTCCCTCCAACAAGCGGTGAAAGAAACACCGGTTTAGGACTCGAGGCAAGTGACAACGTTCCAAAGCTAGCAATACAAACTGAGGTGGACTAAACCCTAATAGTATGACGATAAAGCAATAAAAACGTTGGTAACTTACCTAGGTCCTCCTAACTTTCTAAAAACGTACTACGAGACGATCGGCGGAGTGGAAAAGTGAAGAACCACGGTGTTAGTCGACACTGTAGGTAAGTGAGACCCCGCCCCCTTTAGCGTGAGCCAAGAGGGTCGTCCCGTGTCCAAAACCGCCTAACTAGTCCAAGTAAAAAGGTGGAAAACATGCAAAATGAGGGAAGACCGACTAATGCCGCTATCATCCTTCTTAGGGACTCGGTCCTTTGGTAGGCTCTTCACGGCAAAAGTCGGAAAAAGGCTTATTTTGAGAGGTAGGGGTTATTTTTTTGTGAATCGGGTTTTCTTTTGGCATTTTCTCTTTTCTTTTGCATTTTTGCTTTGTTTTGTCATGTCATTCTTTTTCTTCTTTTCTATTTTCTTTTTGGCTTTTGTGCCTTTTCTTTTTCTTCAATCTTTTCTTTCTTTCATTTCTTTCATTTTCTTTTCTTAGCCCTTTTTGGCTTGATTCGGCTTTTTGGCATTCCTTAGTAACAATAAAGAGAGATTTCAACAAATTGCATTTTTATTGTGTGGATTTGTGTAGGAAGTAGGGAAATGGGTATGTCGGGACGACGTCTTCCCTTCATACTCACAAAAAAGGGGAAAACTTGGACTAATCAAACGATCCTAAACACGGTCACCTAAGGGACGAGACTCGGTAACCAAGGCCTATTCACACCGTGGGTGGTCATAATGGTCAAAATGCAAATCCCGTAATAAATCCCTAGTAAGCTAGGTGGACTCAAGGTAAAGGACCAACGAAATCATTGATTTAGGGTCATTCTACTAGACTATAGTCCAAGACTCGATTTATACAACTAGGAAGGGAAAGTAAACACTCGCACACTAGCCTCTAAACCGGGTTTTCGAAAACGGTTTACACACATGACACACAACAAAACACAAAACAAAGACATGACGAAGATGGAAGAAAAAGAAACAAAGGCAACAAAACAAAACAAGATAAAACAAACACAAACACAACACAAACACCGCCCCGAACATCCAAACAAGTCACCAAAACAACCACAAACTTTAAAAGCTCCACCCGAGCACACCACAACACACATCTCCTCCAAACTCCACAAGGAACGAAGAGGAAAAAGGGGTGAATAGATGTTACCGGAGGTCTTGAAAGCTCTCCAAAGATAGCGGTGATTAAGCAACCTATAAGGAAAAAGGGAGGCAAACACGCACAACAAAACAAAAATACGACACAAAATAAAAACACACAAAAAGAAAATCTTTTTGATTTTTGTGAAATTTTTCAAATTTTTAGGGTTTTTTTTGAAGAATTTTTCGAAAAACTAAGAAAATAAAACTAACTACGCTAGAATATCGCTCCCCCACACTTAAACCGAGCAATGTCCTCATATGCTCAATCGTAGTGTGCGGAGAGACAAAAGAAGAAGAAAAGAAACTACGAAAATAAAGCTAAAAAAACAAAAATAAACAAAAATAACAAAAATAAAGTGAAGAAAATGGTAGAAGGTGTCCGGCCGGGGTGTAATCAAATCACCATGGGCCGAGACGAGAAAAAGATATGGATGGGGGAAGAAATAAAAAGAAGGAAATAAAAGGAAATGGGAGGGGAGGGCTAGGTGTAATCAAGTCACCTAGCCCGGATTCCGCCTAAATCCGACTAAATCCAACAAAAGGGGTGAAAAACTTGTAAAATTTGGATTTTGAAATGACTCTCGATGTAGTCACGTCATCGAGACTGGGGAGCAACCATATACCAAGGCCTCGAAGGCCACCATGACACAAATATAAGGGGAAGGGGAGTAAACAAAGTAAAACAAGCAATAAAAGACGGAAAAGAAAGGATAGTTGCCGTACCAATAGGATAGCAACTCACCCGCTCCATCGTCTCAAAGATCAATGTAAGCACATAGCTAGTCTTCATCATTGCTATTCCTCTTCAAACTCGATAAGTACGCATGGTTAAGGTAGTAATGGTGTGAGGGGGGGTAGGATTCGATGTGAAACTTGGTGTAAAGTGAAGAGAAAATGAGGTGAGGGTATGTAAATGAAGTGTAAGGGTCATATAACATGAGCGAGGATGGGTAGGGAGGTTGGGTGGGGGTATACAATGGTTGGGTGGGCTTAAATGTCAAAGAAAAGGCCAAAAGAGGAGAAAAGAGACCATCTCGGTCGGGAAGGATGGTCCCGATCGGGATGACACACTCGTCCCGGTCGGGAAGCCACCTTCCCGGTCGGGACGGCACTCCAGCAAGCTCCAATTTTTGCACCTCCATCTCGATCGGGACGGCTCCTTCCCGGTCGGGATGGCATACCCTTCCCGGTCGGGAAACGTCCTTCTCGGTCGGGAAGGGTCTTCATGACTCCCAAAACCTCAAAAGCTTCACCGAAGCTTCAAAAACCGACTTCCATTCCCACGATCCAAGCTCTATCATTATCTACTCTCCTCTAGGAATCACCTTCACTTCACATCTATCACAATGAGCTCAAATACAACATCAAATTCCCTCCCTCGGATCGCTCATCAAAAATCCAAATGAACAAGAGTTCCACAAAGGCTAACAAATCCTAGAAACCAAATTATACAAGCAAACATAAACACAAATACAAGCACAAAAGAAAAGAAAAAAAGATATTTACAATAAGATACTCTCACCAACTACACCTCCATAGCCATCACGAGCTCGAAGGAGTAAGTCAAATGCCCTAGCAACATCTTCAATTAAGCTCACATGGCCGAGCCTAGCCACTCCCAAAAGTTTCCAAGTCGGAGGGAAGAAGCGATCATCTTCATTATGCTCTGGGTTCTCGTGATCTTCCGGGTCTTCCAAACCAAAATAGCTACGACTCTTATGACCATCCGGTAGGTATAGTGGTCTAGAGTCGTGCTCGGTGTCATGATGTGGGAGATCACACCCTAGGGGTGTCGCTTCTTCTACGGGGTCGAGAGTGGAACTCTTTTCCACCGCCCGACAAGGATCCTCTTCACCAACCTTCTCACAAGACAAAGGGCTAGACATCGAGTGCGGTAGAGGAGGAGAAAGCATCAAGTTTTCTTCATTGGAGGCTTTAGGATCCTCCAATTTCCCATACAAGGAAAGTTCCAAGGCATCTACTTCTTTTTCCCAAGTATTGCGCTCCTTTTCACTCACCTTGTCTAATTGGTCATGAGGGGTCATCTCTTCACTTGGGTTTGGATTGTCACCATCCGGTTCATCACGAAGAAAATCAAACAAATCCAACTTTATAGCCAATACATCGGCTCCCCAAGAATTATCTCGAGAATCATGTTCACTCCCCTCCTCATTGTTGGCCCTTGAAGCTTCAACTTCCTCTACTCTTCCCCTATCTTCACCACCCAAGAAACACTCGACAATGGTCTATTGATCGACCCTCTCTTCTTCATTTGTAGCATCATGATCGGGTTGAGTTTCTTGTGGAGACACCCGACCCTCTTGCCCAAATGAACCTTCCTCAACATATAGTGGAGCTCGAGTGGCCGACATCGTGATATGGACCATGAATGCATTGATGCAAGCATCTTGCACCTCTATTTGGGCCTTGAGCTCCTCCATAACCCCTATTATTTGAGCCACCATCGCTTGTTGAGTCTTTTGCAATAGAGCTATCGCATCATGTTGACTCTTAAGCAATTGAGACATCATTTTAAAAGTCTCAAAGTTGGGATCTTGTGGTTGTGGGTTATGTGAGGGTGTTTGGTAGTTTTTAGGATGTTGGAATGATCCTTGACAACTTTCTTGGTAACCGTATGGAGGGCTTTCATAAGAATGTTGATGAGGTTGAAATGGTTGGTGAAATTTCGGGACTTGGCCTTTTGTCCCAAAGTTGTCTCGTGATGATTGATGGTAGCTTGGACGAGCCATGTCCATAACGTTGCTTTGGTAACTAGGATGAGCTAGAAGCACTTGAGCAAACGTTAGTATCCTAGTGCTTTTGAGGCACTAGGAAGGGAGAGTAACACACAAGAAGAAAAACGGAGATACACAAGGAGAAGAGAACACAAAAATCAAGAACAAAGTCCACAACTAAGCAAACAAAAGTCTAAACTACGCCGTCCCCGGCAACGGCGCCAAATTGATGGGAGCGATTTGTCGTGAATCCCAACCGTCAAATAAAACCAACTATACCTAGTGGGTAGCTAGGGTAAGTCGGGTCGAATCCACAGGGACGGGAGGTCGGACTAAGGTATGCTACGGTTCTAGACTAAGTTCGAGACGAGCTAATCTAAGGAGGGGGAGACTAGGACTAAGACTAAGGCTAAGGAGAAAGCAAACAAAGGAAAACGGGCTAGGATTAGGTCGGGGTCAAAGGGGTAGCGGAATGGTCAAGGGAAAACTAGAGTGAAGGAGGTAGTAGGGTAATCTAGGTAATGTCCGGGCTCTCGCAACTTAGACCCACCTAGAGGTTTCACCTAAAACCCACCTCGGCGACACACACGACAAACGGGGTTACTAGCACGCTATAGGCCTAGGTCGCATCCGGGCTCTCGCAACTTAATGAGGGAACCGAACCCACAAACAAACTAATACCCACAAGAGAAAAGCAAGAAAAACAAGCATTCGCACATACTTAGTCAATCAAGCATTTCAACAAACATGTGATGTGCATCGAACCAAGGGGAAACCCAAATCTTCCACCAACATCTCCAACAATCCCTTAATCATCCAATTAACACCCTAATCACCTTACTAACCCTAGCAAGATACTACTCTAACATATCTATTCTAAAACTAACACTAACAAGAGGAATCAACTTAACAATCAAAACAAACATGAAGGAACTAACAAGAACTATAAACTATGAACCATACAAACAACAAAGATTCAAACTTTAATGATAAAACAAAGATTAAGAGAAGATAAAAGGGATTATACCAAACTAGAAGATGAAAAGAAGAAAGAAACTTGCATAAATGGAAGAACCCAAAACAAACATCCAAGTTTGTCAAGCTTGGTGAAGATCTTGAAGAGTTCCCAAATTACAAGCATTAATCTAAGTTTAACGATAATATAAAGACTAATCTACACTAATCTATGCTAAAACTATCTAGGGTTTAGTCTAATATGAAGTGCCTAAGCTTAACATAACAAGGGAAGAGTATATATAGGGTTACAATTGGAAGGGAGAAGAAAGGAAGTGAGCGCGGGGTAGCAGTGGCCCATCCCGGTCGGGACGCCATGGTCCCGGTCGGGATGGACCCTCAGTAGCCTCATCTTTGTTTCCTCCTTCATCCCGGACGGGATGAGGCCATACCCGTTCGGGATGAGCCTTGTAGGCCTCCAATATGAACTTTTTGGTCCCTCCTTGCTTCTCATGGGCTTCCCATCGATTCTCGGGACTCGGGATCGGGTCTCGGAGGCTCGGGATTGGGTCCCAAGTTCTCGGGGTCGACTCCAAGGCATCGAGTGATCGTTCCTTAGCTTCGTTGGCTCCAAAAAGTGTATGTATCGAGTCGGAATCGCTCCAACTCTTCATGAACGGTCTCGGGAACCTGAAACGAGCTAAAGGAAGCATAAGAAGCCCCTAAATCGCTCCCAAGGAGCGATTCTACAAGGAAAATGGGACCAAAACACTACAAAATAGGCACTACAAACTGCACTTATCATGTAGCTTGGACACAATCGTTCTGAGAAGCGTAGAATACATAAAAGGAGTAAGAAATAGTAGTGTAGATACCTTGTATTTAGAGAGAGCAATGTAAATACCTTGGAATCAATTAGGAGCATTTCAACAGATTCGGTCTTCGACTTATCCTTGAACTCCGGTCTCTCCCACATGTATATCACCCGCACATTCAATTCTCGCAGTCTAACACCTTGGCAAAGGGTCACAATGGAAACCGTGTTCGAGACCGTCATTGTAGTGACAGGTATGGAAATATAAAAACAGAGCAACGGAGGCCTAGATTTTTGAATGTACCGAACGATTTGAACGTGTTTAAGATGAGAGCAAACTTGATGAAAATACGCAGAAAATATATAGGCAATACATTGAGGGTGGTGTAGAGGCAATGCAAGCATGGAGAAGATACGAAAGAGTTAAGAAGAAGAAGCATTGATTGTATGCAGTTTCCATAGCAACATGTTGCATTCACCCATGAGGAAATGCAAATCACGAAACAGGTATCATTAATAGGGCTGGGGATTACTTATACCCTAAACAATCTCATTTCAATTTCTTAACATAATATATGTTACTATTCCAAAAGTGCAAAAAAGAGGACTAATTTCAAAATAGTGCTTCTACATTGAGCCACGTAGCTTCTAGCGGTGTCTTCTTTTATAGGAAGAAGATAAGAATTTACGCGGGTAAAATAGACATCAATTACGGTAACACGACAAAATATATATATATATATATATATATATATATATATATATATATATATATATATATATATATATATATATATATATATATATATATATATCAAATTATACATTATATGTCAAAGAGATGTAAAATGCCTAATACCAGTGAATTAGTTGTTACATGTAACAGTTTCAAACGAAAACATAGGACATTTCTGTAAAAAATTGGGCAGTAATTATGGCAAATATCAAACATATATAAATTTGCGTCAATATATATAAAAAAGTATCTTGAATTTTTATGTATATTACGTCAATTAAATAAATTTTTCTTTTTTTATGTCATTTTTATCAATATGAAAAAGTCAAAAAATATAAATTTTTGCCAATTAACTTATTTTTATTAGTTTACGTTAACAAATAAACTTGTCTTATTTGTATAGTACATCAATTAAATAAATTTGTCTTTTTTTATGTCATTTTTATCAATATGAAAAAGTCAAAAAATATAAATTTTTGCCAATTAACTTATTTTTATTAGTTTACGTTAAAAAATAAGTTTACTTATTTTTGTATTATAACTGATTTTCAAACGGAAACATAGGACATTTCTGTATCTGTTTGTTACTATATGTTTAACCACCGACTGTTGAAACCATGCCACGGTAAAAAAAAAAGTCAAACGCATCTGTCATATTACGCATGACCATCCAAAAACCTGCGACACAACCAACTGTGACGTTACCTATGATATTCGTAATTCATTATAGAATATTATTGAATAATACGAAGAAATGTGATACATCTGAACATGTTGCGAAAATCAATTGTGTCATGAAGTTAACGGTATCAGTAAAGATGAATATCCAACCTCATATCGGTGATATCCAAGCATATATAAAGAGCTCTATACTCTTTTTTCAGATGTCGCTAATAACTCAAAATTATTCCGAATTAAAAATTATTCTACACCTTTTATATATCTGACGATTGATTCCTACGAGCACTTTATTTATCATCTTAGGGTATTATCTTCCTTTGAAAGATACTTTTGTCCTACTTATTACTCCCTCCGAGTTTCTAACATTGCCCCATTTTTCTTTTTGGGCTGAGTTTGATCTTTTATCCATTTTCTACTTTTGGCCATAAATGTGTGGTTCACATTTATCCACCAAGTTCTCTCTCTTCCTCCTTTCTTTTTTAACCACTCATTTTTCCTTCCTTATTTTCCACCCAAAACACAAATGGGGCAAAGTTAGAAACTCGGGCTACCATAGTGACAGCTAGAGAGAGAAAATGAACCCTAGAGAGAGAAAATCCATACACAGCCACCTTTGAAACGAAGATTGATCACCCTGTCATGGCGCGGAATTCGGCTTCGAAGATGAAATCTAAGCGAAATAAAAGTGATATTATTTTATCTCCACGTACCAAAAATGAACAATCTACAGGAGACAAGGAACAGAAATTGAGGAAAGGACCAACCGAAGATGATGTTACTAAGACAAAAACTATGCAGAAAATTGTTGGTATCCCTGGACTCCAGTTCAGTGATGATGATGAAGGAATACTAGACGATGAAAACATCCCATGGATTACACAACGTGGGAAGAAAAAAGAGGTTCAGGAGGCTCCTAAGGGATCTGAATAACCAATGATTCGATTCACTAAAGATGACACAAAAGAGGAAGTTGAGTATTGGAATAACGCGATATACTTCTTTGTCCTCGGTGCCAACCCCCCATGGGAGGTTATGAATGGGTTCATCCATAGAATATGGAGATCTCATGGAGTTTATAAAGTCTCATCCTTGAAGAAAGGATTCTACCTGGTGCGGTTTAAGGAACTGAAAGAAAACGAAGCGATCTTGAAGGCTGGGCATGTCATGTTTGATTCCAAGCCACTCATTGTTAGGCCTTGAGACGATCAGGTGGAGGTTAATAAGGAAAATGTTAAGAACGTACCAGCATGGATAAGAATCAACGATCACCCACTTAGATTTTGAGGGAAATGCTTGCCAAAAATAGTTGGGATTGTTGGCAGTTATGTCGAAACTGATCAACATACTACAGATAAAATCAGGTTGGGATTTGCGAGAGTACATATCGAACTGGTAGCAGGCCAAGATTACCCAGAACAAATTCGATTTATGGACGAAGAAGGGAAAATAGTGGAAGCTAAGATTGAGTATGAATGGAAGCCCACGCTTTGTACTTCCTGTAAAGGAATTGGCCACGAGGGGAAGCATTGCAGGAGTAGACAAACTGCAGCATTGGTGAAGCCAGTTGTCAAGAAACAGTGGCAACAAGTAGATGCACCTAAACCAGCCCAGCAAATTCAGAGGACTGAGGAGGAAAATAGACCAACCATTTCACTACAGTCTACCCGGCAACTGATAATGAAACCATAGAGAACCCTTCAAGAACATACAAGGAAGTAGTATTACCCGCAGAAGTACCAGTTGCCGACACTGGTGGAATAGTTGACTGTCCAACCCTTAGATAATATGCATAACATAGGATTTTGGAACGTCCGAGATAAGAATAACATGAATAAACAACGTAGTATAATGAATTTTATTCAGCATAATGTGATATGTCTTTTTGGCTTATTGGAGACCAAAATAAATGGGAATAATGTACACAACATCTCCTCTACTATGCTAGAGGGATGGTGTGCGACTACGAATGCTAGACTTCATAAAGGAGGTCGGGTGTGGGTTATCTAGAAGCCTCAACTGTATGATGTACAGGCTTTAGATTACACTGCACAATGTGTTCATGCGATGGTTACCTCTAGAATGGACTCTAAAAAGTTCTTCCTCACAATGACATACGCCTTCAATGAGGGCGCTGAGAGGGTTCCGCTTTGGAGTAAACTTGCTGAGTATGCTAGTACAATTACTGATCCCTGGACCATTATGGGGGATTTTAACATAGTTATAAACCCACAAGAGAGACTGGGGGAGCAGACCAAGCAACAAGACATGGAAGATTTTATCGAATGCTTAGAAACTTGTGGAATGACTGACATAGCTGCCACAGGTGCTTTCTACACCTGGACTAACAAGGAAGTACCTCAGTCCATAATTTTTAGCAGAATTGACAGATGTTTGATAAACGCGGAATGGTCTTCTTCTTTTCCGAAAATGGTAGCGCACTACCACCCTGCAGGCTTATTCGATCACTGCCCGTGTACTGTCTCTGACAAAAGGATGAATATGGGTGGGAGGAGAAATTTTAAGTACTTCACGATATGGAGTAAAACACCTGATTTTCCCAATGTTGTGCGAGAGATCTGGAATGAAAGAATTGAGGGTTGTAGAATGTTTTCAGTATGCAGGCGACTGAAGATCCTGAAGAAACCCCTTAAGATGTTAAACAAGCAATGCTTCTCTGATATCGAAAATACAACGGCCATGACAGAAAAATTGTTGTATGACATCCAAATTAAGATTCAGGACCAGCCTTAGAATGAAGACTTGATTCAGGAAGAGATAAACACTACAACAAAACTGAAAACCATAACAGAAGCGAGAAACTTGTTCCTGAGTCAAAAGGCCAACACCAGACGGATCGAAGATGGGGATAAAAATACGGGATACTTCCATGGAATTCTGAGGAAGAGATACTGTAATAATAAAGTGATCCACATTGAAGACAAGAGGGAACCTATGTACTGACTCGGAGACTATACATCAGGCCTTCATAGACTTCTATGAGGGGCTTCTGGGTTCTAGTAATGCCTCTCAACCTGTCAAGCGTTGGGTTTTAGACTATGGGAAGCTATGCACACAAGACCATTGCATTGAGCTGACCAAGCCTGTGACAAATGATGAAATTAGGACAATTGTGTATGGAATCCCTAATGAGAAAGCTCCGAGCCCTGATGAATTTTCGAGTTCGTTCTTTAAAGACAGTTGGCCAATTATTGGGGACGACATTTGTGGAGCTGTACACGACTTCTTCGCGAATGGAAAGCTCCTAAGACAGATTAATGCTACAACTATTACCTTGGTTCTGAAATAAGAGAGACCCACATCTGTCCTGCATTTCAGGCCTATCGCGTGTTGTAACTTGCTCTATAAAATCATTTCGAAGCTTTTATGCAGTAGACTGGCAAACATTCTTCCGGATATTATTGGGGATAATCAAACTGCATTTGTGAAAATGAGGTCAATTATCGAAAATGTGCTCATTTGCCAAGACATTATCCAAATGTACAACCGGAAAGCGGTGTCGCCTAGATGTCTCTTTAAAATTGACCTTCAAAAGACCTGTGACTCGATTGAACGGGGCTTTATCGAACAACTGATGATGGGTCTTAATATGCCTCAATCTTTTGTCCAAAAAGTTATGGTATGCATCACAACTACTTCATACTCTCTTAGTCTAAATGGTACTAATTTCGGGTTCTTCCAAGGGAAACAAGGTCTGAGACAAGGAGACCCTATCTCCCCCCTCGTTTTTACCCTTGGAATGGATTACCTGACCCGGATGATCAACTATGCAACAGCTCGCTGGCCATTCCATTGTCACCCGTGTTGTAAAGAGATTAAGCTTAATCATCTCATGTTCGCGGATGACCTACTACTGTTCTGTAAAGGAAATGCCCACTCAATCATGCTTCTAGTTAGAGCTTTCTCCTCGTTCTCCAACGCGTCTGGATTGATGATGAATATGACTAAATCAGAAGTCTATTTTAATGGGGTTGCAAACAGCGTAAAGGAGGATGTGCTCTCTGCTACTGGATTTAAGGAAGGGGTTATCCCATTCAACTATCTAGGAGTGCCTATCCAAGCAGGAAGACTAACGAAGACTGAATGTAGCATTCTTATTGAGAGGATGGTGACCAGAGTAAGAAGCATTGGTGCTAGGAAGTTATCATATGCAGGGAGAGTGGTCTTCATAAACTCCGTTCTGAATACCCTCCACTCGTATTGGGCAAGTATTTTTTTACTCCCTAAAGGGGTCATCAGAAGAGTTGAAGCAGTGTGCAGAAATTACCTATGGGACAGTGGAACTGAGTATAACCGGATTCCGTTGGTAAGCTGGGATAAAGTAACCCTGCCCAAATGAGAAGGAGGCCTGGGTATAAAGAGGGCGGAATTGATGAATATTGCTGCAATCGGAAAACTCGTGAACTGGATATTTGGGAAGGCTGACAGGCTTTGGGTTAGATGGATTAACCACATCTATCTCAAAGGCGATGATTGGAATGAATATATATAATCCACCTCTGTCGGCCCCATGGGCTTGGAAAAACGTGTGCAAAATCAAAGAGAAATTAAAGCATGGCTATATTGCGAATAAGTGGCAGGGTGTGGATGATAATTACACGATTAAGAAGGGCTATGATTGGCTCTGAGGTAAACATCCACCTGTAAACTGGTATATATTCGTCTGGCATGACTGGAACACCCCGCGTCATGCTGTGATCTTTTGGTTTGCTAAGCATAATGGCTTGAACCTGCGAAGCAAACTGTTCAAACATGGTTGAAGCACTAGCGACCAATGCTGTTTGTGCGAAAATGGCTCGAAAACTATGGGCCACCTGTTTTATGACTGTCCTTATAGCTCCAGGATCATTACTGAAGTAGAAAACTGGTGCGGACTCAATTTGAGAAGAATTGCAGGGCGCAGTACAGATAGAAATATCATCTTTTATAAAGCTGCGGCTGTTGTTTGGACTGCCTGTCAATATGAGATTTGGCTTCAGCGGAATAATGCCATAATGCAATTCAGGCTGAAGAACCCACGCCTGGTAGCTAATTGGATAATAACGCATGCTAAGAGAAGAATCCTAAGCAAGGTGAACAGCAATACTACTAGAACTGAAAGGGAGTGGCTTCGGAAATGAGGTGTTATGTAAGTTGTTAGTGATGCATATCGTGTTTGTTGCCTAAAGAGGGGTATTATGTCTTAGAGCCTTGTATGCTCGATTTCTGTATTATTGCACATTTTGACATAGTAATATATTTCACATTTTACCAAAAAAAAGTTAGAAACTCGAAGGGAGTATGAGGATACGTCAATCTACCTAACACTTTTGTCATTCATAATAAAAATGATGTTACTCTCAACATCGGTGAAAATATATTCTTTATCAGTAATTCTAATAAGTAGGACAAAGTAGTATTTTACAACATTGGTGACAAAAATTTAATGCTAATAGATATATCCTCCAACCCTGTGATTTTATCACGGGTTTCATACTAGTAGACTTTAAAATCAAGAGTAAGAAATGAACAATTTTCTGTGTTTGCAATACTTGATTTATTGGCCAAGGGTCGTATACAATACAGGATGCTTATGATACTCTGCGAAATAGAGGGGCTAAGGTAAGTTGATATGGGCAAGTGTGGTGCAGATGGGCTGTGCCTAAGCATGGAGTAGTGGCTTGGTTAACATACAGAGGGGCGCTGCATACGCGGGATAGACTGGTCAGGTTTGGTATGAGTATAAGTGCTGATTGTTGTATCTGTGAGCAGCATTAGGAGACTATTTCTCACTTATTTTTTGAGTGTGGTTATAGTGCTCGGATACTTGAGCTTGTTCGAGGCTGGTTGGGTATACGAGCTACATGGCAACTGCAGAGGATTCTGAAAATTCGACGTACGAGTTTCCAGAGGAATATTATACGAGCGACGTGGAATGCTGTTATTTATCATATTTGTCTCTAAGGAAATAATAGTAGGATGAAAGGTGTCCTAGTTTCTCCTGCGGTTGTGTTTCATACTATACAACGGGAGATTAGGAGTAGATTTGATAGCTTTAAGTCATGACATGTTATCTTGTATAGATTGGGCTTGGATTGATGGACTAGTGCTACATTTGTAGTGCTAGACTAGTTTTGTACAAACATTTTTGGGATTCATATACTTACATTTTCACAAAAAAAAAACTTTTGGTTTATAAAAAACTTTCATTCTGGAGTGATTTGTAATTTTACGACATTGCGGTATTTTAAGTATCAAACATAGATTTTTTTTTTAGGTGAAATGTGATTCTCATTAATTTGGAAATAAAAATTTTTACCCTACACAAAATCTTAACAGAAATTACTCAATACAAATCAAGCTCCCTAAGCCATGATATATGTTTTACTACTTGACTCCTAAAGCTCCAATGTTTAAGACGACCTTTGATATTTGCCTTAACTTGTTGAAACAAATAATTTGGATGCATCAATCTATCTTCCATCCTTGCTTGATTACGAGCCATCCAAATCATGTACATAATACCCGCTAGTGCAGCTATAAGCACTTGTTTTCGAAAAAACGATCCGCACCGCCACTTAATTCCAGTCCAGTATATTCCCTCTGCTGCTAATCTGGTACCAGTCTTGTAATAGCGGTATGCACTGGCTGCTATACCTGCATACAAAATATAGGTGCTCATTTGATTCCTTCGCATCCCCACAACACCAGCAGATACCCGAACAGTGTACTCCAAATCCCAGCAATCTGTCTAGCGTTAAAAGTCGTTGTTGTACAGCCAACAAGCAAATGAATCTATGTTTAGGCACGCTAAGTCTGTTCCAAGCCATGGGTGCCCATGTAACCTTAGTTTGTACACCCATAATGCTATCATAGCCTTGTTGTATCGAATACCCATCACCTCTCCAGTCAGTCGAGTCATATATATTTCTAGACACCCACATTTTGACCGCCAGGTGTCTATAGCAGTTTCCAAAAACACCCGATGATGATCGGACGCAAACGTGTTTCTACGCGCTCGGATATGGGCTCGAAACCGTTAGTTGCTTGCTTATGCATTCACGGAGTAAAAATCTCACAAAACAGACCTCAAATTCAGGCCCAGCGGGTCGTTTCCAATCAAACAAGACTAATTTGGGTCAAAACCGGCACCAGAAATAAAACCGACTTTTAGCAATTGGGTGAAACCCCGGTCAAAACCGTTTCCGAGACACATAAAGCAGCCACACAAACATCAAAAACTCAGCCCAAATACAAAACCCATCTCGAGGTCCAAAACATTGGACCCGTGTGATTCAGCTGACCCACTCGATCGAGTGCTCAGCCCACTCGATCGAGTGGGCCCTTACGCAAGCCCGACTGCAGTCGCACTAAGCCACTCGACCAAGTTGTCCAGTTACTGGGTCGAGTAACCCTAGCCGGGGTACGTAGCCTAGCCTATATAAACACCCCCATGCACACACTTCAAGACATCCTTTTCGAACCCTAAAAGACCCTAATCGATTCTTAGTCTACACTAAACCCCTAACCCTAACATCTAGGAATTCGAACCCTAATCACCATAACTTAGCCTATATCTCGATACTCACATGCAAGCCGCAATTAACGAGTCCCGTCCGAGACAAGAACATGTAGGTTGAGGGTGCAAAAAAACCCCTTTCTTTCCCTTCTCTCCTTCTTCGCGCGTCGTCCATATCGTCGTCGTTGTCCCGTTTTTTATTTTTTTTCTTTATCGTCATCATCGCATTCTAATATCGTTAATATTTACTAGTATAAAATATTAAAATACTCGTCAATTCGTGACGAGCGTGAGTGATGATGGGATAAGGAAAACCGAATATACAAGGGTATTGCACCCAGCGTTGGGTATCGCTTATCCCGATACCCCGAAAAATTTTCCTATTTTTCGCATCATCATTAGTCGCATGTCTCATCCGTTTCAAATACTATTTTCGAATCAACCTCTTTTTTTATTTTACTAGAGTCGAAACCCGTTGATGCGGATCCGACATCATACAACCCGTTAGGATTTCCCGTGATGTCGGAATGTGGAGGGAATCAAGATTTTTATTAAAATAAATACAAAGCGTCAATCTTTTAGATTCGATACTAACTCAATAGTTAGATGTCGAATTTAAATAGCTTAGTCAAATAAATTAACTAATGCGATTTTCGTTGGTGCTAAAATAGTTGTCATTAATTCGTTAGAATTAATTACGACACTATAAACGCGGAGAAAATCCATATCGTTTTAGTTAATTCAAACGACTTATATCATTTTCTTCAAGTTACCGCTCTAACATCACATATCGATTCCATAATCGAATATGGGATATAACGAGTAGCGTGAAACCGAGACCAAAGTCAGGCCGCCACGCGAGTCGCACGGGCCATGTGCGAGTCGCCCTCTTCTCGCGCAGGTCGCACGGATCCCTGAAAATCATGACATAAATTATTCCGTTTAATTTAATTTAACAATTTTTTCAAACATCTTTTTAGACGCACTCTAATATTCGACATCGGTTCAATAATCGAACGTTGGATACAACGGGTATTATAGATACGAATCGAGCATAAATCCAATAATATTTATGCCCGATTCAACAAATTAATGATTTATCAAAATCCGAATCGAGCATAAATCATACAATATTTATGCCCGATTCGGCAGAATCATCGAATTAGCAAAATCAAAAGCAATTTCGAAATCGATAATAAAATTGCAAGCAAACCCTAGTTCGTACAGGGGGCACTCGACCGAGTGCCTAGCCCACTCGGTCGAGTGGCACCCCAAAAACCGAGACATAAAGGTTTTTTGACCTCCACTCGGTCGAGTCTCGCAATGACTCGGTCGAGTGGCCGCGTACTCGGTCGAGTTCGTCAATAACTCGATCGAGTAGGGTCTAAAAAAAACGGGATAGAAGCTCTTCTAGAGGTCCACTCGGTCGAGTCCTTCAATGACTCGGTCGAGTGGCTCTTTATCACGTCAAAACCGTGAGTCCTACACCGTCTTCTAGTTTCGGTAACACCTTTTCTATGACTTAGGTCAACACGTGTCAAATCAATCACGTGTACTACTACTTTTTCAAAAACCATGCATCACGTTTACATCATTCCATAAGATTCTACATCTTCGCAAATCGTTATTATCGTATACTGTTACTAACCAGTTTGTTATTTTCTTGTTAATTTTTATAGATTATTTTATTGTACTAAAATGAACCCGCATGCTAAATTTAACTTCGACGTTAGAATTAGTTGCATTAAATCGACATAGAAACCCTTTCAATTTCTCACATGCTTAGGGAAAACAACGTTTGCATATCATTTAACCGAACTACTAACGCGCATATTAGAAAGTCATTCGATATCCTAGTAGAGGCCACTAAGTGTGGGCGGGGTTGGGTGTTCTTAGTGAACTTCCCAACACGTACCCTCACCCCTTACTCAGAACCTCGGTTTCCGGATGCCCGAAACCGTTGGCGCACGAGAGTCATTCAATACACGATATCCGATAATCTCGGTATCGGTATCAAATGCAAAGGGACGAACCCAATAAACTCTGACATCGGAAATGGGCCGTATTTTGTACACGGCCCACTACGACATAGAGTGGGTTCGAACGGGCCCGAACTCCCACAAAGTTTGGTGGCGACTCATATGGAGATTCATTCGGCTCCCCAAACCCGCGCGTGGCCGCGTCGGGGTGGACCTATGTCATGTCCACAATATCGTGCAGTAGTTCCTTAACACGACATATTTGTCTCCAAGTCCAACTGGAGTTCAAAGTAGGTTTATAAAGTTTCCAATCATGATGCTTTATATAAATGTGGTGTACCCATTTAATTCAGAGGTAATCTTCTTTACTATAAATCCACCACACATATTTCCCCAACATCGCCTTATTCGAAGCATAGCAGTCAAAAATACCTAAGCCCCCATGCTTAGTACTCTTACAGCAAGTGTTCCAAGATACTAATGGTATCTTACTGCCATCCTCTTGTCCTGACCATAGGTAATTCCGACATATCCTTTCCACTTTCTTAATGATACCCGGAGGAATGAGGAAGATGCGAGCCCAATACGAGTGTAGGCGCGTTAGAATGAATTTAACAAGCACTAATCTGCCTCCATAGCTCAGTTTCCGGGCCCCTCAGCTACGAATCCGCGCCATCATTTTTTCAACTATGATATTGCATTCTGAACTAGATAGCCTTTTGTAAGAAATAGGTATTCCTAAGTATCGAAAAGGAAATGTACCTCTTCTGAAACCTGAAATACATAGAATCTCACGGGCTTGGATAGCATCAACTCCGTTCATATATATATATATATATATATATATATATATATATATATATATATATATATATATATATATATATATATATCTGTTTTCTCATTATTAACTTGTAGTCCAGAAGCTTCACCAAATGTTTTCAAAGCTCGCATAAAAATCATAGCTGAGTCAACAGTCCCTTTACTGAAGAGCAATAAATCGTCCGCAAAAGCAAGGTGACACAGCTTAAGCCCTCGACAAAGTGGATGGAACTTGAACTGATCCTTCGCATTGACTAGGGTTAGGATACGGCTCAAATACTCTAAGCAAATAGTAAAGAGTAGGAGTGATAACGGATCCCCTTGGTGTATCCCTCTCTTTCCTTTAAAATACCCAAATTGGCTGCCATTTAGTGAGATGGTATAAGTAGGGGTGGTAACACAGGTAGTGATCCAATTAATCATTTGTATCGGGAATCGAAGCGCCTTTAACATATCTTCAATGAAGGTCCATTCAATAGTATCGTACGCTTTTCGAAGATCAATCTTGATCATACAGCAGGGTGAACAGCTCTTTCGATTGTATAGACGAACAAGATCTTGACAAATCAAGATGTTGTCAACAATGTCTCTATTCTTAATAAACGCACTTTGATTCAAACTGATTATATCAGGCAGGATCACCGCAATTCTGTTACATATTACTTTCGATATGCATTTTTAGAGGACATTGCAACACGCAATAGGCCGTAATTCTGTCACGGAAACTTTTAAATTTTCTTTATTTCAATATTTATATTGACTCTTTTTAGCCGTGACGTGTTCTACAAAATTGTAGTATCATATACGTGTCCATATGTAGCTTAACTCTTACAATATGTGAATACCATACTGTCGTCCAAATTTGGTACAAATTTGACTCTTTCCGGGCCCCTCAGCTACGAATCCGCGCCATCATTTTTTCAACTATGATATTGCATTCTGAACTAGATAGCCTTTTGTAAGAAATAGGTATTCCTAAGTATCGAAAAGGAAATGTACCTCTTCTGAAACCTGAAATACATAGAATCTCACGGGCTTGGATAGCATCAACTCCGTTCATATATATATATATATATATATATATCTGTTTTCTCATTATTAACTTGTAGTCCAGAAGCTTCACCAAATGTTTTCAAAGCTCGCATAAACATCATAGCTGAGTCAACAGTCCCTTTACTGAAGAGCAATAAATCGTCCGCAAAAGCAAGGTGACACAGCTTAAGCCCTCGACAAAGTGGATGGAACTTGAACTGATCCTTCGCATTGACTAGGGTCAGGATACGGCTCAAATACTCTAAGCAAATAGTAAAGAGTAGGAGTGATAACGGATCCCCTTGGTGTATCCCTCTCTTTCCTTTAAAATACCCAAATTGGCTGCCATTTAGTGAGATGGTATAAGTAGGGGTGGTAACACAGGTAGTGATCCAATTAATCATTCGTATCGGGAATCGAAGCGCCTTTAACATATCTTCAATGAAGGTCCATTCAATAGTATCGTACGCTTTTCGAAGATCAATCTTGATCATACAGCAGGGTGAACAGCTCTTTCGATTGTATAGACGAACAAGATCTTGACAAATCAAGATGTTGTCAACAATGTCTCTATTCTTAATAAACGCACTTTGATTCAAACTGATTATATCAGGCAGGATCACCGCAATTCTGTTACATATTACTTTCGATATGCATTTTTAGAGGACATTGCAACACGCAATAGGCCGTAATTCTGTCACAGAAACTTTTAAATTTTCTTTATTTCAATATTTATATTGACTCTTTTTAGCCGTGACGTGTTCTACAAAATTGTAGTATCATATACGTGTCCATATGTAGCTTAACTCTTACAATATGTGAATACCATACTGTCGTCCAAATTTGGTACTCCCCCCCCCCCCCCCCCCACACACACACAATGACCTTCCTACTTTTATTCAAATGTGAGGGATTAAAATAATAAATGGGAAGATCTTAGTGGGGAAGGGAATGTCATATCCACAATTCCACATCCCTATCTATATAATATATTAAATAGAAAGCAAAGCACCCTCCATGCTCCATACAACCAATGCTCAATTTCTAAGGTAGGACACTTGGCGCGATGCGATTGGGTAGGAATTGAAAAGGCGGGAGTTGAATACATAAAGTCGATTATTATTAGTTAGGACCTTTCAACTTTTTTCTCATTCATTAAGTAGAATCCAAGGTGAGGAACTCATCAAATTATTCCTCATTGATGATGTAGAATCCTAGGTAAAGCAATAAATGTCAACTGCAAAGCACTCTCCATGCTCTATACAACCAATACTCAATTGTAAGGTACAACACTTGGCGTGATGCGATTGGGTAGAAATTGAAAGAAAGAGGATTGAATACATAATCAATACCAAAGTCGGTTATTATTACTTACAACCTTTCAAATTCTTTCTCATTCATTAGATAGAATCCAAAGTGAAGAACTCATCAACTTCTTCCTCATTGATGATGTAGAATCCTAGGTGAAGCAATAAATTTCAGTCACCTCTCATCCTCTTCATCTTTCTCCAACAAAGCATTCTCCATGCTTCATACAACCAATACTCAATTCTAAGGTAACACACTTGGCATGATGTGATTGGGTAGAAATTGAAAAGGAGGAAGTTGAATACATAATCAATGCCAAAGTCGGTTATTATTAGTTAGAACCTTCAACTTCTTCCTCATTGATTATGTAGAATCCAAAGTGAAGAACCCATCAACTTCTTTCTCACCCTTCAACTTTTTCTTCATTGATTATGTAGAATCCAAAGTGAAGAATCCATCAACTTCTTCCTCATTGATTATGTAGAATCCAAAGTGAAGCAATAAATTTCAACCACCTCCCATCCTCTTCATCTTCCTCCCTTATAATCCACCACCTATAACAATAGGTGCTTGCCTTTCCCATTATACCATCCAAGTGTACAACGAAATCGAGCTGATTCCCGCCGCCAAATGTCGTCTTACTGTTGTCGTTGGATGTAGACGACCCCGATTTTTTCCACCGCCCAGACTAACTCGGTATGTGCGTGGCTATCAATTCGTTCTTGCTTCATTTGGTTCATGCTTGCATTAGACTCATCTTAATGCTACTCATTATTAGTAGGAGTCAATCGATACAACCTCATTCTCACATAATTGACCTAGTACTGTTATTGTAATAATAAGTTGATCGATGAGTTGATGTAGTATCATATCAACACGTCGATCATAGATTTAGAGGCATCTCTACATCAATCATAATCTAATACACAACTAACACAGACAACAACAGATGTGAAACATCAAAATTAGAAACAAGCACAACAAAGGGTAAGAGCAATAATAGATTGTTAAGTGTGTTGGACTTTGTTTCCAGCTTGCTATATAGTGATACTATGTATTAAAGCGCTAAAACTGTTATCCCATGTATATGTCACCTTTTTGTCTATGATATAATAATACCTCACATCTTACCAAAAAAAGGGCAAGAACAACAAACTCAACAATGTAGACGAGAGAAAACAAAGGAGAAACTAGCAAAAGATCGAACAATAAAATACGATATCTCACTAATTGTATAATGTCACGTACAAAAAAAATCACGTACAAAAGTTGAGAAAACAAAAAATATAAAATAGGAGAAAAGAAAAATATAGAGAGAGGGGGGATGTTAGAGCACTATCTTAATTATTTATTAATTTATTAAAACTCAATCAAACCATCATCATCCATCATTTATCTAAGGGCAATAGCAGCAATAGTTGTAGTTCCATACACCATATTTTCATTGTCATCAAGGTACATCTAACCATGTTTGAAACTTTCTATTTCATCTATCAATAGTGAAAGTTTCATATATTTATTGTGGATCCCCTTTTTTCTCTCATTTACATGTATGAAATCGATTCCTTACTTTAGAAACCGATTTCATATAAGGAACTTTATTCTCTAACTCATTGACATGAAACTCCTTATATGTTATCATTGCTATTGCCCTAATACTATTTTATACTCCCTCTGTTCATAATCTTTTGTCCCATTTCATCATTATTTGTGAGGGTATTTTAATGAAACGGGGCAAAAGATAGTGAAAGGAGAGAGTAATAAAGTCATGTGTTCTGCTCTGTTTGGGCCAAGCAACTAAACCAACCGACAAATAAAATTAAGAAACGAGGGAGTCTGTTAAAAACCAAAAACAGTAATTAACAAAAATTTTAATTAAAAAAAACTCAATCAATTAAGAAAGAAGAGAGAAAAGAGGAAAAACTTATCAACTCCACCTCGCTTCATCATCCTCTTCATTCATCTTCCCCTTCCAGAGTTCATAACTGTATTATCACCAACAACAATGGATACAAAAGTTATTATAGAGCATGAACCTCAATATGTCACCCAAGTGTACAATCAAAGCAACCTGATTAGACCTAAAACCAAACCTCAATATGAATCTCAGTGTACCACCCAAATAGAATTAGAGTTTCGCGGTAAACACACCAATTAAAAAGGAGAAGAGAAGGCTAGACAAGAGGTAAGCGAACAATTATTATGTACATCAACTACGAGCACTTCATAATACATTGCTTATATTTTAAGAACAAAACTAACACACCCAATGTGTTATAAGTCTGAAGTGGTAGTAAAAGAAGCATCCGTAACAATAGAAACCATAGAAGAAAAGAGGTTAAGATTAGATTTGAAAATCTCAACTAAAGACGCGAGGAAAAACTAAGAAAGATCAAAGACATGATTCAAGAGGATTACGTTCTCCAATAAAAGTTAAAAAATGAATTATTAGTTACGCACTACATCTTATAGCGTTATATCTCATTTTCGTCAATAATCACTTGCTTACGTTTTTACAAACAAACTTTCAATCTAATTCACCTTGCTACACTTGTGGTGACATGTTTGATATATGTTTCGACACTTTTACTCCCTTTTTTCCCTACCATTCATTTAACATACACGTTATATATATTTATGTAACTTGAATCGTTCAATCTTTCTAACCTCCGTCTTAATCAGAATTTAGGAATGTCTGTGGAAGTAACTAAAATTACAAAGACATGAAATCAAAACAAAAAATGCATAAATTAATACTCCAATAAAATAAATATTGAACAATGAAGCAAAAAGACAGAATTGCGATTTACAAAGGCCATAAAACAATATATTCCCGTGCGGTGCACGGGTATGGCGACTATTTTATTAAAACAAGGTTTTTTTAAGGCTCCACAATCAACCTCACCATTTAATGACGACGTGGTAGCTCCACAATTATTTGGGGAATATAATATTCAATTTAAGAGAGGAAGCCTAACTTAACTCATCTTACTTAGTTATTTAACTCAAGTTAAATGACTTTCAATATCCTACTTTATTGAATCATTTTACTCAAGTAAAATCATCTTAACCCTTTACTTTATTAAATGACTTTTAATCTAAGGTAAATGATATGTCCAATTTATACATTATTAAACTAAATCAATTTAAATATGATTATAAATATTAAAATTAAAATATACAATGTACGAGTAATATAAATTAATTCTCCCGTATCTAATTAATCATCACCGACAATTTAAAATTCTTAAATTATAACTCGGAACCAATTACGACTGCCACGTTTTCGATCGTATTAGGGGGCAAGACGTATGCTACCGAAAGTTTTAACTTAACAATTTTTTTCCCTATTACGAGTTGCCGTCGTTCCGATTTATTAGGGTGACATAAAGGTAAGGCATCTACTATTCATAGACGATTACATTAAATAACATCGGGTGACAACGTAACTACGAAGCAATTTTTTTTGACAAACTATATAAATGAATATCCATCGTCGTCAATCTCAATCTGCATGAACAAAACCCTATTAATAATTAAATTATTATGTTTAATATTAAATCTATTCAAAATCAAGATGTATAAAATATTATTGTGGACATGACATAGGTCCACCCCGACGCGGCCACGCGCGGGTTTGGGTAGGCGAATGAATCTCCATATGAGAATGGATCAAATTGAAATTTAGGTCTATGTGGAGTCGCCACCGAACTTTGTGGGAGTTCGGACCCGTTCGAGCCCACTCTATGTCGTAGTGGGCCGTATACAAAATACGGTCCATTTCCGATGTCAGAGTTTATTGGGCTCGTCCCTTTGCATTTGATACCGATACGACATTATCGGATATCGTGTATTGAATGACTCTCGTGCGCCAACGGTTTCGGGCATCCGGAAACCGAGGTTCTGAGTAAGGGGTGAGGGTACGTGTTGGGAAGCCCACAAAGGACCCCAACCCCGCCCGCACTAGCGGCCTCTACTAAGATCTTGAATGACTTTCTAATACGCGCGTTAGTTAAACGGGAAAATGATATGCCAAGATTATTTTCCCTAAGCATGTGAGGAATTGAAAAGGGTTTCTACGTCGATTTAATGCAATTAATTCTACGTCGAAGTAAAATTTAGCGTGCGGGTTCATTTTAGTACAATAAAATAAACAAGCAAAATTGACAAAAGAAACAACAAACTGTTAGTAACGATATAACGAATAATAACGGTTTGTGCAAATATTGAATTGTATAGAATGATGCGAATGAATTAATGCATGGTTTTGAAAAGATGTTCCGCGTGATTAATTAGGCACGTGTTGACCTAAGTCACAAGATAGCGGTTAGTGAGACTCGAATGCTATTGTAGGACTCACGTTTTAATGTGATAAAGGACCACTCGACCTAGTCATTGAGGGACTCGACCGAGTGGATCCTTAAAAAGTATTATGTCCCGGATTTCGTGACCCTACTCGACCGAGTTATTGACTAACTCGGCCGAGTACGTCGCTACTCGATCGAGTCACTATGAGACTCGACCGAGTAGAGGTCGAAAGAGCATTCTGCTCGGTAAATTGTGATGTCACTCGATCGAGTGACCGAGGCACTCGGTCGAGTGGCACCTGTACGAACCAGGTTCGCTTGCAATTCAATTATTGATTTTGAAATTGCTTTTGATTTTTGATGATTCGATGATTCTACCGAATCGGACATAAATATTGCACAATTTATGCTCGACTCGGATTTTATAAATCATTGATTTTGTTGAATCGGACATAAATATTATTGAATTTATACCCGATTCTAATTTTGAATACTCGTTGTATCCCATATTCGATTATTGAATCGATATGGAATACTAGAGTGAAAATAAAAATAAATTAATTTTAGTCGTCTTAAATTAACTATCGCAATATGAGTAAATCGCGTTAATTAATTTATGTGACTAGATCGCTAGATTCGACATCCAATTATGGAATTGGTATCGAATCTAATGGATCGACACCTTGCTTTGAATTAGAAGACTTGATTCCCTCGGCTTCTCCGACATCAAAATAAATCCCTAGAGATTGTGATGTCGGATCCGCGTCAACGGGTTTCGACCCTTATTAAATAGAATGCTTGTTTTTGAAAATCGATGCAAATATGTGACTTGAATGATGATGAAAACGAAATAAAATGGATTATTTAATTAACCTTAGCCACTTACCAATTACCATCCACGGCCCAATTGTCCAACAGCCCAACAATATTTATCTTTTTTTTAAACGGATTTACGGATCGGATCCAGATCTTTTTACTGGGATCTAGATTCGGATCCATTTAAAAATAGCGGATCCGGATCCGATCCATATCCGTCGGATCTGAAATTTTAGGATCCATATCCGGTCCGTGCGGACCGGATCTGGACCGAATCCAAGATCCGTTGCCATCCCTATTTGTGGATGGGTTAACTTACATCTGTCAAGCATAGAAAATCGTGGTAATTGCATGGTAGATTCTAAGACTTTATAAATTGGATGTGAGCTTCAATCAGCACATATGGAAAACCAGTAGAAAAAAAATCTATTAAGTAAAAATGTCCACTAAATACTCTTACCCTCCCATGGTGATAATACACAATCTGCCCTATGAAACGCAAGGTAACTTAGTTACAAGAAAGAGTTTCAGTTCCCTTCGTGATGAGTTGAGGCGCCTTGGGTACCTTGTGAGGCAGCACAAACCATTCAGGAATGGTAAGACAAAGTGTTTCATGAGGTCAATTGTGCTGGAGTTTGAGTCTAGTATGGAGACCTACAGGCAGGCGTTCAAGCTACAGCGCGCATTCGAGAGGGCTGGGAAAGGGAAGGCCAACTATGAAAATCAGCCTCATTCGACAGCGGGTCCACACGCTTGGGTGGCTACTGAAGATGACTATGTGTACACGAAAGTCAGAACAGCTTACAGGGTGGTATCAGATGATGTCATAGGGGGTGGTTACTATGACTCTGACAAAGATCCAGTATCGACGTATGCGTCTGTGATGAGCCTACTCGCCAGTCAGTACCCAAGGAACGTCTAGTGGTGGTTAAACCTACGTTGTCATGTATGTGGTTGGTTGCAGTAATCGGTGCTCCATGATCGGAATATATAAATATGTTCTTAATGTTCATGCTAGTCCTCTATGTGGGTAGTCACTTTTTCAAGTCGGTGGTTGTCGGTTGTAAGAAATGACTAATAATTGTTAGTACTTTTCTTCCATGTACATGGACAAATTTTTCTGGTTTAATGTATTACACCTTACCATATGTATGGAATGTTGTTGGAATGCAATGTAATGTTTGCACCTTAAATGATCCTACACGGCCTAAGTCCTGAGATCTGAATTTTCACTTCTCTCAGCGTTCGTACATCGAACTTCGTATTTAGATTACATTTTAACTTGTAGAGGCAAGATGGTAGATAAAATAAATCTGAATTCGTTTCTAAGTGTTTTTACTGCAGCAGACAATTTCATGTTGAGGGTAACACAACTTAGAATGAATACTATCTACGCTGCGATTACATTTGTATACTGGAGTAGAATTTACGTTTAGCATTGGACGTCTTAACTGGGGGGCTGTAATTCTGTAAGACCTGACATTGTGACTACATAAATTTAGAATGAGGAAGTACCTCAAGTACTGCGTTTCTGGATTATGTGAAAAATTAGGTGGAATATTAAACTTTGAAGGAGATGTTGTTGCGAAGTAGTAAACTCGGATTAAACTTAGAAAACAAATTCACAGAGTAGCAATGACAGTAGAATACTTCCACTATGAAATTGTATGGAGACATACCGACGACTATCAATTCAACATGGAGAATACTTCTTTGAAGACAACGTTGGTCGTCGAATTAGTGTCAAAGCAATCTTCGTCCAGTATGAGGACTTTCAGTCCACTCTTACTTGTAACCCTCGAGAAGGCGACATATAGTTGGCCATGAGTGAATACCGGTTTGGGGAGGAAAAGACTTATATTCGAGAGTGACTATCCTTGGCTCTTGTTTATCGTCATTGCGAAACACATAGAAAGTGGGAATTGTCTCCTTTCGAAACGAACGGGGAACTTAGTCTCGTCTGAAGATGAAAGCTTGATACGTGGTACATAAACCGGGGCGCCTTTTCTGCAACCTGAAATTATAGTAGCCTCCAAAACACGTTCCCCAAGTCTCGATATGACCAGTCGTGTTCCGTTGCAAAGACCGTTGGCCTGATCAATATCTCTAAGAAGCATGACAATAGCGCCAACTTGAAGGGTGAGTGCGTGATTTGGCAAACCTGAACATTGAATTGAATTTAGGAACTCCGTAGAATACAAATCTTTCACGACACGACTTGTCTCGTCAACACTGATCTCCTCTGCACTCAAATACACAACCTCGTCTCCTGGCATAACTGACATGTACTGATTAACCTTTTCGACTTCGTCGTGGGTCGGTGCAAGGACAGCTCTCTCCTACAGATATTGCGGATTGTTGATGTTTTCAAGTAGACCGGGGTAGGTGCTGTTGACAATAGATGCTATTGGGTCCGGACCAGGCTCAATTAGAACTTCGTTCGGTAACTGCACAGTCGCTGTACCATCATTCGGACCACCTGCTTTGCCATCACCAATGCTGAGAATCCATTAGGAAAACTGTCCTATCTCTTCCGTATTTGCCCCATGTCCACCAGTTCGTAACCTCATGTTCTGTGTAAGTTCCAATACCTACAAAACGGAAGTATAATATTAAAGGATAGAAGTACTTAATCATGCTTGTACCTCAGTTACGCAGAAGGCAGATAGTTATACCTTGCAGTCCCTCCATATAGGTGAAGAACATATCGTTGCGTGAACGATGTCTTGCCTGCTGCCTTTCGGAACGACCGGTAATATTTGCCTCAAGTCGCCTCCTAAAACGACAACCTTTCCACCAAAAGGCTTATCGGCAAAATCGGTGTGAACCGTTCTCATTATATCTCGAAGACTACGGTCAAGTTCTTTGAAACAGTATCGACTTACCATTGGGGCTTCATCCCAAATAATGAGTTTGGTTTTCATGAGTGATTGAGCGAGATCAGTCCCAGGTCTGATTCCTGAATAGGTAGATCTCTCGTCCACATTAATAGGAATGTTAAACCTCGAATGTGCCGTACGACCTCTTGGTAGTAGAATTGCAGCGATGCTGCTAGACGCAACTGGTAGGACTATTTCCCCTTTGCTTTTCAAAGCTGCACACAGAGTATTCCAGATAAATGTTTTACCCGTTCCTCCATAACCATATAAGAAGAAAACACCTCCTTCGTTCCTCTCAACTGCAGCAATAATTTCATTGTACATCGACCTCTGCTCATCAGTTATAGACGACATGTAGATTTGGTGGTCGGCACGCAACTTCTCCCTATCGTAGTTTAGTTCGTCTGATATTAGTCTGTTGGAGTCGATGCAGTTCAGGTTGTAGTCTGGCAGAGGCATTTCAGGGTATTTAGAAAGCGAGCTGTCGTTTGTCTACAGTGACGATTCTATTTATGCCAAAGCATAATTCTGTAGTTCGACATCCGTCATCTGCAGATCTGCGCAGACAAAGCTCAGAGAGTAAAATTATAAATCAGACATATATGAAAGCAATTACGTGGCTGCTCTGTCACATACCGAAGTTCAGCAGTTCTCTCCTATGTCGACACAGAATATCGTCACTAAGATGGTGCCAGGTCTGTTCCCATACATACTCTGGGCGTATCAAACTGTCGGAGAGAAGCAAGGTTGCGAACAAATTCCTCAGATACGACCCTGAACCCCAATCACTTGCCTCCACTATTGCATCGATATATTATTTATCATCACCAAGCAACCCTAAGGCGTAACACGCATCTTTGAATGTCTCGTGAACAGTGTCGTTGACAGTACGGATATCCTCGTAACTCATAGGTCCTTTTACGAAGTTCAGAAGAGTTCTCATGTAATATCGCTCACCTCCTGTTGGTGGCATGTGGAACATTCTCCCTAAACTGAAACCTTGTTTGCGAGGTGACCAATGTTTCTCTTTCTGATACCAAACGTACTTTGTTGGAAACTCGACGTAAGTCAGATGTCTAGATTCTTCATGGTCAGCATTGTATTCTAACCACGCGGTGAACTTCGTCCTCGCTCCACTTGAGCGTGCAACAATATCTTCAATTGGGTTGTTGTCATTGTACACGACATTCTATTCATTAGGAAGATGATAATCCAAGCGCAGAACTGATGGGGTCCTATAATGTATATTGAAAGCAAATATAAGCCAGGTTGCCTCACACGGTGATATATAGCGGCAGTCATAATACTCCTGTATTTGATCGATTTTATCTAGATTAGTCCTTGTTGAAGCGCCAGCAGTAACGCGGTCGTACCCCTTATTAATGTACTTGAATAAATATTTAATTGAACGCGCTTGATTACACCACTCGACGTTTATGTGAGCACGGTACTTCTCCAACAACTCAGCGTTGTAAGGCACAACATATCCATTATTGACTGAAACACCTGATTTCTCAACAGTACCGCCATTGTCTCTCCTCCTGTACATAGGATACCCCTCACCATCAACCGTTGTTCTTTCGGAAAAGGCCTTGGGGAACCTTTTGGTACACACGCCATCAACCATACAAGGGGACTTCGTATTTGCGAGACCACATGGCCCATGAATCATTAAGTCTTGAACTGCATGATGTAAAGTTGGGTTATCCAATGAATCAAGGATCTCTGCGGAGATTATACTGTCACCATCAGTTGCATCTGGGAACTTGTCCTCACGTTGGAGGAAAAGCAAGATGTGAGCATGAGGGAGACCTCGTTTCTGAAACTCGATTGTGTAGACGACTGCGAGAAAACCGTAAATATGTATGCGTACATATACATGTTAAACAAACTGTGGTGTGATTTCACATGATGTACAAGGGAAAGGATAAAATCAAATGCTTACCTGCTCTTGTTCTACCGAAAATGTGGTTCTCCTTGAAATCTCTCATTAGTAGATCGAGTTTCTGCTTGAATACCCGTGTCACTATGTCGGGCCTGTCTTCAGCTTTCAAACCACGCTTCGATACAAAACGTTCGATTTCGGGCCACTTAGGGTTGCAAGTGAACGTGATGAATAAATCAGGATAGCCGCCGCACCACTTGCAAATCGTCATAGTATCCTGGTAGTTCTCCCTCATGTAACCTTTCCCGCCAACAAAGCTCGAAGGAACAATGTATTTTACCCCGACTGACGACGGATCAGTTTCCCCATTGGAGACTGCAGTAGCCAATTGTTTGTAGTTCTTAGATCGTAGGCTACGCTGATTGTATCGAAGAAATTTCAGTCGTTGTGCCTCAATCATTGTGTACCCGTCGACAGTTATCTGTTGAAGAAGTCTACACCCTCTGACTAACGTTTCAGGCTCGACGTCTGGGGGCCAATCTTGCAAAAAGAACGCAAACCACTCCCTTAGTGTGAGCTTATTGTGTGCTGTTTCTGGGTTCGCACTTGAGTCAACAGAGTCCTGGCAGTGGCTAATACTGAGACGAAACCCGTCCTCACCTCGTGGAAAGAAGATGGGATACTAAAGTGCCAAGTAAGACGGATGTAGTTCTGAAATACGCTGAAGTTGTCCACTTTTTTCTTCAACAACAATGTCCCAACTCTCGACAATGTCCTCAACGTCACCAACTAGGAGCGCGGCAACTTCTGAAACGTTAGGCAAATTGTAAATTCTGCCATCGGTATTTCTCCCACTAATAAGGCGCAACCGGACCTCACACCTGTTTTCTGAGTTCAAGATACTGTCTCTCGCCATACGGAATGACTTCGCCAAAGGGTTGTAGTCGTCGATCATGGACTTAATTTTCGCCATGAGTGAATCGTCAAACTTGTCAACTGTCTGGGACTGACCCCTGAGGACGTATGAAATATGTTGTCACGTGAATAATTTGATACGATAATGTAGTATGACGGTAAAATATTGTAAATAAATAAACTCGTGAGTTAACCAAACCAACTTACATAAGAGCCCTCTTCCTGTTTTTAATTTCGTCCTCGGTGTCGTATATATATATATATATATATATATATATATATATATATATATATATATATATATATATATATATATATATATATATATATATATATATATATATATATATATATATATGTAGGAGAGATCAAGTGAGTCCACTCATCATAATTGAGTCCGTGAGTCCTCATCTCCACCCTTAAACTAGAGATAGATGAATGGTTAGGATTTGTTTTGTCAATTAAGGAAATAACTGACAAAATCTTTGCAAATATGTCATTTTCTCTCTCTCCTCTCTAATTATGTACTCAAATCTTCTCTCCTATTAATTTTTTTTCACTGATCTTCTTTCTCTCACACAACACATTTCTTCAAAATGAATTTTTTCCAGTTCACAAATCCTCCCGCATAATTTACTCTCCGTTTTGACGCTGTTTATTTTGACTCACAGATTGTGTTACTTTGACTCATACAATGTGTTACTCTAATTCATGAAGTGTGTTACTCTAACTCGTAAAATCTGTTCCATTGCATATAATAGTCTCTTGCATACACAGGAATCGTTCCAATTAACCAAAAGAATAATATTTGTTTTTTATTAAGGATATTCCAAAACAAAAATTGGTACAAGAGTTCCAACTAAATCAACTTCATTACAATTCCAATGTTTCACATCTATTACTCATAATCTGTGTTATTGTAACGCATTAAGTATGTTACTCTAACGAATAATGTATGTTACTCTAACAATATACTGTCCTACTTAAAATTCTGATTCTTCTTCATCCTCCTCGTCCTCTTCTTCATTATCATCATCAGAAACTTTGATTTAATCTAACCACCGCGCCATCTTTTTGTTGTGAACCTTCTCACATCAAATCCACAAGCCAATTCGCAGATTTTATAGAAGTTTACTGTCTCATCCACATCCTTGAAGATCTACCCTATATATGGAGGAAACTCTCACTCACATCTCTACACCATTCGTGCATGTGCTTTTGCGTCTACTGAAACACAATAATAGTGCCAATAAACGTAGATTTTATAAAACTCCACCGCCTCTTCGATTGTTCCGAATACTTGCTTCATGTACGGAGTGAAAGCCTCACCAACATCTCTGCACCATTCCTGTGCATTCGATTCTTGGCAAATGCCACCTGCACAAAATTAAACAAAGTTACATGGGACATGTGTGTTACATCAATTCATATGTTGTGTTACTGTAACGAATATAGTATGTTACTTTAACATCATCATCAAAACCATTATTCTAAGCGTCCAGTGTGTTACTGTAATTGCAATTAAGTGTTACTGTAACTCAGATTGTATGTTACTTCAATGACTTTTCTACGTTAATACAAAACAAAACGGTAGTATCAATGAAGCATACGCTAAATCTAGAATCTATGCTAAAACAAGAGCGATGAACCACTGTTATTAATCCATGATTAATCAAATGAATAAAATATCACCTTGTGCTTCTTTGCCAATGCCACCTGCAAAAAAATAAAACAACGTTACATCTATGAAACCAATGTATTACTTCAATTGACAAGTCTTGTTACTCTAACTAATACAGTACGTTACTTTAACATCATCATCAAAATCCTTTTTCTAAACGTTCAATGTGTTACTGTAATTACAATTAAGTGTTATTGTGACTCAGACGTTATGTTACTTCAATGACGTTTCTTCCTTAATACAGAACAAAACGGTATTACTAATTGTACATCATGCAAAACCTAAATAAGAAACATAATTAAAACCCTGGAATCTGTAAAGATCGAGAGAGCAACTAACCATTGACAGGAAACGATGATGAATGAAATAACAATGAAAGCAATATCAACATCCAAATTGACGTCAAAAAATAACGCAAACATGAAAGTTATAGCAACAATGAAAATTGACGTCAAAGAAATATTGAAACTCACCATTGTTGTACTCGATCAATTGCCCATCAACTGTTGAAGAAGATGATGGTGTCATTGAATCCATTGTATTGATTGAATGAATGGATGAACGTGATGAAGAAAGGATTTTTTTTTTCACGGTTGAATGAATGAATGAGCGTTATGAATGATGAATGAACGTGATAAAGTGGGTTATTGTTTCCTAAATTCTTGGAAGCTATTTTAGGAACGTAAATCTTCCTTTTTTTTTAATGCAACGCATCTTGTCCATCCATCCTCATCTCATCCAATGGATGAGATGAGGACTCATGGACTCATATATAGAGAAGGACTCATAAGAGCCTTACTCTCTCTCTCTCTCTCTCTCTCTCTCTCTCTCTCTCTCTCTCTCTCTCTCTCTCTCTCTATATATATATATATATATAGTTGGCAGAATTTGGGTGGCTGATTATCTACTGGTAGTAGACTTCCAATTCGATGCGAATTCTGCCCCCTATCCGGTAAGTGTATGGCCCTATAACCCTGATTTACGGAGTGATCAATCTTGCCGCCACTTGACGTGAAAGCGTACATCGAGTTGTAGCACCTAATATTATCCTTGAAATGGGCATTTTTCGGGTGCACACCGTGAAGGAGATCGTTCAAAGGTTGTGGGGGTTCAGTTAAGTAAGGCAACTCGACAATACCATCCCTACAACACATATTGAAGGAAGGAACCAACAGTCTTCGACCCATTCTATCTCTCTCACCGTACCATAGAAGTGCAACGTATCTTTGGCACCTGTACTCCGGATCCCCGATGTCATCATAGCCCTCTCACCCCATGAAGAGTGTAATTACTATAAGATACATTCTACTATATAATTCATTGAGTATATGCATTGGTGTAAACATGAAGCTAACCAGTTGCCTGCCTTGAATCATCATCACAGTGATGGTCTTCACTGACTTCTCTGAAGATGCCACGTGCTAAACTTTGAATTATTACATCACTATGTGTCGATGAGTTGAACAGTCTGTTGAACGTCAGACTTCTGGGTGTTGATGAATCGTTCCCTGCTACTTCACGAATGTCCTCCACAACACGGCCAACAGCAGCTACACGTAAAAAAAGATGGGATACATATAGTTCAATAAGATGAACTGTGGTACAATTAGTAATTACTCAATTGAAAAACTCCCAAAATGGAACCTGTGGTCAGATCCTCAATCTGCTTGTCGGGAGTGCTTTGAGGAGACGTTTAAATTAATTTCCTCGATCGTCTACCCGTTATTTTTACCATGTTTTTACGCCTTGCAAGTTTTGTACGCCAATCTAGATATGGGTCGTTAATAGTGTACATTGAATCTTGGAACGAATTATGACCATTCATCCTATCGGACACAATATGTTTGCGATCCCTACGCGCTTGTTTGGCAAGCAGGTATGTTATCAAATGTCCCTCAAGTTCGGTAGCTGGTAATACACATATATGCACTTAATGAATTTCAAGAAGACTAAGTACTAATATTAGTAAGTTGCATATGAAGGAGGTAAATAATTTCTACAGTGCAGGGTACATACCATCACGGAGTAGTTCGATTGGTGTTTGATCATCAGCATCGCGGGCAAGCTCATCGGTGTAAACTGTAACAACTGTAGGTGAAGAAGGACAGAAACATTCAGAGATATGGTAAATAATGAACCTTTAAGACAAATTCAGAAATTTGGAAATTATTTGACATTGATAACAAAAAATTGGTCACCAGATTGATGGTTTTCGTCACTCGTTGAAGATTCCTCAACCGCACTACTTCCAGCCGCATAGCTGTGCGAATTACCATAACTATCATTATGTGTCAAGATACGCTTCCCTGTATTTCGGAGGAAACGAACAAACAACCTTAGAAGAATCAGTAACACTATATTTAATCTATAGTATAAACTGGTGCTCTAAAAAAAGAAGCGATAGAGTAGTATTCGAGACCTTTTTCCTTCCATAGTAAGTCGACATTGCTAGGCAGTGCTTCAGTATCATTGCGCGAGGGTATAATAGTTGTACCAAACGCAACGGACTGTTAATAATATATATGTCGACGGATTGTACATTAAATTGGTCAAGTAGACTCCAAAAGTATCACCTGAGTTGGGGCAGACATAAGAATTTGTAGCATTTGCAGAATCATAGATCGGTGTACTTGCTATAGTTGAGCGAATTGTAGGGTCAGGACTGCTACACACGTTAGTAATATCCTTGAAAGGCGACCTAGAAGCAACTGAAAATGAACTTTGGTTTGTCAATCTTCATGGTACTAACTAAAAAGAAATGAACTTAGGTAGAACATGCGAGACGAAATTAAGAATTACACGACTACAGAAATGAAGTACAAATTACAGAAATAAGGAATCCTAACCATGGAGATATTTCGTCTTCTTTGAGTGGCCTATTAGTGTAACGGAGGGAACAGAGTCAGGAGTCGCTGTTTGGTCGCTGCGAAACGTCCTCCTCTTTGGCCTATTTGGGTCTTCATTTCGACAACTACCCATGACAGTTGAATGTAGAAATTACACTATAACAGTGGGTGTGACTGAAGACAATGAATTGTGGAAGATACATATATATTCATGAAATATTGTTGTCAATGAAAAGAATTCGAAAAGGTTTGTAGTTGAGTAGTTGCAACTGAAAACTATGTCTTGTATTCCCAATGGAGTGAAGATTCTACTGCAGATACTAACGGACACTGTAGTGTTAGTAAGGAATAGAGCCTGGTCACTACTGCGTAATGGAGTCAAGAGTTCGAGGACGAATATAAGATTCTACTGGAATGCGGAGGTGTTGGCAAGAAGGATGCAATTTATGCCGGCCGCCGGAATCAAACGAAGGTCGAAGGACCATTCGATTGATTCCAATATGTGGTTCCGCACGTTCCACCACTTCTCCGTTCATTTCCAATACTAATCGTGAAACACCATGAGCAGTAGGAGCTATGCATGAGACAATGAAAGAATCCCACTTTCGGGTACAGCGGGGCAGTCGTTACACCATTCGTGCAGCAGAGCATCTCGTCGGGCTGGGGCTTACTTAAGTTGAGGAAGATCTTTTCCACGGTCCCACGAGGATCCCTACGTACTTGTCCAGTCCAAAAGTCGGGGTTGAAACATGTTTTGAAACTAAGACAAGAAGCGGTACAAAAGCAAGAATGGGGAGTGCATCATGTGGTTTAATTCGATACAAAGCGAAGAACCTTAGAGTTGGTCACGGCCTATCTCGACCAGGTCATTTGACGGAAATGGAAGGCTTGCGGACTTGAGCAACATCTCTCCGCTAGCGCTCATATTGGCATTGAGGTATTGGTTTTCCCCTGCTATACTTCCGGGCACCGGCCCGACTCCACTTTTGACTCTGTCCATAACATTAACTATCAAGTTATGATAACTAAGCTGGAGTAATATGTAGCATTTCGGACTTGGTATATTACACAAAAAATAAGGGTGCTGCAAATATAAGTGATCAATCCCAAACATCATTTTAGGATTGCGTATGTAGATTCTCAATTTTCCGATGCCAATCCAATAGGATTTCGACGCCAAACTAATGATAATAACTTATACGCCTCCTATTAAGATGTGTAACATCACGGTGATGTTGTGCAGGAAACTGAAGAGGGTTTACAGGCATCCAAGATAGTAAGAGTAATTGGGCAAAATTCAGATGCACATATATTGATAAGGAAGTACATTCAAGGACGAAGTAGAATTTCATGATACAATTGGGTCATAATTTGTGAATGTACTTAATTTTCATAAGCGATCATCGTAATAGTTGGGAAGGAAACTGAAGGTGTTTTACAGGCACGCAACATAGGGGGAATAATTGGGCAAAATTCAGATGAAGATGTATTTATCAAGAAATATATTCAAGGACGAAACAGAATTTCATGATAAAATTGGGTCGTAATTTGTGAAATTATTATCATAAGAGATCATCATAATAATCAATCTTCCCCTTATTGAGAAGGTTGTTAGGGTTTGTGGGTAAGGTAGTTAGTACATGAATGCAGGAAGCTGTACTTTGCAGATAATATCCTAAAATACGAAGTAAAATTACATGATGCAGTTGGGGAATAAATTGAAGTCTAAAGTGATTTAACCAGAGTACGAAGCTAAGATGAAACCGTGTTTTTCAGAAAATATATTGAAGTAAGAAATAGAACTTAATGATATAATTGGGGAAATCAATTTTGAATCTAGATTTTTTTAATTGCATAAGTCTGGTAACTGCGTAAGTGGTTCTCCTCCTAATCAGTCTTCTCCTTGTTGATGACAACGTTGGGATGTTTGGTGGCGGAACCGACGTCAAATAAAGCATCAATTGTTGTAGCCGAGTCCAATGAATTCCAGTACTGGTCCTCTTAAGCGGAGTTATACGGGATGAATTAGACGATGTTTCACAATCAATAGCCTGAAACGTCGACAAAATCATTGTACGGTGATAATCCAAAGAGCTATGCACGCAGTAATGGAATTCCAAGGGCAATAGTTAGAAATGTTAACCTCAATAGCACTGCTGACAGTTGTTGCCTCCTTCGTAGTGGCTCCTCTAGAAGAACCTTCACCTAGAATCGTCAACTGGTGCGTTATCTGCTCGCCACTGGAGGAGGATCCACCATGCTGCAGGAGAGTTTACATTGTCATAATCCATTGGGTATTGAAAAGAAATTAAGTTTTGGTAATATATAATGGCTGTAACATGTACATTTCTATTAACCGTCATCCGTCGAAGGTTTGTAGTTGTCAGACTGTACTCCTCAAGTTCCCGCTGCGTGAAAATTATATGAAATCAAAAAATTTGTAAGTGGACGCGATTAAAGTAGGAGACGTAGTAATGAATGTTTGGTAAAAGTTAAACCTTTAGAGCTTCTTCGTATTTCATGACATAATGTTGAATCTTGTCAACGTCATCGGACATCCATTGGACGGTGTAAGACTTTGAAGATTGCTCAACATTGAACTTGTCGTGTATGAAGATCTTGAATAGGTAACGATTGTCGATAAAAGTGGCAAGCTCTCCTGTAATTGAATCACCGTCCCCATCCTGTGGAACATAGTTTTAGGGCAAGCTCTCTTGTAATGCACAAGGAATATAGGTTTAAGAATGTACGCATGAGAGTGTTCCACAATATACCTTCTCCATTTTGGAAAGAAAAGCTTGTGCTGAGTCGACAACATACTGTTGTATTTGGGTGTCGAAAACAACGAAATGACACTCAATATCTGAGAAATCTTTGACAGAAAACTTCACTTGGTACCTTCAACGGAAGTCGTAAGACAGATAAACCGAGATGCTCAAATAATTTGGGGCTTGCTATAGAGGACAACTGCAAGAGTATCAAATTAATTCTGTTTGCGATGGAATAATACTTACCTTGGAACCTGACCTGGGAAACCGACAGTATTGCCAACACAGCCTGGGCGACTGTAAATCCATCTTCCCTGTTCATTTCTTGCAGCCTTCGACCAACAGGACTTGCAGCTGTGATAGTACCACCCAGCGGAAGCCTCCAAGTCAACTATGGTTGCAACGGTGTAGAAAGATCCACTCTGATTGGATACATTAAAAGTGAGTAAGTAATAGCGGTTTCGTGTAAGGAGGAAGAAGACGAAGAACGTTGGCAAATATTGTACATCCTAAAAAGTAAAATGTATGACCTTCTCATTCTTGATAATCTGACTGATTGAGAGCACTTCGTCGACACTAGGTTCAAAGATTTCCTGCTCCGTACCATCCTCTACATACTGGAGCCAATTACTTGGGGCCTGCGATGAAAGACTGCGGGAATTCTATTGAGAAAAGGGCAACTAATGCGATAAAGTATTTCGAGTATACTTGTGGAGAACAACTACTTACCTCTCTTGGAATGCATCAACTTCGGGTATATTTGGATTAATCTCAAATGTAGTGGCGTTATAGGTTGTTTGCACACGCCAAGAAGTTGTTGATTTGTGGTGTGAAATAGTTAGCATGAGGTGGTATGTAAGTGAAACTCTCCAAAAGAAAAAATAGGAAACAAAAGCTGGCAGAGTAAAGAAAATGCATTCATAAGTTTTGGCCTCAACGCATCGACAAACAATGACTTTGGAATGATCCGGATTTGGTAGACCCTTCAGAACTTCAGGAAGCTCGGTGGCATGTGATGACCATAGGGTGCACTGGAACATTACACTTCTGATGTGAACGATAACGATGAAATAATATGACAGATAGATCAGTGCGTCAGACTGAAAGGGATGTGTTACGTAAGAGATAACAGTAAGAGCAGAATTTAAGTTTGAGAGTTGATGAATGTACTTTGTGTCTTCCAATTTGATACTCTTGCATTTGAAGCCGTTCTTCGTCTCGATCAGTGGTCCAATCTCATAGAGCTTGCCGACAATGTCTGCACAGAAGAGGAACACAAAATTGTGAATGATAGGTTCGATAAATGAGGACTACTTAATGAAATACAGATTGGAATTCAATTTTAATTGAATAGTCAACAATGAAAAAAATGTTCATGATGCTCACCGATATACTGCATTGTTGGTACTTTGCCATTAATAATATCATCGCAACTAACAAAACGATAACAATTAGGTGGTATGGATTTGTCATTAGGCACATGTGTAATTCTCGATGAGAACTCAACATTGAGTCTGCAAGCATGTGCAGTAGCCTTGTCATATCCTCCGTTCTTGAAAACAGTTAAACTTTTGATGTTGTACACTTCTCCAACAACAAATTTTTCTTTGAACCTCTTAATAAGAGGCTTCTTAATTGTAGTGATGGGAGGGATTTGTCGTGAATCCCAACCGTCAAATAAAACCGGCAAAACCTAACTAGGGTAGCTAGGGTAAGCCGGGTCGAATCCACAGGGACGGGAGGTCGGACTAAGGTATGCTACGGTTCTAGACTAAGTTCGAGACGAGCTAATCTAAGGAGGGGGAGACTAGGACTAAGACTAAGGCTAAGGAGAAAGCAAACAAAGGAAAACGGGCTAGGATTAGGTCGGGGTCAAAGGGGTAGCGGAATGGTCAAGGGAAAACTAGAGTGAAGGAGGTAGTAGGGTAATCTAGGTAATGCCCGGGCTCTCTCAACTTAGACCCACCTAGAGGTTTCACCTAAAACCCACGTCGGCGACACACACGACAAACGGGGTTACTAGCACGGTATAGGCCTAGGTCGCATCCGGGCTTTCGCAACTTAGACCGACCTAGGGGTCGTCCTCACCGGGCTCTCACAACTTAATGAGGGAACCGAACCCACAAACAAACTAATACCCACAAGAGAAAAGCAAGAAAAACAAGCATTCGCACATACTTAGTCAATCAAGCATTTCAACAAACATGTGATGTGCATCGAACCAAGGGGAAACCCAAATCTTCCACCAACATCTCCAACAATCCCTTAATCATCCAATTAACACCCTAATCACCTTACTAACCCTAGCAAGATACTACTCTAACATATCTATTCTAAAACTAACACTAACAAGAGGAATCAACTTAACAATCAAAACAAACATGAAGGAACTAACAGGAACTATAAACTATGAACCATACAAACAACAAAGATTCAAACTTTAATGATAAAACAAAGATTAAGAGAAGATAAAAGGGATTATACCAAACTAGAAGATGAAAAGAAGAAAGAAACTTGCATAAATGGAAGAACCCAAAACAAACATCCAAGTTTGTCAAGCTTGGGGAAGATCTTGAAGAGTTCCCAAATTACAAGCATTAATCTAAGTTTAACGATAATATAAAGACTAATCTATGCTAAAACTATCTAGGGTTTAGTCTAATATGAAGTGCCTAAGCTTAACATAACAATGGAAGAGTATATATAGGGTTACAATTGGAAGGGAGAAGAAAGGAAGTGAGCGCGGGGTAGCAGTGGCCCATCCCGGCCGAGAAGGGGTGGTCCCGGTCGGGACGAGTTCGGTCCCGGTCGGGACGCCATGGTCCCGGTCGGGATGGACCCTCAGTAGCCTCATCTTTGTTTCCTCCTTCATCCCGGACGGGATGAGGCCATACCCGTTCGGGATGAGCCTTGTAGGCCTCCAATATGAACTTTTTGGTCCCTCCTTGCTTCTCATGGGCTTCCCATCGATTCTCGGGACTCGGGATCGGGTCTCGGAGGCTTGGGATTGGGTCCCAAGTTCTCGGGGTCGACTCCAAGGCATCGAGTGATCGTTCCTTAGCTTCGTTGGCTCCAAAAAGTGTATGTATCGAGTCGGAATCGCTCCAACTCTTCATGAACGGTCTCGGGAACCTTAAACGAGCTAAAGGAAGCATAAGAAGCCCCTAAATCGCTCCCAAGGAGCTATTCTACAAGGAAAATGGGACCAAAACACTACAAAATAGGCACTACAAACGGCACTTATCAACTCCCCCACACTTAACCCTTACTCGCCCTCGAGTAAGCACATACTATCTACTAAACTATCCGAGTGGGTATTAGCGTACCCTACGCCCCTTCAACTCACGCGAGTACACTTAGAGGAAAAGTGCACTCCGCAAGGCAAGTCGGGTCTTGCGACAAAACTATGGATGCAACCGGACACCAAACACACAAACAAACAAACACATAATCGGTTGCACCCAAAAAGAAAACAAATACCGCTTCCCTCCAACAAGCGGTGAAAGAAACACCGGTTTAGGACTCGAGGCAAGTGACAACGTTCCAAAGCTAGCAATACAAACTGAGGTGGACTAAACCCTAATAGTATGACGATAAAGTAATAAAAACGTTGGTAACTTACCTAGGTCCTCCTAACTTTCTAAAAACGTACTACGGGACGATCGGCGGAGTGGAAAAGTGAAGAACCACGGTGTTAGTCGACACTGTAGGTAAGTGAGACCCCGCCCCCTTTAGCGTGAGCCAAGAGGGTCGTCCCGTGTCCAAAACCGCCTAACTAGTCCAAGTAAAAAGGTGGAAAACATGCAAAATGAGGGAAGACCGACTAATGCCGCTATCATCCTTCCTAGGGACTCGGTCCTTTGGTAGGCTCTTCACGGCAAAAGTCGGAAAAAGGCTTATTTTGAGAGGTAGGGGTTATTTTTTTGTGAATCGGGTTTTCTTTTGGCATTTTCTCTTTTCTTTTGCATTTTTGCTTTGTTTTGTCATGTCATTCTTTTTCTTCTTTTCTATTTTCTTTTTGGCTTTTGTGCCTTTTCTTTTTCTTCAATCTTTTCTTTCTTTCATTTCTTTCATTTTCTTTTCTTAGCCCTTTTTGGCTTGATTCGGCTTTTTGGCATTCCTTAGTAACAATAAAGAGAGATTTCAACAAATTGCATTTTTATTGTGTGGATTTGTGTAGGAAGTAGGGAAATGGGTATGTCGGGACGACGTCTTCCCTTCATACTCACAAAAAAGGGGAAAACTTGGACTAATCAAACGATCCTAAACACGGTCACCTAAGGGACGAGACTCGGTAACCAAGGCCTATTCACACCGTGGGTGGTCATAATGGTCAAAATGCAAATCCCGTAATAAATCCCTAGTAAGCTAGGTGGACTCAAGGTAAAGGACCAACGAAATCATTGATTTAGGGTCATTCTACTAGACTATAGTCCAAGACTCGATTTATACAACTAGGAAGGGAAAGTAAACACTCGCACACTAGCCTCTAAACCGGGTTTTCGAAAACGGTTTACACACATGACACACAACAAAACACAAAACAAAGACATGACGAAGATGGAAGAAAAAGAAACAAAGGCAACAAAACAAAACAAGATAAAACAAACACAAACACAACACAAACACCACCCCGAACATCCAAACAAGTCACCAAAACAACCACAAACTTTAAAAGCTCCACCCGAGCACACCACAACACACATCTCCTCCAAACTCCACAAGGAACGAAGAGGAAAAAGGGGTGAATAGATGTTACCGGAGGTCTTGAAAGCTCTCCAAAGATAGCGGTGATTAAGCAACCTATAAGGAAAAAGGGAGGCAAACACGCACAACAAAACAAAAATACGACACAAAATAAAAACACACAAAAAGAAAATCTTTTTGATTTTTGTGAAATTTTTCAAATTTTTAGGGTTTTTTTTGAAGAATTTTTCGAAAAACTAAGAAAATAAAACTAACTACGCTAGAATATCGCTCCCCCACACTTAAACCGAGCAATGTCCTCATATGCTCAATCGTAGTGTGCGGAGAGACAAAAGAAAAAGAAAAGAAACTACGAAAATAAAGCTAAAAAAACAAAAATAAACAAAAATAACAAAAATAAAGTGAAGAAAATGGTAGAAGGTGTCCGGCCGGGGTGTAATCAAATCACCATGGGCCGAGACGAGAAAAAGATATGGATGGGGGAAGAAATAAAAAGAAGGAAATAAAAGGAAATGGGAGGGGAGGGCTAGGTGTAATCAAGTCACCTAGCCCGGATTCCGCCTAAATCCGACTAAATCCAACAAAAGGGGTGAAAAACTTGTAAAATTTGGATTTTGAAATGACTCTCGATGTAGTCACGTCATCGAGACTGGGGAGCAACCATATACCAAGGCCTCGAAGGCCACCATGACACAAATATAAGGGGAAGGGGAGTAAACAAAGTAAAACAAGCAATAAAAGACGGAAAAGAAAGGATAGTTGCCGTACCAATAGGATAGCAACTCACCCGCTCCATCGTCTCAAAGATCAATGTAAGCACATAGCTAGTCTTCATCATTGCTATTCCTCTTCAAACTCGATAAGTACGCATGGTTAAGGTAGTAATGGTGTGAGGGGGGGTAGGATTCGATGTGAAACTTGGTGTAAAGTGAAGAGAAAATGAGGTGAGGGTATGTAAATGAAGTGTAAGGGTCATATAACATGAGCGAGGATGGGTAGGGAGGTTGGGTGGGGGTATACAATGGTTGGGTGGGCTTAAATGTCAAAGAAAAGGCCAAAAGAGGAGAAAAGAGACCATCTCGGTCGGGAAGGATGGTCCCGATCGGGATGACACACTCGTCCCGGTCGGGAAGCCACCTTCCCGGTCGGGACGGCACTCCAGCAAGCTCCAATTTTTGCACCTCCATCTCGATCGGGACGGCTCCTTCCCGGTCGGGATGGCATACCCTTCCCGGTCGGGAAACGTCCTTCTCGGTCGGGAAGGGTCTTCATGACTCCCAAAACCTCAAAAGCTTCACCGAAGCTTCAAAAACCGACTTCCATTCCCACGATCCAAGCTCTATCATTATCTACTCTCCTCTAGGAATCACCTTCACTTCACATCTATCACAATGAGCTCAAATACAACATCAAATTCCCTCCCTCGGATCGCTCATCAAAAATCCAAATGAACAAGAGTTCCACAAAGGCTAACAAATCCTAGAAACCAAATTATACAAGCAAACATAAACACAAATACAAGCACAAAAGAAAAGAAAAAAAGATATTTACAATAAGATACTCTCACCAACTACACCTCCATAGCCATCACGAGCTCGAAGGAGTAAGTCAAATGCCCTAGCAACATCTTCAATTAAGCTCACATGGCCGAGCCTAGCCACTCCCAAAAGTTTCCAAGTCGGAGGGAAGAAGCGATCATCTTCATTATGCTCTGGGTTCTCGTGATCTTCCGGGTCTTCCAAACCAAAATAGCTACGACTCTTATGACCATCCGGTAGGTATAGTGGTCTAGAGTCGTGCTCGGTGTCATGATGTGGGAGATCACACCCTAGGGGTGTCGCTTCTTCTACGGGGTCGAGAGTGGAACTCTTTTCCACCGCCCGACAAGGATCCTCTTCACCAACCTTCTCACAAGACAAAGGGCTAGACATCGAGTGCGGTAGAGGAGGAGAAAGCATCAAGTTTTCTTCATTGGAGGCTTTAGGATCCTCCAATTTCCCATACAAGGAAAGTTCCAAGGCATCTACTTCTTTTTCCCAAGTATTGCGCTCCTTTTCACTCACCTTGTCTAATTGGTCATGAGGGGTCATCTCTTCACTTGGGTTTGGATTGTCACCATCCGGTTCATCACGAAGAAAATCAAACAAATCCAACTTTATAGCCAATACATCGGCTCCCCAAGAATTATCTCGAGAATCATGTTCACTCCCCTCCTCATTGTTGGCCCTTGAAGCTTCAACTTCCTCTACTCTTCCCCTATCTTCACCACCCAAGAAACACTCGACAATGGTCTATTGATCGACCCTCTCTTCTTCATTTGTAGCATCATGATCGGGTTGAGTTTCTTGTGGAGACACCCGACCCTCTTGCCCAAATGAACCTTCCTCAACATATAGTGGAGCTCGAGTGGCCGACATCGTGATATGGACCATGAATGCATTGATGCAAGCATCTTGCACCTCTATTTGGGCCTTGAGCTCCTCCATAACCCCTATTATTTGAGCCACCATCGCTTGTTGAGTCTTTTGCAATAGAGCTATCGCATCATGTTGACTCTTAAGCAATTGAGACATCATTTTAAAAGTCTCAAAGTTGGGATCTTGTGGTTGTGGGTTATGTGAGGGTGTTTGGTAGTTTTTAGGATGTTGGAATGATCCTTGACAACTTTCTTGGTAACCGTATGGAGGGCTTTCATAAGAATGTTGATGAGGTTGAAATGGTTGGTGAAATTTCGGGACTTGGCCTTTTGTCCCAAAGTTGTCTCGTGATGATTGATGGTAGCTTGGACGAGCCATGTCCATAACGTTGCTTTGGTAACTAGGATGAGCTAGAAGCACTTGAGCAAACGTTAGTATCCTAGTGCTTTTGAGGCACTAGGAAGGGAGAGTAACACACAAGAAGAAAAACGGAGATACACAAGGAGAAGAGAACACAAAAATCAAGAACAAAGTCCACAACTAAGCAAACAAAAGTCTAAACTACGCCGTCCCCGGCAACGGCGCCAAATTGATGGGAGCGATTTGTCGTGAATCCCAACCGTCAAATAAAACCAACTATACCTAGTGGGTAGCTAGGGTAAGTCGGGTCGAATCCACAGGGACGGGAGGTCGGACTAAGGTATGCTACGGTTCTAGACTAAGTTCGAGACGAGCTAATCTAAGGAGGGGGAGACTAGGACTAAGACTAAGGCTAAGGAGAAAGCAAACAAAGGAAAACGGGCTAGGATTAGGTCGGGGTCAAAGGGGTAGCGGAATGGTCAAGGGAAAACTAGAGTGAAGGAGGTAGTAGGGTAATCTAGGTAATGTCCGGGCTCTCGCAACTTAGACCCACCTAGAGGTTTCACCTAAAACCCACCTCGGCGACACACACGACAAACGGGGTTACTAGCACGCTATAGGCCTAGGTCGCATCCGGGCTCTCGCAACTTAATGAGGGAACCGAACCCACAAACAAACTAATACCCACAAGAGAAAAGCAAGAAAAACAAGCATTCGCACATACTTAGTCAATCAAGCATTTCAACAAACATGTGATGTGCATCGAACCAAGGGGAAACCCAAATCTTCCACCAACATCTCCAACAATCCCTTAATCATCCAATTAACACCCTAATCACCTTACTAACCCTAGCAAGATACTACTCTAACATATCTATTCTAAAACTAACACTAACAAGAGGAATCAACTTAACAATCAAAACAAACATGAAGGAACTAACAAGAACTATAAACTATGAACCATACAAACAACAAAGATTCAAACTTTAATGATAAAACAAAGATTAAGAGAAGATAAAAGGGATTATACCAAACTAGAAGATGAAAAGAAGAAAGAAACTTGCATAAATGGAAGAACCCAAAACAAACATCCAAGTTTGTCAAGCTTGGTGAAGATCTTGAAGAGTTCCCAAATTACAAGCATTAATCTAAGTTTAACGATAATATAAAGACTAATCTACACTAATCTATGCTAAAACTATCTAGGGTTTAGTCTAATATGAAGTGCCTAAGCTTAACATAACAAGGGAAGAGTATATATAGGGTTACAATTGGAAGGGAGAAGAAAGGAAGTGAGCGCGGGGTAGCAGTGGCCCATCCCGGTCGGGACGCCATGGTCCCGGTCGGGATGGACCCTCAGTAGCCTCATCTTTGTTTCCTCCTTCATCCCGGACGGGATGAGGCCATACCCGTTCGGGATGAGCCTTGTAGGCCTCCAATATGAACTTTTTGGTCCCTCCTTGCTTCTCATGGGCTTCCCATCGATTCTCGGGACTCGGGATCGGGTCTCGGAGGCTCGGGATTGGGTCCCAAGTTCTCGGGGTCGACTCCAAGGCATCGAGTGATCGTTCCTTAGCTTCGTTGGCTCCAAAAAGTGTATGTATCGAGTCGGAATCGCTCCAACTCTTCATGAACGGTCTCGGGAACCTGAAACGAGCTAAAGGAAGCATAAGAAGCCCCTAAATCGCTCCCAAGGAGCGATTCTACAAGGAAAATGGGACCAAAACACTACAAAATAGGCACTACAAACTGCACTTATCATGTAGCTTGGACACAATCGTTCTGAGAAGCGTAGAATACATAAAAGGAGTAAGAAATAGTAGTGTAGATACCTTGTATTTAGAGAGAGCAATGTAAATACCTTGGAATCAATTAGGAGCATTTCAACAGATTCGGTCTTCGACTTATCCTTGAACTCCGGTCTCTCCCACATGTATATCACCCGCACATTCAATTCTCGCAGTCTAACACCTTGGCAAAGGGTCACAATGGAAACCGTGTTCGAGACCGTCATTGTAGTGACAGGTATGGAAATATAAAAACAGAGCAACGGAGGCCTAGATTTTTGAATGTACCGAACGATTTGAACGTGTTTAAGATGAGAGCAAACTTGATGAAAATACGCAGAAAATATATAGGCAATACATTGAGGGTGGTGTAGAGGCAATGCAAGCATGGAGAAGATACGAAAGAGTTAAGAAGAAGAAGCATTGATTGTGTGCAGTTTCCATAGCAACATGTTGCATTCACCCATGAGGAAATGCAAATCACGAAACAGGTATCATTAATAGGGCTGGGGATTACTTATACCCTAAACAATCTCATTTCAATTTCTTAACATAATATATGTTACTATTCCAAAAGTGCAAAAAAGAGGACTAATTTCAAAATAGTGCTTCTACATTAAGCCACGTAGCTTCTAGCGGTGTCTTCTTTTATAGGAAGAAGATAAGAATTTACGCGGGTAAAATAGACATCAATTACGGTAACACGACAAAATATATATATATATATATATATATATATATATATATATATATATATATATCAAATTATACATTATATTTCAAAGAGATGTAAAATGCCTAATACCAGTGAATTAGTTGTTACATGTAACAGTTTCAAACGAAAACATAGGACATTTCTGTAAAAAATTGGGCAGTAATTATGGCAAATATCAAACATATATAAATTTGCGTCAATATATATAAAAAAGTATCTTGAATTTTTATGTATATTACGTCAATTAAATAAATTTTTCTTTTTTTATGTCATTTTTATCAATATGAAAAAGTCAAAAAATATAAATTTTTGCCAATTAACTTATTTTTATTAGTTTACGTTAACAAATAAACTTGTCTTATTTGTATAGTACATCAATTAAATAAATTTGTCTTTTTTTATGTCATTTTTATCAATATGAAAAAGTCAAAAAATATAAATTTTTGCCAATTAACTTATTTTTATTAGTTTACGTTAAAAAATAAGTTTACTTATTTTTGTATTATAACTGATTTTCAAACGGAAACATAGGACATTTCTGTATCTGTTTGTTACTATATGTTTAACCACCGACTGTTGAAACCATGCCACGGTAAAAAAAAAAGTCAAACGCATCTGTCATATTACGCATGACCATCCAAAAACCTGCGACACAACCAACTGTGACGTTACCTATGATATTCGTAATTCATTATAGAATATTATTGAATAATACGAAGAAATGTGATACATCTGAACATGTTGCGAAAATCAATTGTGTCATGAAGTTAACGGTATCAGTAAAGATGAATATCCAACCTCATATCGGTGATATCCAAGCATATATAAAGAGCTCTATACTCTTTTTTCAGATGTCGCTAATAACTCAAAATTATTCCGAATTAAAAATTATTCTACACCTTTTATATATCTGACGATTGATTCCTACGAGCACTTTATTTATCATCTTAGGGTATTATCTTCCTTTGAAAGATACTTTTGTCCTACTTATTACTCCCTCCGAGTTTCTAACATTGCCCCATTTTTCTTTTTGGGCTGAGTTTGATCTTTTATCCATTTTCTACTTTTGGCCATAAATGTGTGGTTCACATTTATCCACCAAGTTCTCTCTCTTCCTCCTTTCTTTTTTAACCACTCATTTTTCCTTCCTTATTTTCCACCCAAAACACAAATGGGGCAAAGTTAGAAACTCGGGCTACCATAGTGACAGCTAGAGAGAGAAAATGAACCCTAGAGAGAGAAAATCCATACACAGCCACCTTTGAAACGAAGATTGATCACCCTGTCATGGCGCGGAATTCGGCTTCGAAGATGAAATCTAAGCGAAATAAAAGTGATATTGTTTTATCTCCACGTACCAAAAATGAACAATCTACAGGAGACAAGGAACAGAAATTGAGGAAAGGACCAACCGAAGATGATGTTACTAAGACAAAAACTATGCAGAAAATTGTTGGTATCCCTGGACTCCAGTTCAGTGATGATGATGAAGGAATACTAGACGATGAAAACATCCCATGGATTACACAACGTGGGAAGAAAAAAGAGGTTCAGGAGGCTCCTAAGGGATCTGAATAACCAATGATTCGATTCACTAAAGATGACACAAAAGAGGAAGTTGAGTATTGGAATAACGCGATATACTTCTTTGTCCTCGGTGCCAACCCCCCATGGGAGGTTATGAATGGGTTCATCCATAGAATATGGAGATCTCATGGAGTTTATAAAGTCTCATCCTTGAAGAAAGGATTCTACCTGGTGCGGTTTAAGGAACTGAAAGAAAAGGAAGCGATCTTGAAGGCTGGGCATGTCATGTTTGATTCCAAGCCACTCATTGTTAGGCCTTGAGACGATCAGGTGGAGGTTAATAAGGAAAATGTTAAGAACGTACCAGCATGGATAAGAATCAACGATCACCCACTTAGATTTTGAGGGAAATGCTTGCCAAAAATAGTTGGGATTGTTGGCAGTTATGTCGAAACTGATCAACATACTACAGATAAAATCAGGTTGGGATTTGCGAGAGTACATATCGAACTGGTAGCAGGCCAAGATTACCCAGAACAAATTCGATTTATGGACGAAGAAGGGAAAATAGTGGAAGCTAAGATTGAGTATGAATGGAAGCCCACGCTTTGTACTTCCTGTAAAGGAATTGGCCACGAGGGGAAGCATTGCAGGAGTAGACAAACTGCAGCATTGGTGAAGCCAGTTGTCAAGAAACAGTGGCAACAAGTAGATGCACCTAAACCAGCCCAGCAAATTCAGAGGACTGAGGAGGAAAATAGACCAACCATTTCACTACAGTCTACCCGGCAACTGATAATGAAACCATAGAGAACCCTTCAAGAACATACAAGGAAGTAGTATTACCCGCAGAAGTACCAGTTGCCGACACTGGTGGAATAGTTGACTGTCCAACCCTTAGATAATATGCATAACATAGGATTTTGGAACGTCCGAGATAAGAATAACATGAATAAACAACGTAGTATAATGAATTTTATTCAGCATAATGTGATATGTCTTTTTGGCTTATTGGAGACCAAAATAAATGGGAATAATGTACACAACATCTCCTCTACTATGCTAGAGGGATGGTGTGCGACTACGAATGCTAGACTTCATAAAGGAGGTCGGGTGTGGGTTATCTAGAAGCCTCAACTGTATGATGTACAGGCTTTAGATTACACTGCACAATGTGTTCATGCGATGGTTACCTCTAGAATGGACTCTAAAAAGTTCTTCCTCACAATGACATACGCCTTCAATGAGGGCGCTGAGAGGGTTCCGCTTTGGAGTAAACTTGCTGAGTATGCTAGTACAATTACTGATCCCTGGACCATTATGGGGGATTTTAACATAGTTATAAACCCACAAGAGAGACTGGGGGAGCAGACCAAGCAACAAGACATGGAAGATTTTATCGAATGCTTAGAAACTTGTGGAATGACTGACATAGCTGCCACAGGTGCTTTCTACACCTGGACTAACAAGGAAGTACCTCAGTCCATAATTTTTAGCAGAATTGACAGATGTTTGATAAACGCGGAATGGTCTTCTTCTTTTCCGAAAATGGTAGCGCACTACCACCCTGCAGGCTTATTCGATCACTGCCCGTGTACTGTCTCTGACAAAAGGATGAATATGGGTGGGAGGAGAAATTTTAAGTACTTCACGATATGGAGTAAAACACCTGATTTTCCCAATGTTGTGCGAGAGATCTGGAATGAAAGAATTGAGGGTTGTAGAATGTTTTCAGTATGCAGGCGACTGAAGATCCTGAAGAAACCCCTTAAGATGTTAAACAAGCAATGCTTCTCTGATATCGAAAATACAACGGCCATGACAGAAAAATTGTTGTATGACATCCAAATTAAGATTCAGGACCAGCCTTAGAATGAAGACTTGATTCAGGAAGAGATAAACACTACAACAAAACTGAAAACCATAACAGAAGCGAGAAACTTGTTCCTGAGTCAAAAGGCCAACACCAGATGGATCGAAGATGGGGATAAAAATACGGGATACTTCCATGGAATTCTGAGGAAGAGATACTGTAATAATAAAGTGATCCACATTGAAGACAAGAGGGAACCTATGTACTGACTCGGAGACTATACATCAGGCCTTCATAGACTTCTATGAGGGGCTTCTGGGTTCTAGTAATGCCTCTCAACCTGTCAAGCGTTGGGTTTTAGACTATGGGAAGCTATGCACACAAGACCATTGCATTGAGCTGACCAAGCCTGTGACAAATGATGAAATTAGGACAATTGTGTATGGAATCCCTAATGAGAAAGCTCCGAGCCCTGATGAATTTTCGAGTTCGTTCTTTAAAGACAGTTGGCCAATTATTGGGGACGACATTTGTGGAGCTGTACACGACTTCTTCGCGAATGGAAAGCTCCTAAGACAGATTAATGCTACAACTATTACCTTGGTTCTGAAATAAGAGAGACCCACATCTGTCCTGCATTTCAGGCCTATCGCGTGTTGTAACTTGCTCTATAAAATCATTTCGAAGCTTTTATGCAGTAGACTGGCAAACATTCTTCCGGATATTATTGGGGATAATCAAACTGCATTTGTGAAAATGAGGTCAATTATCGAAAATGTGCTCATTTGCCAAGACATTATCCAAATGTACAACCGGAAAGCGGTGTCGCCTAGATGTCTCTTTAAAATTGACCTTCAAAAGACCTGTGACTCGATTGAACGGGGCTTTATCGAACAACTGATGATGGGTCTTAATATGCCTCAATCTTTTGTCCAAAAAGTTATGGTATGCATCACAACTACTTCATACTCTCTTAGTCTAAATGGTACTAACTTCGGGTTCTTCCAAGGGAAACAAGGTCTGAGACAAGGAGACCCTATCTCCCCCCTCGTTTTTACCCTTGGAATGGATTACCTGACCCGGATGATCAACTATGCAACAGCTCGCTGGCCATTCCATTGTCACCCGTGTTGTAAAGAGATTAAGCTTAATCATCTCATGTTCGCGGATGACCTACTACTGTTCTGTAAAGGAAATGCCCACTCAATCATGCTTCTAGTTAGAGCTTTCTCCTCGTTCTCCAACGCGTCTGGATTGATGATGAATATGACTAAATCAGAAGTCTATTTTAATGGGGTTGCAAACAGCGTAAAGGAGGATGTGCTCTCTGCTACTGGATTTAAGGAAGGGGTTATCCCATTCAACTATCTAGGAGTGCCTATCCAAGCAGGAAGACTAACGAAGACTGAATGTAGCATTCTTATTGAGAGGATGGTGACCAGAGTAAGAAGCATTGGTGCTAGGAAGTTATCATATGCAGGGAGAGTGGTCTTCATAAACTCCGTTCTGAATACCCTCCACTCGTATTGGGCAAGTATTTTTTTACTCCCTAAAGGGGTCATCAGAAGAGTTGAAGCAGTGTGCAGAAATTACCTATGGGACAGTGGAACTGAGTATAACCGGATTCCGTTGGTAAGCTGGGATAAAGTAACCCTGCCCAAATGAGAAGGAGGCCTGGGTATAAAGAGGGCGGAATTGATGAATATTGCTGCAATCGGAAAACTCGTGAACTGGATATTTGGGAAGGCTGACAGGCTTTGGGTTAGATGGATTAACCACATCTATCTCAAAGGCGATGATTGGAATGAATATATATAATCCACCTCTGTCGGCCCCATGGGCTTGGAAAAACGTGTGCAAAATCAAAGAGAAATTAAAGCATGGCTATATTGCGAATAAGTGGCAGGGTGTGGATGATAATTACACGATTAAGAAGGGCTATGATTGGCTCTGAGGTAAACATCCACCTGTAAACTGGTATATATTCGTCTGGCATGACTGGAACACCCCGCGTCATGCTGTGATCTTTTGGTTTGCTAAGCATAATGGCTTGAACCTGCGAAGCAAACTGTTCAAACATGGTTGAAGCACTAGCGACCAATGCTGTTTGTGCGAAAATGGCTCGAAAACTATGGGCCACCTGTTTTATGACTGTCCTTATAGCTCCAGGATCATTACTGAAGTAGAAAACTGGTGCGGACTCAATTTGAGAAGAATTGCAGGGCGCAGTACAGATAGAAATATCATCTTTTATAAAGCTGCGGCTGTTGTTTGGACTGCCTGTCAATATGAGATTTGGCTTCAGCGGAATAATGCCATAATGCAATTCAGGCTGAAGAACCCACGCCTGGTAGCTAATTGGATAATAACGCATGCTAAGAGAAGAATCCTAAGCAAGGTGAACAATAACACTACTAGAACTGAAAGGGAGTGGCTTCGGAAATGAGGTGTTATGTAAGTTGTTAGTGATGCATATCGTGTTTGTTGCCTAAAGAGGGGTATTATGTCTTAGAGCCTTGTATGCTCGATTTCTGTATTATTGCACATTTTGACATAGTAATATATTTCACATTTTACCAAAAAAAAAGTTAGAAACTCGAAGGGAGTATGAGGATACGTCAATCTACCTAACACTTTTGTCATTCATAATAAAAATGATGTTACTCTCAACATCGGTGAAAATATATTCTTTATCAGTAATTCTAATAAGTAGGACAAAGTAGTATTTTACAACATTGGTGACAAAAATTTAATGCTAATAGATATATCCTCCAACCCTGTGATTTTATCACGGGTTTCATACTAGTAGACTTTAAAATCAAGAGTAAGAAATGAACAATTTTCTGTGTTTGCAATACTTGATTTATTGGCCAAGGGTCGTATACAATACAGGATGCTTATGATACTCTGCGAAATAGAGGGGCTAAGGTAAGTTGATATGGGCAAGTGTGGTGCAGATGGGCTGTGCCTAAGCATGGAGTAGTGGCTTGGTTAACATACAGAGGGGCGCTGCATACGCGGGATAGACTGGTCAGGTTTGGTATGAGTATAAGTGCTGATTGTTGTATCTGTGAGCAGCATTAGGAGACTATTTCTCACTTATTTTTTGAGTGTGGTTATAGTGCTCGGATACTTGAGCTTGTTCGAGGCTGGTTGGGTATACGAGCTACATGGCAACTGCAGAGGATTCTGAAAATTCGACGTACGAGTTTCCAGAGGAATATTATACGAGCGACGTGGAATGCTGTTATTTATCATATTTGTCTCTAAGGAAATAAAAGTAGGATGAAAGGTGTCCTAGTTTCTCCTGCGGTTGTGTTTCATACTATACAACGGGAGATTAGGAGTAGATTTGATAGCTTTAAGTCATGACATGTTATCTTGTATAGATTGGGCTTGGATTGATGGACTAGTGCTACATTTGTAGTGCTAGACTAGTTTTGTACAAACATTTTTGGGATTCATATACTTACATTTTCACAAAAAAAAACTTTTGGTTTATAAAAAACTTTCATTCTGGAGTGATTTGTAATTTTACGACATTGCGGTATTTTAAGTATCAAACATAGATTTTTTTTTTAGGTGAAATGTGATTCTCATTAATTTGGAAATAAAAATTTTTACCCTACACAAAATCTTAACAGAAATTACTCAATACAAATCAAGCTCCCTAAGCCATGATATATGTTTTACTACTTGACTCCTAAAGCTCCAATGTTTAAGACGACCTTTGATATTTGCCTTAACTTGTTGAAACAAATAATTTGGATGCATCAATCTATCTTCCATCCTTGCTTGATTACGAGCCATCCAAATCATGTACATAATACCCGCTAGTGCAGCTATAAGCACTTGTTTTCGAAAAAACGATCCGCACCGCCACTTAATTCCAGTCCAGTATATTCCCTCTGCTGCTAATCTGGTACCAGTCTTGTAATAGCGGTATGCATTGGCTGCTATACCTGCATACAAAATATAGGTGCTCATTTGATTCCTTCGCATCCCCACAACACCAGCAGATACCCGAACAGTGTACTCCAAATCCCAGCAATCTGTCTAGCGTTAAAAGTCGTTGTTGTACAGCCAACAAGCAAATGAATCTATGTTTAGGCACGCTAAGTCTGTTCCAAGCCATGGGTGCCCATGTAACCTTAGTTTGTACACCCATAATGCTATCATAGCCTTGTTGTATCGAATACCCATCACCTCTCCAGTCAGTCGAGTCATATATATTTCTAGACACCCACATTTTGACCGCCAGGTGTCTATAGCAGTTTCCAAAAACACCCGATGATGATCGGACGCAAACGTGTTTCTACGCGCTCGGATATGGGCTCGAAACCGTTAGTTGCTGGCTTATGCATTCACGGAGTAAAAATCTCACAAAACAGACCTCAAATTCAGGCCCAGCGGGTCGTTTCCAATCAAACAAGACTAATTTGGGTCAAAACCGGCACCAGAAATAAAACCGACTTTTAGCAATTGGGTGAAACCCCGGTCAAAACCGTTTCCGAGACACATAAAGCAGCCACACAAACATCAAAAACTCAGCCCAAATACAAAACCCATCTCGAGGTCCAAAACATTGGACCCGTGTGATTCAGCTGACCCACTCGATCGAGTGCTCAGCCCACTCGATCGAGTGGGCCCTTACGCAAGCCCGACTGCAGTCGCACTAAGCCACTCGACCAAGTTGTCCAGTTACTGGGTCGAGTAACCCTAGCCGGGGTACGTAGCCTAGCCTATATAAACACCCCCATGCACACACTTCAAGACATCCTTTTCGAACCCTAAAAGACCCTAATCGATTCTTAGTCTACACTAAACCCCTAACCCTAACATCTAGGAATTCGAACCCTAATCACCATAACTTAGCCTATATCTCGATACTCACATGCAAGCCGCAATTAACGAGTCCCGTCCGAGACAAGAACATGTAGGTTGAGGGTGCAAAAAAACCCCTTTCTTTCCCTTCTCTCCTTCTTCGCGCGTCGTCCATATCGTCGTCGTTGTCCCGTTTTTTATTTTTTTTCTTTATCGTCATCATCGCATTCTAATATCGTTAATATTTACTAGTATAAAATATTAAAATACTCGTCAATTCGTGACGAGCGTGAGTGATGATGGGATAAGGAAAACCGAATATACAAGGGTATTGCACCCAGCGTTGGGTATCGCTTATCCCGATACCCCGAAAAATTTTCCTATTTTTCGCATCATCATTAGTCGCATGTCTCATCCGTTTCAAATACTATTTTCGAATCAACCTCTTTTTTTATTTTACTAGAGTCGAAACCCGTTGATGCGGATCCGACATCATACAACCCGTTAGGATTTCCCGTGATGTCGGAATGTGGAGGGAATCAAGATTTTTATTAAAATAAATACAAAGCGTCAATCTTTTAGATTCGATACTAACTCAATAGTTAGATGTCGAATTTAAATAGCTTAGTCAAATAAATTAACTAATGCGATTTTCGTTGGTGCTAAAATAGTTGTCATTAATTCGTTAGAATTAATTACGACACTATAAACGCGGAGAAAATCCATATCGTTTTAGTTAATTCAAACGACTTATATCATTTTCTTCAAGTTACCGCTCTAACATCACATATCGATTCCATAATCGAATATGGGATATAACGAGTAGCGTGAAACCGAGACCAAAGTCAGGCCGCCACGCGAGTCGCACGGGCCATGTGCGAGTCGCCCTCTTCTCGCGCAGGTCGCACGGATCCCTGAAAATCATGACATAAATTATTCCGTTTAATTTAATTTAACAATTTTTTCAAACATCTTTTTAGACGCACTCTAATATTCGACATCGGTTCAATAATCGAACGTTGGATACAACGGGTATTATAGATACGAATCGAGCATAAATCCAATAATATTTATGCCCGATTCAACAAATTAATGATTTATCAAAATCCGAATCGAGCATAAATCATACAATATTTATGCCCGATTCGGCAGAATCATCGAATTAGCAAAATCAAAAGCAATTTCGAAATCGATAATAAAATTGCAAGCAAACCCTAGTTCGTACAGGGGGCACTCGACCGAGTGCCTAGCCCACTCGGTCGAGTGGCACCCCAAAAACCGAGACATAAAGGTTTTTTGACCTCCACTCGGTCGAGTCTCGCAATGACTCGGTCGAGTGGCCGCGTACTCGGTCGAGTTCGTCAATAACTCGATCGAGTAGGGTCTAAAAAAAACGGGATAGAAGCTCTTCTAGAGGTCCACTCGGTCGAGTCCTTCAATGACTCGGTCGAGTGGCTCTTTATCACGTCAAAACCGTGAGTCCTACACCGTCTTCTAGTTTCGGTAACACCTTTTCTATGACTTAGGTCAACACGTGTCAAATCAATCACGTGTACTACTACTTTTTCAAAAACCATGCATCACGTTTACATCATTCCATAAGATTCTACATCTTCGCAAATCGTTATTATCGTATACTGTTACTAACCAGTTTGTTATTTTCTTGTTAATTTTTATAGATTATTTTATTGTACTAAAATGAACCCGCATGCTAAATTTAACTTCGACGTTAGAATTAGTTGCATTAAATCGACATAGAAACCCTTTCAATTTCTCACATGCTTAGGGAAAACAACGTTTGCATATCATTTAACCGAACTACTAACGCGCATATTAGAAAGTCATTCGATATCCTAGTAGAGGCCACTAAGTGTGGGCGGGGTTGGGTGTTCTTAGTGAACTTCCCAACACGTACCCTCACCCCTTACTCAGAACCTCGGTTTCCGGATGCCCGAAACCGTTGGCGCACGAGAGTCATTCAATACACGATATCCGATAATCTCGGTATCGGTATCAAATGCAAAGGGACGAACCCAATAAACTCTGACATCGGAAATGGGCCGTATTTTGTACACGGCCCACTACGACATAGAGTGGGTTCGAACGGGCCCGAACTCCCACAAAGTTTGGTGGCGACTCATATGGAGATTCATTCGGCTCCCCAAACCCGCGCGTGGCCGCGTCGGGGTGGACCTATGTCATGTCCACAATATCGTGCAGTAGTTCCTTAACACGACATATTTGTCTCCAAGTCCAACTGGAGTTCAAAGTAGGTTTATAAAGTTTCCAATCATGATGCTTTATATAAATGTGGTGTACCCATTTAATTCAGAGGTAATCTTCTTTACTATAAATCCACCACACATATTTCCCCAACATCGCCTTATTCGAAGCATAGCAGTCAAAAATACCTAAGCCCCCATGCTTAGTACTCTTACAGCAAGTGTTCCAAGATACTAATGGTATCTTACTGCCATCCTCTTGTCCTGACCATAGGTAATTCCGACATATCCTTTCCACTTTCTTAATGATACCCGGAGGAATGAGGAAGATGCGAGCCCAATACGAGTGTAGGCGCGTTAGAATGAATTTAACAAGCACTAATCTGCCTCCATAGCTCAGTTTCCGGGCCCCTCAGCTACGAATCCGCGCCATCATTTTTTCAACTATGATATTGCATTCTGAACTAGATAGCCTTTTGTAAGAAATAGGTATTCCTAAGTATCGAAAAGGAAATGTACCTCTTCTGAAACCTGAAATACATAGAATCTCACGGGCTTGGATAGCATCAACTCCGTTCATATATATATATATATATATATATATATATATATATATATATATATATATATATATATATATATATATATATATATATATATATATATATATATATATATATATCTGTTTTCTCATTATTAACTTGTAGTCCAGAAGCTTCACCAAATGTTTTCAAAGCTCGCATAAAAATCATAGCTGAGTCAACAGTCCCTTTACTGAAGAGCAATAAATCGTCCGCAAAAGCAAGGTGACACAGCTTAAGCCCTCGACAAAGTGGATGGAACTTGAACTGATCCTTCGCATTGACTAGGGTTAGGATACGGCTCAAATACTCTAAGCAAATAGTAAAGAGTAGGAGTGATAACGGATCCCCTTGGTGTATCCCTCTCTTTCCTTTAAAATACCCAAATTGGCTGCCATTTAGTGAGATGGTATAAGTAGGGGTGGTAACACAGGTAGTGATCCAATTAATCATTCGTATCGGGAATCGAAGCGCCTTTAACATATCTTCAATGAAGGTCCATTCAATAGTATCGTACGCTTTTCGAAGATCAATCTTGATCATACAGCAGGGTGAACAGCTCTTTCGATTGTATAGACGAACAAGATCTTGACAAATCAAGATGTTGTCAACAATGTCTCTATTCTTAATAAACGCACTTTGATTCAAACTGATTATATCAGGCAGGATCACCGCAATTCTGTTACATATTACTTTCGATATGCATTTTTAGAGGACATTGCAACACGCAATAGGCCGTAATTCTGTCACGGAAACTTTTAAATTTTCTTTATTTCAATATTTATATTGACTCTTTTTAGCCGTGACGTGTTCTACAAAATTGTAGTATCATATACGTGTCCATATGTAGCTTAACTCTTACAATATGTGAATACCATACTGTCGTCCAAATTTGGTACAAATTTGACTCTTTCCGGGCCCCTCAGCTACGAATCCGCGCCATCATTTTTTCAACTATGATATTGCATTCTGAACTAGATAGCCTTTTGTAAGAAATAGGTATTCCTAAGTATCGAAAAGGAAATGTACCTCTTCTGAAACCTGAAATACATAGAATCTCACGGGCTTGGATAGCATCAACTCCGTTCATATATATATATATATATATCTGTTTTCTCATTATTAACTTGTAGTCCAGAAGCTTCACCAAATGTTTTCAAAGCTCGCATAAACATCATAGCTGAGTCAACAGTCCCTTTACTGAAGAGCAATAAATCGTCCGCAAAAGCAAGGTGACACAGCTTAAGCCCTCGACAAAGTGGATGGAACTTGAACTGATCCTTCGCATTGACTAGGGTCAGGATACGGCTCAAATACTCTAAGCAAATAGTAAAGAGTAGGAGTGATAACGGATCCCCTTGGTGTATCCCTCTCTTTCCTTTAAAATACCCAAATTGGCTGCCATTTAGTGAGATGGTATAAGTAGGGGTGGTAACACAGGTAGTGATCCAATTAATCATTCGTATCGGGAATCGAAGCGCCTTTAACATATCTTCAATGAAGGTCCATTCAATAGTATCGTACGCTTTTCGAAGATCAATCTTGATCATACAGCAGGGTGAACAGCTCTTTCGATTGTATAGACGAACAAGATCTTGACAAATCAAGATGTTGTCAACAATGTCTCTATTCTTAATAAACGCACTTTGATTCAAACTGATTATATCAGGCAGGATCACCGCAATTCTGTTACATATTACTTTCGATATGCATTTTTAGAGGACATTGCAACACGCAATAGGCCGTAATTCTGTCACAGAAACTTTTAAATTTTCTTTATTTCAATATTTATATTGACTCTTTTTAGCCGTGACGTGTTCTACAAAATTGTAGTATCATATACGTGTCCATATGTAGCTTAACTCTTACAATATGTGAATACCATACTGTCGTCCAAATTTGGTACTCCCCCCCCCCCCCCCACACACACACAATGACCTTCCTACTTTTATTCAAATGTGAGGGATTAAAATAATAAATGGGAAGATCTTAGTGGGGAAGGGAATGTCATATCCACAATTCCACATCCCTATCTATATAATATATTAAATAGAAAGCAAAGCACCCTCCATGCTCCATACAACCAATGCTCAATTTCTAAGGTAGGACACTTGGCGCGATGCGATTGGGTAGGAATTGAAAAGGCGGGAGTTGAATACATAAAGTCGATTATTATTAGTTAGGACCTTTCAACTTTTTTCTCATTCATTAAGTAGAATCCAAGGTGAGGAACTCATCAAATTATTCCTCATTGATGATGTAGAATCCTAGGTAAAGCAATAAATGTCAACTGCAAAGCACTCTCCATGCTCTATACAACCAATACTCAATTGTAAGGTAGAACACTTGGCGTGATGCGATTGGGTAGAAATTGAAAGAAAGAGGATTGAATACATAATCAATACCAAAGTCGGTTATTATTACTTACAACCTTTCAAATTCTTTCTCATTCATTAGATAGAATCCAAAGTGAAGAACTCATCAACTTCTTCCTCATTGATGATGTAGAATCCTAGGTGAAGCAATAAATTTCAGTCACCTCTCATCCTCTTCATCTTTCTCCAACAAAGCATTCTCCATGCTTCATACAACCAATACTCAATTCTAAGGTAACACACTTGGCATGATGTGATTGGGTAGAAATTGAAAAGGAGGAAGTTGAATACATAATCAATGCCAAAGTCGGTTATTATTAGTTAGAACCTTCAACTTCTTCCTCATTGATTATGTAGAATCCAAAGTGAAGAACCCATCAACTTCTTTCTCACCCTTCAACTTTTTCTTCATTGATTATGTAGAATCCAAAGTGAAGAATCCATCAACTTCTTCCTCATTGATTATGTAGAATCCAAAGTGAAGCAATAAATTTCAACCACCTCCCATCCTCTTCATCTTCCTCCCTTATAATCCACCACCTATAACAATAGGTGCTTGCCTTTCCCATTATACCATCCAAGTGTACAACGAAATCGAGCTGATTCCCGCCGCCAAATGTCGTCTTACTGTTGTCGTTGGATGTAGACGACCCCGATTTTTTCCACCGCCCAGACTAACTCGGTATGTGCGTGGCTATCAATTCGTTCTTGCTTCATTTGGTTCATGCTTGCATTAGACTCATCTTAATGCTACTCATTATTAGTAGGAGTCAATCGATACAACCTCATTCTCACATAATTGACCTAGTACTGTTATTGTAATAATAAGTTGATCGATGAGTTGATGTAGTATCATATCAACACGTCGATCATAGATTTAGAGGCATCTCTACATCAATCATAATCTAATACACAACTAACACAGACAACAACAGATGTGAAACATCAAAATTAGAAACAAGCACAACAAAGGGTAAGAGCAATAATAGATTGTTAAGTGTGTTGGACTTTGTTTCCAGCTTGCTATATAGTGATACTATGTATTAAAGCGCTAAAACTGTTATCCCATGTATATGTCACCTTTTTGTCTATGATATAATAATACCTCACATCTTACCAAAAAAAGGGCAAGAACAACAAACTCAACAATGTAGACGAGAGAAAACAAAGGAGAAACTAGCAAAAGATCGAACAATAAAATACGATATCTCACTAATTGTATAATGTCACGTACAAAAAAAATCATGTACAAAAGTTGAGAAAACAAAAAATATAAAATAGGAGAAAAGAAAAATATAGAGAGAGGGGGGATGTTAGAGCACTATCTTAATTATTTATTAATTTATTAAAACTCAATCAAACCATCATCATCCATCATTTATCTAAGGGCAATAGCAGCAATAGTTGTAGTTCCATACACCATATTTTCATTGTCATCAAGGTACATCTAACCATGTTTGAAACTTTCTATTTCATCTATCAATAGTGAAAGTTTCATATATTTATTGTGGATCCCCTTTTTTCTCTCATTTACATGTATGAAATCGATTCCTTACTTTAGAAACCGATTTCATATAAGGAACTTTATTCTCTAACTCATTGACATGAAACTCCTTATATGTTATCATTGCTATTGCCCTAATACTATTTTATACTCCCTCTGTTCATAATCTTTTGTCCCATTTCATCATTATTTGTGAGGGTATTTTAATGAAACGGGGCAAAAGATAGTGAAAGGAGAGAGTAATAAAGTCATGTGTTCTGCTCTGTTTGGGCCAAGCAACTAAACCAACCGACAAATAAAATTAAGAAACGAGGGAGTCTGTTAAAAACCAAAAACAGTAATTAACAAAAATTTTAATTAAAAAAAACTCAATCAATTAAGAAAGAAGAGAGAAAAGAGGAAAAACTTATCAACTCCACCTCGCTTCATCATCCTCTTCATTCATCTTCCCCTTCCAGAGTTCATAACTGTATTATCACCAACAACAATGGATACAAAAGTTATTATAGAGCATGAACCTCAATATGTCACCCAAGTGTACAATCAAAGCAACCTGATTAGACCTAAAACCAAACCTCAATATGAATCTCAGTGTACCACCCAAATAGAATTAGAGTTTCGCGGTAAACACACCAATTAAAAAGGAGAAGAGAAGGCTAGACAAGAGGTAAGCGAACAATTATTATGTACATCAACTACGAGCACTTCATAATACATTGCTTATATTTTAAGAACAAAACTAACACACCCAATGTGTTATAAGTCTGAAGTGGTAGTAAAAGAAGCATCCGTAACAATAGAAACCATAGAAGAAAAGAGGTTAAGATTAGATTTGAAAATCTCAACTAAAGACGCGAGGAAAAACTAAGAAAGATCAAAGACATGATTCAAGAGGATTACGTTCTCCAATAAAAGTTAAAAAATGAATTATTAGTTACGCACTACATCTTATAGCGTTATATCTCATTTTCGTCAATAATCACTTGCTTACGTTTTTACAAACAAACTTTCAATCTAATTCACCTTGCTACACTTGTGGTGACATGTTTGATATATGTTTCGACACTTTTACTCCCTTTTTTCCCTACCATTCATTTAACATACACGTTATATATATTTATGTAACTTGAATCGTTCAATCTTTCTAACCTCCGTCTTAATCAGAATTTAGGAATGTCTGTGGAAGTAACTAAAATTACAAAGACATGAAATCAAAACAAAAAATGCATAAATTAATACTCCAATAAAATAAATATTGAACAATGAAGCAAAAAGACAGAATTGCGATTTACAAAGGCCATAAAACAATATATTCCCGTGCGGTGCACGGGTATGGCGACTATTTTATTAAAACAAGGTTTTTTTAAGGCTCCACAATCAACCTCACCATTTAATGACGACGTGGTAGCTCCACAATTATTTGGGGAATATAATATTCAATTTAAGAGAGGAAGCCTAACTTAACTCATCTTACTTAGTTATTTAACTCAAGTTAAATGACTTTCAATATCCTACTTTATTGAATCATTTTACTCAAGTAAAATCATCTTAACCCTTTACTTTATTAAATGACTTTTAATCTAAGGTAAATGATATGTCCAATTTATACATTATTAAACTAAATCAATTTAAATATGATTATAAATATTAAAATTAAAATATACAATGTACGAGTAATATAAATTAATTCTCCCGTATCTAATTAATCATCACCGACAATTTAAAATTCTTAAATTATAACTCGGAACCAATTACGACTGCCACGTTTTCGATCGTATTAGGGGGCAAGACGTATGCTACCGAAAGTTTTAACTTAACAATTTTTTTCCCTATTACGAGTTACCGTCGTTCCGATTTATTAGGGTGACATAAAGGTAAGGCATCTACTATTCATAGACGATTACATTAAATAACATCGGGTGACAACGTAACTACGAAGCAATTTTTTTTGACAAACTATATAAATGAATATCCATCGTCGTCAATCTCAATCTGCATGAACAAAACCCTATTAATAATTAAATTATTATGTTTAATATTAAATCTATTCAAAATCAAGATGTATAAAATATTATTGTGGACATGACATAGGTCCACCCCGACGCGGCCACGCGCGGGTTTGGGTAGGCGAATGAATCTCCATATGAGAATGGATCGAATTGAAATTTAGGTCTATGTGGAGTCGCCACCGAACTTTGTGGGAGTTCGGACCCGTTCGAGCCCACTCTATGTCGTAGTGGGCCGTATACAAAATACGGTCCATTTCCGATGTCAGAGTTTATTGGGCTCGTCCCTTTGCATTTGATACCGATACGACATTATCGGATATCGTGTATTGAATGACTCTCGTGCGCCAACGGTTTCGGGCATCCGGAAACCGAGGTTCTGAGTAAGGGGTGAGGGTACGTGTTGGGAAGCCCACAAAGGACCCCAACCCCGCCCGCACTAGCGGCCTCTACTAAGATCTTGAATGACTTTCTAATACGCGCGTTAGTTAAATGGGAAAATGATATGCCAAGATTATTTTCCCACAGCATGTGAGGAATTGAAAAGGGTTTCTACGTCGATTTAATGCAATTAATTCTACGTCGAAGTAAAATTTAGCGTGCGGGTTCATTTTAGTACAATAAAATAAACAAGCAAAATTGACAAAAGAAACAACAAACTGTTAGTAACGATATAACGAATAATAACGGTTTGTGCAAATATTGAATTGTATAGAATGATGCGAATGAATTAATGCATGGTTTTGAAAAGATGTTCCGCGTGATTAATTAGGCACGTGTTGACCTAAGTCACAAGAAAGCGGTTAGTGAGACTCGAATGCTATTGTAGGACTCACGTTTTAATGTGATAAAGGACCACTCGACCGAGTCATTGAGGGACTCGACCGAGTGGATCCTTAAAAAGTATTATGTCCCGGATTTCGTGACCCTACTCGACCGAGTTATTGACTAACTCGGCCGAGTACGTCGCTACTCGATCGAGTCACTATGAGACTCGACCGAGTAGAGGTCGAAAGAGCATTCTGCTCGGTAAATTGTGATGTCACTCGATCGAGTGACCGAGGCACTCGGTCGAGTGGCACCTGTACGAACCAGGTTCGCTTGCAATTCAATTATTGATTTTGAAATTGCTTTTGATTTTTGATGATTCGATGATTCTACCGAATCGGACATAAATATTGCACAATTTATGCTCGACTCGGATTTTATAAATCATTGATTTTGTTGAATCGGACATAAATATTATTGAATTTATACCCGATTCTAATTTTGAATACTCGTTGTATCCCATATTCGATTATTGAATCGATATGGAATACTAGAGTGAAAATAAAAATAAATTAATTTTAGTCGTCTTAAATTAACTATCGCAATATGAGTAAATCGCGTTAATTAATTTATGTGACTAGATCGCTAGATTCGACATCCAATTATGGAATTGGTATCGAATCTAATGGATCGACACCTTGCTTTGAATTAGAAGACTTGATTCCCTCGGCTTCTCCGACATCAAAATAAATCCCTAGAGATTGTGATGTCGGATCCGCGTCAACGGGTTTCGACCCTTATTAAATAGAATGCTTGTTTTTGAAAATCGATGCAAATATGTGACTTGAATGATGATGAAAACGAAATAAAATGGATTATTTTTTAAGTTAACTTGTTTCAATAATCAAATGATCGGGGTGATGGGATAAGCGACCGGCAACGCTGTGTGCAGTACACTTGTATATTCGGTTTTCCTTATCCCACCATCACTCACACTCGACACAAATCGACAAGTATTTTAATGTTTTAATGCTAACGATATTATTGATATTATGATGCGATAAACAAAATTAAAAAAAACGAAAAAAAACGTGGAAAAGGAGGAAGATGACGAGAGGAAGAGAAGAAGGAAAGAAAGGGGTTTTGGCACCCTCAACCTACATGTTCTTGTCTCGGATCGGACTCGTAGTCGTGGCTTCAACACGGGAGTTTCGAGGTTTATGGAGGTTGAGTTATGGTGGTTAGGGTTTCGATTCCTAAAGCTAGGTTTAGGGTTTGCTAGTGTTGTGCTTAGGGTTTGATTAGGGTTGTAGTAATTAGGGTTTGAAAAGTTGATTAGGGTTATCAAAGATTGAAAAAAGATGTGTAATTGTGTGTGCATGGGGTTGCTTATATAAGCAAAGGCAAGGGCACCCGATTAGGGTTACTCGACCGAGTAACCAGCTGACTCGGTCGAGTGGCCCGTTGTGCCTGCAGTCGGGCTTGAATATGGGCCCACTCGATCGAGTGGGTGGGGCACTCGATCGAGTGGCCAAGCTGGGTAGCGCGGGTCCATTGCTTTGGACCGTGACCTTGGATATTTTTGATGGGTTTGTGTTTGACTTTGACTTTTGATGTTGTGAGGGGCTGTTTTGTATGTCTCGGAAACGACTTTGACCGGGGTTGACCCAATCGCTAAAAGTCGGTTTTATTTCCGTTGTCGGTTTCGGCCCAAATTAGCCTTATTTGATTGGAAACGGCCCACTGGGCCTGGATTTGAGGTTGATTTTGTGAGTTTGTACTCCGTAAGTGCATTAGCCAACAATTAATGATTTTGAGCCCATATCCGAGCGCGTAGAAACACGTTAGCGTTCGATCATCATCGGGTATTTTTTGGAAACTGCCATAGACACCTGGCAGTCAAAATGCGGGTGTCTACAGAGCCCCCACTCTGACTGAGGCTTGGACAAGGCGAAAGTCAGAGTAGCTACCAAGCCCACTAAGACCTGGTAGACTTCCGTTCGGGTCGTTTATAGTCCATTAGACTCGCGTGAAGGCTCGCCAGCCATAAGATAGAAATCATACCTGAGCTTGATGATAGTACCTCCGTGGGGCATTTGGACTTGTCGCGTAAGTCCTGGGTGCGCCTGTGTGTAGGCCCATCCCGTGAAAATGCTGGGGAGATTTAGAGGTTTGCATGTCCCTGTTTGAGTCGTACCTGTATAAGTCACATAAAAATGCATGCAACACGTAGGTACTAAAATGACTCGCGCTGGGGAAAATGATTTTTGAAAGCTTGAATTTTCGAAATTTTTGAAATTTCTTGAAATTTTGAAATTTTTTGAAATTTGGAAATTTTTGAAAAAATTGACTCCTAAAGAAATTAGGAAAGTTCGGGATGAATGTTTCCGTGCTAGTATCGGGACTAGGCTTGTGGGTTGATTCCGTTTAGAATTAGGAAACTTTTCCTAATTAGTGATATGGAAAGAGGTTTGCAAGGCTAATGCTATATATAGCCCTCCCTTGCCCTTGATTTCTTCATAACTCTCATTACAAATCATCCCTTCTTAAAAGAAAGTCTCTTTATTTCCCTTAAGGCAAAAAGAAAGTCTCTTTATCCTCTTAAGAAATTTAGCCATGGGAATCGATAGGTTGATCGTGATGCTGCAGGAGTGGTACCGACGCTTCAAGGACACAGATAGGGTGGCTCTTAACCAGACGGGTATTTCCCAGTTGTACCCGTTCCGTCAAATGCTGGTGGATTGTTACTTCTTGGATGCATGCTTATCTTATTGGGACGACATATATCATGTCTTTGCCTTTCCTCGGGGCGAAGTCTGCCCTTTACCTGAGGAGATTGCAGCCGTGGGAGGATGGAACCCAATGCTTCGGCCCGCCGTCCCATATTCCGTCTACGACCTGAGGAGGAAGCTTCGAGAATTCTTAGGCCTCTCCCATAATGAGGTGTCTCGAATGGCCCGGGATGACAACACAGTTTCCTTGATCGATCTGGCCGAGAAGTTTATGAACCCGCACGACGTCCGGGTGAGACCAATTCACAGCCGTAGGGCCTTTTCTTTTTGCATGCTCCATGTTTATGCCTTTGAGGGTCACATGGACTTGTTATCATGTATGGGTCATATCCGTCTCTTGACCGTATTTGATTTAATGGAGACGGAGCACAGCCCGGCTTGGTTGATTACGGGTGAAATAATCCAAGGATTGGACAATCGCAAGAGGGATTCGTCGGTCCGTCTCACCGGAAGCACCCGTTTGCTGCAAGTATGTCGGATTTTTATTTTTTCCTCGATTTCTTAATTTTTAATTTTTTTCGAGATTTTGGTTGCTGCAGTGGGCACTCGATCGAGTGCCTTCGTAAAAAGCCCCTTGTTCGCTCTCAGGGATGCCACTCGACCGAGTCACCCCGGCACTCGATCGAGTGTCATCAGGCGGACGCCTGTTTCGTCTCGGGATCTCATGCTTTGTTTCCCTTTTCAGAATTGGCTATATGAGAGGCTATCAGTGATAGATCCTCCCCTTGATGCCAGCAACTACCGCCATAACCAACTGATGACGAGGAGACGGGCCATTGATTTTTCTCGGGAGATTACTCAGAAATACTGGGACGAGGTGCTATCAATCCATGGCGGGCGGCTAATTCGATGGGTTGTGCCGTGGTGGCCCATCTACGTTTGGACCGGCTTGGATCCAGGGGACAGAGCTCGTTACCAAGTAATCTTGTCCTTCAGGCAAACGGTTCATCTCTACCCGGATCGTATACTAAGGCAGTACGAACGGGCTCAACGGATACACGAAATTGAAGCAGTTGTGAGTGACCCTACCCAACTGACTGATGTGATGTGCGATACTTGGGCGCAAAGATGGTATACCCGGCATACTTGGCCCGTTTCCAAATCTCGCCATTCGATTTGGGTTTCAGACTCATACGTGAAGTGGACCAAAGCAGGTGATGCCAAGGCCCGAGCTGCTTTGAAGGTTGACGAAGCCTTCGACCTGCTGAGAAGGGAGCAAGCTAAAGACAACAGGGGATTATTTGATGAAGAAGACACTCCGGCTACCCTAGTTCATCTAATCTCAGGACAGAAGAAGAAGGCTAAGACTCAAGCTGAAGGGTCTAGTGCTAAAGGTGCTCGGGGGAAGGTGAGCCCCCAGACGGACTTGGAAAGGAGACTTGGCCCAAGACTGGCCGTGCAGGACCGACTTGGCCCACGAGACAGACTGCCAGAACACGTATGGGCTCGACTTGGACCCAAGACCGTAATAGAAGACCCGTCATCAAAGAAACAGGTTCGTGCTAAAGAGATTCCCCTTGTGAATAGGGAACGCTCGTCCCCGCCTCGGCGACCTCGAGCCCCACGTGACCCAAAGGATAAAGGGAAGGGCAAGATGCCCGGATATTAGTCTCCCTATTTTATTATTTGAGTATTACTACTATATTTTGGTGTGATTTTTTTTTTTGTAATTCCCGAGTTTATCGAGATTTAATAAAAGGCATATTATTGAATACCGTTCCCGTCTTTTCGTTATTGCAGTGGTTGTACCCTTTTAAGGGGTTGCCTACGTATCCACAATTAGCGGAATCAAACCAAACGTAGTTCAAAATTTGATTTGATTGATTTTTTTTGCAATTTTCGAAATACATCAAGATTATAAATTCGAGATGTGCGACGGTAGAATAATTAATTCTAACTCATTGACTTGTCTATAATTTTGAAAATTTATAAAAAGACAGATTCTTATAAATTTTTGCAAATGACATTGAGATAGTGGTTTATGGGTAGTAGCGCTTCAGCTGGTCTAAGTTGGTCGGGTTGACGAACTCATTCCCGTCCAGGTCTGTCAGCATCACCGCTCCTCCTGATAGGACCTTCTTGACTAAGTATGGCCCGGCCCAATTGGGTTTAAATTTTCCTCTTGGGTCAACCGGTAGTAAGGCACGAACCGATTTCAGGACCAAATCCCCTTCTTTGATGTTCCTGGGCCTAACCCTTTTGTTGAAAGCCCGTTGGATTCATTTTTGATATATTTGAATGTTGTTGAGGGCCCGGGATCGCCGTTTGTCTAAAAAGACTAGCGAATCGTATCGGGCTTGGACCCTGATAGTGTCATTTGTAGTGCCTATTTTGTAGTGTTTTGGTCCCGTTTTCCTTGTAGAATCGCTCCTTGGGAGCGGTTTAGGGGCTTCTTATGCTTCCTTTAGTTCGTTTCAGGTTCCCGAGACCGATTTGGAAGAGTTGGAGCAATTCCGACTCAATACATACACATTTTGGAGCCAACGAAACTAAGGAACGATGACTCGATGCCTTGGAGTCGACCCCGAGACCTTGGGACCCAATCCCGAGCCTCCGAGACCCGATCCCGAGTCCCGAGAATCGGTGAGAAGCCCATGAGAAGCAAGGAGGGACCAAAAAGATCATAATGGAGGCCTACAAGGCTCATCCCGTTCGGGATAAGCTCATCCCGTTCGGGATGAAGGAGCAAAAAGAGGAGCTGCTGACCTGGGCCCATCCCAATCGGGATGAAGGCGTCCCGACCGGGACCACCCCGTCTCGGCCGGGACGGGCCACTGCTACTTCGCTTTGTTTTCTTTTCTTCTCCCTTTCATTTGTAACCCTATATATACTCTTCCCTTGTTATGTTAAGCTTATGCACTTCATATTAGACTAAACCCTAGATTATTTTAGGATTAGCATAGATTAGTGTAGATTAGTCCTTAGATTATCGTTAATCTTAGATTAATGCTTGTAATTTGGGAATTCTTCAAGATCTTCACCAAGCTTGACAAACTTGGATGTTTGTTTTGGGTTCTTCCATTTATGCAAGTTTCTTTCTTCCTTTCATCTCTAGTTTGGTATAATCTCTTTTCCCTTCTCTTAATCCTTGTTTTATCATTAAAGTTTGATCCTTTGTTCTTGTTATTGTTCATAGTTCATAGTACTTGTTAGTTTCTTCATGTTTGTTTTGATGTTTGTTTTGGTTCATCTTATTAGTGTTAGTTTTAGATTAGATATGTTAGAGTAGTGTTCTTGCTAGGGTTAGTAGGGTGATTAGGGTGTTAATTGGGTGATTAAGGGATTGTTGGAGATGTTGGTAGAAGATTTGGGTTTCCTCTTGTATGATGCACATCACATGTTTGTTGAATTGCTTGAATGACTAAGTATGTACGTATGCTTGTTTTCTTGCCTTTCTTTTGTGGGTATTAGTTTGTTTGTGGGTTCGGTTCCCTCACTAAGTTGCGAGAGCCCGGTGAGGACGACCCCTAGGTCGGTCTAAGTTGCGAGAGCCCGGATGCGACCTAGGCCTATAGCATGCTAGAACCCCGTTTGTGTTGTGTATCGCCGAGATGGGTTTTAGGTGGAACCTCTAGGTGAGTCTAAGTTGCGAGAGCCCGGACATTACTTAGATTACCCTACTACCTCCTTCACCTCTAGTTTTCCCTTGACCATTCCGTTACCCCTTTGACCCCGACCTAATCCTAGCCCGTTTTCTTTGATTGTAGTCCTAGATTTAGATCTAGTTTAGTCCTTAGCCTTCCCCTTAGAATAGCTTGTCTCGAACTTAGTCCTAGACCGTAGCATACCTTAGTCCGACCTCCCGTCCCTGTGGATTCGACCCGACTTACCCTAGCTACCCACTAGGTATAGTCGGTTTTGTTTGATGGTTGGGATTCACGACAAATCGCACCCATCAGACCCAATCTGCTTCAGGTACTTGGCTTTCAAGTAGAATCATGAGGGATGGCACCTCTAGCTCGACTGGTTGGACTGCTTCCATTCTATATGTCAGATAATACGGAGTTGCTCCGGTCGCGGTGCGGATTGATGTTCGATACCCCCATAAGGCAAAGGGTATTTTGTCGGGCCAGTCCCGATAATTTTCAGCCATCGTTTTAAGTATGGTGACAATTGTTTTATTGGCCACTTCTACCGCTCCATTTGTTTGAGGCCAGTAGGGTGAAGATGTATGCCTTTGAATTTTATATTTTGCCAGCAATGCGGCAGTTTCAACTTGAAAGTGGGTCCCGTGATCACTAATAAATTCGTGAGGGATCCCATATCGGCATATGATCTTATATTGGATGAATTTGGCCACGTGCTTGGCGTTCAAGACACGGTATGACTCGGCTTCGACCCATTTGGTGAAGTAGTCGATGGCCACTAAAATGAAGCAATGACCTCCCGTCCCGGAAGGATGCACCTTCCCAATTATATCAATACCCCATGTCGAAAATGGCCATGGTGACGTCATGGTGTATAATAGATAAGAGGGCATATGCTGTACATTGCCAAAGATCTGACAGTTATGGCAGTGTTTGACATATAACTGGCAGTGTGTTTCCATGGTGTTCCAATAATACCCGAGCCTCATGATTTTACGGGATAACATATGGGCATTCATATGCGGACCGTTTTCACCGTCGTGTACCTCAGCCATAACCTTCTCTGCTTGTGCTTTGTCAATACACAGAAGAAGAGCCCCCTGTGCCGTCTTTTTGTATAATTGTCCGTCGTCTGTACGAACAAATTGGGTCGCCAATCTTTGCAAGGCCTTCTTAGCCCGGTTTTCATTTCTCGGGGGATATTCACCCGTTGTCAAGTAGGTTAGGACAGCTTGGTACCAGGGTTCTGGGTCGGTTATCTCGATATCATGAATGGCATGGATATAGGCCAGCTCGGACCGTCTTTCGACACAGATCGGCATGCTGGTCAGGTGATCCAGGATGTTCAGTAAAGATGCTAATTTGGAAAGTGCATCTGCGAATTGATTTTCTTCCCGGGGCAGGTAGATATATTCCACCTTCTGGAATTGTTTCTCTAGAACCCTTACCCGTGCTTGGTAAGCCACGAGATTGGCGTTCCGAGTTTTCCATTTATGGAGTGCTTGATTGATGACCAATGATGAATCACCATGGACCCAAAGGTTTGTTACCCCTAAATCAGCGGCGGCTTGCAATCCGTGAATGCTTGCTTCGTATTCGGCTGCGTTGTTGGTCACGTCGAAGTCCAACTTGATGGATAATGGGGTGTGTTCCCCTTGGGGTGAGATTAACAGAATTCCGACCCAAAATCCCCGGAAGTTGGATGCCCCATCGAAATACAAATCACATGTCTCGGTATCGATATGGAATATGTCTTCGTCAGGGAAGGCCCAAGTATCGGTGTGGCCTTCTTCGGATATCGGGCTATCAGCGAGGAATTCGGCTACTACCCGGCCTTTGATGGCTTTCAATGGTACAAACTTGAGGTCAAACTCAGATAACATTAAAGTCCATCTGGACATCCTGCCGTTGAGGATGGGCTTCTCGAATAGGTACTTGATAGGATCCATTTTGGATAACACATGTACCTCGTGACTGAGCATGTAATGTCGGAGCTTTTTAGTGGCCCAAACCAATGCTAGGCACGTTTTCTCGAGAATTGTGTACTTGCATTCGTACTCGAGGAACTTTTTACTGATGTAGTAAATAGCCCGTTCTTCTGAATCAACTATCTGGGCCAGCATAGCCCCCATGGCTGTCTCGGTCGTCATTAGGTATAACGACAAAGGCAAACCGGGTTGAGGTGGCATTAATACTGGCGGAGCAGGTAGAATCTCCTTGATTTTGTCGAACGCCGCTTGGCATTTGTCGTCCCATAGCACCCGTTCCCCGATCTTCAGCTTCTTGAAGATGGGTTCACATACCATGGTTAGTTTCGAAATGAACCGACTGATGTATTGGACTTTCCCGAGAAACCCCCTTATTTCTTTTTCGATCTTGGGTGGTTGCATCTCGGTGATGGCTTTGATTTTAGCTGGGTCGACCTCGATGCCGCGTTGGCTAACGATATGGCCCAGTAATTTGCCCGACGTTACCCCAAAACTGCATTTTTGTGGGTTCAGTCTCATATTGTATTTGCGTAGCCGGGTGAAGAACTTTCTTAGGGCCGAAATGTGCCCGTTTTGGTCCTTGGCCTTGACGATCATGTCGTCCACATAGACCTCCACTTCCTTATGCATCATGTCGTGTAGCAAAGTAGTGGCGGTCCGTTGATAAGTGGCCCTGGCATTGATGAGCCCAAATGGCATAACGGTGTAACAGTAAGTCCCCCAAGGTGTAATGAATGTGGTCTTACTCATATCCTCTTCTGCCATTTTAATTTGATTGTATCCGGCATACCCGTCCATGAATGATAGAAGGGCGTGATCGGCTGTATTATCCACCAATATGTCGATATGTGGTAACGGAAAATCGTCTTTTGGACTGGCCTTGTTTAGGTCCCGAAAGTCCACGCATACCCGCACCTTGCCGTTCTTCTTGGGTACCGGCACGATGTTTGCGACCCAGTCTGGATATTCAGACACTTGTATAAAGCCCGCTTTGAATTGTTTGTCTACCTCTTCTTTGACTTTGAGAGACCATTCGGGCTTCATCCTTCGGAGTTTCTGCTTTACAGGCCTGCACCCATCTTTGATGGGTATACGGTGTTCAGCTATTTCCCGGTCTATACTCGGCATGTCCTTGTAGGACCATGCGAAGACGTCTTTAAATTCTTGGAGGAGGTCTGTGAATTGTTTTCTCTCCTCAGGATCTAAAGATAGGCCCAACTTAAGCATCTGGGGCTCTAAAGTGGTTCCCACATTGATGGACTCGGTTTCTTCGATTACCGGATCTTGGGATTCCCTTTGTTCGAGCTGCTCGACCAGATGTGTAGGCAGTGGTACCTGTTCGTCGGGTTTCTCAATGTCATTCCATATAAAATTTTTGAAATTGAGAAAGTTTGGGAAATAAGACAAGTCGTAAGCAGAACGGTTTTCGATATTATTATTAATGGTAAATTTTGAAAATAGCTCGAATAGAGCTGCCATCTGATCATTGGTCAGTGGTGGGATAGGGAGAGGTCTTGGGACAGGCCCCGAGACCTCAGTGGACATGGCTAAAGGAAAGGGAATTACAGACTCGACTTTAGCACCAGACCCCCTAGACTCAGACTCAGACTCAGACTCCGACTCTGACTCAGACTCGGACTCAGTATCCGGCATGTCTCCCTCCCCGGTGGTCAGCTTGTAGATTCGTCCCTGGCTGTCGGTCCATTTGACGGTCTTCCTCTAGGCCCTTTTCTCGGTGTTGGCACCGACTTCGGCGATTAACTTGGTTGGGTCAAACCGATTGCTGCGGAGGATCAAGTTGACCAAATCGTCCTTTGGAGCAGGGACGGCCTTGTCTTCTCCAAATAAGAGCCCCAGCACGGGCTCGAAGTTGCTTTCACCTTTCTCGGACTCGGCCTGGATAATGGTGAATATATCATCAGGGATGTAGTTGCATTCCCGAGCCGTTTTGGTCTCGGGATATGTGATGGTGGGTTGGTAGAGGCCCACTTGGATCGCCCCAAATACGGGAGTGACGAACTTGATTGCACCGGCCCGGCCCACATTCTCCGAGCTCATAGTATATCCCAATCCGAGCCGAGACTCTCCGTTGACCAGGACCTCGATGATCTTCCCTGCTGGAAGGTGCGACCTTGAGGTGGCTCCGGGTAGGTAACCCAGATTTTGTAGCATCGTGTCGATACTAGTGGTGAAGTAAGGTTTGAAGAGATATTCCTCTTCGATCATGCCCACGAAATCGAATCCTCGTGGTTCGGCCCGGCTTGTGGCATTACAGCTAGCCACGGTCATCGGGGTCGCCTCCAGTGTGATGACACCATCTTTGAGTGGCATCCTGACTTTTCTGTGGAGGGTGGAGGATACGGCCTTGACTTCATGGATCCAAGGCCTTCCTAGTAGTAGGTTGAAGGAGGAGGTGACGTCGATCACCTGGAACTCCAGTTCTTTCTCAATTGGGCCCGTTATTATAGTTAGTTTAACGGCCCCAGCAACCGGTTTTGGGCTTCCGTCGAAAGCCTGGATAGTTTGCGCCGTCGGGAGATATTCGGCATCGGTGATGCCGAGGGCCCTAGCAGTCCTTAAAGGTCGTCGATAAGTGTCATTGGGAGGTATTTACCTCGGCAGATGACTGTAATGTACAGGGCTAGATTATGATTGGGCCCAAACGGTGGCAGATCAGATTCGGAGAAGGTGATGAGTGGGCCTTCTTCCTTTGACTTGCCTTTGAGAAAAGGCATAATAGTGTCTACCATTTCGGAAGGGGTAACCTATGAGTCGACCTTGATTTCATCGAGAGCCTTAGTCAGTGCTTCCCGATGAGCCTGTGAGCTAACCAATAGTTGCCATATAGTCAGATCAGCTCGAACCCTTTTCAGTTGTTGGACCAAAGCTGTGTCAGTGCTCGGTTCTTCGAGGTGGATTCCGTCCTGGCAGGTTCAGTGACGGTTGTTGGAGTAGAACGCTCAGCTGCGGCGAGGTGGTTAGTGGCTAAAGCTTTGGACTTAGCCTTTCGGACCTCTTCAAGGGTAATGGGGACAGCCTCCCCTTTGGTCAGGTAAACATCATCCTCGTCATCGAACCATATCCCATTGATTTGTGGGATAAAAGGGGAAATGAGGTGAGAACAATCGATTACTTCCCCCGTGAATATTGCATGGGCGCTGAACGGATTTTCTTTGTTGCTCGGCTTGTCTCCGGGCAACGGGATTTTCCCGCTCTCGATAAGATCTTGGATCAGATGTTTTAGTCTCCAGCATTTTTCAGTATCATGTCCGTTACCCCGATGATACTGGCAGTAGGCCTGGGCGTTATAAGTTTTGGGCCTCTTCTCTATTGGAGGCTCTGCGGTTGGGCCTATCGGTTGGACCAGGCCCTTTGAAGATAGCCTTTGCAAGGCATAAGTATAGGTGGTCCCTATATCTGTGAATACCCGATTTGGTGTATTCTTTTTGGATGAGGTGTCGAGCAGATTTACTTCACCGAAGATGCTGCGAGCTGCAGCTGCAGGTGTGGGCTTGTTTGTAGACGAGCTAGCCCCTTGATAGCCCTTGATAGAGGCCTTAGTCAGGCTCTCTAGTCTCAAGTCATCCTCGATCCTCGTGCCCATTTCAGTAAGGACAACAAAGTTTGGGATAATAGCATACCGGAGATGGACCCGGTAGGATGGGATGAGGTTTTTGACGAAAGCCTCCACTAGGGCCTTCTCACCGGGCTTGTCGACCAGCTTTACACTCTCGGCCCGCCATCTTTGCAAATATTTTGTGAACCCTTCTTTGGGCTCTTGGGTCATTACTTCCAGAGTACGCATTGTAGTCTGGATTTCAGTGTTATCGGCGTAGTTCCGAGCAAATTCGGTCGCCACGTCATCCCAGGTCTTGTATTTCTTGGGATCGAGCCTGTAAAACCAGGCCTTAGGATGCTTCTCCAGGGAGGAGGGAATAAGTGCTTGAACATGGTGGACTTCACCCCTTTGACCGCCATGAAGTCCTTGAAGGCCCGGATGTGGTGGACCGGGTCTTTAGTACCCTCAAACATAGGAATTCCTGTCAAGTTGAGGTTGGCCGGTAGCTCGTCATTCAAAGGCGAATAAGTACGAGCATTTTCAGTGTGGATCGAGTTGTTCGTTGATAGGTGAACTTGTTCCTCGAGCCTGCGAACAACACTGATCAATTCGGCTATGGGCCCAGTGAGCTCAGCTCCTTCAACAGGGGCCATCTTTTCTACGGCGCTTAGGCGGGTGGCTAGCGTTGCTTGGCTAGCCTGGATAGTAGTCAGTTGAGTCTCGATCTTGGCCAGAGCATTTTTCAATTCGTCCATCTTGCGTTGGTATCTAGTCTCCGGTGGCCTGTCTGTAAGAACACCACGTAATCAGAAACTAGCCCAAAATCCCGGAATAGAAAGTACATCCCGAGCAAGACTAAAAAGGGAAATGACTCGGAAAAGACACCTAGATGGGTGACTTGTGAAATGTGGGCCTTCCTTAGGATTCGGCGGGTGGGCCTAGTCCTGTTCGAAGAAAGGTTCACGTGAGACATCCCCAGACTTTGGACTTGATTGTGTTGACGGGCCCTCCTTTGTAGGGGTTTGTCCTACGTAGGTGGGCCTTGCCTTAGTCTAATAAGGCGGACTGGGATGGGGAAGAAACTCGTGATGTAAGATCGACAGAGTTTCGACGCTAAAGACCTTGACAACTTTAGACACGACCCGACACTGCTAAATACGGGAAGTCCTAAGGAGAAGGATGTTTTGAAAGTTGATTGTTTTGAAAATTCAGAGATAACTCGGTGAAGAGGCCCGATTTTTCGAGAAAAATCGGAAAGTATATCGGGCCTCGGTTTTGAAAGTTCGAGTTTTGAATTGGGCAGCATACCGGCTAGAAAATAGGCTATTTTGAGTAAAATCATAAGTCCTAAATTCGGTATGCGTCCCGGGTTTTGAAATTGGATAGTTTGAAAGAGATGCAATTTTGAAAAAGTTGACGGTTTTTGAAAACGACTCGGAAACCAAGTAGCACGTAGTCACACAAGCATTATAACGACGCCATGTATGCTCTATACTAAGTCTCGGTCGGTCTATAGAGGGTCTATACCAGTGTACATAGTCTAGACGTTGATCGGGACGGACTTCCTAAGTCGAGTTGATCTTAGAACATGCCGCGAAACCCACTCGAATCGACTATGGACACCTTTTGACATATCCATATTGGAGTACATCAACGGTATAGTGGGACGTCGGTCGCGAGTACCGGCCCGGGAAAATATGGGTTATGCATGAACCGTAGAACTAAAACGCGTATTGTATTTGTCAAACGATTTCTATTCGAGCCTCACCCAGAGGATGCCGATGGTAAGTCACGCATCAGTTAATCCCCAGTGGAGTCGCCAAATTGTGGACATGACATAGGTCCACCCCGACGCGGTTACGCACGGGTTTGGGTAGGCGAATGAATCTCCATATGAGAATGGATCGAATTGAAATTTAGGTCTATGTGGAGTCGCCACCGAACTTTGTGGGAGTTCGGACCCGTTCGAGTCCACTCTATGTCGTAGTGGGCCGCATACAAAATACGGCCCATTTCCGATGTCAGAGTTTATTGGGCTCGTCCCTGTGCATTTGATACCGATACCGACATTATCGGATATCGTGTATTGAATGACTCTCGTGCGCCAACGGTTTCGGGCATCCGAAAACCGAGGTTCTGAGTAAGGGGTGAGGGTACGTGTTGGGAAGCCCACAAAGGACACCCAACCCCGTCCGCACTAGCGGCCTCTACTAAGATCTCGAATGACTTTCTAATACGCGCGTTAGTTAAATGGGAAAATGATATGCCAATATTATTTTCCCTAAGTATGTGAGGAATTGAAAAGGGTTTCTACATCGATTTATTGCAATTAATTCTACGTCGAAGTAAAATTTAGCATGTGGGTTCATTTTAGTACAATAAAATAAACAAGCAAAATTGACAAAAGAAACAACAAACTGTTAGTAACGATATAACGAATAATAACGGTTTGTGCAAATATTGAATTGTATAGAATGATGCGAATGAATTAATGCATGGTTTTGAAAAGATGTTCCGCGTGATTAATTAGGCACGTGTTGACCTAAGTCACAAGAAAGCGGTTAGTGAGACTCGAATGCTATTGTAGGACTCACGTTTTAATGTGATAAAGGACCACTCGACCGAGTCATTGAGGGACTCGACCGAGTGGATCCTTAAAAAGTATTCTGTCCCGGATTTCGTGACCCTACTCGACCGAGTTATTGACCAACTCGGCCGAGTACATCGCTACTCGATCGAGTCACTATGAGACTCGACCGAGTAGAGGTCGAAAGAGGATTCTGCTCGGTAAATTGTGATGTCACTCGATCGAGTGACCGAGGCACTCGGTCGAGTGACACCTGTACGAACCAGGTTCGCTTGCAATTCAATAATTGATTTTGAAATTGCTTTTGATTTTTGATGATTCGATGATTCTACCGAATCGGACATAAATATTGCACATTTTATGCTCGACTCGGATTTTATAAATCATTGATTTTGTTGAATCGGACATAAATATTATTGAATTTATACCCGATTCTAATTTTGAATACTCGTTGTATCCCATATTCGATTATTGAATCGATATGGAATACTAGAGTGAAAATAAAAATAAATTAATTTTAGTCGTCTTAAATTAACTATCGCGATATGAGTAAATCGCGTTAATTAATTTATGTGACTAGATCGCTAGATTCGACATCCAATTATGGAATTGGTATCGAATCTAATGGATCGACACCTTGCTTTGAATTAGAAGACTCGATTCCCTCGGCTTCTCCGACATCGAAATAAATCCCTAGAGATTGTGATGTCGGATCCGCGTCAACGGGTTTCGACACTTATTAAATAGAATGCTTGTTTTTGAAAATCGATGCAAATATGTGACTTGAATGATGATGAAAACGAAATAAAACGGATTATTGTTTAAGTTAACTTGTTTCAATAATCAAATGATCGGGGTGATGGGATAAGTGACCGGCAACGCTGTGTGCAGTACACTTGTATATTCGGTTTTCCTTATCCCACCATCACTCACACTCGACACAAATCGACAAGTATTTTAATGTTTTAATGCTAACGATATTATTGATATTATGATGCGATAAACAAAATTAAAAAAAAACGAAAAAAAACGTGGAAAAGGAGGAAGATGACGAGAGGAAGAGAAGAAGGAAAGAAAGGGGTTTTGGCACCCTCAACCTACATGTTCTTGTCTCGGATCGGACTCGTAGTCGTGACTTCAACACGGGAGTTTCGAGGTTTATGGAGGTTGAGTTATGGTGGTTAGGGTTTCGATTCCTAAAGCTAGGTTTAGGGTTTGCTAGTATTGTGCTTAGGGTTTGATTAATTAGGGTTTGAAAAGTTGATTAGGGTTGTCAAAGATTGAAAAAAGATGTGTAATTGTGTGTGCATGGGGTTGCTTATATAGGCAAAGGCAAGGGCACCCGGTTAGGGTTACTCGACCGAGTAACCAGCTGACTCGGTCGAGTGACCCGTTGTGCCTGCAGTCGGGCTTGAATATTGTCCCATTCGATCGAGTGGGTGGGGCACTCGATCGAGTGGCCAAGCTGGGTTGCGCGGGTCCATTGCTTTGGACCGTGACCTTGGATATTTTTGATGGGTTTGTGTTTGACTTAGACTTTTGATGTTGTGAGGGGCTGTTTTGTATGTCTCGGAAACGACTTTGACCGGGGTTGACCCAATCGCTAAAAGTCGGTTTTATTTCCGTTGTCGGTTTCGGCCCAAATTAGCCTTATTTGATTGGAAACGGCCCACTGGGCCTGGATTTGAGGTTGATTTTGTGAGATTTGTACTCCGTAAGTGCATTAGCCAACAATTAATGATTTTGAGCCCATATCCGAGCGCGTAGAAACACGTTAGCGTCCGATCATCATCGGGTGTTTTTTGGAAACTGCCATAGACACCTGGCAGTCAAAATGCGGGTGTCTACAATTATTAAATCATAAATAAGATTGTTAAGATATCAACTCTTATTTTTAAGATAATATTGAATATTGATATTAAATATAGCATCGGCTCTTATAACTGACACGGAGTAACTGACAATATTAACCAACTAAATAACTGCCGCAAGTTAACACCCATGAGGCCATGATCCCCCACTATGTTTTTTTAACCCCCCACTAAATTTCACCAAAAACATAAATACCCCATTTATGAGAAAAAATTTCATTCAAAAACTTTTGTTCTAATAAAATTAGTCACTATTTTATTATAAGTCCCACTAAGTGAAAAAAAATTACCCACTAACCTATAACTAGCATTTATAAAAACTCAGTATCTATTTCACAAACATCAAAAATACAATTAAATACAAAAATCTAAAGTATATAATATAAATACATAATACGCATAATAAATACAAATAAATAAATACAAATAAATAAATAAAACGGAAATGATATAAGTAAATTATACTCATTACTTTAAGTTCTTTTACTCATTTACTCAATTTTTCATATAAACAGAAATGTAAAGGTGATAAATAAATTAATTTTTTCATATAAATAGAAATGTAAAGGTGATAAATAAATTAAATAAGTAATAATTTAGACATACGAAATATTTTGTGTATCACAACTTAAAGTGTAAGACGATCTTGCGTGTTAGACAATTTTTTTACGTCGTTTTTTATTTACTGAATTTATATTTTCAAATTTTCTTACGAGTGGTCGGTCTCAACTCTCAGGGCATAAAATTGTGTCACATAATATACCTACGCAATTGGTGAACGTTATTATTTTATTCATAATACTCCGTATTGGTTAATTCAGCTGACAAAATTTTACATTACTATGCTTATGTGACCATAAAATGAATTTTATGTACAAATAATTTATTTATTTCCATTTTTCATTTTCTCAAAATATATGAAGTTAATATAGTTATACGATATTTCACTTTATAGAATACCACATTTTTTAAATAAATCGCCGCGCAAATTGCGCGGGGTTAAAACTAATAGTATAGCAAAATATCAACCGAAAATTGGCCACTAAGCCCCAAATAGTACTCTGTAACTCAATTTATGAAGAAGGGCCTGGTTGAACCGGTTGCCTGGATTATCCATAACTAGACGCGGCAAACCACACTTTATCTTCTTCTTCTTCTTCTTCTTCTTCTTACATTTCCACCATTTCTTTCCCAGGGTTTATCTCAGGGTTTCTCCCTTGTACTCCCCTTCTTCATTCCCCAATTTTGCACAACAATTCCATGTCTTCTTCCACCGCAGCTTCATTCTCACCAATTCCCCATGTCCAAATCCATAAGCATTGGAGGAGAAAAACTTCAAAATCCCACCATAAAACTATCCATCTAACCCATTTTTCCCTCTTCATTCCACCTCCTAACAATCCCATCTTAAGCGAACCTCCTTTCTTCCCTTCCACCCTCTCATTGCCCTCTCTCAACCCCAAATTGCGCAGGAAGAACAGCTTTTACCAGCCTTCTCTTCAATCCCAGGTTGTGCTGGACTCACCTGAGGAAGATTTATCTGAGAAAAACGAGAGTGCTGGTAAGTTCAATGGTAGGATTTTTATGCATGACCCACCATGGGTAAACACTCTTTTCATGAAGGGGCTTTCTTCTGAGAGCGGTGGCGGCGTGTTGAGGTTGGAGCTTCGGGAAATGGAGCGCGAAAAGTATAATTTGCTGAGGAGGAGGCAGATAAAGGCTGAGACTGAGGCATGGGAGAGTATGGTGGAGGAGTATAGGGAGTTTGTGAGGGAGATGAGGGAGAAGAAATTGGCACCTAATTTGCCACAAGTGAAGGCATTGTTTTTGGGTTGGTTCGAGCCGTTGAAGAAGGCAATTGACAAGGAGCAGAAGTTGCAAAGGACTAGGAAGCAGAAGGCTGTACATGGTTTCTACGTGGATATGCTTCCTGCTGATAAAATGGCTGTCATTGTCATGCATAAGATGATGGCTTTGATGATGGTCGGCAATGAAACCGGCTGTGTTAGACTTGTTCAAGCTGCTCTTCAGATTGGTTCTGCCATTGAACAAGAGGTGCTTCCTTTACTTGCTTCTACTCTCAATTTGCTTTGCTACTTGACCTTGAAATTTTATCTTGCGTGCCTGCCTGTTAACTAATCATACTTTATGTTATTGATTCTCATCGTAGCATGATGATACTCATGAAAGTTTTTTTTTTTTAAAACTATACAGATGTTTCTGTCTAATTCTTTTCCGCAATTTCCTCTAAAGTTGCTTGTAGTGTCTATGTAGTCTCACCTATTGCGCTTGAAACCAACCTCCATTAGCTTCTTAGACGGTGTATAGTTGAGGCAAATGTTTGTCATGAATCACGATGAATGTTTCAAAATGCCCGTTGTTGGAGTGTGTACTATAAGGACACTGTAGAATGTATTTTGGTTGCCGTTGACCGATTCTTGTCATTGTTTAGATTTTAGAGAGGTCTCAGAAGCATACTGTTGACTTCCTATATTCTATGGATTTTGTTAGGATGCTGGAATTATACAGTACCCTGGTCTTGCAATGTACTCACAGTGCTTTGTAAAGTTTTCAATATGACATGATTTTTTTTCTCTTGGTTTACTTTTTGCTTGAGCCAGATAAAAATTCATAGTTTCTTGGAGAAAACCAAGAATATCCGGAAAAATGGAGGGGATGTCCCAGAGGAATTATTAAAGGAGAAGGAAATTCAGCGGAATCGTGTAAAAAGCTTAGTTAAGAGGAAACGATTATTCGACGCTGCAAAGCTGGTGTCAACTGAAGATAGCAAGTCGTGGAGTCAAGAAACTCAAGCTAAGGTGATAGCCATTCTTTCTTCAGCTGCATCTTCTTAAACTATCTTATTGTCTACGTCCCAGTGCCTCACAAACTTTCGTATATGATGCTGTAGTTGGGCAGTCGTTTGATAGAGTTGCTGATAGAAACAGCTTATGTCCAACACCCAACTAATCAATCCGCTGACAGTCCACCTGATGTCCGACCTGCATTCAGGCATAGATTCAAAATATTGACGAATGAACTAGGGTAAGGCATATCTTTTCCATTTTTTCTGCACACCTCATTCTGCCTGGTGCTATTCATAGATACCCTTAAACCAACCCATATCATATTACTTCTGTTGTAAATGAATCACATAATATTTATGGAAGCATATATCATGGTACAATGGGTGACAAGCGTGTAATAAGGCGTGCCTTTTTTTTTTCTGTTCAACTTGAAGTGTTATAATATGGTCCTAATTGAGAATGCTGGTACCATGGAGCTAGTTTTTTTTGTTATTCTATGTTCTCACTTCGCCTGCTTTGTTTCTTGAAGGCAGCAAATGGTAAAAAGATACGGAGTGATTGAATGTGATCCACTTGTCCTGAAAGGGATTGATAATAGTGTGAGTGTTTTCTTTAGTGTCGCCTTTCCTCTTTATAAGTTTTAAATACAGTCTATACAGAAGCATCAGACAGAAAATTCAGTATTTTTATTTTTTTGTTATTAGATTATGATCTCATAAGCTAAAGAACTTCGTCTGTTTCTGATGAGCAGGCTAGGTACATGGTTATACCCTACGTCCCGATGTTAATACCTCCGAGAAATTGGAAAGGGTAAAATCATTATGCCCCTTTGTTTGGTTTTACAGTATTTTGAAGACTGATTTTTCTGGTACATATTTTTCTTTCTTCTCACAGAATAGCATGATGACTTCGAAAATGACGATTAAGAATGCATATATATATATATATATAACTGAAATATTTCCATCAAACCTAATGAGTTACATATAGTGCCCATCTCACATCAATAACTCAACACATACCACAATCCTTTTCAATTTTAGATTTATTACTAAGAGCAGTGACCCAATTATAACCCATGCAGCTTTGACCTATAGTGTTGACTTCTCATATCCACTTATTTTGTAGGTATGACAAGGGTGGCTACTTGTTCCTACCTTCTTATGTTATGAGAACTCATGGATCGAGAAAGCAACAGGCTGCTATGAGAAAAACTCCTCCGCAGAAAATGCAGAAAGTACTCGAGGTAAAGTTGTACGTAAAACCTTTGGTTTTTGGTGCTAATGGCCTTTGTAAATTTGGTCGTTCTCCAAATAAATGTAAACTAACTGGACTTTGAAAGATATATGTATGAAAAGGGCTCTTAGTCATCTTTTTCCTTCTTTTTGGAAAACCCTGTGGGTGCTGTGACAGTGTTCCAGACTCTTTGATGTTTTCTTATGTGATCACATCCTCAAAGTGTCATGAATTTAAATTGGTTGCTGATACATGACATATCGCTCTCGCCTTTTGTCAGGTAAACTGGTTTAACCAAATCTGGGTAGTCGTCACTCGTCAGAGTAATTTGATGTAACCTGGAGCTCAAAACTGACAGACCAGTATTGACTATTGAGTCTGGCTGTTGTTTATTGACTTAGTATATATGAAGTGTATTTTAAAGGATTAATGAACTTGTTATATGGTAGTTGCCGACTTCAAATTTATGGCCATGAAAGGAGGATTATCTGGTAGTAATCTTGCACATAGTGGGAAGGATTGCACATTAACCTTATCTAGAATGTGCTGTTATTAAATTATTTCAAAAAGTTAGTGTCCTTTCCTGGCAACCAATTTAATATGACAACCACTTGACTCTAGTGTCCATAGGGAGAATTGTAGGATGACGGTGGTAGTGGTGGGAGGGAGGGGTGTGTTTCAAGTATACATAGCCTTACTGTGTTTAAAACACATAGAGGCTGTTTCCTGATGACCCATTGTGAAAATTTTGTTGAGAATTGCATGAAATGTCTGTTTAAATTAAAAGGAATCATAACCATCTTATTTTGCCATATTGCTTTATTCCGTCATATACTAGACTGTCTTTGGCTTCACGAGAAACAAGGAATGATATGCATTAACTTATACTCCCTCTTGTCCAACCCAACACATGTTTTAAGAAAATGAGTAAAAAGTAAGGGTATTATGGGTAAATCAAATGGATAAATGGAGGGCCCCAAATAAAAGTGAGTAAAAGTAGTGGCATTTGTTGTAAATAAAGGGAGAGTTTGGGGGTTAGTAGGTAAAGTTATTTGCCATAAAGGGAATGGGTAGTTTGGATTGGATGGTCCATTTATGTTAAGTGTTACCATTGGATTGGATGGGAGGGAGTATACGGTTGGCAAGAAGCCAAGAATTTTCATTTTGAAAACAGGCTTGTGAACCTGATACATTATTTCTACTCTAGGAATCTAATGATATCCTTTTCAGGCCTTAAATACTCTTGGAACCACAAAATGGAGGATCAACGGAAAGGTTCTTGGTGTGGTGGAAGGCCTATGGGCTAGTGGTGGTAACATAGCTGGCCTTGTTAATTGTGAAGATGTAAGTATACCATGTTTTTATATATTACCTAGCATGATAGTGAATCTAGGCTATGACACTGGGCCACGGATGCTATGTAAACGCTACCGTGTTCTGCGACTGTATCAGCCACCTTTATGCTGCAAGGGCCAAGGTTTGTCCACACGATCGAATCAGAGACTAAAGATTGAGACTTGTATTCTATAGCATGCTTTTGGGCGTATATTCTTTCATGTTGAGTGGGCTTGTTATTTGACATTTTAGTCTGTCCTTTCATTTTCATTGTCTTTTTGATTTGTGTTTGATGCCTTTTATGGTTATTTAGACTCACATTGCTTTAGTGTTCATAAATGCTGAATATCATCTGTTCTTGAAGGTTCCATTACCTGAAAAGCCACTTACGGAGGATCCATCAGAAATTGAAGCATGGAAGTGGAGTGTGAGAAAAGTGAAAAAGATCAATAGAGAGAGGCATGCTTTACGCTGTGATGTCGAACTTAAGCTTTCTGTATGCTCTCTTTCTCCTTGATTATACATGTTGATAACTACAACCATTTAGTACATAAAGTTTGTCCCCATTTCAATGGGACTTGCTATTTTTCAGCTTCGAAAACGATGGTACAAAACAAAATGACTCACTAAACTCTCTGTGCCTCTTGTATGGTAAAGTAGCTGAGTATGAACTATGCACTTTTAATAATAAGTCATCCGGAAATAGCCTGTGTTTACGGTAAGGTTGCATGGATAGATCCCCTTTGTCTCATTACAGGCGGGATTCATTGGGGCATTGTAGTGATGTTGTTGAATAGATAAATTGTTGGACGAAGATAATCTTTGAAACTATATGTTAAACCAGCTTAAATTATTACAGGGTCCATTGTTTTTGATAAAAAAATATTCATGTATATGACTCATTTACATACGGCTCAGGAAGGAATCTTCAGTTCTGGACATGGGTGGTTCATTCTTCAAAGATTTGAATTAAGCGAGTCCTAAAGACTGCTTCTCTCAATTATTGCTTGGGGATTCTAATATTGTGCGATATCCTTCTTCCTTTTTAGTTCTTCTGTGAAATGTGTTGGGGGTATAGCTAATATGATCCTAGTGAAGGCAGAATAAGGATCTAGTAAGGTTTACCAATTCCTGGAAATAGATGGTTTATCTATGGTGAACCGCTTATGCATTTGAAACTTATAACATGACTATGGGAATACATAGGAAAACATATTCATGAACTGGAACATATTCTAGGAGCTCTTTTCATTTAGCACGGGAGAGGAAAGAAAGTATCCATACTTTGTGTTCATCTTTATATGAGACTTCTTTTTTGGGTACTTTGTGACAGGTTGCTCAAAAAATGAAAGACGAGGAGGGCTTTTATTACCCTCACAATCTTGACTTCCGTGGTCGAGCTTATCCCATGCACCCACATTTAAATCATTTAAGTTCCGATCTTTGCCGAGGTGTGCTTGAGTTTGCTGAAGGGCGACCTTTAGGAAAGTCAGGATTACATTGGCTGAAGATACACTTGGCGAATGTTTATGCTGGTGGTGTTGACAAGCTTTCGTATGAGGAACGTGTTGCTTTCGTGGAAAATCATCTTGCTGAAATATTGGATTCAGCTAGAAACCCTATCAATGGCAACAGATGGTGGTTGACAGCGGAAGATCCTTTCCAATGTCTAGCTGCATGTATAGATCTGTCAGAAGCCTTAACAAGTTCATCACCATACATGTTCTGCTCTCATCTTCCAATACATCAGGTAATACCTTTTGGAAATTTCTCAGTAATTATCAATTGTTCCTTTTTTTGTTTTACTGAGCGCCTTCTTTGATACATTCTCAGTACTTTGATATGAGTAGAATTTGTAAGAAAGTTCGTCCACTCTATTTATATCTTCGTCTACTCCTATGTAAATTGCTTGCTGTAGTTCTTAGGCATATTAATTTATTAATGTTCAACTATACGTTAGTAGAGCAACTAGTGAGAACAACAACAAAAATATTACCTCAGTGCCTCAAGGACGCTCACAGATTGCTAGGTAAGTGGGGATGAGATGTACGCTGCCTTACACTTGTGTTAGCAACACAAAGAGGAGAGTCTGTTTCCGAGAGACTCAGGATGAAAACTGCATTAAATGACTCACATGACTGCTACTTCACAATAAAAGAAGCACAACCAATTTAGTGAGACATTTTTCTTTATTCCATCATAATCTTGAACTAATGATAATGAGTCTTTGGCGCCATGGAGAATGGAAATAAGGAGAGCGACTAGTATGCAGAACTATTGTTCAGCTTTAGTGCCAGAATTTCAAAGAAATTTGGGGCTGTAGGTAGTTAGAGTGGTAGTCTGCTTGAACCTTTCTTGTATTTTTTACCTCTTAAGAAATCTTTGTCCGTCCTATGGTCCCATCTGACTTTTGTGGCGGTATGATGTCAGCTTCTACTTATACATTCTTATAATGTACAATAGTTATGAATCTTTAAAATTAAGAATATGTAAACAGCTTTTTTGTCGAATCAAAACAATTTTTTTTTACATTAATTCACTAATATATTTGACAAATTAATGGGCCAAACTGATATCTGTTTGACAAAGCACAGATCGTGATGGAGGAATTATTGTCCAATTTCTTGAAGATTGTTTAGTATGCTCAGTGTACTATAAGAAATTATTCATGTTCATGCAAGCATACTTTTTTGCTTCACTATATAATTTTAGTACTCCCTCCAACCCACTATGATTTACTCACTTTTATTCAAATGTGAGGGATTAAAATAATAAGTGGGTAAATCATAGTGGGTTGGAGGGAGTAAATACTATTCTTCCCTCATTAGAATGATTGTCAGAATGATGTTTGCCAAAACATCCAAAGGGATGTGATGTCATCAGGGAAGCTATGTTTCGCGATTTCTAATTTTAAATTTTGTTGAGTCTTATATTTGCTACTTCTGCTTTTTTCTTTTGTCCAGGATGGTTCATGCAATGGCCTACAGCATTATGCTGCTTTGGGAAGAGACAGTGTATGTTCTCTGCTTATCTTGATTCTTGTTCTCCTGGTTTTCCTACTGTAGTTGCCTTTTCCATTACACTTTTCTCAATCTCCAATGAATTTGTTGGAGCCTTGTTGATTTTATTTTGTCTGAAGCTATGTATGAGAATATCAGTCAGATATTTCTTTCTATGGATGAGCAGGCTTCTAATCTTTAGATGTTCTGCTCATTTTTCTATTGCATGGGCTGTAGAAGTCTTGTGAGCAGCATAGCATGACAAAAAAAAAGTTACTCCATTCGGATCTCTGAAAGCTTCTATACACTTCTTTTTGTATTAGGAATATCAATAAAAAAAATTTATTCGACTCATTGTGAATACAGTGTATTTATTTATTTATTTATTTATTAATAAGGTGCAACCGTGTAAGAAAAAGAACAAAAAACACTAGTATTAGTATTTTTAATCCGCCTTTGTATTTTCCCTATAAATAGTATGGAATCTTTCACAAAGTCAAAGGCAGTACTAAACTGTTTTATCCTTGAAATTTGTCCGTGTGCTAAGTCTACTTGTTGCTTCTGCAGAAAGAAGCAGCTGCTGTTAACTTGGTGGCTGGGGAAAAACCAGCTGATGTTTATTCTGAGATTGCTGTTAGGTAATAGTTTCTAAACCTTTTAAAAAGGAAAATGATCCCGCACCACCTGGCGTTACTAAACTCAGTATCACCATGCTGACGTAAGAATATTAAATTTATATTGTATGGTGATATTGTGTTTCAGTACCACCCGATGGCATTTTGTCACTTTCCAAAAACTTGCCGGTGTGCTTTCTAAGATTTTGGGTGTACTTGGTAACTCATACTTATTCTGTGAAACATTTGAGAATTGTCGTGTTTGTTAACTGACATGTTCTAAAATTTTAGACCCGGCAGGTTCAGACCTTGCGCTGACATATTTTTATTTCAAAGGAGTTTGCCCATGAGTGAACTATCAAACCTACAAATCGACTTAATTACGTATTTGAATGAGGTTCTGCAGTCTATCGCCAATATTCATGTTACTTCTCTGGACTGTGGGGATATTATATTAAGCTCCCCCTTTCCTTTTTTGATAGTATCAGGCATTGGTTTCTGCTATTTAAGTTTGTGTTGTTACCTTGTATTTTTATTTGCTGAAAACTCATTCCAAGATTGTAAATCAGGGTTCGTGAAATCATGGAGAAGGATAGCCAGAAAGATCCTGAAGCAGACCCAAATGCTTTATTAGCCAAAGCCTTAATTGATCAGGTTTACTCTGTTAATCCTCACTTTGATGCTGTCCAGGCTTTTGATTTTTGGGATGCATCATGATGGACAAACTGATAATGCTTTGAAGAGGATATATGCTGATAATTGTGAGGCTGAATCTCAGGTAGACAGGAAGCTGGTTAAGCAGACAGTAATGACATCCGTTTATGGAGTAACATTTGTTGGTGCACGAGAACAAATCAAGAGAAGACTAGAGGAAAAGGGTATTATAACTGATGACAGATTGCTATTCTCCGCTGCTTGCTATTCTGCCAAGGTAAGGTTTAGCGTAGTAAAAAAATGTTTCCTCTGAGAACTTAAAATGGATAATTCGTGATACACAGACCTAACTGGGTTAACTCTCAAAATGTTGTGGAAATCCAAGTTTTATGTCAAAATCATAATAGCCAAAAAAAGCATAATAATACATGGATGAAAGAACATGTTAGCCAGAACAAGATTTAGCTCAAGTGGTAAGAGCTCTCTTACTCCAACCATGAGGTCCGGGGTTGGATTTTTACCCGAATCATAGTGCACTCATTTAAACCTAAAAAAAGAAAAGAATAACATGTTAGAGGAGCATGGCAGCTTGCTTATATAATTTTTGGTGCTCTTTAGTGATGTACCTGGTAACTGATGCCCAAACAACAACAAAAACACAGCCTTGATCCCAAAATATCTCGAGGTAAGTTAACATGAATTATATCTAAAACCGTCAAATCATATTAAAAAATGCAGAAGAAAACAAACGATGTAGAGAAAGAAAAAGACAGAATACTAAAAATAGTTAGTGTTAATTACGGAGTATGTGTTTGATTCTAGTGTGTTCTCTATATCATTTTGATGTCTATATATTATACAACAACAATAATACCCTAATGCCTCAAACACTCCATAGTTAGGCCTACTCCGGAGATATGAGGGTAGGTAGATATGAGGACTGAATGTGCACATCGTTACCTCTGTCAGATGACTTATAGTGAGCTGTGTTAGATACTGCTACTTCACAATCAAAGAAGTGTAGATGGTTCAGTGAGGCAATTCATTTCATGATAATGAGTGTTATGATAGTGAATATTTTTCACATGTTTCAACCTTTTACCTAGGTAACAATGTCCGCTCTTGGTCAGCTTTTCCAAGCTGCACGTGGTATAATGGATTGGCTTGGTGATTGTGCTAAGGTATGCTTACCACCTTTGCACAATGTGACAAGTGCGTTTAGCCAAGAAATTTTTTGACTGTTTATCCTGACCATCCCACCTTTACAGGTTATTGCTTCTGAAAATCAACCTGTTCGGTGGACCACGCCTCTAGGTCTTCCTGTTGTACAACCGTACTGTAAAAGTAAACGACATCTTGTGAGTTTCTGTCCCTCACTTATCTGCTTTATTCTTTTTTTTTTAAAGTTGAAGCATCTGTGTAAATCTATACTCATCCCTCCTATTTTTTTTTGAGATAATAATGCACCTTCATTACTAAGTCTTAAGTTGAAGATTCATTGAAGATATTGAAGCATTGTATAAATTTCTGTGCCCAATATGTATAGAAAGAATCATTTTAGCAACCAACTGATATTAGAGATGGTTAAATAACAGATAGATGTTCCCATGAATGAAGTATTCAATATGAAAGGGTGTAATTTGTAATTACAGATCAGACTTCAAATACAGTTTTGTGATTATGTGCTCTATAGTCTGTTCATTAATGTTAGAGGACATTGACATTTTAAGCAGGAGGTGTTATCATTTTAAGGTTTTAAAGTTACGGAGTACAATTTACAAAGAACTGTCTCCAAGGAGCTGACATTTTGTTGCCAAATATGGGGTATACATAGTTTCTGCTATCTAAAAAACAAGTTGTATGAAGAGGCCATCTGCTTTTATGACTTTCTGACAAATTGTATGTAAAGGCCACCTGTTTTTAAGACTTGAAAGACTATTTTTGAACATAACAATATGTAGTACTCCATAACGTATGTTTGTTTCTGGAACGACTGACGTTTACATTCAGAGGCCATCTGCTTTGAGTATTTTTTCTTTTACTTTACCCTGCCTTACTCTATCAGTACCATCATAATGTCATTCGGCTAAATTCATTTGTGGTCTGCAGATAAAGACAACTCTTCAGGTTTTGGCCTTGCAGAAAGAAGGTGAAGGGGTGAGCTCACATTTTCACCTTTTTTTTATCTTACCTGCAATATTCTCTCGAATGACTGACAAAAGTCGAATTAATTCAGGTTGAAGCTAAGAAACAACGAACTGCATTTCCACCAAACTATGTTCATTCTCTTGATGGAACTCACATGATGATGACTGCTGTGGCATGCAGGGATGCAGGTTTACAGTTTGCAGGTTTGTTTGCCTGATAATGGTTTTGATAACTTTTAATTACGGTGGCACATATTTAGGAGATGAATTATTGTGTTGGTATATGATAATTGGTGTTTGCGTCATTGCAAATGTTTGGATTATATTACATAGAATAGTTTCCAAGTTGTCCCTCACTGCCACTGATTTGAAAGGGTGGTTTCCAAATCGGTAATCGAATATCCACTTATTGGGTCCTACAATTCTCCCTATACTTGGTACCTTGTCTTGCATATTATTTCTAGTTGTGATAGTGATTGTTGCTGCAGCATGAGTGTGGCTTGTACCGCCTTAAAAATACAATTGGAATAACCTAAAAAACCTTTACAAAGATTACGGCACAACCAGGTAGATAAAGGCCAGTATACATCTGAACCCTTATGTTTATCCATAGGCAGGACACTTTTGAGGCATTGGGGATGATATTTTAGGCTCTAAATTTCATGTTCTCCTGTTTGCGTGAACTGAGAACCAATCTGTTTTTTTGTAGCTCTTTCAATTTCCGACGGATATAGATGCCAATATGTCATACGTGTGATGTATTCATGTTTGTACTAAACTTTTTATGTTTGAAGGGGTGCATGACTCATTTTGGACGCATGCTTGCGATGTGGATAAGATGAACCAAATTCTCCGAGAAAAGTTTGTGGAGCTTTATAACACCCCCATATTAGAAGATGTAAGAAAACACTACTTTTCTGTTACTTCGGACTTTTTCATGCTTTCAATGATACTAATTTGTCCAAATTTTGGGCTTTACTTGCTAATATATTTCAGAATCTGTTTACATACCTTTTGGGATCTCAGATTCCCTTTAAATTAAAATTATTGATTTTGCTTCGAACTTCAAGAGAAGGCCTCATATTACTATAAGCCCAATAAACTACTCAGGCTGAATAATACCCATTTGCCAAAAAAAAAACCTTATCTCAAGTTATATATTACTACTGGCTCATTCTTATCATTGAGACCGTTCCATATCATAATTATTGGTTTGCTTATCATGAAAAAGAAAACAAAGATGAATAGAGAGAAAAACCAGCACCATATCTTTTCCTTTGGCTTTTGCACTCGTTAACAGTCTCCTTTTGGACTGTTTTGCAGCTTCTTGAAAGCTTTCAGACATCATATCCAGCATCAACTTTCCCTCCTTTGCCTGAAAGAGGCAACTTCGACCTCGAAGAAGTCCTTGAATCGCCATACTTTTTCAATTGAATGCTTCCCCTTATTGATCGATATGCTAAGAACGATCAATAATTGTGGATGGTGTTTTTGAGGATTAAGTTTAAACATAAAGGCAGGACTAGCCATTTCGGGTCGCTGTCTAGTCAAACCCCGAAAGCCTGCTCGCCATGTCACATGTCATGATTTTGTACCAATGGTATCTCACGCTACTTTTGCATTAGTCGAGATTTGAGATCCGTGGTTGGGATTTCGGAAGTCGCAACAGCTGAGAAGATTTAAATTTCTGTACCCTTTCAATGCTCGCTGCAAATGTTTGTCATCATTTTTTTTGTGATGTTGAAGCTGCACGTAGAAAGCTTCACCAGCAGCCATTAGTTACATTTTCACAAAACGAACAGCATTTTTTTTATTTTGAATAGCGTGTAAATAGATGTTAGCCTTGAGCTCTTACTGTGTTGTAACTTGTATGATCAAACAGCACTGAAGAAAGCATTTTGTACGAGTCGGGAAAGGGAACAAGCATTCATTTTTGTAGATTGTAGTAACTAGTAAAACTGTACTTGGGATAGTAAATAATAGAAATTACTTTTTTTTTTTTTTTTTTTTTTTTTTTTTTTTTTTTTTATATTAGCATGTAACTTGTTGTTTGAGACGTCTCCTCGCACGAATTAAGAAAAGAAATGTGGAGTTTGGATAAATTAGTTGGTGAACCATAAACCAGCACTTGCAGGCTTGCAGCTCCCTTTCTACGTACACTAGTTTTAATCCCGCGTAAAATTGCGCGGATATTTTTGTTGATAATTGTGTTACTTTATAAAGTAAAAGACTTGAATTCGTTAGGATGCAGAATCAAAAGATAAAACTTTTTCCAATTCGTCGTAGACACTGACTAAACTAGCTACTTGATGTTCAAGAAACTTGCTCAAAATTAATTAAAGGGGCCAAAATGTTAGGGTGTCATCAAAAACAACTTTAGTTGATTTAGGCATATTAAAACTGATGAGGGTCGGTAGCTTGCCTTGGGTCGCCTGCCAATTAGGCCCCGGGAGACCCGACCCGTAAACAAGAAAGGGCCTGCCCTGCAGACCCATCAGCAAAGAGCCGCCCAGGTAGCCCAAGTGTAAAGCCTCAAAGGCTCCCGCCTGCCCGTCAGGGTCTCACCACCCTCTGGGCAGGGCGATCAAGCTCCCTGCCTGCCTGCCTCCAAAGCGCCCCCGCCTTCAGCAGGGGCAGGGGAAGCCAAGGGCCCCTCCGTCATTTCGCCTAAGGTAAAGGAAAATGGGTGGACAGGACAGACCCACGTGTCACTCGGCCATCCACCCATTTTCCCGCTCTTTTCCCTCTCCTTTCTCTCTCCTGGAGGAAGGTATAAATACTTTCCTCCTTCCCTCATTGAAAGAGTTAGATTTTCTCTCTCTAGACTCTTACTCTAAAAACGCCACCTAGCTCCTCACGAACTAGGTTCGTTAAGGCATTCACGGACTGACTTAGTCATCGGAGAGGGTTTCCTCGGACAACCTCCGAGGCCCTGTGCGAATTGTGTACAGGGAGCAAGCCCATTCCGCCGGGAAGGTCCGACCAGTGGAGTAAGAAGAAGGAGAGGATTGCAAAGTCATTCAAGCAACACCCGAACACTAAGACCCGAATCCAAAGTCGGGTCAATTGATTCCAACACCGGAACAATTTGGCGCCGTCTGTGGGGAAGGGTACGGTTGTACCCACGAAATTACCCACAAAATCAACCATTCTCAAATACAAAAATTAGCCAGTTATAACAAATCATGCCTGAAATCGTTAACGCCAGTTCAGGGACGGGCCCAACAGTGCCACCTGCCGTTCCCGAAAAAGACGCCCGCTGCCACGATCCCAGGAGTAGGGCGGGCAAGCTTCCACGGAGCGCCCGGTAAGGACGTCGTTGTCACAGCTGGGCAGGGGGCACATCCGAGGCAGACCCTAAACCTCACCCCCGCTCAAATGTCGCAGACGGCGACCTTCTTCTCGGCAATGCTTAACCAGGAATTTACTCCGGAGGATCTGGTAGGCAGGGTCGCCACGATCCCCAGACAACTTCACTTCGAAAGTGGAGAAGGAGCTGGGGTCTCAAAGCGAACCGCTGTCAGAAAAATCAAAAGGAAGGCGAAGAAAACAGCTCAAGTGTATGCACAGGCGCAGAGGCGCATTATGGCAGGCAACCAAGAACAGCCTGCACAGCAGGCGTTCTCCATACACACAACAGAGTCCACCGCTGCCCGTGAAAGAAGGGGTTTGTCCTAAGACCTCCGGGACCGGATGAGGCACAGAGAGCCTGCGTCCAAGCGCCTGGGAGAAAGACAGGGCGACGTCTTTTCCAGGCTGACGCCGGTGGCAGACTCCCAGCCAGCACCGGGCCTGTCTAGAAGCCTCCAGTCAAGACTTAATCAGGGGCAGCCCATTGGGTCAAAGCATCTTCAGGGGGACAATCTTGAGCTAGCTCAGAAGAAGCGCCCACGACACCACTCCCCTGATAGATGGGACGACGAGGCGATTAGCAGGCAACTGCCCCGACACCGTTCCCCTGGTAGTCGGAAACCGACCCCCGACAGATGGGGGGATCACGGTTACCACTCCATGGGGAGCAGGTCGAAGATGGCAGGAAGGCCTACAAAAACCCCTCTTCATCCAGAGGTGCAGGGGTACCCAATCCCAAAAATTAAGATGCCCTCTGTTAAATTCGACGGCACGACTGACCCGGAAGACCACTTAGCTGCGTAGGAAAGTCATATGGGCATGTACGATGCCGACGACGCAGTCTGGTGCAAGATCTTTCCAACCACCCTGGTGGGTCTGGCCCAGGGTTGGTTTAGAGATTTGCCGCAGGGATCTATCAGTTTTTTCATCGAATTGGCAGAGGCCTTCCTAGATCAGTATGCTGGAAACAAGAGGCGCCGTCTTACTCGGTTTGACCTAATGACCCTTAGGCAGAGGAAGGGCGAGACTGTCAGGGAGTACCTAAAGAGGTTTGACTTGTCCTTCCAGCAAGTTAAAGAAATAGACGATGCAACGGGAACATATGCGCTAACTAACTCCCTGCTCCCTGGGGAGATGAAAAACCAGATGATCAAGGCCCAGCCAGAAACTCTGGCCAAGGCTAGAAAGATCGCAAAAGGGTTTATGCTGCAGGAAGAGTTCCATAGCCTGCCGGATACCCCCGCAGGCCCTACCAGGCAGCAGGGGGGACCGCAGGGTGGGCGCGGCAGGAATGAGGCTGGGAAACAGAGAGCCGAAGAAGGGGATACTCCCAAGAAAGAACGCACAGCTTACCAGCCTAGATTCGACAGCTACACAGCCCTCAACAAATCCAGGGCAGAGATTTTCGAACTAGAGAAGGAAACTGCTAAGTGGAACCGTCTAAGCAAGCCACGCAGCCCGAAAGGGGACCCCAAGAAATTCTGCACATTCCATGACTGCGTAGGCCATACCACCGAAGAATGCCGCCACCTGAAAGACGAGATGGAGAAGCTCATCAGTAATGGCTGGCTGAGCAACTACGCAGCAAGGAACAAAACCCAGAAGGAAACAGTGGAAAAGCCTGAAGGCTCGGTGCAGAACCGCCTGATAATCCATGTGATATCAAGGGATGCAGAGGGCCAAACAAGCAGGAGAGGCCAGAAGAGGCAGATTCGTGAGCTCCGAAATCAGATCTGTTATGCTGAAAGGGCAGGGAGCCCAAAGGGTATGACACTGAGCATCACCCCTGAGGATGCAGGTCGGGTAATGTACCCCTATAGTGCCCCTTTGGTCCTGTCCCTGGAAATCAGCAACCACATAGTGAGGAGATGTATGGTTGACATAGGGGCTTACACGAACCTGCTTTGCAGGGACGCCTTCGAGAAAATGGGTCTGGAAAAAAGACACCTGAAACCTGCCCCTAGATCACTATATGGATTCAGCGGGGCAGGTGTGCTTCATATGGGAATTATAGACTTGCCAGTAACATTCGGGGAAGGGACCTCTGCCAGGAATGTCAGGGCGTCGTTCGTCGTGGTAGATGCGAAATCAGCGTACAACGCCTTAATTGGTAGAGCCACCTTGGACGAAATCGAGGCCGCAATATCAATCCGAGTCCTAACAGTGGCCTACATAACCGACTTTGGCATGGAAGGAAATATCCATGGGGACCAAGAGTCCGCCAGACACTGTTACTTGGTGGCTTTGCAGACCCATGAGACTGAGAGGAAAGGAAAGAGGAAAGCTGATAGCTCCCCCAGCAGGGAAGGACAGATTTTAGCCAGCCAACAGGCAGCTGACCACCTCGAACCTGGGGGGGAGAGCATTCTGGTGGACCTAGAGCCAGGAAGGCAGGTCCTCGTAGGAGCTGACCTGGAAGAGTCCTACCGGACAGAGCTGATCAGAGTCCTAAGAGACAATAGGGACGTTTTTGCATACTCGGCAGATGAAATGCCGGGAGTCGACCCGGCTCACATAGTTCACAGGCTGAACGTGAGCCCGGAGGCTCGCCGTGTGAAGCAGAAGAAGAGAAATATGTCTGTAGAAAAGGACCTAGCTATCAAAGAAGAAATAGAAAAACTTTTGAAGGCAGATTTCATAGAAATCTGCGACTACCCTGAATGGCTGGCGAATGTCGTAATGGTTAAAAAGTCGTCAGGTGCATGGAGGATGTGCGTGGACTTCACAAACCTGAACAAGGCCTGCCCGAAGGACTGCTACCCCCTTCCAAGAATAGACCAGCTAGTAGACGCCACTAGTGGGTACTCTATGTTGAGTTTTCTGGATGCTTTTTCAGGGTACCATCAGGTGTATCTTTGGCAACCCGACAGGGTAAAGTGTGCCTTCATTACCAGCTCCGACACTTATATGTATAAAATGATGCCCTTCGGACTGAAGAACGCAGGTGCCACCTACCAGAGGTTAGTCGACAAAGTCTTCGAAGACCAGAAAGGGAGAAATCTAGAGGCTTATGTCGACGATGCTATTGTGAAAAGTAAGGGAGACAGTGAACACCTGGTGGATTTGCAGGAAACTTTCTCATCCCTGAGAAGGTTCAGGCTGTCTTAGATCTCCCTGAGCCTTAAACCATAAGGGACATCCAGCGATTGACAGGCAGAATGGCTACCCTGGCACGCTTCATCGCCAGGTCGGCGGACAAGTCGACCCCCTTCTTTAAGGTGCTAAAGGGTAACAAACAGTTCAAGTGGGACGACGAATAGAAGGAGACTTTTGAACAGCTGAAGGAACATTTGAAGAAGTTACCTACCCTGGCAAGACCAGTAGCAGGGGAGAAACTTTTTCTCTACATCGCCGTAACGAATATATACCACGGTAAGTGCGGTGATACTGAGGGAAGAAGCGAGCTCCCAGCAGCCTATTTAATTTGTAAGTCATGCCCTGGGGGCAACAGAAAGAAATTACCCGGTGGTCGAGAAAGCCGCCTATGCAGTCATCATCTCCGCCCGAAAGCTCAAGCCATACTTCGACGCGCATCCTGTCGTAGTCCTGACCGACCAACCGCTGGAAAAAGTCTTAGAAAATTTTGAAAAATCTGGGAGGCTGCTAAAATGGGCAATCGAACTGAGTGGCTTGGGAATAACATATCGATCCAGAACCGCCATCAAGGCACAGGCCTTGGCGGATTTCCTGGCTGAATGCTCCCACTCAGAGGAAGATGACCCCCCTGCCGGAGAATGGGTGGTATACACTGATGGGTCCTCAACAGCCAATGGTGCGGGGGCAGGTGTCGTACTGACCAGCCCCGAGGGAGTGGACTTTGAGCATGCACTCAGGTTCACTTTCCCTGCATCAAACAACGAGGCGGAGTATGAAGTTGTTCTCGCAGGGATTAGTCTGGCCAAAGCAGCAGGCGCAGAGCGGGTAGTCTTAGCAACTGATTCCCAGCTCATTGCTAACCAAATTAATGGAGAATATGAGGCAAGGGACCAGGCCATGGCTGCATATCTGGAGAGGGTGAAGCAGGAGCTGTCAGGCTTAAAATCCTACGAAGTCAGGCAAATCCCCCGATCCCAGAATAACCGGGCAGATGCCCTGTCAAAGCTGGCCAGCTCCAGCCTGCAGGATATAAGAAGATCGGTTTGGGTGGATGTTGTTCAAGAGAAATCCACCACCACCTGCCAATCGGTCAATGTAATTGAGGAAGCAGGGCCTGAAGATTGGAGGACCCCAATCATTCAGTACAAGAAATATGGGACCCTCCCGTCTGACCCTGCAAAAAAGAGGAGGATGCCTGCAAAGGCAGCATGGTTTATACTAATCGATGGGGAGCTATACAAGAAGTCCTTCTCCTCTCCCCTGCTCAGATGCCTGGGGGCAGGGCATGCCATCGAGGTTTTGGATGATATCCACTCTGGGATCTGTGGCCACCATGTTGGAGGAAGGTCGCTAGCCCACAAGGCCCTGAGGGCAGGCTACTACTGGCCTACCATGTTGGCCGACGCAAGGGACTTGACCCAAAAGTGCAGGAAATGTTAACTATTCGCCCCTTCAATCCACGCTCCTGCCCAGGAACTCAGGCCAATATTGTCCCCCATCCCCTTGGCCCAGTGGGGGATGGACATATTAGGTCCCTTTGCTGTTTCAACTGGGGGCAGGAAATTCTTAATTGTGGGGATCGATTACTTCACCAAATGGATCGAGGCTGAAGCAGTTCCGAATATCACCGAGCCTGCGGTCAGGAAGGTAATCTGGAGGAACATCATCACCAGATTCGGCTTGCCAAAAATGTTGGTGTTTGACCATGGGAGGCAGTTTGATAATGACCCCCTGAGAGTCTGGTTGGAAGGCCACGACATAACAGTCGCCTACTCCGCCGTCTGTCATCCCCAAACCAACGGGCAGGCTGAAGCCGCCAACAAGCAGATACTGAACGGACTTAAGAAAATGGTGGATGAGCTTAAAGGAAGGTGGGCAGATGAGTTGCCAAGCATCCTCTGGTCCATTAGAACGACAAGAAAAGAGTCTACAGGGCAAACACCCTTCGGCCTGGTGTACGGGGCTGAAGCTTTGTTACCTATCGAAGTGCGAATTCCTACCCTGCGATCTCAGCAATATGACAGGGCTGACAATGAAGCAGCAATGACTGAAGCACTAGACCTAGTCAGTGAGGTCAGGGAGGAAGCCAACATTAACATCGCCGCCTACCAGCAGAGGATGAGAAAGGCATATAACAGGAGAGTGAATGAAAGAAGCTTTCAAGTGGGAGACCTGGTTTTAAGGAAAACCCAGGCAGTAGGAAAATCGCGAGAACATGGGAAACTGAGCGCCAACTGGGAGGGCCCATATGAGGTAACCCAGATCAAGCGGCCAGGCACCTAAAAAACCGCTAATCTGGAGGGCCAAGAGTTAGCCGCCCACTGGAATACAGACACCTTAAAGAAGTACTATGTCTAAGCACTAGATAAAAACTAAGTAATATTTTGCTTTCAGAAAAAGTTGGCGGAGGACGATCAGAGTAGAATGTCGACGGCTCCGACCACACATGTTAAAAGTTTATTTCAAAGAAATGAAAAGGTATCCAGAATTTATACTCGTTGCCTGTTCAAACTCGCATTTCACACACAAACGAGCAGGGGGCAATAGGGGGAGGTCCCCTTGTTGCCAGAGCCAGGGAAAATGGACCCCCCAACAAAATCATTAAGTCCTCCTGCCCGCCTCTGGGCAGGCAGGGGGCAGGCCCCCTGGAGTTCGATCAGAAGCCAGGGCCAGGCCGGGCCCCACGCGCCGAATGAACAAGGACTGGGGGCATCCCCCAACCTTGTATAAAAAACTCTCAAGTCCTCCTGCCTGCCTCTGGGCAGGCAGGGGGCAGGTCCCCTGGACTTCGACCAGAAGCCAGGGCCAGGCCGGGCCCCATGCGCCGAACGAACAAGGACTGGGGGCATCCCCCGACCTTGTATAAAAAATTAATTAAGTCCTCCTGCCTGCCTCTGGGTAGGCAGGGAGCAGGTCTCCTGGACTTCAACTGGAAACCAGGGCCAGGTCTAACATTGAAGGAAAAACAAAACAGATACATACATAAGCAAATAAAAGAGTCTTTACAAGAAAACGATAGAATCCATAAAACAAGAAAGTTAAAGCATTACATCAGAATGGCAGCCGGCCACATCAGGGCCCGGCGCGCAAAAGGATTAGAAAATCAACAGGGGAGCTAAGGCGAAGTAGGATAAGGACAGGAGCCCTCCGAGGACGAGTGCCCTGAATATTAGACAGTAGGAGCATCATCCCCAGGCCCTGTAGCTTCTTCAGGTAGCCTAGTTGCCCGGGCCTCATTTTTAACGGCATAAAGGTCCCTGAAGGCATCCTCGTTAAAATCTGGGAACATCTCCCTGATAACTTCCATGACAAGTTCCAGGGAGGAATTGGCGCCATCTTCAAAGCCCTTCACCACAGCAGCTTCCGCCTCCTGAATTATGTCCATCTTCTCCTTTTGCCATTCCCCACCCTTCGGCACCAAGTCAGCTTGAGCTTTTTGAAGGTCGGAGTTGACCTGGGACAAGCGCTCCTCTAGGTCACTTGCCTTCCTCTTTGCATGCTCTAGCTCCGCCACCGCTTTTTTTGCCTGCTCCAGCTCGACAGCAGCATGCTTGGCTTTCCTCAACTCCTCTTCCAGGTTGGACACCTCCCTGATAGCCCTTTCGCCCTGGAGTTTCCACTGGGCCACTTGACCTTTGGCATCCTCCAGGTCACCCTCCTGCTTTGCCAGCTGGTCTTTCAAACTGGCAATAAGATGGACATCCCTCTCAACCATGGCCAGACGGTCAGAAAGAGGGGGAGTAGCAACCAACTCTTCATCACTCATGCGGTTGAGGGCCGCCAGTTCAGCAGAGGCCTGGAAGACTCGGGAAGTGTGCTGAATGAACTGAACCACCTGGTTAGCAGTGGAGGTTACAGATTTGGTAAGATGATCTGCCAGGACAACGATGGAGTCTGAAAGCAGGGCAGAAACGTCCAGACTATCGCCTGCAGTATAATGGAACTCAGTATTCTCCTCTGCAAAGAGGGTGCCGGGGACGTCTTGAGCAGGACGCTTAGGGTCGGGCGTATCAACCTCTAGATCCACCACGTTTTCAGCATTCGAAGGCTCCCTTCCCCTCTTTCGAGCCAGCTCTAGAGGAACGCTTTCACCAGTCTCCTCTGAACCAGTAGGCTGCGCCCCTAGGGGAGGGTGATTTTCTGCAGAGGAACCTCCCTGCCTGCTGGTAGGAGGAGGGGTAGCCTCTGAGGCAGCCACCGTCTCCACGCCGTGGGGAGAAGGGGCCGCCGGCTTTGTAGGCGGGAGTCTGGGGGGAGGAGGAAGTCTCACCCTGCTGGCCGAGAGGCCTTTTAAGTACTTCATCAAGTTCTTCTCACCTTTCTTGAAATTGGAAGGAAGGGAAGGGCGATTCTCAACAATGACGAATTCGTCGTCCAGACCAAGATGCCTTGCCTCCCTCCTTGACCAGGTCCGAGTAGCGAGATCTGCAGAGCAAAAGAAGGATCAGTCAGAAAACCCTTAAAGGGGACAAGAAAGGTGAAGTAAAACCAGTGGCGCCCCTGAATTACCTCTATCCAAACCAGGATTCATGCCCACTCGGGTCAGATATTTGTCAGTAGCAATAAGCTCCGCATGGGGGAGCCAGAAACTAGGGCCATGTACGCCTGATCTCTCCGTATGAGCAACGAATTTTTTCACCAGGTCCTCATCTTTTTTGCTCAGTTTCACCTCAAGAGCCTTTCCCCCAACGCCAGGGTGGTACTCCTGGCGAGTCTCCAATCTTGTGTGGACATGATTCCTAAAATGTCGAGGAATCCTCCACCCAGTGGCACTATGCACATACAGGAAGTTGTTCTTCCAGTCCCTCAGGCTATCCATAACTGGTCACACCTGGGTGAAACCCTTTTGCCTCTGGATAGACCAATATCCAGGGGAGCCTTCATTCCTAGAGGCCACCATTTGCAGGCCAACCATGAACCTCAGGGCATCAATGGAAGGCTCGTCACCATGAAACAGGCAGGTCCAAGTATATGCTATCAGGGACCTAACCGCCATGGCGGTCAACTGAGCTATAGCCACATTCATCCACCTGAAAGTCTCTTCAAGGAAGGGGTGCAAGGGGAAATGCAGGCCAAACTCTAAACATTTGTGATAAACGGCTACACAGCCGTCAGGGGGGCAGCACACAGTGTCCTTCGCCCCTGGGACAACAACTGTGTACCCCTCCCCAAAATTATAAAACCGCTCAATCGCTCCGGCGGCATTCTTCGCCAGGATCAAGCCCCGTTTTTTGGATTCCGGGTAGGTCCCCAGAGGAATATGGTATTTAGGCCATGTTCTCCTGGACTTAAAATGACTGAACTGAACTGAACTGAACTGAACTGAAAGTGTCTAAACTGAACTGAATGAGTCTGAACTGAACTGAACTGAACTGAACTGAATGTGTCTGAACTGAACTGAACTGAACTGAATGAAACTGAATGTGTCTGAACTGAACTGAACTGAACTGAATGTGTCTGAACTGAACTTAAATTAACTTAACTTAACTAAAATAAATAAATAAATAAATAATAATAATAATTAAAAATAATTGTTATTATTATTATTATTATTATACTAAATATTATTATTAATAACAAATAATAATTATAATAATAATAATAATAATAATAATAATAATAATAATAATAATAATAATAATAATAAAATAATTAATAAAATTAATGAATAATAGAAATAACTAATAATAGAAATAAATAATAAATAATAATAAAAAAAATTAATACTAATACTTATAATAATAATAATAATAATAATTAATATAAATAATAATAATTAACAATAATTATTATTATTAATGATTAATATTATTAATATTAAGTACTCCCTCCCCTTCACTAAGATGTTCCACGTTTCTTTTTTAGGAAAATTCATTAAGATGTTCTACTTTTCTTTTTAGTATATGTTGTGTGGTTCTTATTATTTGTGACCCCACTTTCTTTTCTCCACTTTCATTTTCCTCCACATATTTCCTCCTCCTTAATTTCTTCCCAAAACCAATTGTGGAATATCATAGAGAAGGGGAGGGAGTAATAAATAACATTAATAATATTAATACTCGTACTTAATAATAAAAATAAAATTAATAAAATTAATAAATTAAGTAATATTAATAATAATTATTAATAATAGTACTAATACTAATAATTAATTATAATAATAATTAATTAAATTATAATAATAATAATTATTATTATTATTAATTTATAATAATTATTATTTGTAGACACCCACATTTTGACCGCCAGGTGTCTATAGTAGTTTCCGCCAAACACCCGATGATGATCGGACGCAAACATGCTTTAATGGACTCGGATATGGGCTCGAAATCATGGACATTTGGCTTAGGCTTATTACGGAGTACAAATCTTACAAAACCAACCTCAAATCTAGGCCCACTGGGTCGTTTCGAGTCAAATAAGACTAATTTGGATCGAATCCGGCACCAGGGACAAAACCGTCTTTTAGCGACCGGGTCAAACCCGGTCAAAGATATTTTTTCCCGAGTCACACGAGCCAGCCGTGACACCACACGTCCGTTTTGGACTCAAACACCACAAAAAATCAGCTTCGAAAATATTAAATAAATCCATTCAAGGATAGAATTCGATCTCAAGTAGGAATTCTATCCGAAAACCAAATCAAATACTCGACCAAGCATGAGCTCGGTCAAAATACTCCACCAACCAGCCGAGATTCATTGCTTCTTCACCAAGCAACGAAATTTACGTTCCTCTCGACTTCCTACATTTCCTATCCTAAGCGGTAGTTCCAACCCAACTACTTCTCCTAGCCAAGGTCGGGAATACTCCTATAAATAGCCCCTTGCACAACACAAAATAAACACATGAAATACACATCTATCATTCGTATATCATCGACATCTAGCAAAAATAATTCAAAGCAAATCCCGACATACATCCAAAGAAGCACCGAAATACTGCCAAAACAAACCCGACGAATCCGTCCCCGAGAAGCCGGCCGAACCCGCTAGCCTACACGACCCAAACACACCATCCTAAACTCACCCACATCATCTCGACGCTCCCGTGCCTAAGCCACTTTCCGACGAGCTCTTTTCCGAGAAAACAAAGCATGTAGGTTGAGGGTGTAAAATCAAACCCGATTCTTCCTTTTTTTTCTTCCTTTTTCAAGTTTTTTTTTGTGTCGTGTCGTCGGTCTGTTTTTTATGGGTCGTTGTCGCATTTTTCTTATTTATTAACGACATTACAAAAATATTTTCATAAAACAAACGTTCTTAAAATACGATATCGATTCTCTAATCAAATATCGTATTTAAACAAGAAGTAAATTAAATCTCGTTGATGCTAAAAATCGTTACATCTTTTTTTTTAAAAACAAAATTCGGCGATTTTTTACGCGGAGAGAATTAACATGTTTTTTCTTCTTTTCGTTCAAATTCCTTTTTTTCTCTTTTCGTTCAAAACAAACTTTTTTTTTTCAAAACCTTTTTTAAAAAGCATTCCGACTATTTGATATCGATTTCATAATCGAATATCGAATACGACGAATATCGAAAATATAAATCGAGTACAAATTAATCTATATTTGTACGCGATTTATAAAAAATTAACGATTTTCGACAAAATAAAAAAAAAGCGGACAGACCTCCACGCGAGTTGCGCGCCTGTTAGGCGACTCGCGCGGAGGCCTGGTAGGCCGAGCCCCTTTTTCTCGTTTTCTCGCTTTTCTATTCTTTTCGTTTCTTACATAAAACAGCGACTTTCGCGACGTATTTTCAGATTTCGATAAATACTTTTTCGACCTCGGTCAGCACGTGTTAATCCATCACGTGTCATAAACCTTTTTCAAAATCATGCATATCATCGTATGTACATCCTTATTCAATTTATTCAATCGTTACTAACTCGTTTTCTCGTGTTTGTAGCAATTTATTTAATTCTATTGTTTTATTAGACTAAAACGAACCTCACATGCTAAAATAACTTTGACATTATTAGTCTAACATGCATTAAGCGACTTAGCAACCCATTTATTTTTCTCACATGCTTAGGGAAAATAATCTTTGCATATCATTCAACCGTCGAACTAACGCGTGTACATAAAAAACGGACGATATCTTAGTAAAGGCCGCTAAGTGCGGGCGGGGTTGGGTGTTCTTAGTGAACTTCCCAACACGTACCCTCACCCCTTACTCAGAACCATGGTTTCCGGATGTCCGAATCCATTGGCAACGAGAGTCATTCAATACACGATATCCGATAATGTCGGTATCGGTATCATAATGCAAAGGGACGAACCCAATAAGCTCTGACATCGGAAATGGGCCGTATTTTGTATACGGCCCACTACGACATAGAATGGGTTCGAACGGGCCCGAATTCCCACAAAGTTCGGTGGCGACTCCTACTTCGATTTAAATTTCAATTTGACCATCTCATATGGAGATTCATTCGCCTCCCCAAACCCGCGCGTGGCCGCGTCGGGGTGGACCTATGTCATGTCCACAATTTGGCGACTCCGCTGGGGATCAACTGATGAGTCACTTACCATCGGCATCCTCAGGGTGAGACTCGAAAAGAAATCGTTCGAATAGTAATGTACACGTTTTAGTGCAATGGTTCATGCATGACCCAATTCTTTCCCGGGCCGGTTACTTGTGACCGACGTCCCACTATGCCACGGTGCATTCCTAAATGGGTGCACTAAAGACTTCGATGGCGGAACTCGCATGAGTTTTATGGCAGATTCTAAGATTAACTCGGCTTAGGAAGACCGTCCTGATTTGCGAGAAAGCTATCGTCGTTGGTATAGACCCTATTCGACCGACCGAGACTTAGACTAAGAGCATACATGGTGTCATTATACTATTTCCATGACTACGTGCTACTTGATTTTCTTTGGTCCTCTTTTTCAAAAACCGTCGTTTTCAAAAATTTGCATCTTTTCAAAACTATCCATTTTTCAAAGCCCGGAAAGCTACCGAATTTAGGACTTATGATTTTGACTCAAAATAGCCTATTTTTAGCCGGTATGCTGCCCGAACCATTTCAAAAATCCGAAATCTCGGCCCGGTAACATTTTTTTCAATTTTCAAAAAAATCGGGCCATCCTATCCGACTTTGTTCGGTTTTCAAATCCAAATTCTTCTTTCAAAGCTTTCTTCTTCTTAGGACTTCTCGTATTTAGCAGTGTCGGGTCTTGTCATAAGTTGTTAGAGTCTATAGCGTCGAAGCTTCGTCGATCTTACATCACGAGTTTCTACCCCATCCCAGTCCGCCTTATTTTTCGAGGCACGACCCACTTGCGTAGGACGAACTCCTACAAAGGGAAGCCCGTTTACACTTTCAAGTCCAAAGCCTAGGAATACTCACATGGATCTTCCTTCGAACGGGACCCGGCCCACACAAAGTTCGGTGGCGACTCCTACTTCGATTTAAATTTCAATTTGACCATCTCATATGGAGATTCATTCGCCTCCCCAAACTCGCGCGTGGCCGCGTCGAGGTGGACCTATGTCATGTCCACATTATTATTAATTAATAATAATAATAATAATATTATTATTTAATAATAATAATAATAATATTAATTATAATAATAATAATAAAAAAATTAAATAATTAATATTAATTAATTAATAATAATATTAATATTAATATTATTATAAATATTAAGTGTTATTAATGTGTGGACATGACGTAGGTCCACCCCGACGCGGTCACGCGCGGGTTTGGGTAGGCGAATGCATCTCCATATGAGAATGGATCGAATTGAAATTTAAGTCAAAATGGAGTCGCCACCGAACTTTGTGGAAGTTCGGACCCGTTCGAGCCCACTCTATATCGCCATGGACCATACACAAAGTATGGCCCATTTCGGTTTTAGAGTTTATTGGGCTCGTCCCTTTGCATTACGATACCGACACCATCTACACCGGTAATCGTGTAAATAATGACTCTCGTGCGCCAACGGTTTCGGGCATCCGGAAACCGAGGTTCTGAATAAGGGGTGAGGGTACGTGTTGGGAAGCCCACTAAGGACACCCAACCCCGCCCGCACTTAGCGGCCTCTACTAAGACATTGTTTGACTTTCTAATATGCGCGTTAGTGATTCGGTAAAATGATATGCAAACAGCGTTTTTTGCTAAGCATGCGAATTAAATGTGAGCTACGTCAATTTAATGCATCTAATTTATTGTCGAAGTGATTTAGCATGCGAGGGTTCATTTATAAACGGTAAAACGTAAATAAATAAAGCAAAAGGCAATATAAATCGGTTACAAGTTACACGGGCGGAATACAACCCGGAATTCACAATACAACGAGCGATAATATAGAATAATCGGATATGAAATGGTAAGCGTTAATTTAGAAACGGACCCGTATATAATAAATATGAACTAGACCGTGAGTCGTGTAAATGGACGAACTTTGATTGAATGCTCATTATTTTGTGTATTAACCAAAGGACGGAGATATAGGACCTAGGCGTGGTGCTAGCCCGATCCCAAATCCCGATGCCTTGTCCCAACTTATCATGTCGATAAATTGGAGTCTAAATTAATCGTACGTCGGATACGACTAAGGAGTCGTCAACGCAAGATTAATAGTGAGACCGTCGATCAAAGTTGTTTATGTGCAATGATATGTGTAGACACCCGCATTTTGCCTGCTAGTGTCTATAGCAGTTCCCGACAAAACACCCGATGATGATCGGACGCAAACATGACTAGTATACTCGAATATGGGCTCGGAATCAATAATATCCGACATGGACTCTTAGCGGAGTACAAATATCTCAAAACCAACCTCAAATTCAGGCCCAGTGGGTCGTTCTGAGCAAAATAAGACTAATTTGGGCCAAAACCGACACCAAAGATAAACACTGTCTTTTGGCGACCGGGTCAAAACCCGGTCAAAGACGAACCCGTCCACAAAATCAGCCTAGAGGAGCTTCTAGAAGCCGGCGCCCAAACATAATATTCAAGAATCAGCAAGGTCAACTCCTTCCTAAAATAACTCGATTCCCTTGATCCACTCGATCGAGTGGATTGACCCACTCGGTCGAGTGGAGCCTCAAAAACCGGACCTGACCCGTTTTCAAAGGCACTCGATCGAGTGCACTAGGGCCACTCGATCGAGTGACCCTAGGTCGTGGGGTGAACTCTATAAATACCCCACAAACCCCACTCATTTCTACAGATATTTCCATGCAATTCTACCCTACATTTCTACCCTAATTCACTCATCCTCTCCACACTTCAATCCTTAGCAACCCTAAGCCTAAAACCGAGTCATTTGTCCCTCGAAAAACCGACAAAATCCACCCATACACACACACACACACACACACACACCATAACTTGCATACATCCTCGATACTCCGCGTCTCCGTCGCTATTACGAGTCCATCTCCGAGGCCTTTACTAAGCATGTATGTTGAGGGTGTCCTAAACCCCATCTCGATCTTTACTATCTCGTTTCATTTTTATTTACTTTATCGCACTTTATATCATAATTATAATAATACTAGTACGCTAACTCTAACATTTTAGTTTTATGTCGTTACTAACTTTTTATTTCTGCGCATTCTAACAATTAACATTTATTTACCGCGTATACGTATTAATGTTAAAATCTCGGTTTCAAATACGTTTGACTATGACGATTGCCTAAAGTCCGTCTAATCCCTTTACGAGCAACGACGGAGGTGGCGCCCTTTCGAGGAGCGCCGCCCCAATGTACTCAAGGGCATGATGTGATCGTGATCGATCATAGTTGAACGCATTTGATCCCATTTCTAAGATTAGTGCGAGATCCTTTGAGGCAAAAACCGATATCACGTAATTCGTTAGGATTAGTATCGATGTCGTGACGCGGAGGACTACAATCTCGTCACTAATCAAACATTTTCAAATCCCATAATAATACATTTTCATAAAATGCCGGTGACGGTCTCGTAATCGTACAATACACGATCATGACGCCGAAAAACCGAGTTGAATTTTAATAATGCAATATTTTCATTCAACTCGGCCGACCATCGATTTTCAAACATAAAAACAACACGAGTTGTACCTCGTACAAGTGCCACTCGATCGAGTGCCATGGGCCACTCGATCGAGTTGGACCCCAAAAACTGAGCAGTAGCTACCCTCGAGGGCGGACTCGACCGAGTCAGACCATGACTCGATCGAGTGGGTCCTGTAGCCCAGAAATCCGAGAGCTTTAATGCAACATTCGAGCCTCGTCTTTTTTTTTTTTCCGACTTAGTCGTAGCGTGGAAAATCAATCACGTAATTCTAATTTTCAAAACCCATGCATATCACTACACTTAAAACGGCTTTGATCATAGTCTTTCACGGTTAGCCCTATGTTGCCGACTTTTTAGTCGTCTCCGATATATGGCTAACCAAGACGCCATTTTACGATATGATAAGTCGGGACAAGGCATCGAGGTTCGAGATCAGGCTAACACCACGCCTAGGTCCCGTACCTCCGTCCTTTGATTAATACGCAATATAATTCGTAATTGATCAAAGTTCGTCCGTTATCTAACTTACGGTCTAGTGTATGTTTGTTATATACGGGTCCGTTTCGAGTCTTTATTTATCGTTTTGTATCGTTTATTTGTTCGGTTTTATTTTTGTTCGTTACCTTGTTTTGGCCGAGTTGTATTTCCGCCCGTGTATATTGTATTTATTTACGAGCTTTATTTATTTCGATATTTATCGCTTTATGAATGAACCTCGCATGCTAAATAACTTCGACCATAATTAGATGCATTAAATGACGTAGTTAACCTATAATTCGCATGTTTAGCCCGAAAACGCTGTTTGTATATCATTTAGTCGTTTTACTAGTGCGCGTACACGAACACGAACGATGTCTTAGTAGAGGCCGCCATTGTGCGGGCGGGGTTGGGTGTCCTTAGTGGGCTTCCCAACACGTACCCTCACCCCTTACTCAGAACCTCGGTTTCCGGATGCCCGAAACCGTTGGCGTACGAGAGTCATTCTATACACGATTATCGCTGCAGATGGTATCGGTATTGCAATGCAAAGGGACGAGCCCCATAAACTCTGAAATCGAAATGGGTCGTACTTTGTGTACGGTCCATCACGACATAGAGTGGGCTCGAATGGTTCCGAATTACCACAAATTCGGTGGCGACCCCATCTTTGACTTAAATTTCGAACCCGAGAACAATCTTACCACGAGATTCATTCGCCTACCCAAACCCGCGCGTGGTCGCGTCGGGGTGGACCTACGTCATGTCCACAATTTGGCGACTCCGCTGGGGATACCTGATGTACCACATGTCATCGGGGTTCCTAGGGTGAGACTCGAATAGAAATCGTTCGTATATTAGTGTGCGCGCTTTAGTTTAATGATTCATGCATAACCCATTTTTGCCCGGGCCGGTTACTTGTGACCGACATTCCACTATACCGCGGTGCATTCCTACATGGGTGCGCTAAAGACTTCGATGGTGGAACTCGTATGGGTTTTGCGGCATGTCCTAAGACCAACTCGGCTTAGGGAGTCCGTCCTGATTTACGAGAAAGCCATCATTGTTGGTATAGACCCTATTTTGACGGACCGAGACTTAGCGTAATGCATACATAAACGTCGTTATAATGCTTGTTTGACTACTTGCTACTTGGTGTCCATGTCATATTTTTCAAAAACCGTCATTTCAAAAAATGCATCTTTCCAAAAAATACCCAATTTTGAAAAATCCGAAATACTGTCCATTTCGGGACCCGTCTTTTCAAAATATCCAATTTTCGAAACTCGGAATGCCGCTGAAATTTAGGATCAACGATTTGACTCGAAATATCCTTTTCTTTAGTCGGCATGCTGTCCGTTTTAACTCTCGAAGTTCCGACACCGTCTTGATTTTCTGAATTTTTCAAAATTCTAATCTCGGTTTTCGAAATTCCGTTTCCAATTTTCGAATCTCGGAAATTCACCCATTACATATTCAAATTTTCAACTTCAAATTTCAACTTTCCAAATGAATCTTCCTTATTATATGACCTACCGTCTATCCGTGTATCGGGTCTTTGCATAGTACGTAGAAGGTTTATACCGTCGAATCTCCGTCGATGTTACATCACGAGTTTCCCCCCCTTTTTCGAGTCCGCCTTATTTGTCAAGGCACGACCAACCCGTGTAGGGCATACCCCTACAAAGGAAAGTCCGTCTGTACACTCGAGTCAAAAGTCTAGGGAATAATCTCACGTGGACCTTCCTTCGAACGGGACTAGGCCCACAAGGCCAAAGTCCTAAGGAAGTCATACCACCTACGAGTCATCCGTCTAGGTGTCTTCCTCGAGTCTTTTTTACTCAGTCCTTTTTCTTTTGGGTTGCTCGGGATGTACTTTTCTGTGATTCCAAGATCTGGGTTCGGTTTCTGATTACACGGTGTTCTTACAGACAAGCCGCCGTCAACCAGGCACACCCACAAGATGGAAGCTACTTTGAACAGTCTGAAAACCTCTGTGGACGCCATGGTCGTCAAGCAGACCGACATTGAAGCCCAACTGACTGAAATGAGGGCTGGTAAAGTGGCTATTATTGCTCGCATGGCTGCGATGGAGCAAAGGACTCCTAATACCGAGACTAATGGGTCTCTAACTGAGCTACTAAGTGCGGTTCACCGACTAGAGGAACAAGTGCACCTAGCCGGGAGCAACAACATTCATCGGGAAAACAGTCGTGACTATGCCCCGGTGAACGACAAGCTACCCCCGAACCTGAACCTCACGGGTTTACCAATGTTTGAGGAAACCGAAGACCCGTTACTACATGTACGGGCCTTCAAAGAGTTCATGGCCATCAAGGGAGTGGATTCATCCATGTTCAAAAACCTTTTTGCTGCATCCCTTGAGAAGCACCCACGGGCCTGGTACTATAGGCTAGACCAGAAGAAATACCCTTCTTGGGATGATGTGGCCACCGAGTTTGCTCGGAACTATGCTGACAACACCGAGATCCAAACCACAATGCGATCTCTAGAGGTTATGGCCCAAGAGCCGAAATAAGGTTTTACCAAATACCTTCAACGATGGAGGGCCGAGAGCGTGAAACTGGTCGATAAGCCCAGTGAGAAGACTTTGGTGGAGGCTTTTGTCAAGAACCTCCTCCCCTCCTACCGGGTTCACCTCCGGTACGCTGTCATACCCAATTTCACCACCCTTACCGAAATGGGTATGAGGATCGAAGACGACCTGAGACTGGAAGGCCTTACTAAGGCCGCTAGCAAAGGGTACCAAGGGGCTTCCTCCTCCACCACCAAGCCCCAAGCTGCAACCCGCAGCATTTTCGACGCGGTTAATCTACTAGATGCCCCGTCCAAGAAGAACACCCCACCTCGGGTTTTCACTGATATAGGTAACACCTATAATTATGCCTTACAAAGGCTATCCTCCAAAGGCCTAGTCCAACCGATAGGCCCAACTCCTGAAGTTTCGGTCGAGCGACGCTCCAAGAACTACAATGCTCAGGCCTATTGCCAGTACCACCGGGGCAATGGGCATGATACCGAGAAGTGCTGGAAGCTGAAGCACTTGATCCAGGACTTGATCGAAAGCGGTAAAATCCCGCTACCCGGAGATAAGCCTAGCAACAAGGAGAACCCTTTCAGTTCCCACGCCATCTTTACCGGGGAGGTGATTGATTGCTTTCACCCTATCTCTCCATTTATCCCGCAAGTGAACGGGATCTGGTTCATCGACGAGGATGACGTCTACCTCGCCTAAGGGGAAGCTGTCCCCATCACCTCCGAGGAGATCCGCAAGACCAAATCCCGAGTCTTAGCCAGTAACCACCTTGGTCGTCCCTATCAAGCCACTAGCTCTAGGGACACCCCCATCCCGACAACCGTCATTGAGCCACTCAGGACGGAAGTCGTCCCTGAGGAGCCGACTGCTGAAATGACTCTCGTGAAGCAACTGAAGAAGACCCGAGTTGACCTCACCATATGGCAATTCCTGGTTAGCTCGCAGGAACATCGAGAAGCACTCACTAAGGTTCTCGATCAAATTAAGGTTGACTCTTTGGTTACCCCTGCTGAGATGGTAGCCACAGTCCTGCCCCACCTAAAGGGCAAAGCTAAGGAAGGAGGCCCAATGATCACTTTCTCCGAAGCCGACCTACCGCCATTTGGGGCCTCCCATAATCTGGCCCTCTACATTACGGTAGTTTGTCGAGGGAAATACCTCCCGATGACCCTGGTTGATGACGGGTCCGCTGTAAATGTCCTTCCATTAAGGACCGCCAAGGCCCTCAGTATCACCGAGGCCGACTATATTCCGACTGCTCAGACCATCCAAGCCTTTGATGGGAGCCCAAAGTCGGTAGCTGGGGCCGTAAAACTGACCATCATAACGGGCCCGATAGAAAAGGAGCTCGAATTTCAGGTGATCGATGTCACCTCATCATTCAACTTGCTCTTAGGTTGGCCGTGGATCCACGCGGTCAAGGCGGTGTCCTCCACCCTTCACCAAAAGATCAAGATGCCTCTGCTTAACGATGTTATCACTTTAGAGGCAACCCCAATGACTGTGGCTAGCTGTAACGCCACGGGACGCACGGACCTCTGGGGGTTCGATTTTGTGGAGATGATCGAGGAAGAGTATCTCTTTAGGCCTTACTTCACTACGAGTATCGACACGATGCTCCAAAACCTAGGGTACTTTCCGGGGGCTACCTCTCGACCCGATCTTCCAGCTGGGAAGATTATCGAGGTCCTGAAAGACGAAGACTCTCACTTCGGTCTTGGTTTTGCCGCCACTTCGGGCAATGTTGTCCGAGCAGGAATTGAAAAGGCCTGCAACATCATTAAGGGTATCCACTTGAGCCCTTACAGCCCACGGTTGGCTGACTACTTTGTCACACCGGTGTTTGGGGCTATTCAGGTTGGTCTATACCAACCCAATGCTGTGCATCTCGGGACCCACTTGGCCCGGGACTGCAACTATATTCCGGATGATGTGTTCACCCTCATCCAGTCCGATGGAGCTGAAAATGTTGAGCCCACGCTGGGGTTACTTTTCGGGGAAGACACCATAGCCCCGACTCCAAAGGAAGACCTGGTCAACCTGATCCTACGCAGCAACAGGTTTGACCCGACCAAGCTGATCTCGGATGTTGGTGCCGAGACGGGAAACAGGGCCTGGAGGAAGACTGTCAAGTGGACTGACAGTCAGGGAAGAATCTACAAGCTTGTCACTGGAGAGGGAGACATGCCTGAGTCTGAGTCCGAGTCTGAGTCGGAGTCTGAGTCTGAGTCTGAGGTCGAGTCTAGGGAAGTCGGTGCTAGAGTCACTCCTGAAACCTCTCTCCCCTTTGTCATTCCTGCTGCTGGCACTTCGGGGTCTGTCCCGAGTGCCTTACCAATTCCGCCACTGACCAACGATCAGATGGCTGCTCTTTTCGAGCTGTTTTCCAAATTTTCAATCAATAATAACAACCGTTCTGCTTACGATTTGTCTCTTTTAAATTCTGTTTTCAAAAATTCTGTATGCAATGACATTGAGAAACCAGACGAACAGGTACCCTTACCTCCACACCTGATCGAGCAACTAGAGCAAAGGGAATCCCGGAACCCGGTGATCGAAGAAATCGAGTCCATAAATGTGGGAACAACCTTAGAGCCTCAGATGCTTACGATAGGGTTATCCTTAGATCCCGAGGAGAAACAACAGTTCAATAACCTCCTTCAAGAGTTCAAAGATGTCTTCGCATGGTCCTACAAGGACATGCCGGGGATAGACCGGGAAATAGCCGAGCACCACATACTAATCAAAGACGGGTGCAAACCGGTCAAGCAGAAACTCCGTCGAATGAGGCTCGAGTGGTCTCTCAAGGTAAAAGTAGAGGTCGATAAACAGTTCAAAGCCGGCTTCATACAAGTGTCCGAGTATCCGGACTGGGTTGCAAACATCGTGCCAGTTCCTCAAAAGGACGGTAAGGTGCGGGTATGCGTAGATTTTCGGTATCTTAACAAGGCGAGCCCGAAAGATTATTTTCCGTTACCACACATCGACATACTAGTGGATAACACGGCCGATCATGCCCTTCTATCATTCATGGACGGGTATGCCGGGTATAATCAAATCAAAATGGCGGAAAAAGACATGAGTAAGACTACCTTCACAACACCTTGGGGTACTTACTGCTATACCGTCATGCCATTCGGTCTCATTAACGCCGGAGCCACATATTAGAGGACCGCTACCACTTTATTACATGACATGATGCATAAAGAGGTAGAAGTTTATGTAGAGGACATGATCGTCAAATCCAAAGAACGGGACGGTCACATCACCGCCCTGAGAAAATTCTTCACCCGACTGCGCAAGTACAACATGAGGCTAAACCCTCAAAAATGCAGTTTCGGGGTAACATCAGGCAAATTACTGGGTCATATCGTTAGCCAACGAGGTATCGAAGTCGACCCAGCTAAAATCAAAGCCATTACCGAGATGCAACCTCCTAAAACCAAAAAATAAATAAGGGGATTTCTCGGGAAAGTCCAGTATATCAGCCGGTTCATTTCCAAACTAACCATGGTGTGTGAACCAATCTTCAAGAAACTGAAAATAGGGGAACGGGTACTATGGGATGACAAGTGCCAAGCCGCTTTCGACAAGATCAAGGAAATATTGTCTGCTCCGCCGGTCTTAATGCCACCTCAACCCGGTTTGCCTCTGTCGTTATACCTAACGACGACCGAGACAGCCATGGGGGCTATGCTGGCTCAGACGGTTGACTCCGAAGAACGAGCTATCTATTACATCAGCAAGAAGTTTTTAGAGTATGAGTGCAAATATACCATGCTCGAAAAGACGTGCTTGGCTCTAGTCTTGGCCACTAAGAAGCTCCGACATTATATGCTCAGCTACGAGGTCCATGTACTATCCAAGATGGACCCCATCAAATACCTCTTCGAAAAACCCATTCTCAATGGCCGAATTTCTAGATGGACTCTAATGTTGGCAGAGTTTGACCTAAAATTTGTGCCATTAAAGGCCATTAAGGGGCGGGTAGTAGCTGAATTTCTTGCCGACAGCCCAGTAACCGAAGAAGGACACACCGACACCTGGTCCTTCCTAGACGAAGATATTTTCCATACCGATACTGAAACGTGGGATTTATACTTCGATGGAGCATCTAATTTTCGAGGGTTCGGAGTCGGGATCCTCCTAATCTCACCAAGAGGGGAGCATGCTCCCGTCTCCATCAAACTGGACTTTGATGTTACCAATAATGCAGCAGAGTACGAAGCATGCATTTACGGGCTACAAGCCGTCGCCAATCTGGGGATCACAAATCTCCGGGTACATGGTGACTCATCCTTGGTCATTAACCAAGCACTTCAAAAATGGGAGACTCGGAATGCTAATCTCGTGGCCTACCAGGCACGAGTAAGGGATCTCGAGAAACTGTTCCAAAGGGTAGAGTACATATACCTGCCCCGAGAAGAAAATCAGTTTGCAGATGCACTCTCGAAACTGGCATCTTTACTGAACATTCCCGACCACGTGACCAGTATGCCAATTTGCGTCGAAAGACGGTCCGAGCTGGCGTACATTCATGACATCGAAGACATTGAGATTACAGATCCCGAACCATGGTATATGGCTGTGCTAACGTACCTTACGAAGGCTAGCCACCCAGTTCATCCGTACCGATGACGGGCAACTGTACAAAAAGACGGCACAGGGGGCTCTTCTCCTTTGTGTTAATAAATATAAGGCTGAGAAAGTTATGGCCGAAGTACATGATGGTGAAAACGGTCCACATATGAATGCCCACATGCTGATCCGAAAAATCATGAGGCTCGGTTATTACTGGAATACTATGGAAGCCGACTGCCAGTTATATGTCATACATTGTCATAACTGTCAAATCTTCGGCAATGTGCAACATATGCCGTCATCATTGCTCTATACCATGACGTCACCCTGGCCATTCTCGACATGGGGTATCGACATAATCGGGAAAATAAATCCCTCTGGTACTGGTGGGCACTGCTTTATTTTAGTAGCTATCGACTATTTCACCAAATGGGTCGAAGCTGAATCATATCGCATTCTCAATGCTAAGCATGTCACCAAGTTTATCCAGAACAAGATAATATGCCGGTATGGGATTCCTTATGAATTTATCAGTGATCACGGGACTAATTTTCAAGCCGAGACTGCGGCCCTGATGACCAAGTATACAATTCAAAGGCATACGTCCTCGTCCTATCGGCCCCAAACAAATGGAGCAGTAGAGGCGGCCAATAAAACCATTGTCACCATACTCAAAAAGATGGCTGATAATTACCGGGAATGGCCCGACAAAATACCTTTTGCCCTGTGGGGATACCGAACGTCAATTCACACCGCAACCGGGGCGACTCCGTATTACCTAACCTATGGGATGAAGACAGTCCAGCCAGTTGAGTTAGAGATACCATCCCTCAGAATTCTTCTAGAAAGCCAAGTGCCCGAACCTGACTGGGTTCGAGCACGGTATGACTCGTTGGTTCTACTAGATGAACGACGATCTCGCGCCCTCAATAACATCCAAATCTACCAGAAAAGGATCCAACGGGCCTTCAACAAAAGAGTAAGGCCCAGGAACATTAAGAAAGGGGATCTGGTCCTAAGTCTGTTCGAGCTTTACTACCAGTTGACCCAAGGGGAAAGTTCAAACCCAATTGGGCTGGGCCATATCTGGTAAAGAAGATCCTATCAGGGGGAGCAGTGATGCTGACGGACCTGGACGGGAATGGATTCGTCAACCCAACCAACCTGGACCAGCTGAAGCGTTACTACCCTTAGCCATTTCTCAATGTCATTAGCAAAATTTATCAAAATCATTTTTTTTTACAAAAAAGCAAGTCAATAAGCTAGAATTATTTATTCTACTGTCACAAACATCTTGAACCATTGCAAATTTACTAAGCCTGAACTACGTTTGGTTTGATTCTGCTAATCGCGGATACGTAGGCAGCCCCTCAAAAGGGCACAACCAATGCAATCAAGAAAAGACAGGAGCAGTTTAATAATAAATTTCTTTTATTAAATATAAAAAAAAAAAGACCCGATAAACTCGGGAAGTTACAAATGCAAGAATTCCAAAAAAAAAATACAAAAAAAAGAAGCGCACAACAAAAATAGTAGTAATATCTAGATAATAATAAAGCTAAGGACTCAGCATTTAGGGCATCTCGCCCTTCCTCTTGTCCTTGGCCTCCTTAGCCGTCCACTGGCGACGACGCGGAGGGGAGCGTTTCCGAATCACCACGGGAACCTCTTTAGCTCGGGCTCGTTTGTTTGAGCCCGAATCCTCTATCACTTCAATGGGCCCAAGTCGGGCCTTCACAGGCTCAGGGAGCCGGTCACGCGGACCTAGTCGGTCCCGGACCGCCAGCCTTGGCCCAAGGCGTCTCTCCAAATCAGTCTGGGGGCTTGGCTGCCCCCGTGTGCTGCTAGCACCAACCTCCTTAGATCGAGTCTTAGTTTGTGACTTAAGACCCGATTCTAATCGGACTAAAGTAGCAGGAGTGTCTTCTTCATCGAAGAAACCCCTGTTGTCCTTTGTCGTCTCCCGGCGGACCAATTCGAAGGCCTCATCAACCTTCAAAGCTTTACGAGCCTCCTCGGACTCCTCGGAAGTCCACTTCTGGTAAGCCCGTGAAACCCAAGCGGATTGGCAAGGGTTGGGTATGGTCCACGTGGGACGGGTAAACCACCTCTGCAACCAAGTGTCGCACATAGCGTCCGTCAATTGGAGCGAGACGCTAATGATGGCTTCAGTCTCAGGAATGCGCTGAGACGAACCGAACTGCCTCATAAGGCGGTCTGGGTAAATGTGAATTGTCCAGTCAAGGGACAGAATCACCAAGAAGCGGGCTTGGTCTCTCTTGGCCAATCCAGTCAACTTCGAAAGGAACCACCAAGCGACAGTCCATCTAATCAGAGGACCACCATGGAACACCAGCTCCTCATCCCAATAAGCTCGATTTATATGATGACTCGAGCTTATACGACGCCTCCTTGAGCTAATTTGGCTGCTGCGGTAATTGGGAATACTTGGAGGGGACTCTATAATTGACAGACGTTCTGACAACCAAATCTGAAAAGTATACACGTGAAAGCCGTGAGTAGGTGGTCCGCTACAGCCCACTTGATCGAGTACAGAAGTTGACTCGATCGAGTAAGCCCTCCAAAAATTGGCAGTAGCTCGCTAAGAGTGTCACTCGATCGAGTGACAGATCCACTCGATCGAGTGACCTACGTACATCAGAAAATTCGCACGAAACAAAAGAGGAAGAAAATCGCAAGATGTATACCTGCAGAATACGGGTACTCCCCGTCAGATGTCGGTCCGGGTCAAGTCGTCTGACATCCAGACCCATGATGATTTCCCCAGTGGCTAGCCAAGCAGGGCTATGACCAGTCTCCATCGGGTCAACCACTCCAATCAGCCTGATTTGACCCATGCATGAGTCAATATCCATCATCCCTTCAAAAACGTAGCGGTGCAGCATGCAAAAGGCAAAAGCTTTACGCCTGTGAAAGGGGGTAGCCCTTACATCTTGACTGTTCATAAACTTGTCAGCCAGGTCAAAGAGGGAAACAATATTTCCCCGCACCATTCGATCCGTCTCGGCGTGAGACAGACCCAAGAAATCCGCCCCAATAGCTGCTCCAACCACCTATAGCTGCGATTTCCTCGGGAAGAGGGCATATTTCTCCTCGCGGGAACGCGAAGACGTGATGGGTGGTATCCCAAAACGTCAGGCAGGCGTCCAGAAAATGCGAATCAATTATCAGACGCTGAAAAGGGAATAGACTGACAATTCTCATCTGGGTCAGTTGAACTTTATCCTCGTCCCGAAAGTATTGGGACCAGGCGAAAAGCCTCGAAGTAAGATGATTAATACCCATGGCAGATATTGGGGTCTCCTTGAAAGTCTAAGATATTTTGAGGGGAAGGGAGAGTTTTGATTTGAGATACAGTAAGCTGAAGCAGGGATTCCTATATTTATAATAGGAAACCCTAACTGAAACCTACTATAACCCTAACTGCTATGCCTCCTCAGCAAACCTGGGCCCTATGCGCACGCAGGCCTGATTTCAGACAAGAACCCAGAATAGGAATCAAGCCGTCCCGAGCTTTCCTAAGAGTTTCTAAAAAAAAAAATTGTAATAAAAAATTGTGATAAAAAAAAATCTTTCACAAAATTTTGGCCTTTTCAAAAATTCAATATCTTATCTCCCCAGCGCGAGTCAGTGTTTCGCCTACATGTTACATACAAGTTGTTATGTGTCAGCATACAGGTACACCCCAGACTTCAGAAGCAAGTCTCCGCGCAGCTATTTCACTCCCCAACATGAGTCAATGTTTCCCTCGGAATGCTACATCCAAGATGTGATGTGTCGACATACGGGTACACCTACACCCCAAAGGCAAGTTTGACTCCCCACGGAGCTATCATCGTCAGGACAGGTATGACCCTCCGCTTATGGCTGGCGAGCCCTTCACGCGAGTCTAACGGACTATAAACGACCCGACCGGAAGGCTGCCAGGTCGTAATCTGCGATTGGCCTGGTAGCTACTCTGACTTTTGCCTTGTCCAAGCCTCAGTCATAGTGGGGGCTCTGTAGACACCCGCATTTTGCCTGCTAGTGTCTATAGCAGTTCCCGACAAAACACCCGATGATGATCGGACGCAAACATGACTAGTATACTCGAATATGGGTTCAGAATCAATAATATCAGACATGGACTCTTAGCGGAGTACAAATCTCTCAAAACCAACCTCAAATTCAGGCCCAGTGGGTCGTTCCGAGCAAAATAAGACTAATTTGGGCCAAAACCGACACCAAAGATAAAAACCGTCTTTTGGCGACCGGGTCAAAACCCGGTCAAAGACGAAACAAAATCAGCCTAGAGGAGCTTCTAGAAGCTGGCGCCCAAACATAATATTCAAGAATCAGCAAGGTCAACTCCTTCCTAAAATAACTCGATTCCCTTGATCCACTCGATCGAGTGGATTGACCCACTCGGTCGAGTGGAGCCTCAAAAACCGGACCTGACCCGTTTTCAAAGGCACTCGATCGAGTGCACTAGGGCCACTCGATCGAGTGACCCTAGGTCGTGGGGTGAACTCTATAAATACCCCACAAACCCCACTCATTTCTACAGATTTTTCCATGCAATTCTACCCTACATTTCTACCCTAATTCACTCATCCTCTCCACACTTCAATCCTTAGCAACCCTAAGCCTAAAACCGGTCATCTGTCCCTCGAAAAATCGACAAAATCCACCCATACACACACACACACACCATAACTTGCATACATCCTTGATACTCTGCGTCTCCGTCGCTATTACGAGTCCATCTCCGAGGCCTTTACTAAGCATGTATGTTGAGGGTGTCCTAAACCCCATCTCGATCTTTACTATCTCGTTTCATTTTTATTTACTTTATCGCACTTTATATCATAATTATAATAATACTAGTACGCTAACTCTAACATTTTAGTTTTATGTCGTTACTAACCTTTTATTTCTGCGCATTCTAACAATTAACATTTATTTACCGCGTATACGTATTAATGTTAAAATCTCGGTTTCAAATACGTTTGACTATGACGATCGCCTAAAGTACGTCTAATCCCTTTACGAGCAACGACGGAGGTGGCGCCCTTTCGAGGAGCGCCGCCCCAATGTACTCAAGGGCATGATGTGATCGTGATCGATCATAGTTGAACGCATTTGATCCCATTTCTAAGATTAGTGCGAGATCCTTTGAGGCAAAAACCGACATCACGTAATCCGTTAGGATTAGTATCGATATCGTGACGCGGAGGACTACAATCTCGTCACTAATCTAACATTTTCAAATCCCATAATAATACATTTTCATAAAATACCGGTGACGGTCTCGTAATCGTACAATACACGATCATGACGTCGAAAAACCGAGTTGAATTTTAATAATGCAATAATTTCATTCAACTCGGCTGACCATCGATTTTCAAACATAAAAACAACACGAGTTGTACCTCGTACAGGTGCCACTCGATCGAGTGCCATGGGCCACTCGATCGAGTTGGACCCCAAAAACTGGGCAGTAGCTACCCTCGAGGGCGGACTCGACCGAGTCAGACCATGACTCGATCGAGTGGGTCCTGTAGCCCAGAAATCCGAGAGCTTTAATGCAACATTCGAGCCACGTCTTTTTTTTCCGACTTAGTCGTAGCGTGCAAAATCAATCACGTAATTCTAATTTTCAAAACCCATGCATATCACTACACTTAAAACGGCTTTGATCATAGTCTTTCACGGTTAGCCCTATGTTGCCGACTTTTTAGTCGTCTCCGATATATGGCTAACCAAGACGCCATTTTACGATATGATAAGTCGGGACAAGGCATCGAGGTTCGAGATCAGGCTAGCACCACGCCTAGGTCCCGTACCTCCGTCCTTTGATTAATACGCAATATAATGCGTAATTGATCGAAGTTCGTCCGTTATCTAACTTACGGTCTAGTGTATGTTTGTTATATACGGGTCCGTTTCGAGTCTTTATTTATCGTTTTGTATCGTTTATTTGTTCAGTTTTATTTTTGTTCGTTACCTTGTTTTGGCCGAGTTGTATTTCCGCCCGTGTATATTGTATTTATTTACGAGCTTTATTTATTTCGATGTTTATCGCTTTATGAATGAACCTCGCATGCTAAATAACTTCGACCATAATTAGATGCATTAAATGACGTAGTTAACCTATAATTCGCATGTTTAGCCCGAAAACGCTGTTTGCATATCATTTAGTCGTTTTACTAGCGCGCGTACACGAACACGAACGATGTCTTAGTAGAGGCCGCCATTGTGCGGGTGGGGTTGGGTGTCCTTAGTGGGCTTCCCAACACGTACCCTCACCCCTTACTCAGAACCTCGGTTTCCGGATGCCCGAAACCGTTGGCGCACGAGAGTCATTCTATACACGATTACCGGTGCAGATGGTATCGGTATTGCAATGCAAAGGGACGAGCCCCATAAACTCTGAAATCGAAATGGGCTGTACTTTGTGTACGGTCCATGACGACATAGAGTGGGCTTGAATGGTTCTGAATTACCACAAATTCGGTGGCGACTCCATCTTTGACTTGAATTTCGAACCCGAGAACAATCTTACCACGAGATTCATTCACCTACCCAAACCCGCGCGTGGCCGCGTTGGGGTGGACCTACGTCATGTCCACAATATGCATGTATTTTGAAAAAGAGATCACGTGATTGACTTTACATGTGTCGACTAAGTCGCTTTTTAAAAGACGAGGCTCGGATGATAAAGAGAGCTCTCGGTTTTCTGGGCTATAGGACCCACTCGATCGAGTCATGGTCTGACTCGGTCGAGTGTGTCCTCGAAGAGGCTACTGCCCATGATTCGGGGTGCTACTCGATCGAGTAGCTTATGTACTCGGTCGAGTGGCACCTGTACGAGCTATAACTTGTCTCGTTTTATTTGCTTAAAAAATCGATAATTAGCCGAATTACATATAAATATGGCACAATTTATATGCAACTCGGTCTACGGTACTCATAATGCGTATATTACGATTACGAGGCCGTTATCGAAGATTTTAGAAAAGATGATATAAAAAATCGTTTTAAATTAGACCGGGACAAAATTAGTTCCCTCCGCGTTACGTCATCTTTAATAATCCTTACGGATTATGCGATGCTCGATTTAGCGTCAACAGGTTTTGTACCGATCCTTTGAAATGGAATTAAGCCCGTTCAACTATGTACTATCACGATCACGTTATGCCCTTGAGTGCGTAGAGCGGTGCTCCTCGAAAGGGCGCCACCACTATTGCGGCTCGTAAAGGGATTAAACGGACTTTGTGCAATAGTCGTAGTTAAACGAGTTAAAATTCGAATTTTGATATTATGTAGATATATATGTACGCGGTAGTGATATTATGACGAAATCTAAATAACGATAGTTTAATGTTAAGTTGTTAGATGCGATAAATAAATGTTAGATGTTAGATGTTAGTGTTAGTAATATCGTCGTTACTATCGACATAATTATAATACATAGACATAAACATAAATATAAAAAAAAATGGAAAAAACGAAAGAAAGAAAGGAGATGTCGGTGTTGAATGTTACACCCTCAACCTACATGCTCTTGCTTCTCGGGATACGGTTCATCAAATGGCGCAACGGCGTGGGAACGTCGAGATACGTAGGAAGAGTTGATGGTGTGTATGTATGGCTCGGTTCTTGTATGGATTTGCTTAGGGTTGTAGTGTATTAGGATGAGGGACTTAGGGTTAGAAATGCAGGGTGTTTTGCATGTGTAAGTTGGCTGAAAAGTGTGATAAAAAAAGGTTGTGAAAATGCTTGGGAAAAAGTTGGTGAAGGAAAAAGTTGTGAAAATGTAAGGTTGTGAAATGTTGAGGGTTGATGGGGGTATTTATAGGAAAACCCACGACCTAAGATCACTCGATCGAGTGGCCCTAGTGCACTCGGTCGAGTGCTTTTGAGAATGAATCTGGTCCGGATTTTGAGGCTCCACTCGACCGAGTGGGTCAATCCACTTGACCGAGTGGATCAATTTGGACGAGATATTTTAGGAATGATTGACTCTTGATTATTTTTTGAATTTTGCACTTGGGCGCAATTCTCTAGAAATGTATCAGGTTATCATTTTGTGACGGATTCGTCTTTGACCGGGTTTTGACCTGGTCGCTAAAAGATGGGTTTTATTTTTGTTGTCGGTTTTGGCCCAAATTAGTCCCATTTTACTCGGAACGACTCACTGGGCCTGGATTTGAGGTTGGTTTTGAGAGATTTGTATCCCGTTAAATGCCCATGCCGGACATTACTGATTTCGAGCCCGTATCCGAGCACGTTAGAGCATGTTAGCGTCCGATCATCATCGGGTGTTTTTTGGAAACTGTTATAGACACCTGGCGGTCAAAATTTGGGTGTCTACAGAGCCACCACTCTGACTGAGGCTTGGACATGGCGAAAGTCAGAGTAGCTACCAGGCCAATTGAGGATTGAAACCTGGCATACTTCCGGTCGGGTCGTTTATAGTCCATTCGACTTGCGTAAAAGGGCTCGCCAGCCATAAGATAGAAATCATACCTGAGCTTGATGATAATACCTCCGTGGGAAATTTGGACTTGTCGCGTAAGTCCTGGGTGCGCTTGTGTGTAGGCCCATCCCGTGAAAGTGCCGCCTTTGGCTTCCGCTGGGGAGATTTAGAGGGTTGCATGTCCCTGTTTGAGTCGTACCTGTATAAGTCACATAAAATGCATGCAACACGTAGGTAGTAAAATGACTCGTGCTGGGAAAAATGATTTTTTGAATTTTTAAAATTTTGAATTTTTTGAAATTGAAATCCTGAAAGTAGCACACGGGCTAGGTTTTCAAAATGGAAAGGGGTAGAAAAGAAATTTGCAGTTTAAATAGACCGAAATTTGACCTTGTCGAAAAGGATTTTCTCAAATGGCTAAGTTTTGCAAATTTTAAAATGAAAATTTGAAGAGAGGGGTATACTGACAGACTCGACTCTGGACGTGACCGGACGAGTTGACAGACACGACTTGGACTCTCGAAGGGGTTGGACTGTGACTCTGTAGGGGGGTGGGCCACCTAACAAGACTCTTAAGCTGCGCTATTCCGTAGCCTAGGCGAGTGGCAACACGGTCGCACAACGAAATGGGAAGGATGCGTTGTAGGGGAATTGCAGTAGTCTGAAATGAGACTGTTTTAGTCTGGTGCCTTTCTGGATTTCTGATTTTAGGGTACGTTTCCAAAGTGGGTACTGCCTCGAGTCCTGACAGATTCTTGTCTTCGACTGAGCCGAGTACTAGAACACACTACAGAAAGGAGGCTAGATTTTTTTTTGGATTTATCTGGATTTTGTGAGTGGATGGAGATTTTCTGCCTAGGAGAAGCCCCCGGGACAACAAAGCTAGCTGTTGAGAACATGATGGTGTAGTGACCGGAATAATGGCGTTTTTTGAATGTGTGTCAATGTGGGTGGCTATGCCTCTGTTGAAAGGCTGCCTACGTATTCACGTGTAGTGAAATCAAACCAAGCCGTAGTTCAGTGAATGAAAGATATATTATGGTGCCTAGTCTAATAGGACTTCGTGTGTAACTAGCCATATTGACGGTGTAGACTAGGTGCATTCCCAATGATGCGTTGATCAAGGGGATAGAATAGTTAGGATGTTGATCCTGTGACTGTGAGCGTTTTCCGGGGTAGCCCCCAGAGGTGGTGTGAACTATTTGGGCATGTTCTATGCCGACTGCAAGTTGAGTTCCCGTGTTCGGGGTTGGTAACTGGTTTGGATGAGAAGAATTGGGATGGGATTTTAACGAGTTCTACTCTCGGGGTTTTGATGAGTTTTGCTCTCGGGGATTTTAACGAGTTTTGTTCTCGGGATTTTAACGAGTTTTGCTCTCGGGATTTTAACGAGTTTTGCTCTCGGTCTTTGACGAGTTTTGATCTCGGGATTTTGAATATGTATGTGTATGCGTGTGACTTTGAAGCCAAGTTCAAAGGGATGTATTGTGTAGAAATGTAAATGGGAAGTCGAGTAAAATGGCTCGAACTTCGATTGGGATAGGTTTAGATAATGCGGGATCTGGTTTCCATGTCTGGCCCTAATGGTTAGGGGTATCCTATGGAGCTTGAATCCTCAAAATTCCGGGCTGTCTCTGGCCTGGGTCTCGGGAAGGTCTTGAGGGTTGTAATGTGGGAAGGCTGAGTGTGATGTTAGCTGACCAGCTTGATTGTCACTCCCCTATTGGATGGCATGGGTTTTGATAATTTTGACCGTACCCAGGTCATGGGGCTTTCACTTGAAGTGACCGTTGATCATGGTCATGGGTATTCTGAATTTTTTTGATGATGGCCTGTTTTTTTTTGTTTTGGCCTTTTGCTTTTTTCTCTTGGACTTTCGATTTTTTTGTGTCCAGTTTTTTTTTTTTCATGGCTATCCCTCCTTTTGATGCTGTGGGCGGATATGGGGGTGGCCCCGTCGGTTGGATTAGGCTTGTGGAGCTAAACCTTTGTAAGGTGTAAGCCTAGTTGGTGTTTATGTGAGTGCAACTCGCGATGAAGTATCTACGGTAAACATGGTGGCTTGGATCTCGGTATTGTCTTCGTAATTCCGAGAAGGTTTGGTGGGAGTATCGTCCCAAGTTGGGTATTTCTCGCATCAAGTCTATAAAGTCACGAAGCTTCTTTTTTTGCTTCTGGTCAGACTAAACGCCTAAAGTAGGGATTGGTTAGTCTTACTGGAGGGGTGTTTATTGTGGGAAATGGGCTTGCCTTCCGTCTTGAACCCAAACTAGGAGACTACCTAGATTTGTCATAGGATTCGATATGCTCCTGCTAAGGGTAGTTTGGTGGCTTGCTATACCAGACATGGAACAGGTAAAGGAAAACACGGGTCTCGGTTCCCTGCAGTCATTATAGATGTGCCTATAATAATCACGTGCATGTGCTCACAGTTTATGATGGTGTTCATCATGTTCTCGGAAACACATAAGGAAGCATATATTAGAGATAGAATATTGAAAGCTGATTTTATTGAATTTTGAAAAGATGACAGAATACAAATGACTCTGACTCTGATTTTGAAATAGATAGAACATCCTAGACTCGGACTCAGACTCGGACTTAAATCAAATCTAGACTCTAGGATAAGGTTGTCAGTAATCTTCGGCTTCTAAGGACTCAAGTGGATGTCCAGTATAGCCTTCGGTAGAAGCTTCACCCAAATCTTCATTATGTCGAAGATCGTCTTCAATCCTAGTGCCCATTTCGGTAAGCACTGCAAAGTTTGAAATGCCGGCATACCTAAGATGGACGCGGTAGGAAGGTAGGAGGTTGTTGATGAATGCCTCCACTAGTGTCTTTTCGCTGGGCTTGTCTACCAGCTATACACTCTCGGCCCGCCAACGTTGAAGGTATTTGGTGAAACCCTCTGTTGGATCTTGGGCCATGACTTCAAAAGTCCGCATGGTAGTCTGAAGTTCAGTGTTATCAGAATAGTTTTTAGTGAACTCGGTAGCCACATCTTCCCAAGTGGGGAATATCTTTGCATTAAGCCTATAGAACCAGGCTTTTGGATATCTTCCGAGAGATGTGCCGAACAGATTGATGAACATGTCGGCTTTGACCCCCTTTATTGCCATGAATGCCTTGAAAGCTCGGAGGTGTAGTAATGGATCCTCCGTCCCTTCGAAAATGGGCAACCCTTCTAGATTGAGATATGTTGGTAATTTCTCACTGATGGGTGCATAGTCTCGGAAATTTTCAGCACGAATGTTGTTCTCTTGGGAGGCATGGAATTGTTGTTCGAGCTCACGCACCGTGCTGATCAGTTTGGCAACTGGCCCAGTATTTACCGACCCATAATTGAAGTCTTGTTCTTCAACGACAGTTAAACGAGCATTCAAGGCCTCTTGGTCGGCTCTAATGAACCCTAGTTGGGTTTCAAACATGGCCTGCTTACTAGCCATTGTTTCTAGCAAAGCCTTCAGTTCATTAGTGGTGTTTTCCATGTCCCTATTCCCGGTTGCGGATGCCATACTCTGCGAGAATACCCACGTAATCAGAAATGTTACTTCGGAACTTGAATACACCAAGGCATAGGAAATAGCGCGGGAGGAGAGACAACTCTGGTTTGACTCGGGTTAGACTCTCATAAGACAAAAATGTAGGGTGCGATTCTCGGAGTGACTGTGATTAATCTCCCCGTCGGAGAATAGCCTCCCAAGTGAAACTAAGGATTCTGATAGGACTCAGATGGTGCGGCATCCGAATTACTCAAAAGTGATAGACGTGAGACACCACGTGTAGGGCATGACCCTTAGAGCAACCGTGATTGATCGCTCTGCTGAAGGGTAGCCCCCGAGTGAGATCGAGGTTTTGCTAAAACTCGAGCATTGGACGAGTGACCCTTAGATGTAAGGATCACGAACCTTTTGTTATAGGGCTTGGTCTTGTAAAAGGTTGACTCGGAAAAGACACCTAGACGGGTGACTTATGAAAGGTGGGCCTCCCTTAGAATTCGGCATGTGGGCCGAGTCCTGTTCGAAGGAAGGTCCATGTGAGACATCCCTAGACTTCGGACTCGAGTGTGTAGACGGGCCTTCCTTTGTAAGAGTATGTCCTACGTAGGTGGGCCCTGCCTTAGTCTAATAAGGCGGACAGGGATAGGGAAGAAACTCGTGATGTAAGATCGACAGAGTTTCGACGCTAAAGACTTCGACGACTTATGACATGACCCGACACTGCTAAATACGGGAAGTCCTAAGAAGAGGAAGGTTTTGAAAATGAAATTTTTTTTGGAAAATCTGAGAGAACTCGGGGAAGGGCCCGATTTTTCAAAAAAAATCGAAAAGTGCATCGGGCCCCAAATTTGAAAGTTCGAAAATATTTTCGAGTTTTGAAATGGGCATAATACCGGCTAGAAATAGGCTATTTTGAGTAAAATCATAAGTCCTAAATTCGGTATGTGTCCCGGGTTTTGAAATTGGATATCTTGAAAATTGAAAACTTGACTGTCGGAAAAAAGAATTTCCGACGATTTGAAAATTAAATATGAGATCCCGAAGATTTGAAAATCGAAAACGGCATCTCGAAGATTTGAAAATCGCGAATGGCATCACGAGGATTTGAAAATCGAAATTGAATTTTGAAGATTCGAAAACCGAATGGTGGATCGGAAGTTCGAATTTTGAAATGGGCAGCATGCCGGCTAGAAAATAGGCTTGTTTTGAGTCAAATCTTAAGTCTAATTTCGGCAGCGTTCCGACTCTTGAAAAATGGATATTTTGAAAAAAAAACGAGTTCCGAAACGGACAGTACTTCGGGATTTTTCAAAATTTTGAAAAGATGCATTTTTGGAATTTCGGAATTTTGAAAATCAAAATGAATTTCCAAAAATTTGAAAATCGAAAGAGGATCCCGACTTTTAAAATTGGCAAAAATGCCGTCAGTCCCGAATTTTTTGAAAAGTCGAAAAATTTTGAATTTTTGAAATGGATAGCATACCGGCTAAAAATAGGCTATTTTGAGTCAAATCGTAAGTCCTAATTTCGGTAGCACTCCGGTTTTTTGAAAATTTGAATATTTTTGGAAAGATGCACTTTTTGAAATGACGGTTTTTTGAAAATGACACGGAAACCAAGTAGCACATAGTCACGCAAGCATTATAACGACGCCATGTATGCTTTACACTAAGTCTCGGTCGGTCTAAATAGGGTCTATACCAGTGCTCATAATCTAGACGAGAATCGGGACGGACTTCCTAAGTCGGGTTGAGCTTAGAACATGCCGCAAAGTCCATACGAATCGACTATGAACACCTTTGACGTATCCAAGGCGGAGTACATCGTGGTATACTGGGACGTCGGTCACCAGTACCGGCCCGGGAAAATATGGGGTGATGCATGAACCGTAAAACTAAAACGCGTATTGTACTAGTCAAACGATTTCTATTCGAGTCTCACCCTGAGGATGCCGATGGTTAGTCACTCATCAGTTAATCCCCTGCGGAGTCGCCAAATTGTGGACATGACGTAGGTCCACCCCGACGCGGCCACGCGCGGGTTTGGGTAGGCGAATGCATCTCCATATGAGAATGGATCGAATTGAAATTTAAGTCGAAATGGAGTCGCCACCGAACTTTGTGGGAGTTCGGACCCGTTCGAGCCCACTCTATATCGCCATGGACCATACACAAAGTATGGCCCATTTCGGTTTTAGAGTTTATTGGGCTCGTCCCTTTGCATTACGATACCGACACCATCTACACCGGTAATCGTGTAAAGAATGACCCTCGTGCGCCAACGGTTTCGGGCATCCGGAAACCGAGGTTCTGAGTAAGGGGGGAGGGTACGTGTTGGGAAGCCCACTAAGGACACCCAACCCCGCCCGCACTTAGCGGCCTCTACTAAGACATCGTTGACTTTCTAATATGCGCGTTAGTGATTCGGTGAAATGATATGCAAACAGCATTTTTTGTTAAGCATGCGAATTAAATGTGAGCTACGTCATTTTATAGCATCTAATTTATTGTCGAAGTGATTTAGCATGCGAGGGTTCATTTATAAACGGTAAAACGTAAATAAATAAAGCAAAAGGCAACATAAATCGGTTACAAGTTACACGGGCGGAATACAACCCGGAATTCACAATACAACGAGCGATAATATAGAATAATCGGATATGAAATGGTAAGCGTTAATTTAGAAACTGACCCGTATATAATAAATATGAACTAGACCGTGAGTCGTGTAAATGGACGAACTTTGATTGAATGTTCATTATTTTGTGTATTAACCAAAGGACGGAGATATAGGACCTAGGCGTGGTGCTAGCCCGATCCCAAATCCCGATGCCTTGTCCCAACTTATCATGTCGATAAATTGGAGTCTAAATTAATCGTACGTCGGATACGACTAAGGAGTCGTCAACGCAAGATTAATAGTGAGACCGTCGATCAAAGTTGTTTATGTGCAATGATATGCATGTATTTTGAAAAAGAGATCACGTGATTGACTTTACACGTGTCGACTAAGTCGCTTTTTAAAAGACGAGGCTCGGATGATAAAGAGAGCTCTCGGTTTTCTGGGCTATAGGACCCACTCGATCGAGTCATGGTCTGACTCGGTCGAGTGTGTCCTCGAAGAGGCTACTGCCCATGATTCGGAGTGCTACTCGATCGAGTAGCTTATGTACTCGGTCGAGTGACACCTGTACGAGCTATAACTTGTCTCGTTTTATTTGCTTAAAAAATCGATAATTAACCGAATTACATATAAATATGGCACGATTTATATGCAACTCGGTCTACAGTACTCATAATGCGTATATTACGATTACGAGGCCGTTATCGAAGATTTTAGAAAAGATGATATAAAAAATCGTTTTAAATTGGACCGGGACAAAATTAGTTCCCTCCGCGTTACGTCATCTTTAACAAACCTTACGGATTATGCGATGCTCGATTTAGCGTCAACAGGTTTTGTACTGATCCTTTGAAATGGAATTAAGCCCGTTCAACTACGTACTATCACGATCACGTTATGCCCTTGAGTGCGTAGGGCGGTGCTTCTCGAAAGGGCGCCACCACTATTGCGGCTCGTAAAGGGATTAAACGGACTTTGTGCAATAGTCGTAGTTAAACGAGTTAAAATTCGAATTTTGATATTATGTAGATATATATGTACGCGGTAGTGATATTATGACGAAATCTAAATAACGATAGTTTAATGTTAAGTTGTTAGATGCGATAAATAAATGTTAGATGTTAGATGTTAGTGTTAGTAATATCGTCGTTACTATCGACATAATTATAATACATAGACATAAACATAAATATAAAAAAAAATGGAAAAAACGAAAGAAAGAAAGGAGATGTCGGTGTTGAATGTTACACCCTCAACCTACATGCTCTTGCTTCTCGGGATACGGTTCGTCAAATGGCAGCAACGGCGCGGGAACGTCGAGATACGTAGGAAGAGTTGATGGTGTGTATGTATGGCTCGGTTCTTGTATGGATTTGCTTAGGATTGTAGTGTATTAGGATGAGGGACTTAGGGTTAGAAATGTAGGGTGTTTTGCATGTGTAAGTTGGCTGAAAAGTGTGATCAAAAAGGTTGTGAAAATGCTTGGGAAAAAGTTGGTGAAGAAAAAAGTTGTGAAAATGTAAGGTTGTGGAATGTTGAGGGTTGATGGGGTATTTATAGGAAAACTCACGACCTAGGGTCACTCGATCGAGTGGCCCTAGTGCACTCGGTCGAGTGCCTTTGAGAATGAATCTGGTCCGGATTTTGAGGCTCCACTCGACCGAGTGGGTCAATCCACTCGACTGAGTGGATCAATTTGGACGAGATATTTTTGGAATGATTGACTCTTGATTATTTTTTGAATTTTGCACTTGGGCGCAATTCTCTAGAAATGTATCAGGTTGACATTTTGTGACGGATTCATCTTTGACCGGGTTTTGACCCGGTCGCTAAAAGACGGGTTTTATTTTTGGTGTCGGTTTTGGCCCAAATTAGTCACATTTTACTCGGAACGACTCACTAGGCCTGGATTTGAGGTTGGTTTTGAGAGATTTGTATCCCGTAAATGCCCATGCCGGACATTACTGATTTCGAGCCCGTATCCGAGCGCGTTAGAGCATGTTAGCGTCCGATCATCATCGGGTGTTTTTTGGAAACTGCTATAGATACCTGGCGGTCAAAATTTGGGTGTCTACATAATGTTAATATTATTATTATTATTTATAATAATAATAATTATAATAATAATAATAATAATAATAAATTAATTAATATTAATTTTAATATTAAAATTAATATTAATTAATAATAATAATTAATAATATTAATATTATTATTATTATTTAATAGTATTAATATTATTATAAATGGGAAGTGTTATTAATAATATTATTATTTTTTATAATTATAATAGCAATAATAATAATAAAATTAATTAAATAATTAATTAATTAATAATAATAATTAATAATATTAATATAATTATAAATATGACGGAGTAAGTATTAATAATACTATTATTATTATTATTATTATTATTATTATTATTATACTTAATAGTAACAATAATAATATTATTATTAATGTGTCTGAACTGAACTGAACTGAACTGAACTGAATGTGTCTGAACATAACTGAAAGTGTCTGAACTGAACTGAAACTGTCTGAATATAAGTCCTGGAGACAGGGCCTTAGTCTTGTCCTCCCCTTTTCTCTGGGAATGAGGGGGCCAGAAGTTCTGGAGGGGTCAATTTCCATTGCCTCGTCGTCTGAATCAACGACGTCAAACGGGACAGGATCCGGGGAGTTGCCACCTCCACTATCCCCCGAATTCTCCTCTTCAATCATCCGGGGACCAGCTCCCCCAGAAGAAGAGGCAAGGTTCTCCCTATTCTCCTCCCTATCCCTCGTCCTTTCGGGTGACGGGTCGGTGAATGAGAGGATGCGAGCACATTGTCTAGGCATGGTAATCTAGGAAGAAGGGAAAGCAAGGAAACGAAAAAGAAGCAAGGACTTGGGATTAGAGTCTAACCTAAAGTTGACTGCTGTTGAATGGAAGCCCGAGAAAGAAAGCTCCTTTAGCCCAAAAAGTTTTCCGGTGGTATGAAGGTATGGGGAAGGCTCAAGATTTTTCGAAAATTTGTAAAAATGGGAAGTGAGGAAGCTAGGTTGCTTTTATAGGTGGGGCAGACGAAAAGTCGCCAACCCTGGGGAACCTACCCAAGTAACACCCCCACGTGTCACACCCTCAGAAACTAACCACCCGCGGTTTCCCAAGAAAAACCTCGAAAGAAATGACAGGTCAGAGGAATAATCCTCCCACGACGTCATCCATCCAATTCAAAAAAAAAAAACAACAACAAACAAAACACAAACACAAACAAACAACAAAAATAAAAGCCCGTCTGATCTTTTCATTAAGAAAGCCCAAAAAGGGCCAAATTACAAACTAGACCAAGTTACAAAAAGAGCCATAAAATCTGGCTCAACCAGCCTGCCAATCTAAAGCAGGCCTAATCGTCGTCGCAACCTGGGGAGTAATCCCCAGGGCTGTTATATCCCCCTGCATCAGACCCCCAATCCCAGTCGTTGGAGTCTTTGAAGGGGTCATCAGGGCCATCATCTTCGTTCCGACCAGAGGAGTAACCCTGGCCGTCACTATCCCCAGATTCGCGACTGCTAATGTCCCAGTCCCTGCCATAGGGAACTGCCTCAGCATTGTCGCAGGAGCCGCAACCCACCTTCCTCGTCGGGGGAGAGGAAGGACCTGACTCAGGGGACGAAGTCAGTTCAAGACAGTTAGGATCAAACTGCTCAGGATGTAACCAGAGGAAACACTCATGGCATCCCCTGTCAAAGCAGCCCCCCATCTGGGGGCAGCACTTGAACTTAGGACCAGCTGGAGATGGCCTCTCTGGACGCTTGCCCGCCCTGATATGGGCCCTCCTCCTGAGGTTTCGGCAAGATCGAGTACGGAATCGCCGGCTACGATGCAGGGCAAGAAAAGCCACCCTCTAGTACCTCAACCTCCAGCCCCTCTTAAAACTACGAGCAACCACACGAGCCCCACAGTGAAAAAATATCCTCGTAATCCAAGACATGCTTCTTTGAGAAAGAAGAAGAAGGTTGAAAATGGGTTATGAAAATGGCAAAAGGCCAAAATTTATACAAAAGCAAGAGCGATGTATTAATGGCGCTCCAACCATCTCGGCAGGGAGCACAGCCAATCATCAAACAAGCACGCTGCCCGAAAATTCGCTTAGACATGAGAAGCAATCATGATCAAAAGACATCCCAACTTTTTGCATGCCTAATGCAGTTAAGTTTTCTACCTCGGGAATACGCAGTGCATTTAATGCAAGAGTGGAACTCAGAGAAAGTCAACCTCCCACCATCTGAATCAAGAGTTCGCCTGCCAAGTGGAAGCCCTGCTTCCCCCAACCGGCGAGGGCCAATTGATGAGGGTCGGTAGCCTTCCTTGGATCGCCTGCTAATTAGGCCCCGGGAGACCTGACCCGTAAACAAGAAAGGGTCTGCCCTGCAGACCCATCAGCAAAGAGCCGCCCGGGTAGCCCAAGTGTAAAGCCTCAAAGGCTCCCGCCTGCCCGTCAGGGTCTCACCACCCTCTGGGCAGGGCAATCAAGCTCCCTGCCTGCCTGCCTCCAAAGCGCCCTCGTCTTCAGCAGGGGCAGGGGAAGCCAGGGGCCCCTCCGTCATTTCGCCTAAGGTAAAGGAAAATGGGTGGACAGGATAGACCCACGTGTCACTCGGCCATCCACCCATTTTCCTGCTCTTTTCCCTCTCCTTTCTCTCTCCTGGAGGAAGGTATAAATACTTTCCTCCTTCCCTCATTGAAAGGGTTAGATTTTCTCTCTCTCGACTCTTACTCTAAAAACGCCACCTAGCTCCTCACGAACTAGGTTCGTTAAGGCATTCACGGACTGACTTAGGCATCGGAGAGGGTTTCCTCGACAACCTTTGAGGCCCTGTGCGCTTTGTGTGCAGGGAGCAGGCCCATTCCGCCGGGAAGGTCCGACCAGTGGAGTAAGAAGAAGGAGAGGATTGCAAAGTCATTCAAGCAACACCCGAATACTAAGACACGAATCCAGAGTCCGGTCAATTGATTCCAACACCGGAACAAAAACAATTCATAGTTTATTTTTCTAAGGCCAAATGTATTGATTATTGATCAAAAGTCAACACAAAATCGACTAAAATAGTTTCCAAAACTATATCGAAATTGACCTGCCCCAATGCACAACTCAATCACGAAGAAACGAAATATAAGTCTTTTCTATATACAATGAATTTTTCCTCGAGTCTTCCTCACTAACATCAAAACCTTGAATAAAGGTAAATCCGCTCTTGCCTAGCTTATGGATATCCTTCAAATAAAAAAATTGCGCATCAAAAAAGTACTACAAAGTACAATGTATAATTGTATATAGAGAAAACTACAATTGTTGCTCATTTGAAAAATTATTCTATATAACCCTACCAAATTATGTGGATATGCTACTTTGTACACCGTATATGCAATATTAAACTAATAAATGTTTTTTTTTGCCAACACTAATAAATGTTATGGAGTATGTTCTACTTCTTAACTAAAGTGTTGCTTTTCATAAGAATGCACTCTTGTAATTTTTAGAATTTTGAATGTTAAACTAATAATTTGGCTCGTTTGGTTCACCATGGGAAGATGAAGTTGCCGGAAACTTTAAATTCACGTGAATTTGTATTTCATGGGAATTAAAAAATATTGTTTGATTGTCATGTGGGAAATGACTTCATGCGGGAAGTTCTACACACCAGGGGGCTTGATGAGTAACTTCCCCCATTGTGGAGGAAGTGACAATTCCCGGGAAGTGGGCAACCAAACAACTCCCTGAAAATGCACTTCCTGGGAACTTGCACTTCCCGATAATTGGATGAGTAACCAAACGACCCCTTATAACAAAAGAATTAAGGTTTACTTAATACGAATACAAAACTGTTGGATATAAGTAACAAAATCAAGATAAACTACTAATTGAGCATTTTAACTGAGCCCTTTAACACCAAACTACCAGCACTATTAATATTATTCATGGCCATAAATATCTAATATATTCAGTTAAAGAAAGGTTAATGAGGCCCTCTTAAAGTATTCACAATGGATAGTTCTTACCATTGATATCGTCAAACGAACTTTATTTGGGAGAGTTTGTCCATTATAGGATAAAGTTTGTTCTTATTTTGAAGAACTTGCTTTGATTTTAAGAAAGTTTGTACTTAAAACAATAAAATAAGACCAATTAACAATTTTTCTTATTTTAATTCAATATTAAAAAATTATCTAAGAACTTTATCTAAAAGTTCTCTCATTGGAACATAAAGCTCTTATATTTTGGACATAATGCAAAATGTGATGGTAACTTTATTCCATTGCGGTTGCTCTTACAATTTGGGCCCTGGCCAAACACCTTGCACTTCCCAAAAAAAACAACCTGCATTGCCTTCTTATTTTCAGCCGGCCTCAACATCTCCAACAGCACAAAAGGAATAAAGGAAATAAAACAGGTTCACACAAACAGGAGTGCTTTGCACTTAATAACGAAACAACATGCAATATTTGAAACTACACCAAAACAGAAGTTTGCATTTGAAGATAAAAGATTCATCAGGTCCCAATTAATTAAGGAGATCTTGCACTGATCAAACACATCGCCCACACTCGGCATATCTAGTTTTGTACGAACTATCGAACGCATCCATTACATTGCATTTAATTTCACCCTTCAACCCTTATCCGTGGCCTAAATGGCCGCACAAATGACATTCAATGGCTGCTTGATCATCTCGAATAAAGACTTGCATACCCTGAACAGTTGCTCTAAATCACAAACAAAAATGGCACCAAAAATATACATTGGATGGTATAAATGTACGGAGTATAATACCTCCTACTGCAATGTGTAACCGCAAATTAATGACCACAAAGCCGAACAGAATAATATTCCGTATTCAAGAAATTTGTGACTTACATTGCTTTCTGCATGTCATTCATAGCTTTATCACCAGATCTCAATGCATCAACGGTCGTTGTTGTTGCTTTTGATCCTTCAAGCATTATCATCTGGAAGCCACAAAGAATACAAAAAAAGCCCAAGTCATACAACTCTTTAAAAAAAAGCAACTGGAAATGGAAATGCCAGCGCAGGTTTGTGAGAAACAAAGCATAGCAAAAAAAATTGTGTGAATGAAAGAGGATGAATCAGTACAATGGTGATAAAAAAACAATAGTGTACTAACTTGATCATGGATACGCAGTTGAAAATCTCTTAGCTGCTCTTATCATTGCTCTTAATAACTATGGAGTATTACTTTCTTCTTTTTTTTTGAAACAAACTACAGAGTATTACTGTGGACATGACACAGGTCCACCCCGACGCGGTCACGCGCGGGTTTGGGGAGGCGAATGAATCTCCATATGAGATGGTCAAATTGAAATTTAAATCGAAGTTGGAGTCGCCACCGAATTTTATGGTTATTCGGAACCGTTCGAGCCCACTCTATGTCGTAGTGGCCGTATACAAAATACGGCCCATTTTTGATGTCAGAGTTTATTGGGCTCGTCCCTTTGCAGTTCGATACCGATGCCGACTTGATCGGTTAATCGTATATTGAATGACTCTCGTTGCCAATGGATTCGGACATCCGGAAACCACGGTTCTGAGTAAGGGGTGAGGGTACGTGTTGGGAAGTTCACTAAGAACACCCAACCCCGCCCGCACATTAGCGGCCTCTACTAGGATATCGAATGATTTTTTAATACGCGCGTTAGTAATACGATGAATGATATGCAAACATTGTTTTCCTAAGCATGCGAGGAATTGAATGGGTTGCTAAGTCGGTTTAATGCATGAAAAATTAACGTCAAAGTTGAATTTAGCATGTGAGGTTCGTTTTAGTATAATAAAACAAATAATGAGAAAAAGATATGAATTTGCTACAAAGGATAAACAAACGAGTTAGTATCGATTTATAAAAAATAATATAGAAAATAAATATGCGAGATCGAAAAAAATAAATAATATTATTCGAAATCTGAAAATATTGCTAAAAGACGCGGTTTTGTAAAAAAACGAAGTTCGAAAAAAAAGAAAAAAAGAAAGGGTGTGTCGTGTGACAGCCGGCCGCGCGGCTCGCCCGGGATGCCGGCGGGTCGCGTGACGGCCTGTTTTTGAAACCTGTTTTTTGAAAATTCGATGCTTTTATTAAATCGCGTACAAATATCGCATAATTTGCACTCGATCTAATATTTTCGATATTCGTTTTATTCGATAATTGACTACGAAATCAATATCAAATACTCGGAATAGCTTTAGAAAAGATATAAATTTTAGAAATCGTTTCGTAGAATAAATAATAAAAAACGAACGAAGAAGCTAAAAAAAGGAGCGCGGGTTTCAGGCTCGTACGCGAGTCGCCTGTGAGGGGCGCGACTCGCGTGCGCGCCTGTCCCGATTTCGCTCGTTGTTCGAAAATCGTTAATTTGATAAATCGCGTACAAATACGAATTAATTTATACTCGATTTATGTTTTCGATATTCGTCGTACCCGATATTCGATTATGAAATCGATATCGAATATTCGGAATGAATTTAAAAAAGTTTTGTAAATTTGTTTGAAAAAAGAATTTGAACGAAAAAGATTTTAATTCTCTCCGCTTTCGAAATCGTTGTATTTTGTAAAAGATGTAACGATTTTCTTAGCATTGACGAGATTTAATTTAATTCCTTTAATACGATATTCAACTATAGAGTTGATATTATATTTTTAGGAATGTTTGTTATATGAAAATAGTTTTTGTAGTATCGATATTAGAAAATAAAATAAAAAGCGACGAACGACCCGTAATAAAAAGGACCGACGACCCGTAATAAAAAGGACGACGAGAAGGAGAAGAGAAGGAGAAGGAGAAATCGGGTTTGGTACACCCTCAACCTACATGCTTCTGTTTACTCGGATCGGGGCTCGTCGGGACGTGGCTTGGGCACAAGAGCGTCGAGTGGATGTCGGTGAGTTGCGGTGGCTCGGTTAGATGGGACGTGTGAAGGGTGTCGGGTGTCGGGCCGGTTTCCTTCGGGTTTTGTAATATCGGTTTCTCGATGCTAAGTTTTATTTGTGTAGAGTAGAGGTATGTTAATGAATGTCGATGTGTAAAAGATGTTTGAATGTATGGGAATAATTGATGTCTCATTGTTGTGTGTGCAAGGGGCTATTTATAGGGAGTTCCCGACCTTGGCTAGGAGAAACGCTTCGAGTTTGAACTACCGCTTAGGATAGGAAATACAGGAAGTCGAAAGGCGTGAGGATTCCGCTTGCTTGTCGAAGAAGCAAGGGAAACCGGCTGGTTGTGCAGCTCGGCCGAGTATTTGCACTCGGTCGGGTGTTTGATTCGGTTTTCGGATAGAATTTCTACTTGAGATCGAATTCTATCCTTAAGCGGATTTGTTTAATATTTTGCGAAGCTGATTTTTCGTAGGATTGGAGTCCGAATCAGCCGTGTGAGGTGTCACGGCTGACTCACGTGTCTCGAGAAAATTCTCTGACCGGGTTTTGACTCGGTCGCTAAAGGACGGTTTTACCCCTGGTGTCGGAATCGACCCAAATCAGTCTTAATTGACTCGAAATGACCCACTGGGCCTGATTTTGAGGTTGGTTTTGTGAGATATGTACTCCATAAAGAGCCCAAGCCAAATGCCAATGATTTTGAGCCCGTTTCTGAGTAATTTAAAGCACGTTTGCGTCCGATCATCATCGGATGTTTGTCGGAAACTGCTATAGACACCTGGCGGTCAAAATGTGGGTGTCTACAATTACTTACCTTCACATTATTTCTCAAGCTGGCTTCTGTGTAGCTGATAGATATTGAATAAATAAGATTTTTCTGTACACGGTGGCGATTGAAATATACGTATATGAAAATAGATGAATGCACCTATTCAAGACATAACATTATTACGGTATTTTTAGGAAAATAAAATACTCGAATTATTTAACTTGCGAATCAAATCAGATACACATCGGAGCCACATCACACGTCTACGTGGGTGAATGTGGAGGCTCTAAATGTTCCTACTTAAAATAATAAGGTATCGTTTAGTCAATTGTTTTCCTTTTCACTCAACGTCTCCTCTCACAGTTCACACAACATTCGCTAGCGTGCATAATTATCTAAACTCCATTTGCGTGCATAATTATCTTGTTGGGACTGCAAACTCTATTCGCTAGCGTTTCACATTTGCACCTAACAGCCTTATACAATACAGATCTAATTATCATCTTGACAAATTAAACTAAACTAAACCAATTAACCCAGCCTAAACCTCATAAAAACTCTAATCATGAATATCGCACCAACCAATATCAATAAACTAAGCATAATCACACATTAAATCGCTAAACCTGCAATCTATATATTATATTAAATAGAAAACAAAGCATTCTCCATGTTCTATACAACCAATAATCAATTCTAAGGTAACACACTTGGCATGATGTGATTGGGTAGAAATTGAAAAGGAGAGAGTTGAGTACATAATCAATGCCAAAGTCGGTTATTATTAGTTAGAACCCTTCAACTTCTTCCTCATTATTGATTATGTAGAATCCAAAGTGAAGAATCCATCAACTTCTTCCTCATTAGAACCCTTCAACTTCTTCCTCATTGATTTCAATTTCTTCCTCATTAATTAGGTAGAATCCAAAGTGAAAAACTCATCAACTTCTTCCTCATCCTTCAACTTCTTCCTCATTGATTAGGTAGAATCCAAAGTGAAGAACCCATCAACTTCTTCCTCATTGATTATGTAGAATCCAAAGTAAACCAATAAATTTCAACCACCTCTCATCCTCTTCATCTTCCTCCCTTATAATCCACCACCTATAACAATGGGTCCTTGCCTTTCCCATTACACCATCTACGAAATCGAGCCGATTCCCGCCGCCAAACATCGTCTTACTGTTGTCGTTGGATGCAGACGACCCCGATTTTTTCCACCGCCCAGACTAACTCGGTATGTGCATGGCTATCAATTCTTTCCTGCTTCATTGTGTTCATGTTTGCATTCTTTCCTGCTTCATTATTAGTAGGAGTCAATCGATACAACCTCATTCTCACATAATTGACATAGTATTGTTATTGTAATAATAAGTTGATGTAGTATCATATCAACACGTCGATCATAGATTTAGAGGCATCTCTACATCAATCATAATCTAATACACAACTAATAATGGAAAATAATAGAAGAACACTAACACAGACAACAAATGTGAAACATCAAAATTAGAAACAAGCACAACAAAGGGTAAGAGCAATAATAGATTGTTATGTGTGTTGAACTTTGTTTCCAGCTTGCTATATAGTTGTACTATGTATTAAAGCGCTAAAATTGTTATCCCATGTATATGTCACCTTTTGTCTATGATATAATAATACCTCACATTTTTCCAAAAAAAAAGGGCAAGAGCAACAAACTCAACAATGTAGACGAGAGAAAACAAAGTAGAAACTAGCACAAGATCGAACAATAAAATACGATATCTCACTATTTGTATAATTTCACGTACAAAAAAAAATCACGTACAAAAGTTGAGAAAGCAAAAAATATAAAATAGGAGAAAAGAAAAATGTAGAGAGAGGGGGATGTTAGAGCACTATCTTATCTATTTATTAATTTATTAAAATTCAAACAAACCATCATCATCCATCATTTATCTAAGGGCAATAGCAGCAATAGTTGTAGTTCCATACACCATATGTTCATTGTCATGAAGGTACATCTAACCATGTTTGAAACTTTCTATTTCACCGATCAATGGTAAAAGTTTCATATATTTATTGTGGATCCCTTTTTTTCTCTCAATTTACATGTATGAAATAGATTCCATACTTTAGAAACCGATTTCATATAAGGAACTTTATTCTCTAACTCAATGATATGAAACTCCTTATATGTTATCATTGCTATTGCCCTAATACTATCTTATACTCCCTTTGTTCATAATCTTTTGCCCCATTTCATCATTATTTGCAAGAGTATTTTAATGAAACTGGGCAAAAGATAGTGAAAGGAGGGAGTAATAAAGTCATGTGTTCTGCTCTGTTTAGGCCAAGCAACTAAACCAACCGACAAATAAAATTAAGAAACGAGGGAGTCTGTTAAAAAACAAAGACAATCAATTAACAAAATTTTTAATTAAAAAAAACTCAATCAATTAAGAAATAAGGGAGAAAAGAGGAAAAACTTATCAACTCCACCTTGCTTCATCATCCTCTTCCATTCATCTTCCCTTCCATAGTTCATAATTGTATTATCACCTACAACAATGGATACAAAAGTTATTATAGAGCATGAACCTCAATATGTCACCCAAGTGTACAACCAAAGCGGCCCGATTAGACCTACAACCAAACCTCAATATGAACCTCAGTGTACCACCCAAATAGAATTGGAGTTTCGCGGTAAACACACCAATTAAAAAGGAGAAGAGAAGGCTAGACAAGAAGTAAGCGAACAATTATTATGTACATCAACTACGAGCACTTCATAATACATTGCTTATATTTTAAGAACAAAACTAACACACCCAATGTGTTATAAATCTGAAGGGGTAGTAAAAGAAGTATCCGTAACAATAGAAACCATAGAAGAAAAGATGCCAATATTAGATTTGAAAATCTCAACTAAAGACGCGAGGAAAAACTAAGAAAGATCAAAGTCATAATTCAAGAGGATTACGTTCTCCAATAAAAGTTAAAAAATGAATTATTAGTTATGCATTACATCTTATAGCGTTATATCTCATTTTCGCCAATAATCACTTGCTTAAGTTTTTACAAACACACTTTCAGTCTAATTCACCCTGCTACACTTGTGGTGACATGTTTGATGTATGTTTTGACACTTTTACTCCCTTTTTTTCCCACCATTCATTTAACATACATGTCATATATATTTCTTTAACTTGAATCGTTCAATCTTTCTAACCTCCCTCTTATTCAGAATTTAGGAATGTCTGTGGAAGTAACTAAAATTACAAAGACATGAAATCAAAACAAAAAAAATGCATAAATTAATAATAAAATAAATATTGGACAATGAAGCAAAAAAACAGAATTGCGATTTACAAAGGCCATAAAACAATATATTCCCGTGCGGTGCACGGGTATGGCGACTAGTTCAACATTAAATGAAAAACAAACGAAGAACAGAATTATGGTTAGGCTTAGGTTAGGGTTTAGTGGCATACTTGGTTGAGCAACACATCCTTGTTCACCACCCTTAATCTTCTCAGGAAGAGCGCAATTGACAATGAGAACACGACTCTAAAGCTTGGAACCGTCGAGGTTATCCATGGCGGCGGCGGCATCGTCGCGCTCTAAGAAGGTGACAAACCCAAAGAGATCCCTTGCAAACCATAAGAAATCAAAATAAATACGGAGTTTTCCTACTTCAACAGTTGTAAATCAAACGAAAATAGAGATAACATCAGCATCAGTCGGTCCAGAGCATCCAACGGCTCACTGGCTCAGAATGCTCATTCATTTCTGGAGGGAAGATCGGAATGGAAAGAGGTAAAAAACGTTTGGTGTGGAATATGCAAAATGAGAGATTTTCGATTAGTGGAAAGTGAGGAAAAATAATAAGTGAGAGATGGAAAGAAATACTAACTGCCTCCTACTAATATACTGGTTAGAAGTTGGTTATGAGGAAAGGATAGTGAAGGGGATCTGAACAGTTTCAAGGGGGAAGTGGAGGAAATATGAAGAGAGGCAGTTTCAATGGAAGTGGTTTACTTCTACAAAACCGTCAATTCAGGCAGCTATGATCTATTATATCACCAATTTGACGGTTTTGGCCATATTTTATTATTATTTTCAAGTGCCATGTATGCTGCCACGTATGATCCACTTCATCATCCTAGTCACAATCCTAGGTGGCGCAATGTGGTGCCTTTAAATGTTGCAGCTTTATATAAGGAAGGAAGGAAGGATAGATCATAGATGTTACTCTTTAGATAATTGTTGAATTATTGAATAATCTTCAATATCAATTGAAAGCACGTCAGCATATATGAACATCTTATTAATTGGTTAGATAATCAATATCTAATTAATTAAATCGAAGCGGGTGCGCCAAACAAGAGGAGGTTGTGACCAAGTCGCGTATGTAGGTCGTCGCTTCCCTTTCGAGCACGTTTATCGAGGTCTTTTATATGGGTCTAGATTAGTCCATTGTATATAGATCGAATTGTATTTAATTTCGTTTGTTTGCGTTTGAGTCGGCATGAAATGCTCGGGTTGTAATAGTTAGAGCCATGTGTGTGCTTCTTGTTGTAGTATAGATTAAATGAACCCACATGCTAAATTCCATTTCGACGAAGTAATAATTGCATTAAATGACTTAGAATGAAATTCACATGTTAGGGGTTTAAAACAACGTTTGCACTCTCATTTGAGCAATTATAATCATATTCGACCAAACCTTCATTTTCTAAGTAAAGGTCGTTATCATAACAGGCAAGGTTAGGTATTTGATTAAAGGGCTTCCTAACGCGTACCTTCACCACGAGCTCAATGTCTATGATTTTCGGACCCGTCCGAATGCCATGGTACTGTTTCCGGGTTTCCTTAAACTTGGTGGCGACTCTTTCGAAATGACCCCTCTGGACGATTTCCCTTGTCCATAGTTATCATTTTTAATTTGTTTACAAAGTGTCTCTTTATCCACTAATTTATACAATTTTCATTTAATAAAGTGATAAATTGAATATCTATATATCAAACTTAAAAGTCATGTTGAGCATTCTCAAAGTGACACGTGGCGTCCTAAAACAAGCAACATGCTTCTTTTACAGCCTTCTAATCCACTCTTCCAATTTTTACCCAGAAAAAGAGAAAACCCTCCACCAAAAGTAACGTTCCCCCTCTTCACCTTCATCTTCCTCCCACCATTAGTATCCTCCATTACTACACCTCCTTAATAAACATTTTCAGCCTCCCCGGCTCCCCACTTATAAACATTTTAGAATGGTTGATTCTTGGTCCATACCTTCCTGCTTCATCGATCTCCAGATTGCCGCTCCGCTACGCTGCCGTTCAGACCCACCGAATCGATTCACTCACCACACTCCAGTTACATGGTATTGCCTTAAAATCTGCTGACTTCGGGTGCCTTCCAAATGCGTTTTCATGTCTGCTCTTTCCGTTTATTTGGAGTAACTATATTCTTGCTCGATCGTCCTGCAACATGTTTGGTGCGCTGTTTCACTAATCATTTTTGCCTCAAATATAATGATTATGCTTGGTTTACTGTCTGATTAATCACTATTGACTCTTAGACTGCTCATTTAGGGTGTCCTTCAAATGATTTCGTGTAACATGTAACATGTTTGATTTTGTGTTTCACTAATAACTGTTGCGTTCAGTTGTTGTAGTATTACACACTAATTCAGTTTCTTTCAGGTGTCAGCCGGAGTATTAACTTCATATTTCTACAAATATGAGAAGAAGATTGGCGGGCAGACCAGTTTGCCCCGTACCTGCACCCAGTCGAGATCAGGCGAGAGCAAACAGATCCACAACGAGGCAAGCCATCGCAGAAAACCGGAGAAGAGTAGCTGCTTGATGTGAGCCCAACGTGCTTCCCACCAACCATATTTCAGCAGCGGAATAAAGTCGTCCTTCATGCCATGGGATATCTTCACAGATTAGCAGCCCTCCTCGCAATCAAGCCTGGTATAATCGATACGCGCGCAGGTGCATTTTTCATCAAAGAAGGGACATGTCTGGGCAGAATGGCCTCCGACATCACCCAACTATTTTGAGTACCAGCAGTATTGAACAGACACCACACGGTTCCACGTCCAGCCAGATTTGGAATATCGACAATGTTTCAGTACAGACACCATACCCTATTATCGACAGCGATTGAAGCCGTTTTAATAGATTCTTGAGAAAATGCATTGTCGCTCAAAGGAAACAAGGCCAGCCTGACACGGAATGATTTCACCAGCGATATTCCAGAAACTCCTCCATCCACAACACCCTTATGTTCGCTAGAAACGGTTGTTGAGCCACCGTGCCAAAGGAGGAGAATCGAACTTCACGGTGGTAAGAACTACTCATATCGTCGTACTCCAAAATAGTCCCACCTACTTTTGCCGTAACTGACATAATACTTGCTCCCTTTAGACGAACCTGAGCAGCTAAGTGATCAATCTGACGTCGACATGAGCGGAGGTATCTTCTACACTCATTAGTTCAGATTCACATACTTCCCGCTAAAATTCACTAAGCACAAAATCCTCAGTTTAAAATTTAAAACCATCTAATTTCATCAAACCCCCAATTAGTTACTTCTCAATTGTCTAAAATGTTTTCTAGAGCTGGTCAAATTAAGTCTGTTGAGGTATAACTCTTCTGATTTTCCCCCAAATTGTTGTTCGAAATTGGTATAATCCGAGCCATGTTCTGTTACAGGCGAATCCTATCTCATTGAAGACGCCACAGAAATGGAGTACACCATTCCTTCACGAGGTTCTAAAAGTAAGCATCTATTTCTCACTACAACCTCGAAATTATACGACCATCAGATACTCATACTATGCTTAGAGTATAGCACCAAAAAAGGATATATTATGCTGAGGAGTACGAATTTGTCAGCCATGTTTACAAAGTTTCACAGCAAAAAAAAGGAAGGAATGCATTCTTAAATTTAGGATGATTTGTCTCTTTAGCTTACACCTTTCATACTATGTGTCGCAAGTAGATCCATGATGACCCGGCTGGAGGGCCACAGTCAAGGGAATTCAGGAAGCTCATTAGATCATACAACGACGTTTTTGCCTTGACGTCATCGGGGGTAAAGTGGACAACGCCATTAACAACGGACCTGCGCCCTACTATTTTCGATTGGGTGGTCAGAAATCACCATAATATTGGGTCATTGCTGCCTCCAGAGAGAAAACAACCCCGTTTCTTGCAGTTATACTTTTATGATAGTCATGAAGAGGTCCCATTAAGGATAAGCTCATTAAATAACCAAGGGAGAAATCAGCTTTGTGAAAGAACCTCTACAGTAAGTAACACGCAATTTTAATTACGCTAACTCATAGAATATATCTGTCAGCTTTGCGAAAGTATGTTCTCAATCATGGAACAAAATATTTACAGACTACCAACAATGACAATGATGATGACACTAGGAATCCACCGTGAAGAAGAAGCGGTCAAAAGCATCGATATAACAGCCCGAACAACAGAATATTTGCAAATGCCTATTCCATGTTTTATTTAAATTCAAAGACTACATATTTACTCATTTTGTATTCCTGGCTTTTTTTAATAAAAACAATAGAATACTGCTAATCTGTTATCGTGCACGCCCATAGAACGTAAACTATAAATGCCCCGTGAATTCCACGGGCAAAAGAACTAGTTTTATATTGATTTAGATTACTTTACAACGAAGAACGAACATACTAAACCGTGTCCAGGTTCAAGTTCGACATGTTTTCTCATCGTCTAAGTGTTGTCAAGGTAGGGTTAAATGATCGTCTGAAACATCTCTTCCCCGTACGTCTTTACGTGTTACCGTGTTTCTAATTACTCCAAATTTAACCGGGATGAGTCAATTTAGATCTACCGTTGATGGGTTTTGACGACCCTAAGTATTTGTATCTTAATATTTTTTGCCAAGTTAATTAAATCCTAATAAATGGTTCAGAGAAACATTTAAATAAACATGTGAGTAAACTTCTCTGTAAACCCCATAATTTATCATGGGTCTTATTTAGCAAGAATAATCTCAACTATACGTGATATTCTTAAAATAAACAAAACTTTATTTAATTTGAGAATAAACTCAAGTATTGGACATAAACTTTATTAAGTGACATGCTACACCAGGAATGTGGATTTCATTCTCATTAATAAATATTTTTCCTTTGCCTATTAATGTCGATTGTTTTTTTTTTTCACCGCATAGAAATTCCAACAACGATACATCGAATGTTGATAAGAAATACGGGTAATTAATTAGGTTACAAGTTGCATTTTTGCTTAAAAAATGGAAATAATTTTATGTTAATAAATAGTAGCTCACCCGATTCCATTAATATTTGATATATCCAATACATAAAATTTGGGGCTCGTTTGGTTAACCATGGGAAGATGGAGTTACCGGTAACTTAAATTCACGTGAATTTGTATTTCATGGAAATTACAAAAATATTGTTTGGTTGACAGGTGGGAAATAACTTCATGTGAATAACCTCCCCCATTACGGATGAAGTGATTATTCTGGAAAGTGGTAATTCCCGAGAAAGTGGGCAATCAAACAGTATCCCAATTTATCAAGGAAAGTTCTATTTTCCATGATTTAAGAGGCAACCAAATGACCCCTTGATTTATTTTTGAGAAAATCGCCTATAATTAGAATTATTTAGATTAAATAATTTTTTTTTAAAAAAAAAGAAAAAGGAAAAGAGTGAAAGGATACCCAGTTGCAAAGTTATCAAGGGAGAAAGGAGATAAGGCAAGAAGATACCAAGTGGGGGGATAATATTAACAACAATGGCAGGTCTAACCGCCGCTACCATTGCCGGCGGCCACCGGCTATCACCACCACACATACCTCAACTCAACCTCAAACCTCCGCCACTACCTTCTTGTCACTTTTTCTCTTCCTCATTTTCCGGCGCGCGTCTCTGCTTCGCCGTCGCCTCTGCCGGCGTATCCTCCTCATCTCGATTCCACGTCTCCGGCCGCTTCGCCGGTAAAAACTCCGACGACGATCAAGTTCTCGATTTCTCCTCCGTTAGGTTTGAGCTTCACTCATTTACTCGTCTTCGCCTTTTCATCGCCGTTCAGGATATTTGTTTTTTTTTGTTTAATATGCCGTCGTTGCTGCTTTTGTTTTCGCTCCTTTACTATGTTCCTTATCGTAATGGTTTAATACTTGTGCTCGCACTTTCTCTGCTGTTTAATTTGGTTCACCTGTGTTTGCTTTTCACCGTGTATTAATTTTGCCGGTGGTGGTGGTTCTGAGGTTTGTCGGAACTGTATTATTAGGTCAGATAAAGTCCGGCTTATAGATGAGCAGCAAAATATGGTGAGTTAGTCCCCTTTTATTCCTTTGATTGACTAATGATATGACGTTTGTGTATGATATTGATACAAAATTAATATAATAGGTTGGGATTGTGTCTAAAGGTGAGGCTATTCGACGAGCTGAAGCTTCTGAGCTTGACTTGGTATGTCTGTTACTGTTAATCCGCAGCTTTAGTTGGCGTCATTCATCAGTTTCTTTCATAGTAATTCATTCAATCGATCATGAGTGGAGTTAAGCTATTGTGTGTTGATGGCATTTTATTATTCAAATTTGAAATGTTTGATTTTACGATGCTGTTTCGGAAGATATCAGTTGAACTGTAAAGTGTGTTATTTTTCTAGCTCTTGGTAGTGAAACTATAATGCTTCATTCAGCACACAATAATCATTCCTTGATAATAGATGCAGCTAGCTCCTTGCTTTTCCTTTTCACATGCTTCATTAAGTACGAATGAACTCCACATGATGCTTTCTAAGGTAGTTTCACCAGAGTGACTACTCGACAAGATGACAAACATCTGAAATATTAGTTGTACCACATTTTTACTAGCTATATTTGTTCATAAGTATCTCGAATTACAGAAAGGGTTTGCTTGCTGTGTAACTCGTATAGTCGTATGCATGCCTTCATTGAGTTTTTCTATTTTAACTTCCCCCCGCCGTGATTGAATGAGAATGGATAAGAGGCTCGTGGGATTGACGTGAGGGGTAGGGATGGCTATATTTCTGGGAGCAAACTCCAGGCGAATATGAAGCACATGGATACAAGTTAGGCCTTTGTTTATAAGGCCTACTTCTGTGATGCTGTATAATTTTCTCATTACTTAACCGCTGCGTTGTAGGATAACATTTATTACCACCCACTTGCAGGTGGTTGTTTCACCAGATGCAGAACCTCCAGTCGTCAGAATCATGAACTATGAGTATGTTGTCTGACCTCTTATTTTCTTCTGCTGTTGTAATCTTGTAGCATCAGATATCAGGCACGCAAGATACCTCCTGTTGACTCCTATGTTACTTTGATCCTTCACTTTGGCCGTGTGCCCTACTTTCCCATACGACACTTTAATATTTCATTTTAGGCAAAAAAATGTTGGAACTTTTCCATAAGGTAGCAATGAGCAACACTCCGACACTGTTGTGGTGGTGCTGAATTAGAGCTGGCAAAGGCTCCCTGGCCCCGCTCCAAATGCAGCCCGATAGAACCCAAAAATTTAGTAACCTAAAACAGACGGTGCCTAACCTGATATAACTTGATACTTGGTGACCCAAACCCGACCTCAACAGAGAACTATTAATCTTTTAGATTAATCCAAATGAGAGTGATTTAGTGTTTGGCTTGATACTTAGGACTTAATAACAGAGTAATTAAATACAATAATAACAAAGTAATAAAAACTAAACTTATTAGGAAAATATTGAAGTAATCCGAAAGGGATGCTGACTCGATATGACGCACCCCGACCCAAACCCGCCCTGCCCCGCCTGGTTGCCACCTCTATGCTGAATGCTGTAAGCCCGTAGTAGCATATATCCACTAACTTCAATTTGTATTATCAAAATGGCTGTGATAGAGGATCTAGGTTTCTACAGATCTAGACATGCTGTGAGTTGGGACTAGATTTATATTTTTATTATTCTATCGTATCTGCAAAAAAATGATTATTGTACGTATATTTGTATCCTATCAGTAAATATAGATATGAACAGCAGAAGAAAAAAAGGGAGCAGCAAAAGAAAAGTGCTGGTAAATGCCTTCTCTAATTAACTTTTATCTGTTTGATTCGTGGTAAAGAGTACAACATTAACTCTGCTTTTGAATGTCAGCTAGTCGCATGGACTTAAAGGAGCTTAAAATGGGGTAAGTGTATTATTGTATGTTTGTGATTTCTTTAGCCTTTGTTATCGTAGTCTGCCGATAGCTATTTACTGTTGATATTGAGAGCTTCCTTAAGATACCTGCTCCACTTTGTATTTCTTTCAGATACAATATCGATGTACATGATTACACTGTACGCTTGAAAGCTGCACAGAAATTCTTGAAAGATGGTGATAAGGTTACTCCGAGCTCCTTATCCTTAAGCGATTTTTACTTTGTTATCCAATTTAGCGTAGTCGTATCTCACCATGATCATTATTTCTATTCATAGGTAAAGGTTATAGTCAATTTGAAGGGGCGTGGGATTGTCTTTTTAGAAAAGGCAATTCAGCTTATCCGAAAGTTCCAGAGCGACCTTGGGGAGGTAATGACTCTAAATTGTGCAACATAGCTGAACTATTTGATATACACTTTTTTTTGCCATCATATTTGAGCTGCACTGGAAGGAGGGGTTTGGTGGAGGTAGAAGAGGTAGAGAAGGCAGGGTGGGAGGTAGTGGAAGGTTGGAGATTGGCTCAAGTTAAAGATTCTGTGAAGATTGGATGTGTTCTCGAAATAGTTTTGGGTGGGTTAAGTGAAGAATTGGGAGCACTTAATGAGTTATTTCGACTAAAAAGTTACGAAAACGTGGAAGAAATGAAATGGGAGGAACAAAAACTACGTACCAAAATAGAAAGTGGGAGGAAAAAAACTGAGTACTTTGTGTGACTAGTTATCAACTCATTCATTGTGCTTCAAGGCGTAATAGATGTGTCGTACAATTTGTGCAGCTTGCAACCGAGGAGAACAATAATTTTGCACGTCGGAAAAGAGAAGAAATCACGGAGAGGTTTATTTACATGATTATTGTACCAAACAAAAACATTCTGCCAAAACCGCAGGAAGCACCAAAGAAGAAGAGTAGTACCACTGCAAATGAAGCCTCCGCTGTTCTACCTGAAAAAAGTGCTGTTTAATGAGTTTTAGAAGAAGGCACATTTGAGTTTTAGCCTGTAAATGGTTATTATCATGTTTATCTATGTATGGTCAAAATGTAGTTGCTGTATAGTATTAATGTCCTCTGCGTTTGTATGACTTGAAAGAGCGGAGAGCACTAGAAATACAAAGTAGCTTTATTTCTACCGATTTTCGATGTATACACTCGTTTCTCTAGCTTACTCCACATCGAAATCAATTTGGAGTGTTTTTACTATGTTAAGTACCTAAGATATTATGAATCTATGAATATGGCTTTGATGTTTTCATCTTTCTTGGCGATCCTAGTCAACACAAGGTATAAACTGTAAAGATGGAAGAAAGATGATGATTAAGTCTTGCCTGCCATCCTTTTCTCGTGGAAGTTTGGTGAATGATGATACTCTTACCGGCTTACGTATTTGCTAATTTGCAATACGCGCTCTGAGAATGTATTTTTTTTATGAATCCCAAAACTCAGGACTAACTGAATTGATGACTTTCGGAAAATACAATCGAGTCGATAAAGACTTTCGGAAAATACAATCGAGTCGATAAAAGTCAAACCTCTGTCCTCCCACATTCGGTTCTTGAACCTCGCTCCTAAAGAATGCGCAAGCGCATTAGCAACTCGATTACAATATCGGGGGACATAAGACCAAATAACCGACTCAAAATAAATACATAATGCAACAATCTCGTCAATAATAGCAAATAAATAACTCCTTCCTTGGTTGGCCTGCCTCAATAAGCTTATAACGGTCATGCAATCGCTTTCCATTATAACTTGTCGATGTCCACGTCGTCTCGCTTCTTCCAGTCCAGTTCGAATTGCCTCCGCCTCCACCTCACTCGCCTCCAGCTTGCCTCTATATCGCATACTCCCTGCCCACATCATGGCTCCACTCGCGTTACGTGCTATCACCCCAATACTCCTTCCACCTCCATAGATTCCCGCGTCACAGTTAATTTTGATACAATCTTGTGACGGAGCCTGCCAGTGCCTCCCATTCTCATCTCTCCCACAGCTTATGGTTCCCATTTGTGCCCGTCCCCTATTACTCGCACCCTCAAACTCCGTCTCCAGATCAGTTACACGATTAATCACCCTTCCCACCTCGATCCCCTTCCCCTCAAACACCAATTTGTTCCTAGCCTCTCACATTGCCCAACGACACCCCATCATAAACTTCCCTCTCTGACCTTCCCCCATCTCCCTCCACACATCTTTCACCCACTCCCTCACCTTCTCATGCCCATACTCCTTTTTAATCTCCACCCTCAACCCGTCCCATACCCTGACCCCCACCCACACCCCTTAACAAGATGGAGACAAGTCTCCATCTCGCTAAGACACAAAGGACAAGTACCATCCATGTTCGGTATTCGATAGGAAATGTTACCTTTGGTGGGCAACGCACCAAAGCAGAGTTGCCAAAAGAAAACTTTAATACGAGGTAGCACCCGAGCCTTCAAAATCCGAGTCCATAGACTCCTTTCGTTTGCATAATCCGACGATCCAACTCCTACATCATCGTGACCAGAGAGCAGCCTATAGGCTGATTTTATAGAAAAAATGCCATCCTTTTCCGGCTCCCAAAACCAAGCATCCTCCGTTTGCCTTGATCCCAATCGCATTCACTGATGATCTCTTGTTCGAATGGCAGGAATAAGCTATGAACCTTAGACATATCCCACGTTCCATCATTCCTAATGAGGTCGGCCACCACCATACTTTCCTCCGTCTGCGGTCTAGGCGAAATGACGAAGCCAGACGAGCTGTTTCGCAACCAGGGGCTGCACCACACCTGCGTGCTCTCTCCATTGCCTACTCGTCTTCTCAACCCCTTCCATAAGTGTTCCTTCGCTTCCCAAATGCCTTTCCATGTATAGCTCGGGTTTGAACCCAATTGGGATTGAAGAAATGACCCATTTTTGTAGTATTTTGCACGGAGTACTCGGCCTAACAAGCTTCCTGGATCCGTTGTAAGCCGCCAGGCATGTTTTGCAATTAAGGCCATATTAAAACCATGAAAGTCTCGAAACCCCATTCCACCCAACGTCTTTGGCTTGCATGACCTTGACCAGGCAACCCACGACATCTTGTGCTTCCCGGAATCCGAGCCCCACCAAAACCCGGAGATAATAGACCGAAGTTCCTCACAAAAACTTATAGGGAGTTTAAAAACACTTATCACATAGGTAGAAATTGATTGGGCCACAACCTTTATCATCACTTCTGATCACTACCCGCTTTTGACAAGAGCATCCCCTTCCACCCCTTAAGTTTTCGCATAAGCTTTTCTCGCAACATCCGTGTAAGTTTCTGTTTGGACCGTCCAAGCACCGTAAGTAGACCAAAATATTTGCCCGGATTTGAAACTGGTCTTACTCCTAGAACACAAGCCACCTCCTCTTGTCGCTGCTGTCCAGTACATTGGTTGAACGACACAGTCGTTTTATCAAAATTCACTAACTGACCCAATGCCGCTTCATATTGGCCGAGTATCTCCTTTAACGTTTTGAGCCTCCCTAGAATTCGCCCGACAAAAGACTAGCCTGTCATCAGCAAAGAAAAGATGTGAGATGCTCGGGGCCTCATGTGCAACTCGCAGTCCATGGGTGATTTTCCTTTAATCGCACTTCTAATTTGGCTAGATATAACTTTGGCACACAAGATAAATAGATATGAGAAAAGTGGATCTCCTCGACGAAGACTCCGCTGTGGCTGCAAGACCCGGGACGGTTGCCATTGACCGATACCTCAAAATTAACCGTCGTTACATAATGCATAACCCGATTAACCCAATTCCTGTCAAACCCCAACACCCTAAGTACCCTCTCTAAAAAAACCCATTCTACTCGATCATAGGCCTTGGCCATGTCGAGTTTAATGGCCTTATACCCATCTCCTATCCGCATATTCTTCATATGATGGAAAGCTTCGAAGGCAACCTAAACATTGTCCGTAATTTGTCTCCCCGGAGTGAATGCACTTTGATTCTCCGAAATAACCTTCCCTAAGAAAACCTTCAGCCTATTTGCTAAGACTTTAGACACCAGTTTATAAACCACATTACATAGGCTAATTGGACAGAATTCCCTCATGCAACACGGGTCTTTGACCTTCGTTATAAGCACTATGAAAGTACTATTGCTTCCACGGGGTAACGGATCCCCCCGTAGAACCTCTAACACCTTCCTAGTAACAAACGATCCAACAATATGCCAATAAGTTTGATAGAAAAGGGCGTTCATACCATCGGGACTGGGCACCTTATTTGGGTGCATTTGTTCAACAGCCGTCCACACCGCATGCTCTTGAAAATGTATTTTTTGAATACCCAATTGCGTTAACTTATACTACCCGTCCCGATCATTTGTTGTCCTATTCTATTTTGGGCATTTCAGTCAATTGTTGTTCTTTCCATTTTATGATTGCATTTGATAATCAATTTGATCTTCCACATTTAATTTAATCCACTTGTCATCTTCTGGCTCCCTCCTCTTACCTTGGTCTTTGTGTCAAAATCGAAAGGATAATAATTGACTGGGACAGAAGAAGTATTATTCAAATCACTGAGAATAAACTCCATAATCAACTCCTGTAAAAGACTCGTCCAAGTTTTATGAGTTAAACTACGGATACCCAAGCTAGCTAATTTGTGGGCGACTTTATTGGACACTCTACTAGTGAAAGACCGATCAATATAACTAAAACTATCTGAAAGATGCAGAATCTCAACAACGAGAAGACGAAATTCGTGTCTCTCGACCTGTTTCTCCTTGAGCGCCTTAATCAACACTTGTGAGTCACTCTCGATGACAATAAGCTGCACCCCTCTCACAACAACCATTCATACTCCCTCCAACACAGCCTCGCCCTCCGCTCTCCACCATCTGCACTTCAGTTGCTTCCCTCCGGCCCACAGCTGCCCCCACAGCACCACACCCTCTTCATCCCTACAAACCACCCCAATTCCTACACCTACACCAGGCCTAACCGTAGCATCACATTTGAGCTTATATACGCTCGACTCCGGCCTCCTCCAGTGTAACAACCCGTGTTTTTGACCATTTTAGTTATTTTTAATAACAATTAATATTGATGGGGGTCGGTCATCTGCAACGGGTCGCCTGCCAATTAGGCCCGCAGACGACCCGACCCTAAAGAATGAAGCAGCCTGTCATAAGGTCACTAGGATGCAATCACCCAAAAATCCGAGGAAGCAGCTTCGTCCTCCCCTGCTCGTCTGCTTTCAGGGGGTCTTCCCCCTGAAAGGCAGAGCCAGGGGTCGCCAGGGGTCCCTCCGTCATTCTGCCTAAGGTAAAAGAGAATGGGTGGATGAAACAGATCCACGTGTCACCTTGCCATCCACCCATTCTCCCGCTCTTTTCCCTCTCCTCCTCTCTCTCTTGTGGGAAGGTATAAATACCCATCCATTTCCCACTTAGAGGAGGTTGGATTTTCTCTCTCTAGACTCTTACTCTAAAAAACGCCACCTAGCTCCTCACGAACTAGGTTCATCAAGGCATTCACGGACTGACTTAGGCATCGGAGAGGGTTCCCTCGGACAACCTCCGAGGCCCTGTGCGTTACTTGTGCAGGGAGCAGGCTCAATCCGCCGGGAAAAGTCCGACCTGTGGAGTAAGGAGAAGGAGAGAATCGTGAACTCGACCGAGTAATATTCGAACACTAAAACCCGAATTCGTAGTCGGGTTAATTGCTTCCGTGACCGGAACAATTTGGCGCCGTCTGTGGGGAAGAAGTAGGTTGTACCCACGAGATTACCCACAAAATCAACCATTCTCAAACGCGAAATTAACAAATTAACCAATTACAATCAAACATGCCTGAAATTTTCGACACCAGCTCTGTGGCAAATCCACCCAATGCTCCCCGTTATGGCATGCCGCCGGAGGTAACCCCCGCCGCCACGATTCCAGGCGTGGGGCGAGCCAGTCTTCAGGGAGCACCGGGTCAAGGAGTAGTTGCCATGGCAGGGCAGGGGGCACATGCGGGGCAAACTCTAAACCTCACCCCTGCCCAGATGGCGCAGACCGCGACGTTCTTCTCAGCGATGTTGAATCAGGAATTCACTCCGGATGATCTGGTAGGCAGGGTCGCCACGACCCCCAGGTTGCTCCACTTTGAAAGTGGAGGAGGAACCGGGGGTACAAAGCGGACCGCCGTCAGAAATGTTCAGAGAAAGGCCAGGAAGACAGCTCAGGCGTATGCGCAGGTGCAAAGGCAAATCACAGAAGCCCGTCAGGAGCTGCCTGCGCAGCAAGGGGTTGCAGGTCCTGAAGAAGCATTCTCCATTCATACTACAGAATCCACGGCCGCTCGTGAAACAAGGGGTTTATCCCAAGACCTGAGGAATCGCATGAGGCACAAGGAGCCAGTGTCCAAGCGCCTGGGGGAGAAACAGGGAGATGTGTTCTCCAGGCTGACACCGGTCGAGGAATTACCACCTGCGCCAGGACTATCTCAGATCCTGTAGTCCAGGCTTAACAATGGTCAGCCTCTGAGGTCCAGGCACCGCCAGGGTGATAACCTCGAGCCTGCTCAGAAGAAGCGCTCACGGTATCACTCCCCTCCCAAGGACGACGAAGCGATAAGCAGGCGCCCGCCTAGGTACCGCTCCCCTGAAAGTAGAAGACCGACCCCTGATAGAAGGGACGACCACGGTCACTACTCAGGCGCGAGCAGGTCGAGAATGGTGGGCAGGCCAACCAAGACCCCGCTTCATCCTGAGGTACAGGCATATCCTATCCCAAAAATCAAAATGCCCTCTGTTAAGTTTGATGGTACAACTGACCCGGAGGATCATTTGGCGGCGTACGAGAGCCATATGGGCATGTACGACGCCGATGACGCGGTTTGGTGCAAAATTTTTCCGACCACCCTGGTGGGCCTGGCCCAAGGTTGGTTCAGGGATTTGCCGCAGGAGTCAATATGTTTCTTCATCGAGCTGGCCGAAGCTTTCCTTGACCAGTATGCGGGAAACAAGAGGCGTCGTCTTACTCGTTTCGACCTAATGACTCTCAGGCAGAAGAAGGGCAAGTCTGTCAGAGAATACCTGAAGAGGTTTGACCTGTCCTTCCAGCAGGTCAAAGAGATAGACGATGGGACAGGGACATACGCACTGACTAACTCACTGCTTCCCGGAGAAATGAAGAACCAACTGATCAGGGCTCAGCCGGAAACTCTGGCCAAGGCCAGAAAAATCGCTGAAGGGTTTATGCTACAGGAGGAGTTCCATAGCCTGCCGGATACCCCCGCAGGCCCCACCAGGCAGCAGGGGGGACCGCAGGGTGGACGTGGCAGAAATGAACCCGGAAAACAGAGAACCGAGGAAGGGGATACCCTCAAGAAAGAGCGCACGGTCTACCAGCCCAGGTTCGACAGCTACACAACCCTCAACAAATCCAGGGCAGAGATCTTCGAACTGGAAAAAGAGACTGCTAAGTGGAATTGCCCGAGCAAACCACGCAGCCCAAAGGGGGACCCCAAGAAATTCTGTACCTTCCACGATTACGTAGGCCACACCACCGAAGAGTGTCGCCACCTGAAGGACGAAATCGAGAAGCTGATCAGGAATGGCTGGTTGGCCAACTACGCAGTGAGGAATAAATCTCAAAAAGAAGCGCCTGAAAAGCCTGAAGGCTCAGTACAGAAGCGCCTGATAATCCATGTGATATCAGGGGATGCAGAGGGCCAGATCAGCCGAAGAGGTCAGAAGAGGCAAATTCGTGAACTAAGGAACCAAATCTGCTATGCTGAAAGGGCAGGAGGCCCGAAGGGAATGACGCTGAGCATCACCCCTGAGGATGCAGGGCGGGTGGTGTATCCCCACAGCGATCCCTTGGTGCTATCTTTGGAAATCAGCAACCACATTGTGCGGAGATGCATGGTGGATATCGGTGCATACACGAACCTGCTGTACAAAGACGCCTTCGACAAAATGGGCCTGGAGAAAAGGCACCTACAACCTGCCCCTGGATCATTGTACGGGTTCAGCGGGGCAGGCATACTGCCCATGGGGATCATAGACCTACCTGTAACATTTGGGGAGGGGGCTACTGCCAGAAATGTCAGGGCATCATTCGTTGTAGTAGATGCAAGGTCTGCTTACAACGCCCTAATCAGCAGGGCCACCTTGGACAAGATTGAGGCGGCCATATCAATTAGGGCCCTCACTATAGCCTATGTTACAGATTTTGGCCTTGAAGGTAAAGTGCATGGGGACCAGGAGTCAGCCAGGCAGTGCTACTCAGTGGCCCTGCAAACCCATGAGAATGAAAGAAAAGGAAAGAGAAAAGCTGACAGTTCCCCCAGCAGGGAGGGCGAAATTCCAGCCGGTAATCAGGCATCAGACCACCTGGAACCTGGGGGAGAGAGCATGCTGGTGGACCTGGAGCCAGGGAGACAGGTCCTTATAGGGGCTGACCTGGAAGAGTCCTACCAGGCTGAACTGGTCAAGTTGTTAAAAGATAACAAGGATGTATTCGCATACTCGGCGGACGAAATGCCAGGGGTCGATCCAGCGTGTATCGTTCACAGGCTGAACGTAAACGCGGACGCCCGCCTTGTGAAACAGAAAAAGCGAAATATGTTTGTGACTACCCAGAGTGGCTAGCGAATGTAGTCATGGTTAAGAAATCATCAGGCGCATGGAGAATGTGCGTCGACTTTACAAACCTCAACAAGGCCTGCCCGAAAGACTGCTACCCACTCCCCAGGATTGACCAACTGGTAGACGCTACCAGTGAATATACTATGCTGAGCTTCCTGGATGCCTTCTCAGGGTATCATCAAGTGTACTTATGGCAGCCGGACAGGGTGAAATGCGCCTTCATCACCAGTTCAGGCACCTACATGTACAAAATGATGTCATTCAGGCTTAAAAACGCAGGGGCCACATACCAGCGCCTGGTCGACAAGGTGTTCGAAGGTCAAAAAGGCAGAAACATAGAAGCCTATGTCGATGACGCCATTGTAAAGAGCAAAGGAGACAATGAGCACCTGGCAGACCTGCGGGAGACCTTCTCCTCCCTGCGCGCCTACAAAATGAAACTCAATCCAAAGAAGTGTACATTTGGGGTTCGTTCTGGAAAGTTCTTGGGTTTTCTGGTCAGCTCTCGAGGGATAGACGCTAACCCTGAGAAAGTTCAGGCTGTCCTGGACCTTCCTGAACCCAGAACCATCCGGGACATTCAACGTCTGACAGGCCGCATGGCCGCCCTGGCACGCTTCATTGCCAGGTCAGCAGACAAGTCAACCCCATTCTTCAAAATACTGAAAGGCAACAAGCAATTCAAGTGGGAGGACGAGCAAAAAGAAGCCTTCGAGCAGTTGAAGGAACATTTAAAGAAGCTCCCCACCCTGGCAAGACCACCGGCAGGGGAAAAACTCTTCCTCTACATCGCCGTAACCAATGTGACAGTCAGCGCAGTCATCCTGAGAGAAGAAGCAGGCGCTCAGCAGCCCATATATTTTGTGAGCCATGCCCTGAGGGCAGCAGAAAAGAATTATCCTATGGTCGAAAAAGCGGCTTATGCGGTTGTCATAGCAGCCAGAAAATTGAGGCCATACTTCGACGTACACCCTATCGTGGTGTTGACAGACCAGCCCTTAGAGAAAGTGATGGAGAAATTTGAAAAGTCAGGCAGGCTGCTAAAATGGGCTATTGAGTTGAGTGGACTGGGGATAACATACCAATCCAGAACAACCATCAAAGCCCAAGCCCTGGGCGACTTTCTAGCAGAATGCTCCCACTCTGAGGAGGATAGCCCAACTGCCGGTGAATGGGTGGTATACACCGACGGGTCCTCGACGGCTAATGGTGCAGGGGCCGGAGTCGTGTTGACTAGCCCAGAGGGGACTGACTTTGAACATGCACTTAGATTTGTCTTCCCCGCATCAAACAATGAAGCTGAATACGAAGCAATGCTCGCAGGCGTCAAGCTAGCCAAAGCCGCAGGCGCAGAGCGGATTGTCCTGGCAACAGACTCCCAGCTCATCGCCAACCAAATCAATGGAGAATATGAGGCCAGGGATCAAACGATGGCCGCATACCTGGAAATGGTGAAGAAGGAGTTGTCAGGCCTGAAATCGTATGAAATCAGACAGATCCCTCGGTCCCAGAACAATAGGGCAGATGCCCTGTCAAAACTGGCTAGTTCCAGCCTACAGGATATACGGAGGTCAGTATGGGTAGATGTCATCCAAGAAAAATCTACCATCCCCTGCCAAACCGTCGGCGCTGTGGAGGAAGCAGGGCCTGGGGATTGGAGGACCCCCATCATCCTGTTCAAGAAACACGGAATTTTACCGTCTGACCCCGTACAAAAAAGAAAAACGCCGGCAAGAGCTGCATGGTTTATCTTAATAGGAGAAGATCTGTACAAAAAATCTTTCTCGTCCCCCCTGCTCAGGTGTCTGGGGGCAGAGCAGGCGGCGGAAGTATTAGATGACATCCACTCTGGAATATGCGGCCATCACATAGGAGGAAAGTCATTGGCACACAAAGCCTTAAGGGCGGGATACTACTGGCCGACCCTGCTGGCCGACGCAAAAGACTTGACTCGAAAATGCAGGAAATGTCAACTTTTTGCCCCATCCATCCATGCCCCGGCCCAAGAGCTCAGGCCAATCCTATCCCCCATCCCCTTCGCTCAGTGGGGGATGGACATACTAGGCCCTTTTGCGGTGGCAACCGGGGGCAGAAAATTCCTGATCGTGGCTATCGACTACTTTACCAAGTGGGTGGAGGCTGAGGCAGTGCCTAACATTACTGAGCCTGCAGTCAGGAAGGTGATATGGAGGAATATCATCACTAGATTCGGCCTACCAAAAATGTTAGTATTTGACCATGGAAGGCAATTTGATAACGACCCTCTGAGGATCTGGTTGGAGGGCCATGGCGTCGCAATTGCCTACTCTGCCGTCTGCCACCCTCAAACCAACGGACAGGCAGAGGCAGCCAACAAACAGATCCTAAATGGCCTTAAGAAGATGGTAGATGACCTCAAGGGCAGATGGGCCGACGAGCTCCCCAGCATACTCTGGTCAATCAGGACCGCCCGAAAGGAATCTACATGCTAGAACCCATTTGGCCTGGTATACGGTGCAGAGGTCCTATTACCCATCGAGGCCAGAATCCCGTCCCTGTGCTCCCTGCAATACGACCAGGCTGAGAATGAAGTAGCAATGCCTGAGGCCTTGGACCTGGTCAGTGAGGTAAGGGAGGAGGCCAGTGCCAATATTGTCGCCTTCCAGCAACGAATGAGGAAGGCGTACAATAAGAAAGTGCATGAGAGAAATTTTCAGATGGGTGATCTGGTTCTCAGAAAAACACAGGCTGTGGGAAAATCGAGAGAGCACGGCAAACTAAGTGCTAACTGGGAAGGTCCATACCAAGTAACTCAAATCTTAGGGCCAGGCACATATAGAATCGCCAATCATGAGGGCCAAGAGTTGAGTGCTCACTGGAATGCAGACACCCTAAAGAAGTATTATGTCTAGCAAAATCTTAAGATAGTTTTCATTTCCTAAAAAATTGGCGGAGAACGGTCAAGAATATCGACGGCTCCGACCATCCTTGTGTTAAGTTTTTGACAAAGAAATAAAAGGAACTTCAAGTCTATACTCGTTGCCTGTTCAAACTTGCGTTTTCACACACAAACGAGCAGGGGGCAATAGGGGGAGGCCCCCCTGTTGCCAGAACTAAGAAAAATGGACCCCCCAACAAAATATTCTAAGCCTCCCTGCTTACCTCTGGGCAGGCAGGGGGCAGGCCCTCTGGACTTTGATCAAAAGCCAGGGACAGGCCAAATGAACAAGGACTGGGGGCAGGCTCCCCAACCTTGTATAAAAAACGCAAACGCCTCCTTGCTAGCCTCTGGGCAGGCAGGGGGCAGGCCCCCTGGACTTTGATCAAAAGCCAGGGACAGGCCAAATGAACAAGGACTGGGGGCAGGCTCCCCAACCTTGTATAAAAAACGCAAAAAAACCCCCCTGCTCACCTCTTGGTAAGCAGGGGGCAGGCCATACCACAACTTGTACAGAACCAAGCAAAAACAGATGCAGACGAACAATGAAAGGGCTCGGCGCGCAAAAAGATAAGAAGTTAAAAGGTCAGCATAAGCGCAGCAGGGGATGAACAAGAGCCCTCTGAGAATGACTGCCCTGCATATTAGGCAGGGGGAGCTTCTGGGCCAGAGGTAGCAGCCCCTTCAGCCATCCTGCGCATCTGGGCCTCATCCTTAGCGGTATAAAGAGCCCGAAAGGCCTCTTCATCAAAACCAGGGAACATCTCCCTGACAGCCTCCATAACACCCCCAAGCAAGAATTGGCACCATTCACGAAGCCTGCCGCCACTGCAGTTTCGACCTCTTGGATTATCTCATCCTTTTCCTTTTGCCACTCCTCAGTCTTCACCGCCAAGTCACCAAGAGCCGCCTGAAGGTCCGAATCCGCCTTGGAAAGACGCTCCCCTAGGTTAGCGGCCTTTTTCTTGGCGTGGTCCAACTCAGCTAAAGCTTTCTTGGCCTGCTCCAGCTCTGCAAAGGCCTGCTTAGCTCTCTTCGACTCCTCCCTGTCTGCCCTCTCACTTTGAGACTTCCAGTGAATCGCCTGGCTCCTGGCCTCCTTCAACTCGTTCTCCTTTTTTGTCAGCTGATCCTTCAAACCAGCAATAAGAGCAACATCCCTTTCGACTGTAGTCAGGCGGTCAAAGTTGGCCAAATCCTCGTCACTTAGACGACTAAGGGTCGCCAGCTCAGCAGAGGCCTGGATAACTCTCGCGGTACGCTAAATATATTGAGTCACTTGATGGGTAGCAGAGTGGACAGTCTTAAGAAGGTGATCCGCCAAAATCGCCCCGGAATCAGAAAGTAAGGCAGAAACGTCATGGCTGTCACCAGCGGTGTAGTGGAACTCAGTATTTTCCTCAGAAAAAAGGGTACCAGGAACTCCCTGAGCAAAGCATTTTGGATCAGGCGTATCGGCCTCCAAGTCCACCACGTGATCCGCATTTGAAGTTCCCCTGCTCCTCTTCCTGATCAGCCCCCTAGGAGTACTTTCTCCAGTCTCTTCAGAACCAGCGGCCTGCGGCCCCTGGGGAATCTGAATCCCTGCAGGAGAGCCTCCCTGCTTGCCAGCAGGGGAAGGAGTGGCCTCAAAGGCGATCGCCTTTTCGCAACTGGAGAAGGGGTGGCTTCAGAGACCGCCGTTTTCGCAGGCGTTGATCTGGGGGGAGCAGGGAGCCTTGGCCTACTAAACGAAATGCCCTTCAGATGCTTCATCAGGTTCTTCTCACCCTTCTTGAAGTCAGGAGGAAGGGAAGGGCGGCTTTGGGCAACTTCAAGGGTCTCGGTCAAACCCAAACGCTTCACCTCCCTTTTCGTCCAAAGGAAGGTAGCAAGGTCTGCAAAGCAAATAAGCGACCAGTTATAAAAAACATCTAAGAAGGGAAAGGCGGGTAAAGAAAAATCATCAGCGCTCCTGAACTACCTTTGTCTAGGCCCGGATTCAGGCCCACCCGGGTCAGGTACCTGTCAGTAGCAATAAGCTCCGCATGGGGGAGCCATAAAGAAGGACCATACACCCCAGATTTATCAGTATGGGCAGCAAAATTGTCTACCAAATCCTTATCCTTCCTGCTCAACTTCACCTCCAAGGCTTTCCCTCCTACGCCAGGGTGATATTCCTGGTGGGTCTCTAGCCTGGTGTGGACGTGATTCCTGAAATGGCAAGGAATCTTCCACCCTTGGGCGCTGTGCACATAGAGAAAATTGTTTTTCCAATCTCTCAGGCTATCCATAGGTGGCCACACCAAAGTATGCCTCTTTTGCCTCTGGATAGACCAGTATCCAGGGGAACCCTCGCTCCCAGAGGAAACCATTTGCAGGCCGACCATAAATCTCAAAGCGTCAATAGAAGGCTCGGCACGATGGAACAGGCAGGTCCAAACATACGAAATTAATGACCTGACAGCCATGGCTGTCAGTTGAGCAATAGCCACGTTCATCCGCCTGAAAATCTCTTCCAGAGAGGGATGAAGGGGGAAGCGAAGACCGAATTCCAAACACTTGTGATAAACCGCTATGCACCCGTCGGGAGGACAACATACTGTGTCTTTTTCACCGGGGACGACAATTGTATACCCATCCCCAAAATTGTAAAACCGCTCAATCGCGCTGGCAGCATTCTTCGCAAGAATCAAATCCCGGTTTTTGGGGTCGGGGTAGGTTCCCAGGGGAACGTGATACTTGGCTTTGTCTAAGTAATAGGTCCTACCCCTTTCCCGGGGAATAAGGGGACCGGAGGTTCTGGAAGGATCGATCTCCAGCGCCTCGTCGTCCGAGTCGACAACGTCGTAGGGGGCAGGTTCAGGAGAGTTACCACCCCCACTACCCGCCGAGTTCTCCTCCTCGACTGTCCTAAGGCCAACCTCCCTAGAGGAGGAGGCAAGATTCTCCCTACCCTCCTCCCGGTCCTCCTTCCTCAATGGGTCGGTAAACGGTAGGATGCGTTCGCGAGTTCTAGACATAGTAACTCTAAGAGGAACGAAAAGCAAGAAATCGAAAGAAAGGGAGCAAGAACTGGAAATTAAAAGTCTAACCTAAGGTCGGCCGCCGATGGGATGAAAGCTTGAGAGAGAAATTTCCCAGAAAAACGGGGGTACGAAGGAAGGCTCGAGTTATCACACCAAAACGTTCGCAGAAAAAGAGTTTGTGAAAAGAGAGGAAATACAGAGGCCAGTTTGCTTTTATAGGGGGAGGGCAAGTGAAAGGTCACCAAAACCTGGGAAATATACCAAGAAGGCACCCCCACGTGTCACGCCCTCGAAAAGCTCGCCCCTCACCACTCCCCAAGGAAAGTCTTGGGGAAGCAACAAGTCAAGGGAAAACATCCCCTCATGACGTCAAAAAAAATAAAAATAAAATAAAATAATAACAAATAATAAAAATGCCACACATAAACAAGCTACCTGATTTTTTCATTAAATTAAAGAAAACCCGAAAAACAGGCAAGTTACATCTCATACAGGCAAAAAGTACAAAAAGAGCCCCTGTTTCTGGCTCACCACGCCTGCACCCTGCGGGCAGGCCTAATCATCAACAAAGCCTGGGGAATAGTCCCCAGGGCTGTGACACCCCCCTACATCGGATCCCCAGTCCCAGTCGTCAGAATCCTTGAAGGGGTCCGCAGAGTCATCACCGTCGTCCCGACCAGAGGAGTAACCCTGGCCGTCACTATCGCCGGAGTCCCGGCTACTAACATCCCAGTCCCTGCCGTAGGGGACTGTTTCAGTATCATTACAGGAGCCGCAGCCCACTTTCCTCCTCAAGGGAGAAGAAGGGCCCGACTCAAGAGATGAGGTTAACTCAGAACAGTCAGGGTCGAATTGCTCAGGGTGTAGCCATGGAAAACACTCATGGCACCCCCTGTCAAAACAACCCCCGGCTTGGGGGCAGCGCCTGTATTTAGGAGCGGCTGGAGAAGCCCTCTGAGGGCGCTTGCCCGCCCTGACAGAAGTCCTCCTTCTGAGCTTCCTGTGAAGCCGAGCACGGGGCTGCCGGCTACGGCGCAGGATGAGAAAGGACGCCCTAGGGTACCTTAGTTTCCAACGCCCCCTAAAGCGACGGGTCACCACGCAAATCCATTGGCAAAAAAGTACTTTGGTAGTCCACGACATTTTCTTTGAAAGAAGAATAGAAGAAGGTTGGAAATGGGTTGTGAAAGTGGCAAAGGAGGCGAAATTTATACAAAGGACCCAAGCAGCGCATTAATAACTCCCCAACTACTTCAGCAGGCGGCGCGACGAATCACTAAACAGGTGCGCTGCCCAAAATTCACTTAAAGCACGAGAAGTAATCATGACTAAAAGGCAAATAAACCCTTTGCATGCCCAATGAGAGTTAATTATCCACCCTTGGGAACACGCGAAACGCATTCAATGCAAAGGAAAAGCCAGAAGGTCAACCTCCCACCAAGAGTTCGCCTGCCGAAAAGGAAACCCTGCTCCCCTCCGCCCGACGAGGGCCAATTGATGGGGGTCGGTCACCTGCAACGGGTCGCCTGCCAATTAGGCCCGCAGACGACCCGACCCTAAAGAATGAAGCAGCCTGTAATAAGGTCACTAGGATGCAATCACCCAAAAATCCGAGGAAGCAGCTTCGTCCTCCCCTGCTCGTCTGCTTTCAGGGGGTCTTCCCCCTGAAAGGCAGAGCCAGGGGTCGCCAGGGGTCACTCCGTCATTCTGCCTAAGGTAAAAGAGAATGGGTGGATGAAACAGATCCACGTGTCACCTTGCCATCCACCCATTCTCCCGCTCTTTTCCCTCTCCTCCTCTCTCTCTTGTGGGAAGGTATAAATACCCATCCATTTCCCACTTAGATGGGGTTGGATTTTCTCTCTCTAGACTCTTACTCTAAAAAACGCCACCTAGCTCCTCACGAACTAGGTTCATCAAGGCATTCACGGACTGACTTAGGCATCGGAGAGGGTTCCCTCGGAAAACCTCCGAGGCCCTGTGCGTTACTTGTGCAGGGAGCAGGCTCAATCCGCCGGGAAAAGTCCGACCTGTGGAGTAAGGAGAAGGAGAGAATCGTGAACTCGACCGAGCAATATTCGAACACTAAAACCCGAATTCGTAGTCGGGTTAATTGCTTCCGTGACCGGAACAAATATTAATAAATTGAGTCTCGAAAAAATATTTTAAATATTAATTTTCAATTCTTGTGCCTTTAAAACTTTTCTATCGTTATCGCAATTCTACGCAATTCGTACAACAGTTCATATTTTCTAATACGGACTTTGATTGAGGCGTTTCAAAAGCCTAACTTTATTATTTCTTTAAGCCCTACACAATTGTGATATTCAAAATTACAATTTCTTAGTACATCATAAAAAATATTGTACTGGACAGCTCATTTGCAATGAAAATTGTCACCCGATTAATCGTTTCTCAACTTTCGATTTCCGTACTTCTTTCCTAAACTCTGTGGAACCAAAATAACTCCAAAATATCATCGTTATGCACTCCTTACCGTCACCTTGAAGTTCAAGGGTAAAAAAAAAACTTTTCTAATTAAAAACATCAAATAGGGTAATGTACGTCCTAAAAGATGAAGAGCCATTTTGAGCAATTATCAATTCCCTGTCCACTCTTTGTTCTCTTCATCAAATGCAGGACCTAAACCACTTAAATCATCCTTAGACAATACTCCATGTAACTCACTTATTCATCTACCTATTATCCTTCTTCAACTTCTCTCCACAAACCAAAGAAAACCATTCAAGTATTCAGAAGTTCTTAAGGTGTTTCAACCACCATTTTTCAAGATCTCTCTGTAGACATAAAAATATGTCTATTATTTTGGTCAAAGTCAAATACCGTTTCACAAAATTTAAGTCAAAAAGTCAAAGTAAAAAATGTTGACTATTTGTTTAATCGGGTCAACTTTTATCGAGGTGGTCTAAATACAAAGTGAAGTTTACAAAGCCCAATGACGGTTAAGTCTTCCTTACAATAGACTAAAAAGTCCAATTAGGTTACATTAACCTAATTTCTTCCTCCATAAATACAAGTTTCTAGTCTCATTTGGAGACTAATCCTGACATATGCAAAAAAAATCAGAAACACTCACTCAAAATTTACAAAAGCCTCATTTCTCTTTACAAACTTTCTTCTAAGGGAAATAAGAGAAGAAAGACACTCAAAACTACTCTTCTTTTGTCGACGCCAAGCAGTCCGATTGCAGTCACGTTCGAAGAGAAGCATCCACATCCGTCGTAGGAGAACCAAGTCTTCAAAATCAAGACCCTCCGCCGACATATTGTTTCATTTGTGTGCAAATCGAATCAGTAGATTCAAATAGAGATTGTACCCGAAACTTTCAATTTCAATAAAATTTATTTTGTTGCATTTTGTTTGTGTTTTCTCTCTATTTTGCAGATTAAACACAAATTTGTTGTTACAAATTTGGCACGCCCAGTGGGACATTCTCTAATACTCATCTCTTTTGCCACACTCCAGTTTGCATCAATCATCGTGATGGCCCCAAGCAAGATCTCTGCTACTTCAAAGAAGGCGACGTCCAAGTCTGATGACGAAAGCTACGTCCCTCCCCGCTCGACTGTGATTGATCAGCCTCTCGGCGTTTCTACAAGGAGTTGAGCCAAATCTGTTCTCCTTGGTGCTGCAGCGGAGAGACTCCGATCCGCGTCCGTGCCCATGAGGCCACGCAAATCCAGTGCCATCGCCAATACCGCCAAAGGCTCATATGATGCTATCGACTCCGGGTCATATGAGTTCCCCGTGTTCGGATCATTTCGCCAAATCGAAGTTGTCGAGTCCGATGTTGAGAAAGAATCACGTGGTGTCGCCCACTCTAGGCCATATGAGATCCCCATGTTCGAATCGGTTCCCCAAACTGAAGTTGTCGATTCCAATTTCGGGAAAGAATCATATGGTACCGTCGACTCTACGCCATATGAATTTCCTGTGTTTGGTTCATTTCCTCGAATCCAAGGCGATGCTACTCCGGATGATTAAACGTATAGTGCCGTCGGCTCTATGCCATACAATCAACCTGTGTTCGTAACCATGCCACGTTCGCAAATCGACGAGTCTCAGTTTGTCTGTTTAAAATTTCGCGAGAATGTCGGCAGTTCGCTTGCACTTGAGAGGATGGTTATTTGCACAAGTCCACTATTCGAGTCACCCTACATCGAGGGCAGCCTGAGCAGTGCGGGTTCATCTCCGTCATCTCCAAGGAAAGATAACCAAGAAATGTCTGGTCAACAATCGGATACCATATTGGCACCCGTAATGACAATCGGGTCATCGTCAGTGGAAGAACAAATGAACCAAATGAAGTCGTTACTCGACACACTCATGAAGGAGAATGTGGAGAAAACCAAACAAATAGCTGCTTTGACCAAGAAACTAGAGAAGCAACCAGAGGCTTCATATCACAGTGACCAGAGTGACGGTCGAAGTGATGACGGTGGGAACTCATTCACCGCAGAACACGTTCAGAAGATGATCGAGAAAGCCTTCCAGAATCAATTTAGTGGAGGTTTTGAACATGGCAATCACCGATATATCAAACCATACACCAAGAGGATTGACTACTTGAGGATGCCAACTGGCTATCAACCTCCCAAATTTCAGCAATTTGATGGTAAGGGCAACCCTAAGCAGCATATTGCCCATTTCATTGAAACTTGTAACACTGCTGGTTATGAGGATGATTTTCTGGGGAAGGAGTTCGTCAGATCTCTCAAGGGCACCACCTTTGATTGGTACACAGATCTGACCGCCGAGTCGATCGATAGCTGGGATCAAATGGAGAAGGAATTTCTAAATCGCTTCTACAGTACCGGGCGTATCGTCAGCATGACTGAACTCACCAGCACAAAGCAACGGAAAGAGGAGCCCTTCATCGACTACATCAGTAGGTGGCGTTCATTGAGCCTCGAGTGCAAAGATCGGTTAACAGAAACGTCTGCCGTCGAAATGTGTATCCAAGGCATGAACCTGGATTTGGTTTACATCCTTCAGGGGATCAAGCCAAGGTCGTTCCAAGAGTTGGCCACTAGAGCTCATGATATGGAGATCACTATTGCCAACCATGGAGGGCGGTTTTTCCACCAATCCGACGCGAAGGCAGAGAAGGAAGAGTTCAAGAAAACGGATAAATCTTCAAAGAGTACTACCAAGGAAGTCATGGCCACTTCTACATCCAATCCAGTAAAAATCTCAGCACGCCCTAAAGTAGGAAAAAAGGCGGAACCCTATAAGAAAGATACCAGGAATTCACGCCCCACTTTGAAAGAGTTAGAGAAAAAGACTTACCCGTTTCCAGATTCCGATCTTGCGGGGATGTTAGACAACCTTTTGGAGAATGATGTGATACAGCTCCCAGAGTAAAAAAAGACCAAATGAAGCAGGGCGCACCAAAGATCCAAAATACTGCAGGTATCATCGGGTTGTAGGCCACCCACTAGAGAAGTGCATAGCTCTAAAGGAAAAAAATAATGCAATTAGTAGACGAGGAAAAAATTATTCTGGATTTGGATGATGTTGCCGAAACCATTTGCATTATGGCACACGACAATGTTGTCTCACACTCCTTTTCGGTTGTTAAAGAAGATGCATGGATCATTCCGTTCGGAACTCTTGAGCCCGTGAGAGTCGTAATACCCGAGAAGTACAAACCAAACACGTCGCCGACCGACGCTACTCAGAATGAAGTGGGCAATGATGAAGGGTGGATTCTTGTAACCAGGCGACGAAGAAGAAAACAAGTTATTAAGGTGTCAGCACCCGAGCACCGAAGACCCTACAGAGCAAGGAAGTCTTCGCACAAAAAAGTGAAGGAAGCCGTGACGACGAATATTCCACCAAAAGTCACGCAAGTCAAACTGGTCAAATCAAAGAAACGTCAAGTCGTGACGTTAGAACATTACTTTCCTAAAACCTACCTAAAGCAAGTTTCAGTGAACACTGTATCTTCTACCATCGTAGAGGATGACAAAGAGAACAATCTAGAAGAGACATCCGCTCCGGACACGAACAATGATAAAAAGATTGATGCAATCCTCAACGCCTTACCATCACGTATGGGGTGGCAGCAAATGTTCCACCTGCCTAAGAAAATGCGTGAAAAGCTGGCACTTGCAATCCTCCAACCGGAAGCCTACGCCAATAAACTCAAGTTTGCAGGAGAGCCTGTCGATCAATCGAACAGATGTGCCGCTTGTAACACCGCTATCGCATTCACCGACGAGTATATACTCCTAGGGTCAAAGTTGCACAACCGTCCCTTGTTTATGTCAGGATACATACACGAGCAAAAAGTAAGCCGGATTTTAGTAGCCGGAGGTTCAGCTGTCAACATTATGCCAAAGGTTACAATGGAAGAGTTGGGGATCTCTGTAAACGAGCTTACTAAAAGTCGTTTGATGATTCAAGGTTTCAATCTTGGGGGACAACGAGCAATTGGCATGATCCGTATTGAGGTCATCATGGGAGATATTTCGTCCACCACTCTTTTTCAAGTAATAGATGGCAAAACGTCATAAAAATTGTTGCCATGCCGACCTTGGCTTCACGAAAATGGTGTGGTAGCGTCAACCCTACACCAATGTCTAAAGTACTATAGAGACGGTGAGAGGAAGATAAACGGTGATGTAAAACCATTCTCTGCAGTAAAGTCGTACTTCGCTTATGCCAAATTTTTTGAAGAGGCTGACGCTCCAAGTGAGATGTTGCCATCTACGATTACTTCAACAGGTACAAAAAATCTGAGAAAGGAAAAAGACGTTGAAGCTTCAGCTACAAAGAAGTCGACATGGGTTGAACAGTCGGAAAGCAACGTCAAAGACCGCGATCGGACAGATGCTAGTTCCTCATCCACTCAAACAGTGAAAGCTAATTTTAAAAAGGCAACGCACGTCGTCCTAAAGTACGTACCGAAATCAAGATGTAAAGATGGAGAAGCACCTTTCACAGAATACAAACCTTGCAGTGAAATAGCAACATCTACAATGAAAGTTGATAAGGTCGATCTTCAATTGTTGAAAGAGAACGCTATCATCCCGGTTGCAAAGAGCGATAACTTGTTGACCAAGGAACAACCTCTTCCAAGATCCACAAAGAGTCCCATGCTAGAAGACAAAACGCCGCTCAAGGACCCAGCGATTGGGACATTTAGCTCAGAAGCGTACAAGCTCATGGCTAAGTTCGGATATGATTTTGATAATCCAACCCCCATGGGTCAACACGTAGAAGCTGCCTCACGCAACATCGTCACTATTGGCATTGAGCCTCCTAAACCCGTTAGAATCTCTGCGCGATGGAAGAATCAAGCCTCGTCACAATACGTGGTAGCAGACGTCGTGGAAAGTGAAGGTGAAAATATTGAGCCAATGCCGCAAAGGTCTGTTTTTGATGAGTCGACCAGTTTCTACTCCTCGATCCCCGGTTTTCAACAGGTTGGGAGAAGAAGAAACCACCCGGCTACGATCAACGTCACAGCCTCAACCAAAAAATTCAAGAGCATCAGTTTTCACTAGAATGGGAGAAGCCAGGGTCAAGAAATCTGTGTTCAGTCGCATTGGCGCTTCAAGCATCCGAAAGAAGCGTTATTCAAAGCATTCAGAGTCTTCAAAGAGAAAGGTCGAGTTCGAAGATACAAAAAATATCCGCAGTGCTATTCCTTCTTGAATGAGACATCATCATGAGGTTGAAGTAACCAGGCTGAATCGAGTCAAGAGAAAACCGATTGGGATCAAGCCTCGTCTAACCATGTGACAGCCGAAGAATATCCAGGTTCAAATGATGAGATAGAAGTTGGTGAAACTCCCAAAACCCTTGAGGACGGAGTCCAAACAACGGTCGACGACTTGAAGGAAATCAATCTGGGAACAAGTGAGGAGCCACGACCTGTTTTCCTTACTGCACTTTTGACAGATCCAGAACAAGCAGAATATGTTGAGCTACTTACGAAGTATAAGGACGTGTTTGCCTGGAGCTACAAAGAGATGTCAGGTCTAAGCCCTAAGGTGGTAGTTCATCGACTAGCCATCAAGAAGGGAGTTTCTCCAAAGAAGCAATCACGGCGACGATTTCGTCCGGAGATGTTGCCAGAAATCGAAGCAGAGGTGAACAAGTTAATCGACGCAGGCTTTATCCGGGAGGTAAAATACCCCACGTGGATAGCCAACATCGTCCCCGTAAGAAAGAAAAATGGTCAACTCCGCATTTGTGTTGACTTCCGAGACTTAAACGACGCTTGTCCAAAAGATGACTTCCCGCTGCCAGTCACAGAAATCATGATCGACGCCACGACAGGACATGAGGCATTGTCATTCATGGATTGCACAGCTGGATACAATCAGATCCAAATGGCTCCCGAGGATGAAGAGGCCACCGCATTCCGGACGCCTAAGGAAATATTTTGCTACAAAGTCATGCCCTTCGGATTGAATAACGCGGGAGCCACATATCAACGAACTATGCAGAAAATTTTTGACGATATATTGCACGACATCGTTGAATGCTACGTGGACGATCTCGTTGTCAAATCCAAATGAAGGGAAGACCACATAAAGGATCTTCGAAAGATTTTTGATAGGCTACGAAAATTCAACCTCAAAATGAATCCTTTAAAGTGTGCATTTGGCGTTAGCTCCGGAAAATTTTTAGGATTCATTGTACGTCACAGAGGGATTGAAATAGATCAGTCCAAAATCAAGGCAATTCAAGAAATGCCTGAGCCATCAAACCTCAAGGACCTTCAAAGTCTTCAAGGACGTTTAGCCTATATACGTCGGTTCATCTCCAATTTGGCAGGACGATGTCATCCATTTAGTCATTTGATGAAGAAAGATGCTCCTTTTGAGTGGGACGAGTCTTGTCGGAAAGCATTCGAAAGCATCAAGAAATATTTGTCAACTCCTCCTGTATTAGGCGCGCCGATTCCGGGGAAAACAATCATTTTGTACATATCTGCTCAAGAAAAATCAATAGGGGCATTATGTGCTCAAGAAAATGAAGAAGGAAAGGAAAGAGCTCTGTATTACCTAAGTCGAACCCTAGTCGAAGCAGAGTTGAAATATTCGCCGATTGAAAAGATGTGTCTTGCACTCGTTTTTGCTATCCAAAAATTGCGACATTACTTTCAATCTCACACGGTCCACATCATCTTGAAGGCTGATCCGATCAAGTACATTCTATCGCGACCAGTACTGTCAGGACGAATCGCTAAGTGGGCTATGCTCTTGAAGTAGTACGACATAGTCTACGTGCCTCAGAAGGCGGTAAAGGGACAAGGGTTGGCTGATTTTCTAGCTGATCATCCAATCCCATCCGAATGGAGCTTCAATGATGAACTCCCCGGGGAAGGGGTCTTCTATGTCGATATACTTCCTCTATGGAAGATGTATTTTGATGGAGCCGCTCGCCACGACGGATCGGGTGCCGGAGTTGTCTTCGTATCGCCAGAAAATCACGTCTTGACATATTCCTTCGTTCTACCAAAACTATGCTCAAATAATGCTGCTGAATATCAAGCCTTGATCATAGGACTACAAATGGCCATCGAGATAGGATGCAAAGATCTCGACATCTATGGAGACTCCAAACTAATAATCAATCAACTTCTCAATGAATATGAGGTGAAAAATGATGGTCTTGTGCCATACCACAGATAGGATGCATCTCGTTTGTTGGGGAGCCTCGAATCAGTCTTTTTGGAGCATGTCCCGAGAAGTGCCAACAAGATGGCTGACGCTCTCGCAAATCTCGCAGCCACTTTGGCACTGGGGGCAAACATCCCCACATCAGTCCCAGTTTGTAAAAGATGGGTCGTATTACCAGACGAAGATGACGGTATTGAAGATGTTAGTGCGATTTGTGTCCTAGAAATCAACGAGGAAGACTGGCGTCAGCCGATAATCGATTATTTGGAACACAACAAATTGCCAAACGATCCGAGGCACAAGGTAGAAGTACGGCGACATTCATCTCGCTTCATCTACTATCAAGGGACGTTGTATCGATGATCGTTCGACGGACTTTGGCTGCGGTGTCTAGGTGAGGATGAAAGTCGCCATACCATGGAAGAAGCACACGCCGGCATATGTGGTGCTCATCAATCGGGACCAAAATTGTGTGACCGGATCAAAAGAATGGGTTACTACTGGCCAACCATGGTGCAAGACTGCATAGATTATGCCAAGAGGTGTGATGCATGCCAATTTCACGGAACATTTATCCACCAGCCGCCAGAGATTCTCCATCCTACTGTCGCGTCCTGGCCATTTGAAGCTTGGGGTTTAGACGTAGTCGGTCCAATAACTCCAAAGTCTTCCGCAGGACATGCGTACATTCTGGCAGGAACAGATTATTTTTCCAAATGGGCTGAAGCTATCGCTCTTCGAGAAGTAAAAAAGGAAAATGCTGCAGACTTCGTGTGAACCCATATAATCTATCGCTATGGTGTGCCGAGATACATCATCACCGATAATGGTACTCCTTTTGTCAATCGAACGATGAAAGGACTATGTGAAAAATTCAAGTTCTCTCAAAATAAGTCATCGATGTACAATGCGCCGGCCAACGGTCTCGCTGAAGCCTTTAACAAGACGCTCACCACTTTAATGAAAAAGATGGTGTCCAAGCACAAGCGAGATTGGCATGAAAGACTCGGAGAGGCACTCTGGGCGTACCGTACTACGTATCGAACTCCTACTCAGGCAACACCCTATGCGTTAGTCTATGGGGTTGAGGCTGTTCTTCCGCTCGAGTTAGAGATCCCGTCTCTTCGTATGGCGATTCAATTGGGTCTAACAGATCACGGTGAGAATGAGAAACTTCACTTGGCAGAGCTCGAAGCCTTAGATGAAAAAAGGTTGGATGCGCAACAAAAGCTGGAATTCTATCAGGTTCGTCTATTAAGAGCATTCAGCAAGAAGGTTCGTCCTCGGTCCTTCCAAGTTGGAGATATGGTTTTAGCCGTGCGAAGACCGATCATAACTTCCCACAAGACGGGAAACAAGTTCACCTCCAAGTGGGATGGTCCCTACGTTGTTCAAGAGGTGTACACCAGCGGCGCCTACAAAATCGTTGATAATGAATGACTGAAAGTTGGTCCAATCAACGGAAAATTCCTGAAGCGCTATTATGCGTAAAAAGACAAATCTTCGTCTTCGATGAGCTCCTAAGCATGAGCCTAAACTGCCTCTAAAAAAACCACAAAAAACAAAAAAAAAACAAAAACAAAAAACAAAAACAAAAAAGGCCACAAAAAAGGCCACAAAAAACCACAAAAAAAAATCACTTTACGAACTACGTTGGCTTGATCCTGTAGAGTCTTGATACTTTACGGGTACGTAGGCAGCTTGAGTAAAACACTTTTACTTAGGTGCGACCAAATATCTTAAACAAAACTAATCAAACTCTACCGAACTACGTCGGCTTGATCTCATAAAATGGATTTATTCATATTTTACGGGTACATAGGCAGCTGAAGTAAAACATTGACTTCGGTCCAGCCACATCAAAAAGAAAAATCACATTTTTGATAATGATAATAAAAAAGGATTGAAAGCAAATTCAGTTTATTATTATCTACGATTAACACTCTCAAGTGTCCAAAAAATGGGGGGTTACAGAAAATGAAGACAACACTAATTACGGAGACCATTTAAACTTCCTCAAAACTTTCTGTGTCGCGATGAAGGTAGTCTCTATAGTTTAAATCTTTTCAGCCCCTCGCTTCGCCGCTTTTAGTTTGACTTCCATTGAAGAATGCTCCTGACTAATCGAGTTCACCATTGAGTCCTTGTTTAAATGAAGACTTTTTGCATCTTCAAAGGAAATGACCAGTTGTTGATCTTCCTCTTCTAATTCTGCTAGCTTCACACGAAGCTTCTTCTTCTTTAGGAGAATGTCTTGTCGGCGTTTATCAAAAATCTCGATGTCATTTTTCACCTGATCTCTCGAATGAGCCGCGGTCGACAGTCGTTCTTCAATGGCCATGAATTCCTTCTCAAGCTCTGGAAGAGTTGTGCTATTCGCCATAAATTCTCCCGTCAAGGATTGAAGTTCTGTTGCGGCACTTAGATAATTCTTCACACAGAGTTGTAGGGCAGAAGGGTCGACGTTCTTATATTTGAAGTACTCGAACATCGCTTCACTTTCTTTCTCGCACGACGAAATGTCAGCCACAGAAGAGCTCAACAACTTCTCCACCAAAATATTTGCCAAGGAAGAAAAAAGTTGGCGTTCACCTTGGAGAATAGCATTCTGAGCACTGAAGGAAGGCGCTTGCGGTGAAGGAGCCTTCTCATCAGGAATAAGCTTCTGCTCAACAATAGTCAGGTTCGCAGCATCCGCGGCATCAAAGATGTTATTAATCATTGCCCGGTCAATAGGATCCTCCTCATCTAAAACAATCTGACAAGTTGACAAGTCGTCCATGGTATCAATTCCAGGCATCGAACCCTGCGAAAAGAAAAGTTAAGTTAATAATAATCGAATATTCTGAAGGAGAAATTCGATAAACTTCTAAATTTACCCCATCGAGAAAATCGTCAGCCTCGGCAACACCATCAAAAATGTGCATGATACTAGGCTCTTCCGGTTTATCTTCAGGTGGGAGAACGTCCGATTTAGCAGTCTGCGCTGAAAGGACTTCCTTTTCAGTAGAAGAAGGAGAAGAAGCTTGTTGCACCTTCTTAGAGCGCTTTGAGGCATTAGCTTCAACAGCTTTGGACGGCGGCTGCACCTTCTCCGCGGATAAGGATGATCGTTTCTTCGTCGAAGCTCGTGAGTTTGACGTCACTTTCAATGTTTGTTTGGACGATGGTGAAACTTTAGCTACAGGCGCGGGAACTAAACATTGGGGAAGCTTTAGCTTCAAGAACTGCTTAGGCTGACTATCTGCAATCTTCAGAGGATTTGCGGGCGCACGCTGATTCGCTAAGCCTTGTACCACCATGCTCTCAACTTTCATTTTTACAACCATGGACACGGGCTTACGGGCATTGCCGTCTGCAGATTTGGAAGGACTCTTAGCCTCGTTCAAAGACACTAATGGAGATAGATTCTTCAACCAAATCAGATAAGAATGAGTAACTCGAGTCTCAATTTTTGGGTCGCGCCTTGGGATGATGAATTTAGAGCCGGTCGTTAAGCGGATGGAAGACTCAAAAAGTTGATAAAGCTTTTCGTGACTGCCTGTACGAAGTTCAAGACCAAGCTCCTTTGGTATGCTTTGATAGAAACCAAATTGTCTCCCAAAACGGTGAGGATTATATGGTTCGATAATATGATTATTGTCATGCCTTAAAGTCAAGAAGCTAGACCGAGACGCTATAAGGAAGTCTGTGGCTCGACGAACATTAAGACCATCGTCTTTAAGTATTTCATCTGAAGACGAACCAGGAGAAGTGCATTGCACTGAAATATGGGTGCCAAGCCAAATTTGTCGTTTTGCATCATTAAAACGGGCAGGTATGACAACATCTAGGTCCTGAAAATCGATCATAGCGGCTCCTCGGGAAATGAATGAGTAGAAAGCCTATGTGAACGATAATATTTTGCAAGCCATGCATAAACATAATGTGCAGCAAAGTATCCATGGTTCTTTCCTGGTGATGCCGAAGTGGAAATGTCGTTAAGACCTTGGTAAATGCTTGCCAGGACGGGAATAGCCAGCGAAACTCCCGTGTCATTCGCCAAAAGTGAAGAAACCTTGAAAACACTTGCTCGTATATGGCCATGGTCACGAACAGGAAGGACGAAGGCGCACAACCAACAAGAAATGAAGGCGGCAAGATAAGTCTGGCGTCTCTCCTTCTCAGGAACATTCAAGTCGATAAAGAAGTCGTGGGTTGTGTCATTCCATTGAGAAGGCTCTCCGTATGAAGAAAGTTCTCGCCGAAGAGTCGGAAGATGTCCCTTCTTTCCTGAACTATTAGAGGAAGAGAAATACCTAGATTTTCCCTTGAACCAAAAACGACACCAATCTGTGAACGATACATTGTACTTCTTTTTAGACGTAGAGATAGTATGAAATGCCGCGAACAAGTACTTGCAGCTTGGGGCAAGTGAGTTTCACCACTGTTCTTGTCCACACAAATCAATTCTTTAACCGACGGGATTACTTCGTCGTAAAGCAGACCGGTTATAGGTAACCCTGTGAGAGACCGAACGTCCCAAAGACTAATAGAAGCTTCACTTGTAGCTGTTAGCAAAGTATTTATCGTCGGGCACCAAAAGTCGCAAAAAGACTCTGTTAGAGGATCACTACCCTTGTAGAGGAAAAGGGAAGCGTAGACCGCTTCAAGAAGATGGACATGTCTGAGTGTGCTGCGAAACTCACGCAAAACATTTTCTAGCCACTCCCAATACTGCGGGATATAAGAGAACTCGAAGCCAAATCGAAAGGTTGAACTACGTTGAATTTCTCCCTTGGAAAAGCGCGAGTGTAGCACAGAAAATGGCGGGACGATGTTTCTATCGCAATGATGTGAGGAACGAAGCACTGGTTTGACATCTTCTACTCCGTGCCACCAACAATCCAAGTTCGAGAGATATACCATTGGTATCCAGGTTTCGACAAAGGAGCCCGTCATTGGAGGCAAAACAATGTGTTTGATCCCGCTATCAACTTTGGCCTTCTCATCGTCAACTGTCACCAAGAACTCTTTGTCGTTCTTCGCAGATTCATCCGACTTGAAATACACCATCTCGTATATCCTACAAATCAAGACATAAATGATAAAGTTGCATCAAAGATCATGACAAATTAAAAGAAAATACATATATGAAAAGGAGAGCGATTTTAATATACTCCATATTAATAGTATATATATATATATATATAATACTTGCACAGCTCACCACACCAAAACAAAATCCCCAATTTTAATCAACCCCAAATCCCTTGAAAAGCATACCCACGTGAACTCCATTTAAAAAAAAGGGGGGGGGGGGGGAGGAAAATTGCATTCCACGGGCAACTACATCAAATCAAATCAACAAATCAATCATCAATTCTTAATCAAATCAATCAAAAACTCCATTGTTAAGCGAGCTCGAAGGTGTAGTAATGGCGGCAACTGAGGAAACGACTCAGGTGACGATTGTGGAAGAGATTTTTTCTGCTCCGGCGACTGTAGAAAGACCGAAGACGAAGGAAACCGCCGCTGGAGACGCCGGAAAAGTAACAAAGAAGGCGAAAGAATCGAAACCATAAAAAAACTGTAACTAGGAAGCTTCATCAGCAAAGTCGACTCCGTCGAAACGACATCAACAGGAAGTAGAGTTCGGTTCAGATGGAAAGGAGTCGGGCCCCAAGAAATCGCTACCGAACGATTTAGACGACCACCCCGATCGCGCCGTCCACGCTTAAAGCATGAACTTTGAGAATCGCGGACCGCGTCTAACCCGACGGTAACCATTGGGCTACAGGTCATCCAAAGTGTGCTAGTCCGGTGGCAGTTCGTGAAAGTCGATCAATTCGACCGAAGGCCATGAGAATTCACAAGTCAGGCTGCACATAAAGGAAAGTGGTCAGTACAAATTTTTTTAGTCTATTCTCTACGAACCTGATATGCTGTTGTATAGACGAGAAGTTGGTATGTAGTCGGTATGTCGTCGGTATGCAGTCGGGATACTTCCGGCAGGAACGTGCGATTCTTTTGAATATCGGTCGATGCGGATGCTAAATGCGGTGAGGGACTCCAAACTCCAAAAAAAAAAGTGGGAGATTAAGAAGTCGGGTATCTCTTTTATATAGCATGTCGGAGGAGAGTTGGGGTGGCTCTTGAACGCTGTAATCTATTCTTCTACTAGTAGTGGAATACTGATATAAGGTCTCCGTATATACTTATGGCTTGGGTAAGTTTAGAATTTCAGTTGAATTAGAAGACTGAATTCTGATGGAAAACTGTACTTGGCTGAAATTCTATCAACAATCAAGGCACTTTGAGGAGAAGGAAACTCTCTTTGGGCGGCAAATATGCATAGTCGGAACTGACTCACGCTTAAACACTAAAATCGTGTACGTAATTCAATTCCGAGGGGGCAAATTTGAAGACATAAAAATATGTCTATTATTTTGGTCAAAGTCAAATACCATTTCACAAAATTTAAGTCAAAAAGTCAAAGTAAAAAATGTTGACTATTTGTTTAATCGGGTCAACTCTCATTTAAATTGGGTCAACTTTTATCGAGGTGGTCCAAATACAAAGTGAAGTTTACAAAGCCCAATGACGATTAAGTCTTCCTCACAATAGACTAAAAAGTCCAATTAGGTTACACTAACCTAATTTCTTCCTCCATAAATACAAGTTTCTAGTCTCATTTGGAGACTAATCCTGACATACGCAACAAAAATCAGAAACACTCACTCAAAATTTACAAAAGCCTCATTTCTCTTTACAAACTCTCTTCTAAGGGAAATAAGAGAAATAAATACACTCAAAACTACTCTTTCTTCGCCGACGCCAAGCAGTCCGATTGCAGTCACGTTCGAAGAGAAGCATCCACATCCGTCGTAGGAGAACCAAGTCTTCAAAATCAAGACCCTCCGCCGACATATTGTTCCATTTGTGTGCAAATCGAATCAATAGATTCAAATAGAGATTGTACCCGAAACTTTCAATTTCAATAAAATTTATTTTGTTCCATTTTATTTGTGTTTTCTCTATATTTTGCAGATTAAACACAAATTTGTTGTTACACTCTCATCCTTTATTTCTCTTATCTTCTACTCTCTCTTTTCAAGGTTATTTAGTTGTATAATACCTCAAATTAGATTGTTTTTGTGTTCTTCTAACTAATCTATGAAGAGGAGTAAGAGGAAGGAAGCATCGATCTTCGTTTTTCTTTTATTTTGTATAATCGGTTGTTGTTGCTTAACGTAACCTAACATTTATTTTCCCTCGACTATCGTAGTATAGTTTTTAAATTCTAACTAACATATAACATCATATTTAGGACTAAATAACTAGATCAGAAAGTTTAAAGTTAACTATTTGTTGATTTATCACTTTATACATGTTGTAAAATGGAATCTGTGAAGTATGTTGTATGTTTACGATTTTTTTGTGTAAAATCCATTTAAATTTAGTCTTAGGTTTCTTCATGAAAGTTTTATTTATGAATGTCTAGTGTGTCGTAAAAATATGAAAAGTAAATTTTTTGATTTTTGTATATTTATTAATGATTTAATTCGTAATCTGGTGTTGTATAATTTTATATAAAATAATACTTGTGTAAATGATACTTTTCCTATGTTAAACATTTTATTTGGACTTGAAAAACATATATGATGTTCCTGATGATGTCTAGTATATGCATGCCACATTTCATGAAAATCAAAGATGTAGATTGTTACTTAATTATAAAATTAGTAAGAAAATGTGTCATATTTGGAAAGACAAAATTATTTGGGAACAGTTATAAAAGTATTTGGATCTAATTTTATGGGGCTAAGTAATGTATAAATATAGGTATGTAAATTAAAATTTTGGTCCACTTTTATGTTGTTTAAGTATTTTAAAAGATTTAAAATAAAGTATTGAAAACCGTATTTTTTTGTTTTTAATTGATAAACATAATAAAACTTCTTATTTATGAAAAATAAGTTTATATATGGAAACCTAACTCGTACAAGTACATTTAATATGAAAATCGTGATTTAAAAATAACATTTGAAAAATGACTTATTTAGTACCTTTAATAATATTATCGATTTTGTTATTAGTTAAAGTTATTTTTGTAAAACACTAATTTTTGACAAAATATCAGACTTAATAAGGTTAAAATTATTTTTTGATATAAGTATATTGTATAGAATGGGAATATAAGTAATACAAGAGAAACAGTAATGTGTAGAATATATGATTACGTTAATGTATCATCGAATACATGGTATGATATATATTTATAGATATCGTATACAAGGAACATATCGCTTTGTGGAGAGACGCGTTGTTTGGGGATGAAGACATTCATATCATAACACTCCCCCTTGAATGTCTATCATCCAAAATACAACATCTTTTATGCGAATTGAGAAAGTATTGCCTCATTAAAACCTTACCAGGAAAACCCAGTGGGAAAAATTGATAAGTGTAGTTTGTAGTGCCTATTTGTTGTGTTTTGGTCCCATTTTCCTTGTGGAATCGCTCCTTGGGAGCGATTTATGGGATTCTTATGCTTCCTTTAGTTCGTTTCAGGTTCCCGAGATCGATTTGGAAGAGTTGGAGCGATTCCGACTCAATACATACACATTTTGGAGCCAACGGAGTAAAGGAACGATGACTCGATGTCTTGGAATCGACCCCGAGACCTTGGGACCCAATCCCGAGCCCCCGAGACCCGATCCCGAGTCCCGAGAATCGGCGAGAAGCCCATGAGAGGCAAGGAGGGACCAAAGAGCTCTTATGGGAGGCCTACAAGACCCATCCCGTTCGGGATGGCCTCATCCCGTTCGGGATGGGGTGCACGTTGAAAGGTGCTGCTGTGAGCCCTTCCCGATCGGGACCAACCCGTCCCGGTCGGGATGACAGGCCATCCCGGTCGGGATGATCCGTCCCGGTCGGGACCGTGATGCTGCTGCACGCCTTCTTTTATTTCATGCTCCTTCATTCTTTTACCCATATATATACTCCCTTCTTGTTATGTTAAGACATCTTATCATACTCTAGACTAGTTTAAGCCTCCATTAACATTCAAAACCCTAGATTAGTGCTACTCTCATTAGTTTAATTCTCTCTTTAATCTTTAGTTAATCATTATAATTAGTTCTTGTATTAAGAAGTTCTTGAAGATTGTTCCAAGATTGACAACCTTGGGATTCTATTTGGGTTCTTATTTATACAAGATTGCATCTTTTCTTCATCTAGTGTTGGTATAATCATCTCTACTCTTGTTCTTAGTTTATTTAATCTTGTTTGAATCTTTTCATATTGTTATTGTTATTGTTCTTGTTATTCATTATGGATGTTGGTTTTGTAGTATTGATTTCTCTTGTGAATGTTAGTTTTCTCTTTATAATGAGTGAGTAGTGATCTTGTGGGGTTATTAGGGGGATTAGGGGTAGATTATGGATGATTAGGGTTGATTAAGGGGAAAAGGTTACATCTTTGTTGTTGGTCACATTGTGGGCACTCTATGTGTTTGTTGATATGCTTGTGTGAGTTGTAGTGGCCATGATTCCCATACTTGTGTTCATCTTCTCATTGTTTGTCTATGATGCGGAAATGTTGAGAATAGTTTAGTCGCGAGAGCGCGGACTAGGGTCTAAGTTGCGAGAGCCCGGACCCACCTTGACATCGGTCTAAGTTGCGAGAGCCCGGACCGACTCTAGCGATTAGGAGACACCTATACCCTTGGTCACCCCAATTACCCTTCTACTCCTATGAACCCGACCTACCCCACTTTCTTCCATATTTGAGTTCATCGTCTTAGTTAGTCATCATTTCTATAGTTTCATTGTTTAGTTAGTTCTCATAGTTAGTTCATCATTAGTCTAGCTATCTCTTCTCCTCCATCATAGTTTTCCATTTATCGTTTCTTTGTGTTTGTTTGGTGACCAAGTCTCGTTTTGGGTAGACATAGTCTAAACTTCGCCTTACCGTCCTCGTGGATACGATCCCGACTTACCCTAGCTACCCACTAGGTGTAATCGGTAGTTTATTGATCGGCTAGGGACGTGACGAATCCCGACCATCAATTTGGCGCCGTTGCCGGGGACGGTGCATTGTTTAGACTTAGTTTGCTTATTTCTAGACTTAGTTACCCTTCTTTGTGTTCTCCCATCTTCTCTTGTGAATATTCTCTAGATTTTTCTTCTTTCCTTAGTTTTATTTCTTCTTTTTCTCTTTGTCTCTAGTTGTGCTTGTTTATTGTCGTTGCCTAGTGCCCATAAAGCACTAGGTGTTCTCACGTTTGTTCTAGTGTGTAGTGTATGCCTAGGAGGGAAGGCGACTTCTATCTCTTTAATCCAGAGCCGGAGAGACTCTTTCGAGCCTTTCGCCAACGGACGATTAATCGGGTTAGGATCTCTCAACCGAGTGCAAGCAATACTCATCAAGGGCAAGCCTAAGGAGCCGACTTGAACAATCCACATCGAGAGACGGCCGAAGGGAATTTCGTAAATCCTTTTGGTGATTCTTCTTCTCCTAGTTCCCCCTCTTCATCTACATCAACACCGTCTACACCACCATCCTCTCCCTTATATCCAAGAATGCCTAAGTTTTCCTTTCACTCCACATTCACCGAGGATGTCTTGCCGGGACCGAGTGCATTACCGGATAATTATACCGGGAATTTTGTGGCGAAGACTCATTTTATCCAACTTGTGGAGAGGAACCAATTTTGTGGGTTGCCCACCGAAGACCCGCACCAACACGTGGAGACTTTCTCCGATTATTGTGACGCTATATCTCAAACCGGGGTTACTCAAGATCAAATTCGTTGGGTACTTTTCCCGTTCTCTCTTATTGGAAAAGTGAAGCAATGGATTAAGAGTCTCGATAGGGCAAACATGGGGATCGATACTTGGAAAAAGCTTGCCTTGGCGTTTTACCAAAAGTTTTACCCTCCGGAAAAGACGAATTTGCTTAGGGCCTCCATCACCGGGTTCCAACAAAGGGATGAAGAGAGCCTATATGAAGCTTGGGAGCGGTTTAAGTCTTTGGTAAGATCGTGCCCTCATCATGGACTCTCACAATGGTTCTTGGTGCAACAATTTTGGAATGGTCTTTACGAGGACTCGAGAGCTATTCTTAACATGGGCTCCAATGGTAGGTTCACCGAGGTCGATGACGACCAAACTTGGGCGAGAATCGAAGAGATGGCGGTGCATAATTCGCAATACTCTAGGCCTAGGAAGGCACATCGAGGAGGCATGCATGAGGTCGATGCTATCACCAAATTAAGCATTGACCTTGGAGCTCAATTGAAAACACACATGGAGACTATTGACAAGAAGCTCCAAAGCCACCTCAACCAAGTCCAAGGCACTAGTTCCTCACACCATCAACCGATTCAAGAAGTGAATGCTTTGGGGTTCGCACCTCCTACACCTTACTTTGGGATGTGTGACACTTGTGGAATTGTTGGTCACGACCCTATGAATTGTAGAGGGAGTATTGAGCAAGTGAACGCCTTTCAAGCGTTCAAGCAAGGTGTCTCCTACTTTAATCAATACCAAGCTTCCAATCAAGTCCCTCAACAACAAGCACTTCAACATCAACAACAACATCGTCCCTATGTTCCACCTCCCTTACGGGACAACAATGAAGGTTACCAAGGTTATGTGGGTAACCAAAGACCCTCCAACAACTTCAAGCAAAATAACCAAGGTACCTTCCACAACAACAAGCAAGGGTTCCAACAAGGGAACTTCAATCATGGTGGTTTCCAAGGAAACCAAAATTTCCAAGGAAACCGAAACTATCAAAGCTACAACCATGGCAACAATCAAGGCCTTAACCAAGGAAATTCTCATGGGTTCCAAGGGAACCGTCAACAACAAGCTACACAAGGTAATCAACAACAAAGCAAGCCTAGGAGCCGGTCTCCTACTCATGATTATGGCATTCCTCTCGCCATCACCGACACTCCACATAATCCATCATCCCCACCTCGGGATTTTGACATTCAAAAGACTTTGATGGAAATACAAAGGAGCAATCAAGATATGCAACAAGGTCAAATGGACATATCAAGAAACCATCATGAGCTCTTCACTTATATTCAAGGGGAAAACGCAATGAGAGATACCCGTATGAAGATACTTGAGACTCAAGTATCTCAACTCGCTTCGGGGAGCTCCTCAAGGCAAAAGGGGCAACTACCTTCTCAAGGTGAAACACCGACATTTGAGCATGTAAATGCTATTACCACAAGGAGAGGTACCTCTTATGACTCCCCTCCATATCCTAATGAGCAAGAGCCAACGCAAGAACCGACAATGGAAATGGCATCTCAAAATCAAGAAGAGTCAAACTTTGATAATCCAATTGAGGAGCAAGTCTTATGGGAGGTCGAGAAACCCCAAGAAGACAACCCTCCCCACTTCAAGAGAAAGACAAGGGTAAAAGGAAAGTGTCCTTTGAAGAGTCCACCCCTATTGAGAAAAGCAAGTACCAAATCAAGTTGTCTTACCCATCAAGGCAAATGAAGACTAAGGTGGACACTCAATACGACAAGTTCCTTAGTATTGTGAAGAAATTGGATGTTAGTGTCCCGTTTACCGAGTTACTTACCCAAATCCCGGCATATGGTAAATTCATGAAAGAAATCTTGGCTAGGAAAAGGTCCATCGACAAGGAAGAGGCGGTAGCGTTCACGAGGGTGGTGAGCGAGCTTATTCAAGGTTCCACGCTTCCAAAGTTGAAGGATCCGGGTAGTTTCTCTATCCCTTGCACCATCGGCAATTACAAAATCGAGAGAGCTATGTGTGATTTGGGTGCGAGTGTGTGCATTATTCCCTACACCATTTGTGAGCGATTAGGGATGACGGAGCTGAAATGTACTTCCATTACACTCCAAATGGCCGATAAGTCTCTTAACCGACCATTGGGAATGTTGGAGGACGTACCGGTGCAAATAGGGAAGTTCTTCATTCCGGTCGACTTCATTGTGGTTAACATGCCGGAGGATGCTAACACTCCCATCATCCTTGGACGCCCATTTTTACACACCGCCGGTGCCGTGATCGATGTGAAGAAGGGTAGGATTAATTTTCAACTAGGCGACAAGGAGTTAGTGTTCGACCTTCAAGGCAACACTTCGCCTATGACCGAGACATGTAATATGATCCATGCCATGGAAGACATCGATCGAGGGAATGATCCGGGACAAAGCTTGAAGAAGTACTCTTATGTACTTGAGGATGATGACTCCGATTTGGAGGAAGATGAGTGCCCAAATCATGGGCTTGATGACAAGTTGATAAGCAAGGAGAAGGATGAGCCTCCCTTGGGGCCACATGAGGATCGTTGGACGGTTGGGTATATCCCGAAGGATCGCAAGTACAAGTTCAAGCCATTGAACTTAGTAGATCGGGATGCCCCGGGAACGTCTAGGCAAGGCCATGAAGAGTCTTGGGATGTGGTTGGTTATATAACATGCTTGATTGAAGACTTCTCTAGGGCCTTCGACTTGTTCTTACGTGCCCTTGATGGAGATGGAATTGATCAAGGTTGTTGAAAAAGATTGAAGATAGCACCATCTTGGTTTGACGGAGTTCCACAAGAACCGTCTCATTGTATATATCTCTTTCTTGTAGTTAGTTGGATTTTTGTGAATTCTTGTTAATTGGGTTGATTGATGAGCGTTGTGAGGGAGAGAGTTTGATGTGTGTTTGAGTATTGTTTGATAGGTGAAGTGAGAATGCTTCCTAGAGAAGAATGGCTATGATATACCTTGGCTTGTAAGCACGAGGATCGGGTTTTTGAAGCTTGGAGCAAGCTTTTGGGATTGTGGAAGGTGAAGAAGACCCATAAGAGGCTTCCCGACCGGGACAGGCGTGGCATCCCGACCGGGAAGGAATCATCCCGATCGGGATGGGGGTGCACAAATTCGAGCTCACTAGAGGTCCATCCCGACCGGGAAGGAAGCGTCCCGACCGGGATGGGTGAGACATCCCGAACGGGACCGAGCTTCCCGACCGGGACGAGCACCTGCTCCCCCTTTGTGTTTCTTCTTCGCAAATCGAGTCCACCCAACCGTTTTATGCCCCCTCCCAACCTCCCTAGTTATCCTCGCCTTATCATATGCCTCATTTATTTCATTGACATGCCCTCACTCCATTTCCTATCCACTTTACACCGACTCTCACATCAAATCCCACCCTCTACCATTACTACCTCTACAGTGAGGCCTTCTTGAGTGTGAAGCGAGATGGCAACCGAGAAGACGAGCGACGAGCCTCTAATGATCATCGAGATGATGGAGCAAGTGAGTTACTAGCCGCTCGGTTTGGGTAACTATCCTTACTTTTCCGTCTTTGTTTATCGCTTGTTTTTCATTGTTTGCCCCCTTCCCTTGAGTCATGGTATCTTAGTGGCCTTCAAGGCCATAGTATGGTTGCTCGCGACTCCCGATGACGTGATTGCGTCGAGAGTCAATTGTTTAATCCAATCATACAAGATTTTCACCCTTTCTAGGAATTAGTCGGATTTGGACGGAATCTGGGCTAGGTGACTTGATTACACCTAGCCCTCCCCTCCCATTTCCTTTTATTTCTTTCTTTTTATTTCTTCCCCCTTCCATATCTTTTCTTGTTTCGGCCCATGGTGACTTGACTACACCCCGGCCGGACACCTTCTACCGTTTTCTTCCCCTTATTCTTTGATTTTTAGCCTTATTTTCGTTGTTTCTTTTCCATTTCTTTTGTCTCTCCGCACACTACGATTGAGCATATGAGGACATTGCTCGGTTTAAGTGTGGGGGAGAGATATTCTATCGTAGTTAGTTTTATTTTTTCCCTTTTTCGAAAAACCTTTAAAAATACCTAAAAATTTGAAAAATTTTCACGAAAAATCAAAAAGATTTTCTTTTTGTGTCTTTTTCTTTTGTGTCTTTGTGTCGTATATTTGTTTTGTATTGTGTGTGTTTTGCCTCCCTTTTCCTTATAGGTCGCTTAATCACGATGTTTGGAAAGCTTTGAAGACATCCGATAACATCTTCTAACCCTCTTCCCTCTTTATTCCTTGTGAAGTTCGGAGAAGGTTGTGTTGAGGTGTGCTCGGGTGGAGCTTGTACATACTTGTGGTTGATTTGGTGATATGTTTGGAAGTTTGGGGTGGTGTTTGTTTGTTCATGTTTTCTTTTTGTTGCCTTTTGTTTCTTTTTCTTTCGTTTTCGTCATGTCTTTGTCTTGTGTGTAGTTGTGTCTTGTGCGTAAAAGTTTTCGAAAACCCGGTTTAGAGGCTAGTGTGTGAGTGTGTACTTTCCCCTCCTAGTAGTATAAATCGAGTCTTGGACTTTAATCTAGTAGAATGACCCTAAATCAATGAATTCGTTGGTCCTTTACCTTAAGTCCACTTAGCTTACTAGGAATTTACTACGGGATTTGCATTTTGACCATTATGACCACCCACGGTGTGAAAAGGCCTTGGTTACCGAGTCTCGTCCCTTAGGTGACCGTGTTTAGGATCGTTTGATTAGTCCAAGTTTTCCCTTTTTTGTGGGTTTGAAGGGAAAGCGCGCTCCCGACTTACCCATTTCCCTATCTCCTACACATATACACACAATAAATTGCAAATTGTTGATTCTCCCTTTCTTGTTATACAATGAAAGTGCCAAAGAGCCAAATCAAGCCAAAAGGGCAAAGAAAAGAAAAGAAAGAAAAAAATGAAAGAAAGAAAAGAAATGGAGAAAAAAGAAAAGGCACAAAAGCCAAAAAAAAAATAGAAAAGAAGAAAAAGAAATGGCATGGCAACAAACAAAGCAAAATGCAAAAGAAAAAGAGAAAATGCCAAAAGAAAACCCGTCTCACAAAAAGAAATTCCCACAAAAATAAGCCTTTTTCCGACTTTTGCCGTGAAGAGCCTACCAAAGGACCGAGTCCCGAGGAAGGATGATAGCGGCATTAGTCGGTCTTCCCTCATTTTGCATGTTTTCCACCTTTTTGCTTGGACTAGTTAGGCGGTTTTGGACACGGGACGACCCTCTTGGCTCACGCTAAAGGGGGCGGGGTCTCACTTACCTACAGTGTCGACTAACACCGTGGTTCTTCACTTTTCCACTCCGCCGATCGTCCCGTAGTACGTTTTTAGAAAGTTAGGAGGACCTAGGTAAGTTACCAACGTTTTTGTTGCTTTATCGCCATACTATTAGGGTTTAGTTCATCTTGGTTTGTTGTCTAGCTTGGGAACTTTGTCACTTACCTCGAGTCCTAAACCGGTGTTTCATTCACCGCTTTTAGAGGGAAGCGGTATTTGTTTTCCTTTGGGTGCAACCTTGTGTTTGTTTGTTTGCTTGTTTGTGTGTTTGTTGTTTATGTGTTTAGTGTCCGTTTGCATCCACAGTTTTGTCGCAAGACCCCACTTGCCTTGCGGAGTGCACTTTTCCTCTAAGTGCACTCGCGTGAGTTGAAAGGGCGTTGGGTGCGCTAATACCCAATCGGCTAGTATAGTAGTTAGTATGTGCTTACTCGAGGGCGAGTAAGGGTTAAGTGTGGGGGAGTTGATAAGTGTAGTTTGTAGTGCCTATTTGTTGTGTTTCGGTCCCATTTTCCTTGTGGAATCGCTCCTTGGGAGCGATTTATGGGCTTCTTATGCTTCCTTTAGTTCGTTTCGGGTTCCCGAGATCGATTGGAAGAGTTGGAGCGATTCGGACTCAATACATACACATTTTGGAGCCAACGGAGTAAAGGAACGATGACTCGATGCCTTGGAATCGACCCCGAGACCTTGGGACCCAATCCCGAGTCCCGAGAATCGGCGAGAAGCCCATGAGAGGCAAGGATGGACCAAAGAGCTCTTATGGGAGGCCTACAAGACCCATCCCGTTCGGGATACGGGATGGGGTGCACGTTGAAAGGTGCTGCTGTGAGCCCTTCCCGATCGGGACCAACCCGTCCCGGTCGGGATGACAGGCCGTCCCGGTCGGGATGATCCGTCCCGGTCGGGACCGTGATGCTGCTGCACGCCTTCTTTTATTTCATGCTCCTTCATTCTTGTACCCATATATATACTCCCTTCTTGTAATGTTAAGACATCTTATCATACCCTAGACTAGTTTAAGCCTCCATTAACATTCAAAACCCTAGATTAGTGCTACTCTCATTAGTTTAATTCTCTCTTTAATCTTTAGTTAATCATTGTAATTAGTTCTTGTATTAAGAAGTTCTTGAAGATTGTTCCAAGATTGACAACCTTGGGATTCTATTTGGGTTCTTATTTATACAAGATTGCATCTTTTCTTCATCTAGTGTTGGTATAATTATCTCTACTCTTGTTCTTAGTTTATTTATTCTTGTTTGAATCTTTTCATATTGTTATTTTTATTGTTCTTGTTATTCATTATGGATGTTGGTTTTGTAGTATTGATTTCTCTTGTGAATGTTAGTTTTCTCTTTATAATGATTGAATAGTGATCTTGTGGGGTTAGTAGGGGGGTTAGGGGTAGATTATGGATGATTAGGGTTGATTAAGGGGAAAAGGTTACATCTTTGTTGTTGGTCACATTGTGGGCACTCTATGTGTTTGTTGATATGCTTGTGTGAGTTGTAGTGGCCATGCTTCCCATACTTGTGTTCATCTTCTCATTGTTTGTCTAAGATGCGGAAATGTTGAGAATAGTTTAGTCGCGAGAGCGCGGACTAGGGTCTAAGTTGCGAGAGCCCGGACCCACCTTGACATCGGTCTAAGTTGCGAGAGCCCGGACCGACTCTAGCGATTAGATGACACCTATACCCTTGGTCACCCCAATTACCCTTCTACTCCTATGAACCCGACCTACCCCACTTTCTTCCATATTTGAGTTCATCGTCTTAGTTAGTCATCATTTCTATAGTTTCATTGTTTAGTTAGTTCTCATAGTTAGTTCATCATTAGTCTAGCTATCTCTTCTCCTCCATCATAGTTTTCCATTTATCGTTTCTTTGTGTTTGTTTGGTGACCTAGTCTCGTTTTAGGTAGACATAGTCTAAACTTCGCCTTACCGTCCTGGTGGATACGATGCCGACTTACCCTAGCTACCCACTAGGTGTAATTGGTAGTTTATTGATCGGCTAGGGACGTGACGAATCCCTACCATCAAAAACCATGGTGAAGGAAAAAGAGTACAACTCGCATTCCCCCTGATGATTATATCACAGAAGATCTTTATAATGCCGTAATCCAAGTCCTTGTATCAACTTCTTGAATGTAGTTGTAGGAAGAGTTTTTGTAAATAAGTCTGCTAGATTTTCACTTGAACGAATTTGTAAAACATTGATATCTCCAACTTTCTCAAGTTCGTGAGTAAAAAAGAATTTAGGTGAAATGTGCTTTGTCCTATCTCCTTTGATATATCCTTCCTTTAGTTGAGCAATACATGCGGTATTGTCTTCATATATAATGGTTGGTGTTTCTTTATTGGAGCACAATCCACAATCTTCCCGTATGTATTGAATAACAGACCTTAACCAAACACACTCACGACTAGCTTCATGGATTGCTAAAATCTCAGAATGATTAGAAGAAGTAGCTACAATAGTTTGTTTCATAAAACGCCAAGAAATAGCGGTACCACCATATGTAAACACATATCCAGTTTGTGAACGTGAATTATGAGGGTCAGATAAATAACCTGCATCTGCAAAACCTACTAAATTTTCTTTGGACATGTTAGGGAAAAACAAGCCCATATCTTTTGTACCTTGAAGGTAACGAAGTATATGTTTAATTCCATTCCAATGTCTTCGGGTTGGACATGAGCTAAACCTGGATAATAAATTTACTGAAAATGATATGTCGGGCCTTGTATGGCTAGAAAGATACATTAATGCCCCAATTGTACTTAAATATGGTACTTCAGGACCAAGAATTTCTTCAGTACTCTCCCGAGGGCGGAAAGGGTCTTTATCTATATCAAGTGATCTTACCACCATTGGGCTAGTTAATGGGTGACATTTATTCATATAGAATTTCTTTAACATCTTTTCTGTGTATGTTGTCTGGTGAACAAGAATTCCATTATTTAGATGTTCAATTTGTAACCCCAAACAGAATTTGGTCCTTCCAAGATCTTTCATTTCAAATTCTTTCTTTAGATATTCCATCGTCACTGAAATCTCTTCAGGAGTCCCAATGATATTTAAATCATCAACATACACGGCTATTATGACATATCCCGATCCAAATTTCTTAATGAAAATACAAGGGCTAATAGGGTCATTTTTGTAGCCTTCCTTTATTAAATACTCACTGAGGCGATTATACCACATACGCTCAGATTGTTTTAGTCCATAAAGAGATCTATTCAACTTGATAGAAAAATGTTCTTTTGAACTTGATTTTGCTGCTTCTGGCAACTTGAATCCTTCTGGGAGTTTCATATATATATATATATATATATATATCATTATCTAGTGGGCCATATAAATAAGCTGTGACTACGTCCATTAGACGTAAATCAAGACCTTTTATTGCCAGACTGATTAAAAATCTAAAAGTAGTCGCATCCACCACAGGAGAATATGTCTCCTCGTAATCAATTCCGGGTCTTTGCGAAAAACCTTGTGCGACTAATCGAGCTTTATATCGCACAATTTCACCATTTTCATTTCTTTTTCGCACAAAAACCCATTTATATCCCACTGGCTTAACACCTTCGGGTGTACGGACAACAGGTCCAAAAACTTTTCTTTTTTCAAGAGATTTTAATTCAGATTCTATTGCTTCTTTCCATTTTGGCCAATCATCTCTTTGTCTACATTTCTCAATAGACTTAGGTTCATGATCCTCTTTATTTTCTATAACATTTAACGCAACATTGCATGCAAAAATTTCATCGACGTCGATTTTACTCCGGTTCCAAGTAATTCCTGACATGACATAGTTTATTGAGATCTCTTCATTTTCAGGTACCTGAGATTCTTCTAAATTTTCAGTCATGTTCAAAGTCTCGACTGAAGATTTATCTAAACATATTTCATCGTCCTCGATTGGGTCATCATCGTTATTCTTTGCTCCTTTTCTTTTCCGAGGATTTTTATCTTTGGAACCAATTGGTCTTCCACGTTTCTGGCGTGGATTTGATTCATTTGCCATTTTAGTTTGTCCTTCTGGGACCTCAATTTTGAACGGAGCATTTACAACTGGTATATGTGACTTCGTCACTCTTTTTGGGTCAGTAAAAGCATCTGGCAATTGATTAGCTAAACTTTGAAAATGAATTATCTTTTGAACTTCAAGTTCACATTCTTTAGTACGAGGATCAAGATGAGACAATGATAATTCATTCCAATTAATTTCTTGTACCAGTTGTTTATTTTCTTCCCCTAATGTCGGGAAGACTGACTCGTTAAAATGACAATCTGCAAAACGAGCTTTAAATAAGTCCCCCGTGGTTGGTTCGAGATATTTTATAATTGATGAGGATTCAAATCCTACATATATTCCCAACCTTCTTTGTGGTCCCATCTTTGTGCGTTGTGGTGGAGCTATTGGTACATAGACCACACATCCAAATACTCTAAGATGGGAGACGTTTGGTTCCTGACCATAAACCAATTGTAATGGGGAGAAATTATGATAACTCGTTGGTCTGATGCGAATAAGTGCTTCTGCATGTAATATAGCATGCCCCCATGCAGTAATTGGGAGTTTAGATCTCATAAGTAATGGTCGAGCAATTAACTGAAGTCTTTTGATTAACGATTCAGCTAAACCATTTTGTGTGTGGACATGAGCTACAGGATGTTCCACATTTATCCCAATTGACATACAGTAATCATCAAAAGTTTGAGAAGTAAATTCACCAGCGTTGTCGAGACGAATAGTCTTAATAGGAGTAACTGGAAAATGTGCTCGTAATTTTATTATTTGAGCTAGTAGTCTCGCAAATGCCAGGTTGCGAGTCGATAATAAACATACATGTGACCATCTAGTCGATGCATCTATTAAAACCATAAAATATCTAAATGGTCCACTAGAGGGATGTATTGGTCCACAAATATCCCCTTGTATACGTTCCAGAAAACTAATTGATTCAAAATTTATTTTAACTGGTGATGGACGAATAACCAACTTTCCTTGGGAGCAGCTGTACAAGGATAATTATTAGGAAGAAACTCCTGGTTCCTCAAATTATGTCCACATGAATTTTTTATTATTCTTCGCATCATGGTTGAACCGGGATGACCTAACCGGTCATGCCAAACTATAGAGTTATCACTAAACTTCTGGTTTAGAATAACATTTGCTTCAATAGTATTAATCTTTGTGTAGTACAAACCGGTAGAAAATGTAGGGAGTTTCTCTAAAATTTGTTTCGTGCCTTGGGTTGTACTTGTGATTAACAAGAATTCTTTATTCCCTTCACTAATTGTCTCGAGATGATATCCATTACTGCGAATATCTTTAAAACTTAATAAATTTCTTTGAGACAATGGAGAGTATAACGCATCTTTAATTTCAAATTTCGTTCCACAAGGCAGTATTATATGTGCTCTTCCGGAGCCTTCAATTATATTTGTACTACCTGATATAGTACTCACACTATTTCTTTTCTTTATTATTTGAGAAAAATATCTTCTATTTTTAAGTATAGTATGAGTCGTTGCACTGTCAGCTAGACATAATTCTTCATCAATTGTATCCAACCGAGCTCGAGGGGTATTCATTTTCTTCAAGAAAATATAATATGTTACAAGACAAAAATAATAAACTCACTAAAAACACTAATATTTATTTCATAACGATAAAACTACTTCAACTAATAAAATTAGTAAATAAAGGTCTATATGATAAAATTCATACTATTACACATAATGTTCATAAAACATCTAAATAAAATACTAAATTTTACGAAATTCATAAGAAACATATATGAAAAATAAGGTCTTAAATATCATAGAATTACATTCATTGCTTAATTATTCCCTTCAGGGGTCGAAAAGAAATCAGCTGCATCTAAGTGAGTTGTATCACCGGAATCAAAGTCACCTTTGTAACACCCCTAATTTTTATAAATTAAATTAGTATCCATATTTTTATTTTGTTTGCGATTTAACTTGATCGGATTTACTTTGACTTCATCTTAATCATCTAAAATCTTTACTTTAGCTCGAATTTCTATTTTCAATTCGATACTCGTTAAAACATTTTATTATTTCTTCGAGAAATCATTTTATTAAACTTTCGTTGAAAAATCATCTTTTTGCTTTCGAGATATCAATTTAATTCATTTTCGTTGAAAACTATTTATTCGTCTAGAAACCTTATTTCTTTGCAAACAATTATTCAAACTCGAGATTGACCCATTTGATTTCTTGAGTCAACTAATTATTTTTATCAACTTCGAACCTGGCCCAAATATTTAGTGTTACGACAGAATGATATTTTTAGGTCATCTCGAAGTTTGGGCCTAATTCTCTTCTAATGCGTTTTTTGATCCGATTTCTTCTTGTACCCGTATTTTATTTTTACTAATGATTTCGATCACACCGTAAATTATTTCCTGACCCAAATCGAGTCTGTTACCTCGTCACTAACTAGATGAGTCACTAAGATATTTTATTTATATTGATCACATATTTTATTTATTTATTTATTTATTCATTCATTCATCCTAATTCTATTCAACAACTCCAATTTTGGTTGTTTTACGTTACTTCTCCAACTCTTTCTTTTTATACTCCTTCTCCAATTCTATTAGTTCTATCACTTTACATAAAACTTATCCTCCTAGTGGCTATCAAAATCTTTGTTGCAAGAGACTCCTAGTTTTCCTCGATTTCAATCGTGTTATACAACCAAAACACTACTCTTATTATTTAATAGCATTCTTAATTTTCCTACTTCTATTCCTCTTTAATCACGTCTTGTAAACCATCCAAACACAAACTCTCTTCTATTAGTCTTCCTTCATTGATGCGTTGCTGCCGTGCTGCTGCTGTTTCTCACACAAATCAGCCCGTGCTTACCTTATTTCGTTCATCAATCTGATTCTTAAATCCGTCCTTTTTCAGTTCAATCTCAAGGGTAATTTATTTACTCTTATCCTCGTCTCGTTTCCACTTTTTATTAACTTATATGGTTCTAATACCATATGTTTTAATTTTTCGTAGGCTATAGTGCTAGATCCGATGAAGACGGTTATTTTATTAACTCGGATCTCGATGAAGGTAACACATGATGACATGACTCGGTATTGCATGATATATATGTTTTAGTTGCTTGTAGTATCGTTTTAAAATCGAATTCTTATACTAGTAAACGTGTTTGAACTATATTATGATAATATGTTTCGAAACTTCTAAAATTACTATAAGGCCGAGATTAAAACGTATAAATAAGAATTAATTTCTTAATTTTCGTGATTTTTAATGTGAATTATCAAATTGAAAGTTTTAATATTTTTTTACGAGGTTACAGCATGTTTCAGAATCGATTAACGTTTTTGTACGATTTATTACCCATGTTCACAGATCTTATTTTCAAAAAGTTTGCAATGAGACTACTGTTTATTTTAAGTCTATTATACGTCTGTTAAATTTCGTAAATTAATTCCTAGTAGTTTTGTCACATTAATGAAACTGGGACAGATTAGTCCGCGAATCTGTCAGTTGTTGAAAACCTAATTTAAAACCTTTGATAAACTTCGAATTTAATTTGAGTAATTTACCTACATAAATTATAAATAGTCTAGTTAATGTTTCTAATTGGATTTGTTTTAAAATAAAATTTTAAACATGTTTTATTAAAGAAATATTATCGGGTGTCGGATTCTGACAGTTTATAAAACTACGAATAAAAACCCCTGTTAAGTTAAGAATTTCGATTTTCTCCAGAAACAAAAGTTGTAGTTAAGCTTTTAAAGTTTTCAACCTCACTGATCGTACGTCGTTTTGATTTTTATTGATTTAATTATGGATTTTATAGTGACACAGTGCAAATCTGAAAAATCTGTAAATTTATAATTTATTACTTTTAATTACTTAAACTCCAACCTTTTGAGAAATAATTATGATTTTTGCTTTCTTTGACTTTTAATCATTAATTATACATTTATCTAATAAATATAATGTTTATGTCTCAAGGCCTAATATTAAATATTTTATATAATTCATATTTTAACGATTTCTAATTATAATGACACCTATTTTGGAAAGTTACTATTTGAAGAAAGTTTCTATCTTTGAAAGGTTACTATTTTGGGAATATTTAAGATATCTTTGAATAAAATACTTATAATGGTTTGAATATGGAATAATGTTGGAAATGAGAATGTACAGTATATAAGTCTAGGATATGTTGTTTGTTGTAATCAGCTATATGGTCAGTGTATTTGCGTCAGGGATACATTGATTGTCGAACTGGGTATCGTTTATGCTCAGAAGTCATGCGCATGTACTTAGGCTAGGACCTCGCTGAACGCAGTCCTATTATAGTTTGAGTTGTCTGGTAAGAGGGCTTAGGAGTCGCTTCGTGGGCACTGAGTTCCTTAACCAGTGAGGCTTAGGGGTCGCTTCGTGGGCACTAAGTTACACTTCGATGTTGTTTTGACATATCTCTAGTAGTAAAAGCTGTACTTATCATCGGTTTTATATTCCATTATTCGTGTTGACGCCGTCAGGCTGCTGAATTGTTTTCTGGCTTTGAATCTATTTTGATATATATATATAATGTTTTGAGTTTTAATCTATTTTCGTATATTATGCTTCTATTTCTTATATATTGTGTAATATGGCTGAGAGAACTGCCTGAGTTGCTCCCCACTGAATTGTGGCTGTTATGTTTATAACATGACAGGTATTCTTTGTTCTGGGGTTTGGTGTGCGCTAGCGAGTGGCATGGATCCTACTCTGCTTTAATCATGTTTAAAAGTGGCATTTGTATTGACTGACCGTTCTTTCTGTAAAATATAGAACATCAGTGTGTTTTAATCCCTAATCTACAGTGTTTCCGCCACTGTATTGCGTTAGAATTTATAGGGGATTACAGTTGGTATCAGAGCATCGTTGCTCCCGACGCTCACACCTGATTTTAGGAAACTACTCGTAAATGATTTGAACATTAATAAAATATTAGTTAGAGAAGGGTAGAAACCAATTAAGGACTTGATTGTTAGGTTACATGTTCTTGTAACTCAATGAATAGCATTGAATGTTTGTTTTATTTGCCCACGAAGAAGATGAGTGGACAAGATGTTGGCATGATGCTCCTCCATTTTGGGACATGACCTACTTAGCACTTCAAAGACCTGATGACTTGAGTGGACGACTTGGTGCTACAAGGAAGATATAAAGGTGATTTTCCAACCCAGATTCATTTTGCTCAAACTACAGGCCAAATGTCAAGAGTAGATTACAGTTCCATGATGGTGCAACAGACTCGGAGGTGATTTCAGTTTGGATCCAGAAAGAGCGACCCAAGACTAGTGTGCCCGTTTCTCTACAAGAAGATGAGTTATCTAGCAAGTTTCCTTGTGAACTCAGGAGGCCCGAAGACTCTTCTTTGGTTCAAGATCTTGGTAGTTTAGGATCCTTGTTCTTTCCTCCTAGTATATTCGTCTTCCTCTTCTTTCTTTCATTCTTCTTCTTCTTCTTATACTTCTTTTCTTATCCTTCTTCTCCTTACGGATGTTGTCGTGTTGCTGTACCGCTACGACCTGATGTTGTTCGGCTCTCTGTTGTCACGTGTTGTTATTCCTAATGTCCGTGTGCTGCCACTGCTCTCCCTGTCAGTTTTTCTCTTTTTCTTCCAATCCTCATATAAATGGTCATTTTCATTCTCGTGGTGAATCCTTGTTTTATTCTCCCATTTTGCCCTCCATTCTCTTGAGATTCTTTGGTTAGACTCCTTTTTAGTGAACCCCTTGTAATTAAAGATGTTTGAGGTGTAGTGAATCTCGTTACCTGTGGTTTGAGGATTTTGAAGTTGTACCCTATTTTCTAAGCAAGCAAGAACTTCTTGGGGATTGATTTCAATGGTATTAGTTGATTGATGGAATTAGGATTGTACCTTAAGTGGTGAGCTTGGATTATAATTTACTTGGTTATATAAAGTACTTAAAGAAGAAAAACTTTCGGATAGTAAGATTATATTTTATTTTGATGGATATCTAGTACCGAACTTAGAACCGAACTAAGTGTACCTAGTAATATTACTTTGCAATTCCCACCTAATGTTGACTTAATGGACTAGTTGTGGACTTTTGGGATCATAGATCATCGTTTAGAGTTCTAGCCTGAGTGTTGTGGTACTATTTCAGGTTCTCGTTAAGGTTTTTAGTAATTTTGGTTGATATAGATTAAATCTTGATTCTTAGTCTGATAAGGTCGTGACCTATAAACTTTTGAGTAGAGTGATCTAAAAATTCATGAATGAATCCTTGTTAACTTTAAGGAAGAGAAAGGTCATGCACAATCACGATTCGGATTTACACTACTGTTTTGAGGAATATTTTAATACCAACCACCTTAATGGAATTTACAGTTCAGAACCCTTAGACAAGCATGATTATGGCTTCGTGGAAATATTAAATGTATTGTGGTGGCGCTGTTGCGATTTGAAATTTGATGGACTTCTAAGGAACCATACTCGAATGACGTGTTGGGAAAAACGTGTGCCACCTGTAAGATTAGTGTACTTAAGGTTTGATATATTATACTAATAACTTTTGTTCCCTTGTAATGGGATCATTTTGAAGACTTAGTGCCCGAGATTTGTTAAATTGTTGGATCTTGTTTCTTGTTTCTTACTCGAGAAATTTGGAATACACCTCGAGTACAACCTGGCGAGCTTCAAACAGTTTTAGAGCTTTGTTGGTTAATTGGTTTGATAGTGTTGTGGCAGTTTTTAGAATTTCGGTAGCATGATTTGATTTTGTTGTCATTTGGTGGATACTTACCCTATTGATTGAGTGATTGTATGAGCAATTGAAGCCTTGTATTGGGGGTTGTAACGATTGATAGTCTTAGCTTGAAAGTTATAGCAAGTGATTTTGGAGGTTGTAGACTGTGTAGGAAAACCCAAATTTCTGATATTAATGGACTTAGTATTATTTTATGGAATTAGGAACCTGAGTTTGTCGGAGTCATACTAGGGAATCTCGAGAACCCTTAACTTCTCTGTAATCCTTGAGAGCTATGATTGACTCTCGTTTTCGTTCATCCCTCCGATTCTCTCGAATTCTGCTCCTCCAATCGCTATTGGTATCCCTCTTGATCTACCTTTTTAACGAGTTTGAAATTTTTTTTGTTTTGGTTTATTCTTTGGCATTTTTCACCAATTTCCCCATTTTGAAAAATATTTGACTAATTTAAACTTTTGAGTTATCATTTTTAAGTTACAATTTTAAGCTTTAAAAACCTTGTTTTGCTTTGTCATTTTTTTGGTTGAAGTTATATTTAGTTATTTTTAAAATATCTTAAAAACCTGTTTGAAATTAATTCATAAGTATTTCAAATCTTTGTTTTTAAATGATCGAAATTTTACGAATATTTTCATAACATACAAATATTGTCTGACAAAATTTAACTTTTGAAAATAATTTTATAAATTCAAGCTTTCACTTTATTTTTGTTGGTGAACTTTTGGATCTGTTATTAGAAGCATCAGATGACTGGTTCGAGATTTCCCAATGCTAAACTCGATTTCTCAAATTTGATTTTGTTTTGTCTTAAATCAAAATGTTGAAGAGTTTCTTAACCAAATTGAGTTAAGGTCATTTTGAAAATGTTTAGGGTACCCTCTTTCCCTCGAATTCGTTTTTAAATATAATTTAACGTCGTTATTTTATCAAATAACAGTACCTTGCGTTTTTAATAATTTGAAAAGTTTTAAACTTCGGGTAGCTTAGCCCAACTCTTCTCGTAATAAATTTTGCACTCGATTTCATATCACATTTGAAGATTTAAAAATTCCTATTAAACCAAGATTTTGATGCGAGTTAATTAAGCATTCTAATTTTTCCAAGTGAAATAACTTTGTTTTCTCTTATATTTTCGTGTTCCTGTAAGTTTCGGGGACGAAACTTTTTTTTAGTGGGGAAGGTTGTAACACCCCTAATTTTTATAAATTAAATTAGTATCCATATTTTTATTTTGTTTGCGATTTAACTTGATCGGATTTACTTTGACTTCATCTTAATCATCTAAAATCTTTACTTTAGCTCGAATTTCTATTTTCAATTCGATACTCGTTAAAACATTTTATTATTTCTTCGAGAAATCATTTTATTAAACTTTCGTTGAAAAATCATCTTTTTGCTTTCGAGATATCAATTTAATTCATTTTCGTTGAAAACTATTTATTCGTCTAGAAACCTTATTTCTTTGCAAACAATTATTCAAACTCGAGATTGACCCATTTGATTTCTTGAGTCAACTGATTATTTTTATCAACTTCGAACCTGGCCCAAATATTTAGTGTTACGACAGAATGATATTTTTAGGTCATCTCGAAGTTTGGGCCTAATTCTCTTCTAATGCGTTTTTTGATCCGATTTCTTCTTGTACCCGTATTTTATTTTTACTAATGATTTCGATCACACCGTAAATTATTTCCTGACCCAAATCGAGTCTGTTACCTCGTCACTAACTAGATGAGTCACTAAGATATTTTATTTATATTGATCACATGTTTTATTTATTTATTTATTTATTTATTCATTCATTCATCCTAATTCTATTCAACAACTCCAATTTTGGTTGTTTTACATTACTTCTCCAACTCTTTCTTTTTATACTCCCTCTCCAATTTTATTAGTTCTATCACTTTACATAAAACTTATCCTCCTAGTGGCTATCAAAATCTTTGTTGCAAGAGACTCCTAGTTTTCCTCGATTTCAATCGTGTTATACAACCAAAACACTACTCTTATTATTTAATAGCATTCTTAATTTTCCTACTTCTATTTCTCTTTAATCACGTCTTGTAAACCATCCAAACACAAACTCTCTTCTATTAGTCTTCCTTCATTGATGCGTTGCTGCCGTGCTGCTGCTGTTTCTCACACAAATCAGCCCGTGCTTACCTTATTTCGTTCATCAATCTGATTCTTAAATCCGTCCTTTTTCAGTTCAATCTCAAGGGTAATTTATTTACTCTTATCCTCGTCTCGTTCCCACTTTTTATTAACTTATATGGTTCTAATACCATATGTTTTAACTTTTCGTAGGCTATCGTGCTAGATCCGATGAAGACGGTTATTTTATTAACTCGGATCTCGATGAAGGTAACACATGATGGCATGACTCGGTATTGCATGATATATATGTTGTCACCATCCTCTATCACCATATTTGTTTCAACATTCTTTCTCTTTTATTTTATGGATTGTTGATAGAGTTCTATTAGATGCTTCGGTGTGCGACAAACGCTAGACCAATGATTTTTTCCACCACATCGGAAACATATACTCGGTACATTCTCGCTTTTGTCATCCACATTTTTACCGTCCTTTTGATTCCACTGCGGGTGGGATTGTGATCTTTTGAAATAACCTCCACGACCTTTAAAATGTCCACCAAATCCACGTCCACGGCCTCGCCATGATCCATGACCACGACCACGGCCTCGTCCGTGACCACTACTACTAGCATTATCCCTTCACCAATTAATGTATAATTAGTAAATTAATTTAATCAGTAAATTAATCAGTAATTTAGTCAGTAAATTAATCAGTAATTTAATCAGTATAATGACTTAATTTAATTAGTAAACGTATAATCAACGTATAATTAATCAGTAAATTAATTTAATGACTTAGCAATTAATATATATCAGAAATAGTAAAGAAATCCAAAATAAAATAAAATTGTGGAACAGATTATCATCATTATGAAGGAATTTAAGCAGAAAAACATCATCAGATTATCATCATCATGAAGGAATCATCATCATCATCATTAGATTAATATACATGAAGAATTAAGCAGAAAAACAGAGAAGAAAAATCATCATCAGGTTAGAAATTATAGTTTTATCAATTATCAAATATGAGGAATTGCATAGGGAGAAATTGAATGATATAGATTACTATAGATTGCATATGGATTATTATGAGTAATGATACGGATTATTATGAGTAATGATGACAGAGTAATTGCAGATTGTTAAAAAAAAATTGTCTACTATTATTAATTGCAGATAGCATAGTAATGATGACGAAGAAAAAAATGCAGATTGTCTACTATTATTATTTGCATACGGAAAAATAGTGTAAATTGCATACGGAGATACGGAGTAAATCAATGGGCGATAAAGTAGACTTACAGTAAACTGATAGAAATCAAAGATAAGAATTAAAATGAGAAAATAATAATAAGTCCCAATTGTCCTTTGCAATCGACTCGATACGAACGATGAATATATTTCCGTAAGCGATTGTTGATTATAAAGACGATCGTGCTGATAACGTGATATAAGTATATTGTATAGAATGGAAATATAAGTAATACAAGAGAAGCAGTAATGTGTAGAATATATGATTACGTTAATGTATCATCGAATACATGGTATGATATATATTTATAGATATCGTATACAAGGGCATATCGCTTCGTGGAGAGACGCGTTGTTTGGGGATGAAGACATTCATGTCATAACATTTTTATAATTATTATAAATTTATTTGGTTTTTGGGATATTTTACTAAGTATGAAAATGTTTTAAAAGATAAGTATAAAATATGAAACCGTATAAAAATACTAAAGACGTACACTTGAAGTATAAATGCACTAAATACTTATACATAAAAAGTATAAGGTACTAAAAGATAAATAACCCAAAGTATTAAGTTAAACCTAATTAAATAAGTTAAACATCACTTAAACTTATTAATAAAAATCACTTAAAGACTAATTAATGACTAAGTCAAACTAAGGTTTGACTAGTCCATGTTGGTCAAAATTTTGAGTTTTTAACTCAACCATAGACTAAGTCAAGATAAAGAAACTCAGCTAAAATAATGTACTTAGAAATAATTTGTAACACTCGCTATTTTTCCTAGCATTTTTATCCTTACCGTTATGATTCTGTCATAACTCTGTCACATTTCGGCCTTGCATTTCATCTTTTTCCAGGCTTCATTTTTCAATTTTTGAGTTTATTGATATTTATTTATATTTTAAAAGATTTTAATTCTTTTAAATCTATTTATTTTATTTTCTTCGTAAACTAATTAATTTTCCGCGAGGAATTCTATTTTTCTTTGAATTGACGTTTTTAAGCTTGGATTTAAGTTATTTCTTTTCCTAAAAATGTTTAAATACATTTATATAATATTTTATACTAAGATATATTTTTTTTTACTAAAAATAAGCCATTTATGATTTTAATACGAAATTTCGTAAATAATTATTTTCCAACGCGAGGTTTACTCAAATTGCTTTGAAATGCCTTTACTAATTTTACGATCCTTATTTTTATCGACTTACAACTATTTTGGGACCACCTTAAACCATTTTTTTTTCATGACACTCATGTCACACTACCACTACACATTTTTTTGTGTAACATTTTATTTTTATAAAAACAATATGATTAAAGCATAAGATATTTCTTTCTCACAAATTAATATTGTTGACTCATGCAAACTCTTCACACTCCTCTCACATTCACTTTGGCTGAAATTTTGGAGGTGAATGTATCTAGTTTTCATCAATTTTAAAGTCACCATTCACTCCATATCTCTTCACATTTTTCTCATAATTCATTCATCCATTTTATTCAAGCAAATACTCTCTTTCTCCCTATTTTTTTTCTTGTGAAATCTGACCAAAAACCATCGGCATTTATGCCCAAAAATTTCGTGTTCATCATCTCCATTTTCCGTTTCCGTTTTCGCTATATCGATCTTCTTTCCGTTCCCTTCGTTAAGGTAATAATCGATGTTATTTCTGATCATTATTTACCTTGTTTCTTTTAGTTTTCTCATGGTATTTTTGTACCATGTATGTCGTGTGATGGGGGGTACTTTTTACCGTCGGCGCTTTACTTCTTACCGTCGGCGTTAATTACGTAAAAGGACCGTTTTGCCCTTTATTAATATTTGTTTTTTGGTTTGCGTTTTTAATATTTTCGATTAACGTAGTCGAAAATATTTACGATTTTTAATTTGAAAGTCGTCTTCCCCAAATCGATTTTTTAAAAGACCGTTTATTAATTGCCCGTGAGATTACGTCGTTTTATTAGTTTGGTTCATACATAATTCAGAAAATCGTGTTTATAAATTTTTGAAAACCGTGTTTGAAAAACCGGATGACTCGATTTTTGAATATCGAGTTTTAACTAACCTAAGTACCTAACCCCCCCTTCCCCCTTGAACCTTATTTTGAAAATCCCCCTTCCCCCTTCATCTCCCTCGTGTTTAACAGTCCCCCAATCCCATTTCCGTGATCAACTCATCACCCTTCATCAAACAATCCCCCTTCCCCCTTCATCTCCCTCCCATCCATTTTCCCATTCCGTTCACCTTCTTTATTTGCACGAAAAAGGGGCACGCGCTGACTTGAAGCGGTTTTGTGGATATCGAGTTTCTCATCTCGACGAAGTTTGAAGAGCGGCCTATCGTGTTCCTTGAATCGATTTTTCGTGATAGTATTGGAGGTAAATTTTTTCTTTGATTTCTCTACTTTAACTTATCAACTCAATTAAATTGATTAGATCTGGGTAGTTTGGTTGATGTAAATGATTTTTTGAAGGACGGTTTCGCTGTAGGCCGCGTGAATTGAGCGAAAACTGGAAAATAAATCCCGAGAAAGGAGGGAATCGATTAATTTCTGGGCACCCCATGCCCGAATCGAAGAAATCATTCGAGATGTGGATGGGGGTCTCGAGTGATTTCTTCGACTCGGCCATGGGGCTCTCGAAGAAATTGCTCGATTCCCCCCTATTTCCGGTTTTTTTTTGTCTTCGCTCGATTCACGCGGTATCTGTTTTGTGGTTATTTATTTACGTTTTTCGATCGATTGTGTACCCTATATATATACTTGTGCCCTCCTTGCTGAATTTTTGAGATTCTTAAGATGTTCCGTTGATGGATTGAGGAGTGTAACGATTTCGTGATCGGATTATTCTGTGACTTATCTGAGTTATGATGCGGATATGTCGAATATTGCATTGACTGTGAAATTCGCGGAGATTTTACTGTTTTTTTTACTCCGTATTGCATTGATTGTTACCTTGTTGATTTGAGTTAATCGGATCTAGTTTGCGTGATTTGCTACACCTTAAATTCGAGTGTGATAGCTTAAAAGTCGAGATTGAATTGAGGAAAGAGAGCTACCTATCAATTATTCAATTGCGAAAAGAAATGTGCAAGGTTTTTCTTTCATTGATGATGCTGAATTGCTGAAACCAGACAGATTTTGGATTGATTGTTGTATTTGCGAGGTTTTTAAAGTTCTATCGATGTTCTGTTGATTTTTACGATTGCTGATTCACGATAATCGGATCTAGTTTGCTGAAATTTTTTTGTTACTTACTCGTATAATGTATGTACCCTAATTAATCTGATCTTGAGATATTTGGGCACAATTTTATCATCCTCACATACTCGTATATATAATATTACTCCGCATAATAGATAAAGAAAGAACCAATTACGACCAATTAATGTAAGTACTTAGATGATAAAATTTTGGTTCTGTTCCAAGTTGGATATTATTTTGGGTAATGTAAGTATTTAGATGATAAAATTTTGGGAGTTTATGTAATTATATTGTGTAATTGCTTGTGCTTATATTGTGTAATTATAAAATTTTGGGAGTTTATGTGAATATATTATTGTGTAATTATATTGTGTAATCATCCGGCGCTTTTGCTTGTGTAATTGCATTCTGCAATCTATCGTTTTATTAATTAGTTTTTTGTAATTTTTGTATTTTGTTGGTTTTGTTTATATTTATTTCCTTCGCAATGATTTAGCTCAAATAATTTGTTGTTTTCTTTTGTTTGTCATATGACCTTTTGTCATAAATTATATTTGTTTCCGTTCTTAAATAATTAAATAGCGTACGCTGTGTTTTATTTTCTATATTTTCCGTTGTTAACAAAAGATTTTTATATTTTGACTACAGCTAAATTATTTTTTCAGTTCTATTGCTAAATTTTGTTTCTTGTCGTTAAACAGATGGCTGGTAAGGGTAAGGGTGTCGGTGAACAAAGTCGAGTAGATGGTCGTGCCGTAACGGCTTCTGGTCGGGCCAGGGCATCTCAGGGGACTACAGCTCGAAAGGGTTCTCCAACCACACACGCTGACACTCCTTCACGATCAATTGCCTCGGGTGATTTTCAATGTGATTTTTCAGATGAGCAAGGGGAGGAGGACCAGTGGGAGGTGGGTGAGGACGAGGTTCATACTACCCAGCAAGAAGTTATGGCGTTAATGGGGCCGGAAACAGAATCCCAGCCGACAAAATTTGTGCACTTCAAGCGTGGTGCCATGGGTAAGTTTGAGGGTACTGTTGGTAGTTCAAGTACTGCCAGCTCGTCGAAGAAGAGGAAGAAGGATACGTCTTGGTTACTTACGGGGGCTTGTCCCGGAGGTCCTCAGGTGCCAGACGTGATTCCGAGTTTCGGCGGTCACATAGCCCATGTCCTGTGGTCTAAACCAGAAAAAGCTCGAAGTTTGTTGAAACTGTACGATAGAGCTCCGAAAGTCGAGGCATTAGCGAAAATGCCGGTAGACGTCGAAATGCACACTGTTTTATCGGCTACTGACCTATGGCACCTTAAAGGTATTGTGTCTAAGCATTTAAATGTCCCCCTTCTGTGTGCATTTGTTGAGCGTTGGCAGCCGGATACGAACACATTTCACATGCCTTTCGGGGAGATGACCATCATGCTTCATGATGTTAATCGTATCCTTGGTCTAGCTGTCACAGGGGATGTTTGTTGCATTTTTGACAAAAATAAGAAGGTAGCGGATAGTGTTGGTGATGTTGTTGACTTTTTTTGGTGAGACACTTCAACAGTTGAAGGCTAGTACGCCGGACAGAAGCACGCCGGCTTATAAAGGCGGGGCGGTGTTGACTAAGGCAGTATTAGAGAAGATGCGGACCGGTACACTGAAATAGAGAGTGCAGGGTTACTTGGTAATGTTATTGAGGGAAACTGTTTTCGTGGACACAACGGGTGATAGGGTCCCTCGAGAGTTGTTCTCCTTGTGCAAGGATCCGGCGAAGATTCGAGAGTACGCTTGGGGTGCAGCCACCTTAGAACACTTGTACAGGCGATTGGGAATGGCCTCTCGAGCTCAGATGAAGGGACTTTGTGGATGTCTGACTTTGTTGCAGGTACGAATATTTTAATTATTCAACAACTCCTTTAAATTGCTTACTTTTCCAATTTTACATTAGCGTATTAGTTGTATTTGAATTAAATATTTTCGTTGGTCATGTGATTTTTTATTGTTTTGAAAATCTTTTCTTCTGTGTTATTCGTTGGTGGTGTGATTTAGTAACGTGTACGACCTACGATATATTTTTGTTCTCATTGGTCATATGATTTCCTCTTTTTTTCACAAAATTAAAATTTCCTGTTTTTTTACGCGATGTGATTTATTATTATGTACGTACTATTTTAATTTATTGTTTTCGTTCATCATGTGATTTGTTATTGTTTACGAAGTATTTTAATTAAATGTTTTCGTTGGTCATGTGATTTTTTATTGTATTGAAAATCTTTTCATTTGTTGTATTCGATTGATTTTCATTTGTAATGTTTTCATTTGTTTGTTATTCTTTTTATTGATTTTTTTTCTCGTTGGTCATGTGATTTTGTATTTGTAACTCAAAAATTTATATTTCTGCATTCTTTTGGCGATTTGATTTAAATATCACAGGTGTGGATATTTGAGTACACTTCCCTACGTTTCGACCTGGTATTCCAACAACTACCGACTACCGTTTTGGTAATGTCGCGAAGACATGTTCTAAAGCGGGACCGTTTGAGTGCACGTATGATGGTTTAGTGGAGTACCGTCGGCGCATCGACGGACTCACTTCTGCGAGTGTCATGTGGGAGCCGTTTGGGCCTAGGCAACACGAGCTAGTGCCGACTACCATGTTCGTAGGTATATTGCGTTTCATGGACATCTGCGAGCCATACCAGCCAGACCGTTGTTTACGGCAGATAGGTTACAGGCAGGTGATACCGGTAGACATGCCTGAGCCGGAGGTCGTTCATCGTCCAGCAGCAGGATCTTCGTCGTATATGTTGGATTTCGGACGACGGTGGATGGATCACCACTGGAAGACTGGTACGGAGCATCGCTGTGACCCAGGTGTACGGTCCGCCAAATGCGAACTCCCAGGAGAGACAGCGGACGATTACATGCGCTGGTACTTGAAAGTGTCCCACCCGATCCTCATTCCCGACGACAGTGAAGATGCACCGGATCGGTCAGTGGTCCGGACGCAGCACACAGTGGCGGTAACCGACATCTTAAATTAATTTTGCATTCGTTATTATAGTTTGTAATCGTATTTGTATTTTTTAGCAGCTTAATTTTATTTGTCATATGTACGTCGGGCGCAGCAAAGTTTGTGGCAAAAATTTGGGGCGCTTCGGACCATGGCACCGGCGGAACGTTACAAGCAACTCGATTTGCTTCTGAAGACGTACGACCCTCTGCTGCCCCCAGCTACACGACCGCGTCGTCGTTGATTACTCCCCCACCCCCGTTGAAGAGTTTGAGCTTCACCTTTGATTGTAACAGACGTCTCGTTTTTTTATGCTTTCTTTAATTTATGAACCTCAAGCATGCGGAACTGGTTTCATTTTCTAATGTTAAGCGGGACTATGGACTTTCTTCAAGTTTGTTTTTAATGCATTACTTATGTGTACATATATTTGTAGCACGGTTAAACAACTAATATTCCGTACGTACTTACATTCCGCCACATTGGTCATACATATCTTTCCACATGTTCAGTCGACTAGTAAAAGAACCGGGGTAATGCGCCACTGATGCATCCGGTGTCCACAACTGGTTAATCGGGGGCATAGGACAATCATCGGTCATACGGATTCGAAAGAAATGATTACCCGTGTGACCTACCCATAACACACCATATGGATCACGAACACCAGGTACATTAGTGGTCAAAGGCAGGTACGTCGCACTAGTGGCAAATACCCTCCTCGAATCATATTGGCTAATCTGCATCGAACTCATGAGACAAATAACCCAGTTATGCATCGTCGCATACCCGAACAAGTCGATATCCCACATCCAATTTTCCATCGGTGCAGGTGTCGGGTGGACAAACCCAATACGGTTCAGGTGGAACTGGAGTAATCCATTAAAGTGGAAAGTATTGTCGTACATAGGTCGTTGAATCTCCCCGTACAACTGAACCCTCATACCAGTATAGTGGTCTTGGACTCCCCGTAACGCATGTGATATCACACGGTATCCACAATGACCATCAGCAATCGGATCGTACCAACCTTTAAAGAAATGGTCAAAGAATTTGATCACGTAGTCACTGTAAGGACAACTACTACGATCTCCGACAATGTAGCCCGTCTCAAGTGGTGCATTTTGCTCACCTGCCCAGGTACCGCTTGTTGACTCCGTCGAAGCACGGCTCTGTGAATGGCCCGAGCTGGGAGGGGTCATACCAGACGGGGGCACTTGCCTACTCGCATGTTCAACACCAATAAACTCTCGACCGGTTGAGCGACGTTTTGGGGGATTCGAATTCGGCGACGGCTCTATCAAGCCAAATACCTCCGGGTTAAGTGCAGCTTCGATGATTTCTAAGTACTCCGATCTCATAGTTGGATCACTATCTGCGAACTGGTCAATTAGTCCGTTCAACCTAAAAACATCACTATCAGGCATGTCGACCTCACCTTCGTAGTTCAAACTCCGCCAGAACTTATGCACATGATGAACTTCTAGTCGGCCACCTCGGGCCAACACTGCATCTAGGCGGCAAGCACATGGTAGTCCACATGTGGTGAATAGAACACACTCACAATCTTCATTAACCCTGTTACCCAATATCGTCATTCTGGCAAGCTCTCGGTCCAGTGCTTGCAAGGCCTTACGACTAACCCGGAGACTCAAATTACGCAACACAAGTGGGAGGCCGACAATTTTCTTCGTACGAGATTTCTCCAGGTGACAATTGATTAAAGAATGTTGCCTTCCCAGATAAGAGTGTGTTCTCTCCCAAATTGTATCCAACGCACCAACCGAAGTGTTCAAGGCACACTTCAACGCCGAATGGAGGCCCTCCACTCTGGAAATAGTTGTATTCCCGAAATGCGTGACGTTGTTTGTGTACCCGTGAGCCCACTTCCGGATATGAGGTCGGACCCACACTCTACCGATATACGACGCTAACCCATCATAAACCCATCTAGTTCTCAAGTTGTTCCATCTCTCCAAGGTCTCCTCGATGGTATTTGCGTACAAAAGTTTCTGCCAAATCGCATGCATAAACGTAGACCGTACTCCACTGTCAGCGATTTTCTTAATGGCCTTCATTTCAACACAGTTATTGATATGCCATGTACATAACAACGACGACGAGGTGGGGAACACCTTCGGTATAGCATCTAGCAGACCAAGCTCACGATCGGTTACTATGGCCTTCGGTGCAATACCGTCGCCAAGGAGCAAACTCAACTTCTCTAACACCCATTCATAAGTTTCAGATGTCTCATGTTTGACCAAAGCATATGCAATAAGGAAACTCTTACTAACTGGAGTAATACCAACCATCTCAACCATCTTCATGTCGTACTTGTTGATTTTGTACGTTGCATCGATAAGAACTACGTGACTGTAAGTGCGGAACATCTTCGCGGCAACCGGGTGAGCCATGAAAATGTTATCCACCTCCAAGGTGAATGGATCCTCACGATAGAACCGAACGTACCCTTCCCTACTGGCAAGTGTCATCATCTGCTCAATACCGTTCCTTCCTTCCCTTCCCTCCGCCCTTAATCTGGCTCCTATGTCGTAAATTGTGATAACGTTGGGACGTGCCTTATCAGGAGCATGCGCATGCAAAACCTCGAGGATCTGCGCTGGTCGTATATGTGATCTAAGCATAGAGATGACACTTTCTTTCTCATCTTCACTCAATGCAGCTCGTCTACGATGTCCATCGACGTACACGGGAAAAGTATGGTTGTGTATACCTACTTCACCAACACTCAAACACCACCCCTGGCCGCCAATACACTAAACAGCTTTAACGAATGCCTTACACCCGAGTTTTATAGAAGACGTTTTACGAGTTGTTTTTCTTTTATAATTCTTTCTTGGTGGTCCATAAGCATCACAGTGAAAGTAGTTAGCACGGAGTTGCGGCATTGGTCGAGAAGCTGACTTGTTGGTTGCCTTTGTGAGATTAAAGCCGAGCTGAAGAGCTATTTCATTCGCATATTCGAATACGGCGTCACTAGTCGGGAACACAGTCTCGGCAAAAAGAAAACAAATTCGGTAGTCAATACCGTCACCGCCATAATCATTCTCGTAAATCTGTTAAACACAATATCAAATTACACACAAATTAGTAACATCTTTTAAATAATACAAACATTACGACAAAAAAAATCATATATTTACGTGATCAACGAAAAATCAAATATACAAACAACGAACACTATAATATGGAACACAACGAGACATAGAAATTTATACACTATCAAATTACACACAAATTAGTAACATCTTTTAAATAATACAAACACTACGACAAAAAATACTCCATACTCCGTCATTTTTCTAGTTTCTTTATTTTTCTAGTTTTCATCATTTTCCTAATTTCAAAATACTCCGTCTCGATTCATCATTTTCCGATGATTCATCATTTTCTTTAATAGTTTTCATCATTTTTCCTACTTTCAAGCTAGGAGTATTATGTTATGATGATATATTGGGAATAATACTTCATCCGTCTCGATCATGTGTTTATTTTTAGGATCCATTTAAAATTGGGCTAAAAAATTATAAACACTTGTATCAATTGTGTCGATATATGTGTAATACAGTATACTACTCCGTAGTATTTCATTTCAAAGTGTATATGAAATTTAGAAGGTACGAGTATTAAATTCTTTCCTGTATTTAACATTATCGTTGATTAAAATATCTTTCACAAATAGTAGAATAGGTAATCAAAAGATCGAGATATACCACAATAATATTCGATATTTCATTGACGCAAGTTATTAACAACTTCATAATGCTATAAATATGCAATGAACAAGAAATTATCGAATGTCAAAAATCGAAAAAATCGGAAATACCACAATAATATTCGATATTTTGATGATGCAAGTTATTAACAACTTCATAATGCTATAAATATGCAATGAACAAGTTATCGGAGTCAAAAATCGAAAAAAATCGGAAATACCACAATAATATTAGATACTTCGATGACGCAAGCTATTATTAACTTAGATAATGCTACAAATATGCAATAAGCAAGCAATTAACGGAGTCAAAAATCAAAAAATCGTAAATCGAAAAATACGTGCCTAATCTATGCAAAACGATAACTACTCAACTAGGTAGAACACGTAAATTCTAATTCCTACAAGCAAAACATAAAGATCCATGAAGCAATTATCTGATCAGAAAATCGAAAAATACGTGCCTAATATATGCAAAACAATAACTATTCGACTACGTAGAACACGTAAATTTAATTTCTACAAGAAAACCACTCAAAAAATAAAGCACTCAGAAATTCAAGTTAGAATTTTCGATATTTATGTGAGAATGTGGTAGATTATACCCATATAACGTAATATAATCCGCAAGTATATTAACCAATACGAGTAAATAACAAACGAAGTTAAAAGTACTTTACTACTAAAAAAAAATTCAAAGAAAAATATTCTAAACGATATCGTCTAATTTTTTACATTTGGAAAATCCCTTACACACGATTTTTACCCTCGAAACAAAGTTAACAAACCATTACAGCTGAAAATAGACGATTAGAAAATCGTCTCAGCCAAAAGTTTTACTCGTAAGTTTTAGTTTAATTAGATACGGAATAATAATAATTATTATTATTACTAAGCCGAAAGGGCATCTAAAGGATCAGACATGTATAACTCTCCTATATCCGCCCAATGATCATTATTATTACTAGACGGACCCGAATACTCAAACCCGAACCCGAAATCCGCTTTGGATTCGTACCCAAACCCGTCATAATCTGAGTAAAACAAATCCGACCCGTTAGGCCCCATACAATTGATGAACTCGAAATAATTACTAGGAAACGAGTCGAAACCCGACCCGTCAGAATAAAACCCGACTTTCTCCTCCTCCTTAACTGCCCGACACTTAACCGGGCAGCTATCGGTCTCCAAACCGGACCCATCATAATAAAACCCGACTTTCTCCTCCTCCTTAACCGGGCTACCAATTTCCAAACCCGACCCGTCATAATAAAACCCGACTTTCTCCTCCTCAACTGCCCGACACTTAACCGGGCAATCAGTCTCTAAACCCGACCCATCATAATGAAACCCGACTTTCCCCTCGTCCTTAACTGCCCGACACTTAACCAGCAGTAGTAGTAGAGATCAGGCGTGGAGAAACTAAGGCTGAGCCAATTATCCGTTTGTGGATTGAAGAGTTGAAGGGTATAAAAACGAAACAGGCACGTGTAAAAAACGATTACTATGAGTCTATGAAGGATTGAAGGGTAGTGGTGTGGGTCTTGAGCAACAGGCACGTTTGAATTTAGTTGACGTGTTAAGTCATAGGTGCCGTGATAATTAAAAACGAAATCATCGAAGGAAACACACGCAAAAGGGGGGGGAGTCGAAGGAAATCGTCGACATGCCCATGGGGGAGTCGACGATTTTTTTTGACTTGTGGATGGGCTTGTCGAAAAAAATCGTCGACACCCCCATGGGCATGTCGACGATTTCCTTCGACTCCCCCCTTTTTTTCTGTAATTTTTTCTTCGTTCACGCCTATTTCGCTTATTCTCGTACAAATCAAATTACCGCTGCTCTTGTGCGTGGGAAATAATAAAATCGGGACAACTTCAAGATACTAGAAAACATAAACATACGAGAATCGATAAACAAATTAAAATATTCCGTACAAAATTAGGTCATAGAATCGAGAAGCTAGTTAAATAATTAAAGTATAACATTACCCCGAAGTGTAAAGGCGGTCCACCAGTGGCCATATTCGTAACCCCGGCACCGAAGACTAGACGAAAATTATCGAAAAGGACAAAAATATTGATATTTTTGGGAGAGATAAAAAAATTGAGATGTGAGGGTAAGTTTTTTTTTTACCCCCAAAAAACCGACCTTTATAGAAAACCGAGTTCCGTAAAATACGAACATCGAAAGTAAAAAATATTCACCAACAAGTTTTGTTGAACGGAAAATCAATAAAATGTAATTAGAATAAAAAATTTCATTTCCCGTCAATCCGATTCGAAACTAATCGAAAAAAGGTAATAGTACGATAACCGAAAAAAATGGTTTTTAAACCGAGTATTTCTTTCAACGAAAATGTCAAAATACTATTAATTACATAGTTAATAGGAAGAGCAAAATGGTCCTTTAACGTAATTAACGCCGACGGTAAAAAGTAGTTGCGCGTGTGATATAGGATTCTTAGTCGACCCCGAAGCCGACGAATTTATCGTAGACACGGATTTGGACTAGAGGTAACGTCGATGTTACTCGGTATTTCGTGATTTTAATTGTGTAATTGCATATATTTCATTTTTGACAATATATGAATGTCATATAATCTGGAAAATTTTTAAAAGTTGAAAATTTGCATGTTTCGGTATTTTTATCGCTTTTACGAGATTAACGATTAAATCGTCATATTAATTTGTAAAATCGTAATATTCGGCCTAAACATGTAATATATGTTTATATTCTGTAAAAATGATATTTTTTGATGATTTTTAATAATTTAGTATTTTTATGATATTTTAGTTATCGATTATTGAATTATTACTGTTTACGGACAAAAATGATTAAAAGCCGATTTTTATTTCTATTACTTAAACATTTTATTTTAATTTGATTTTTGACGTGATGAAACTTTATGATGAAATAGAATTTTATGAATTTTTTCAAAAAATTTCGGTATTGTTAAGTGGTTGAATTAATTAATCACTTTAAATCATCGTTTACCGTTAAAACCGTGTTTGTCGTTTTAATTCTCGATTTCTGGTCTTTTTTTTAAATCTGGGAAAAAAATATGTTTCTGATAATTTTGTAATAAAATGTAATTTTATGATTTTTAGTGCTTTAATAAAATGTTAGGAACGATAAGTTTTATTAATGGAATCGTTAATTGTGGAAACGGGTTTTGAAGACGGTTTTAACAGAATTTATTAAATCTGGAATTTTTGGAAATCTGGAAAAATAGTAGTTTCTCGAAAATCATGATTTTTAAGTTTAATAATAATTTTTAGATATTAATACTTAAATCGTTTTGTAATTACTATTTTTATTAATCGTTATTGTCGAGATTAGACGATTAACGAGAAAACGCTTTAAAAACTGAGTTTTAGGATTCTTGAAAATTTTCTTTTCTAATATATTTTAACTATTTTACGTAATTTTTGTACTATTTATTAAAGTCTTTAATTAATAAGTATTGATGTTTGGACAAAATGTGATTTATCGTTAAAATGCTTCGTCTTACCTAAAAGAATTATTTTTCCAGCAATTTTGAAAGTATTTAAATCTGAAAATTTAAGAGTTAAATCATTCATTAATATATTCTAAATATATTCAACGGTTTAATTAAATAAAAGACGTTAAAAGATTTAATTTGACATTTGTCGTAAAATCCTATTTATAATCGTATTGTCGTAACTAATAATAATTAGGAAATTTTAGTTTTATAAATTTTGGAAACACCCTAATTAGTAGTACTAAAGTGTTTAAGACATTTTTAATTATTTTATACACATTTGTATGGTTTTTCAATAATTTCATAAATCTAAACACTCTCACTTTAATAATTAATATCGTTAAGGCCGAAAATACTAGTTTTATAAATCTACATTGTTTACTAAAAATGTTTATTAGTATAAACTAATATTTTTGCTATTTTGATATGAGGCTATTTTTAGTAAAGTTTCTAAAAATAGAAGTTTCCTAAAATAGAAAGTTTCCTCTTTTGAAAAGTGATTCCTTTTCCTTTTTGTTCTCTTATTGTTTATATTGAATACATCTTTTAAATATCGATAATGGATTGTTTTGGAGTTATGGAATAAGAAAAAGTGTGGGTTTAGAGTAATATAGTCTGAGATGTACGTTTTTGCCATCAACTGTAAGACTGGTGTGTCTTTATGGGGCACATTGGTTGTTGAACTGAGCATGGTTTGTGTTCAGAAGAGTGTATGTTTTGACCTTAAGCTAGATACCGCATCGTGTTAGTCGCTGTCAGCTGAACTAGACATATTTGTTGTCTAGGAGGGGTATGCACTACTTAATCCAGGACCTCGCTGCACGCAGTCCTGTTATAGTTGAGTTGCCTAGTTAGAGACTGGATTCTGTTATGAGTTAAGTCTACAGTTCTCGAAGCTAGTTTCTAGTATTATTCTAGTGAAAGTCTAGATTCTACATTAATCCTATCCATAACACCATTTTGAATATTTTTACTATTATCGATATAATTTTGATTTTCAGGTTGGCAAATGTTTTATGTTTTCTTCGGAAAACTCATTCTTATTATATTGTTTCGATACGTGAAGTTTTTCACTGAAAACTTATTTTCATTATAATGTTTTACTGTTTTCCGTTTTAACTATTTTTCTATAATAGTAATTACAGTTTTAAAATCCTGTTATACGGCTGGGAGAACGTTGACGTTGCTCCCCACTGATTGTGGCTGTTATGTTTTTAACATGGCAGGTATATGTGTTTTCCTTCGGGTGGGCTAGCGAGTAGTTACGGATCCTGCTTCGCTGATTAGTAATCTGAACTATGGATTGTTATAACCCTTTTTATGGATTTTATTTCATTTTTAGTCTGTAGCCATTTTTATTTTATGGCTTATGTATTGACTTACCATTTTTATTTAATGAAGACATAGTTACAGTGTGTTATAATCCCGACTCTACAGTGTTTCCGCCACTGTATCGCATTATCTTTTCTGGGGGATTACATAATTGAATCCTAATCAAATCTCAAATAATGAACGTTCAAATAATATACATCAACTAAAACGTTCCAAATCTCTAATATCAATATACTTAAAACTATCAATTGAGTAAAATAGACCTAGCATAATTGTGATGATCATTTAGTAAATTGTTCCTAAATTAGCCTGTGGAACTGCAGTACCTTCGAGTCAGTCAGTGTCTTATCTGAACCAGAGGGCCTGCGGGAGTCCAAGTGTTCTGTTCTATGAACCCGAGGGCCTGCGAGAGTCCCAACGTTCCATTTCTTGAAGTTCTGTACTTGCAGTACAATATGCAACCTTCCGGTTATCTGAACTTAGGGCAAGTGAAAGTCTGACAGTTTGATACCAAGTGAACCATATGTAGCAACGGTACCTTAGGGACAGTACACAATCATTTTTGTTTGTCTGAACCAATGGGCTTGCGGGAGTCTAAGTGTTCAACATCTTTATATGTCTCCTAGAGACAATCTATATCGTACTATCGTTACGTGCAGGGCAATGTTATGCCGAGGTTTAGGGATCGACGTGATGAGAGATTTCTCGGAGAGCTTTTATATGGGAGTACGGACAACACATCCTGAAGCAGCGTGTTGATGGATTATCATTAGAGTAGTAGTCAGCGGCTATCACTGAGGGACCGCAGGAGTCCAAGAGTTATGGTAGGGGGTACGTGCGCATGTATTTGACAAGGGCCTGACCAACTGTACTTTTTTTTGATATCTTGGCACTTTTATTCAAGTTTGTGTATGTGATTCTTAATCTCTGACTTTTGCGTGTTGTCAGTGGGCCTCACGGTGGTGTGGGTAGGCTTCTGCGAGTTGTCGTCCACATCATCAGCAGTTTGTTCCCGCGGTTAGAGTTCCAAGTCAAATTATACTTATTGTTCGATCCTATTAAGCACTAGGGGTGAGATGTAAACCTCCTAGTATCAATATGATTCGTGGGATTGATGATCCCATCCGTACTTATGGTGAGATGCAAGCCTTATGTGTGCATGAGAGATTAGTAGTCGTGTCCCGACATTATGTGAAAGGAAACCTTTAATTTGTTCTTAAAAGTAAATGACTACAATTTTCTAAATCACATATGTTAGCTAGTATTCTTCGTTACTGTCTTATACTACATGATAAATCAGCTTGAAGAAACATAAGTTGTAGAAAACTGATATACTTGTTGTGTTTCACATGTCATGGTAGAATGAGTTGATTCACATGATTTATGCTCGATGATGAAAAATGATATGTATCCATTATGTTTCTGACGTTATTCACATGATTTATGCTTTACCGTTTTACTGCTCACATGCTACTCACATGATGTATGTTTTACTGTCATACATATCACGTGCGTGTTTCACATGTTGGTATTTTCACATGCTAAACTAAACTCAATTCATGTGTGTGAACAAGGCAAAGTCCACCCCGACGCGGTCACGCGCGAGTTTGGGTAGGCGAATGAATCTCATGGTAAGATTGTTCTCGGGTCGAAATTTAAATCGAAGTTGGAGTCGCCACCGAACTTTGTGGGAGTTCGGACCCATTCGAACCCACTCTATACTTAGGCGTATCGTGCACAATGCACGACCCGCTTTAGTACTAGAGCTTATGGGGGTTCGTCCTTTTGCATTACGATATCGATGTCGAATTACCGAATATCGTATATCGAATGACTCTCGTTTGCCAACAGTTTCGGGCATCCGAAAACCAAAGGTTCTGAGTAAGGGGTGAGGGTACGTGTTGGGAAGCCCACGAAGGACACCTAACCCCGCCCGCACTTAGCGGCCTCTACTAGGATATCGATCGGTGTTCGTGTACGCGTGTTAGTAAGATGGTGAAATGATATGAAAACAACGTTTTTAGCTACGTATGTGAAATGCGTGTTTAGCTACGTCATTTAATGCATCTTAAATATGTCGAGGTTATGTTTTGCATGCGATGTTCATTTAGAAAACAGTAAATGGCAAACATCGAAATAAATAAACTTGAAAATAAATTACAAATTACACAGGCGGAATACAACCCGGAATTCACAATACAGTGAGCAAAAATATAAAACTAGCGAGTTAGAAACAGTGACGCAGATAATAAACGAACTCGTAAGTGAATCGTAAATTGAAACCCATAAACTGGACAGCTGGATAGACCCTAATCAATTACGTATTGTATTACGTATTAACTAGAGGACAGAGGCTGGAACTTGCAGAAGACTGCGGTCGGAAACTCAGGCGCCAAAGGTGATGCGGCCCGAAATTCAGGCGCCTGAGGACAGGCGGCCTAAAATTCGGGCGCCTGACCATGGGCGTCCGAACAGGATGGGTTCAGGACCGAAGCGTGGTGCTAGCTTGACTCCGAAGACTCGATGTCTTGTCCCGACTTTTCCTAGCGAAGGTTGGCTGTCTCGATACATCATATACAAAACTCGACTACGAAGTCGTCAGTATAAAACGTACGTAATGAGACATTCGCTCGAAGTCGTAAAAAAGAGAGCGAAATGAATGCGAAATGTAGATTTGAAAAGGAAACGCGTGATTGATTAACGCGCGTCGACTTAATGTCGCAAGTATTGATCCTTAGGCGAAATGTGTATCATTGTGGATTTCGTCGGAAGTCTACGATATCTTATTTCGCTATAATTGGGTACTTGTCCTTAATTGATCCAATTTTATGGTAAATCGATTACATCGAATTGATACGAATATCGGAGCCCTTTGTATCGCGATGTCGTTATCGGGTCACGTTGACCGTACGACTCTCGGATTGACGTCATAGGGTTTCGTACCACTTCGATTATCGATGGCTCTTTTACACGCGATATTTGACTACGGAGTCAACATTGGGTGCTTAGAGCGATATTCGAAAATGATATCGGATACACTCGATAATCGAACAACTGCGATCGCGTCATTACCTGTAGGGTCAGGCGCACGCCATGAGGCGCCCTGACCTTTAGGCGCCTGGGGCGGCGCACCTCAAAATATGGGTGCCACCTCCGTTGCGTCCTATTCGGGTATTATACGGACTTTGGGCAACGTTTAATTATTGGATGTATTCGATTTGATTTTGAAAATGATTTCGTATTATCGTACTATACATGGTATTTATATATGACGAAAATGTAAATAACGATAATATAAATGTTAGATGGTTAGTAAGCGAATAATAAAATGTTAGATGCGATGTTAATATGAACAAAAATGTAAAAGTGTTTTAAGGGGTTGACCCACCTTAAACAACCAAATATGCGGGGTGACGTGATAAGCGACCGGCAACGCGAGTGCGATACTCTTGTATTCGTGTTTCCTTATCCCGTCATCCTTTGTATTCGATATGTAAAAGGACGAGTATTTTAAAGTCGAGTTAGTAGTTAGTGATACAATAAAGTAAAAGTTAGTACTTAGTTGGTAAACGAAATTGAAAGAAGAAGAGATTATAGATTAGAGAAGACGGGGTTTGTTTACACCCTCAACCTACATGCTAAAAATCTCAGAACACGGGCTCGTCTAGCGGCGGCGTAGGCACGGGAGAATGTAGGTGAGTTAAGGTGTGTTTAGGGATGGGCAAGGCTCTCGGTTTTCTGAAATGAGTTTTGAGAAATGATGTTGTGACCTCTCGAATGTTGGACGAGAGGGTGTATTTATAAGGTTTTTGGGAAATGCTTCGGCTCAGTATTCGAACGTCCAAAGTGGGCCGATTCAAGACTCGGGCGTTTCCCTTGAGGCGGCTCAGTTCCGGGGCGCCCGGATGCAAGCAGTCTAACTCGCGCGTATCAGAAGTTAGGCCTTGTTCTTTTCAGCTTAATTTCAGCCTGTTTCAGACCAGCTCAGCTTCTATCAGCTCAGCCCAGCTCTTATCAGCTCAGCCCAGCTCCTATAAGCTCAGCTCAGCTCTAATATTTTCAGCCCAGCTCCAATATTTTCAGCTTCTAAAATAATACTTCAATAATAATAATAATGATAATGATAATATTAAAATTTAATAATAAAAATATATTTATTATTTATTTATATGAAATGGAAGTTGCATTAAGATCGAAACAAAATACAAATAAGTCATTATTATTGTTGTTGTTATTTTTATTATTGCATTTCGATATTAATGCAAATCTATTATAAAAAAATAATAATAATGATAATATTATTGTTGTTGTTATTGTTGTTTTTGTTTTTATTACTCATATTTCTTAATATTAAAAATAATAACAAATTATTATTATTATCGTCATCGTTGTCGTCGTCGTCATCATCATCATTGTTATTATTATCGTTATTATTATTATTATTATTATTATTATTATTATTATTATTATTATTATTATTATTATTATTATCATCATCATCATCATCATCATCATCATCATCATCATCATCATCATCATCATCATCATCATCATCATCATCATCATCATCATCATCATCATCATCATCATCATCATCATCATCATCATCATCATCATCATCATCATCATCATCATCATCATCATCATCATCATCATCATCATCATCATCATCATCATCATCATCATCATTATTATTATTATTATTATTATTTTCTATTTATTTTTATCATCATTGTTATTATAATAATTATTAATTAATATTATTATGCACTCCATAATATTTTAAGGTCCTGAAATAGATATTACATTCAAATATTTACAACTCTATCTCAATGTCATTACGATTAATTTACGTTTTTAACACTATTTTTGAGTAAATAGAAGATCTAATATATACCATACAATATAGCATATGAGTATTATTAGTATTGTATTAAGATTTAAGAAAATCAAAATTTAAAATTTTGTAATTACGTAATCAAATATATATACATAATAAAATTTTCTATTGGCAAATATGAAAAAAACGAAAGTAGAAATAAAATGAATTGGAGGGAATATTATGTTGTTGTTATTATTATTACTACTACTATTATTATTAATTAATTAGTTAATGTTGTTGTTATATTATTATTATTTTTTTTTTATTTTTTTTACGTCTCTTTATTCTTCCATAAAGGGGAAAAATAGGCTAGGATCTTACAAAAACAACCCCCTAAGACATGTTTAACAACATATCAGTTTCCTATACTCCACCTATCCCTGCTTCTCAACCTAACAAAAATCTCAAATTTAATTTGCTTTACTATGCTATTACAAGTCCTCTTGCTATTCTGAAAAATTCTATTATTTCGCTCCATCCAAATATGATATGTCGTTGCTGCAATACTATGACAAAACCAATTGTTCTTCCAGTGGTTCCTCTTGCTTTTACTCACACACCATTGAAGTTCAGCTTTTAGCATATCTCCTCGTCCTTTGATTTGCATCCAGCTCTTAAACTCGTTCCATATGTATTTGGCATATGAACATTTAAAGAAGAGATGATTATGATCTTCTTCCTCCACCTGACAAAGAATGCATCTATTTGCCATTTGTAATCCTCGTTTCATAATATTATCAACCGTAGCTAGTTTTCCTTGCACAGCCATTGAAGTTATAAAACCATGCTTTGGAATAACCTTCTGCCCTTTAATACTCTGCAACCATTGGAGCTTTGGGAACTTATGCCTGAACCAGCGATAAGATTCAGTCACTTGGAACGAGTCTCTTTTTTGCCAGGTTTGCACTAAAGTAATGGCATCTTCTCTTGAGCCAGTTTCAGCTAACAAAATGTCCCTAATCTTGACAATACTTCTCAATGTTGACGTGTATCTTTCCTCCTGAGTGACCTCCCAAATTGATTTCGTCTCTAATACATACTTCTTTACCCACCTTATCCAGATGCCATCATCATCATGCATCATCTTCCAAAGCCAATGGCAGATTTGCGCCTTGTTCCAAGCCTCTAGATCCACAATATCAAACCCTCCTTCATCCCAAGGTGCACAAATTCCTTTCCAACTTTTATACTACATTTGTCTCTTTTCCAGGGTACCTGTCCAGAAATAATTTCTACAAAGTTTTTTTATACAAACCAAGACATTCCTAGGCAGTAACGTATTAGTACTCCAGTAAGTCATAATACCAAAGATAATTGTATTAATGAGTTCTATCCTACCCGCATAAGTAAGGGAGTTTGCAGCCCATCCACTAAGAGAAGACTGTATCTTTGAAATCAGCCCTGAATAATGCATCAGCCTGTTAGAAATAGCATTCAAAGGTAAGCCCAAATACTTACAAGGGAAAATCCCTTGCGAGAACCCAGTTATCCTCAGAATAATCTCCTTAATCTCTTTATGAACTCCCCCAAAGTAGATCTCCGTCTTCTCCTAATTGACTTGTAATCCAGATTCACCTTCAAACTGCAATAAAGCCTTCATTGCGGCCTGAACTGAGGGTACATCTCCCCTCATGAAAACCATTAAATCATAAGCGAATATAATGTGATTCAAGTTAAGTTTCTTACATTTGGGGTGGTAAGAAACTTGTCTGACTGCCATACTTTGCCTAAGATGTCGAGAAAGCACTTCCATACTAAGCACGAAAAGATAAGGAGATAAAGGATCCCCTTGTCTAACCCCGCTCATACCTTTGAAAAACCCTTGTGATGTGCCATTGACTTTAATAGAAAACCAAGACCCTTGAATACATGTTTTGATCCAAGAAATAAACTGCTCAGGGAACTGAAAATCCTTTAACATATTATCCAAAAATCCCCATTGAGGCGAATCAAACGCCTTTCTAAGGTCAATTTTCATCAAACAACGAGGAGTTAGATATTTCCTATTATAATTCTTGATGAGAGCTTGAGAAACAGCAATGTTCTCTTGTATACTCCTATTCCGAATGAATGTTGCTTGCTCAGATCCCACCAATTTATGTATCACCTTTTGCAACCTATTAGTTATCAGTTTACTTATGGTCTTGTACAAAACCGAGCAACAAGAAAGAGGTCAGTAATCCAATACAGATGAGCAAACCTTCTTCTTAGGCACAAGAGTGATGAGAGTTGCATTAGCTTGTTTTACCAATTTATTCTTGCTAAAAAATTCCATAACTGCTCCACAAAAGTCTTTACTAATTGTACTCCAAGAAGCCTTAAAGAATCCCGAAGAGAATCCATCTGGACCCGGACTCTTTTCAGAACCAATGGAGAAAACAACCCGTTTAATTTCATCTTCAGTAGATTGCATAATGAGGCCATTCCAGTCAGTTTTATTATTATTATTATTATTATTATTATTATTATTATTATTATTATTATTATTATTATTATTATTATTATTATTATTATTATTATTATTATTATTATTATTATTATTATTATTATTATTATTTATTTATTTATTTTATTTTAAACGGAACTTGCATTAACACCAAAACAAATTACAAGAAGTTATAGGGGAGCCGAGATACTATCTGGGCCCCCACTCCCTTAGCAATAGTAAAACTAATTCTAGTGAAAATATGAACTGCGGCACGCGCTCCAGCATCCTGTGACATAGCGAATTTACGAATCCGCTGGAACAGAGAGACAACCTCCGTGTCGAGCTCGCCGAGAGAGGAGAAGGAGAAAGGAAGGAACCCATACCCAATCGCCGTGCAGCGTGCCTGATACTTGGCGCACTTACGACGAGCTCAAAAGGAGTCAAGCCGGACTGGATCAAAGGAGAGGACCCGGTCAGATCAACACAAAAATCGCGCCCCCTGTCCCACGAGTAGAGTAGAAGATCGGCAAGTCGCAAAGGCTTGTCGTCATCGTCGCAAAGGCCAATCTCCACCTCCTTGCCTGCAGAGATCCCCGTCCGGAAGCAAATATGCAACAGTGTGTCGCGGACAAGGTTATGGCGATGTTTAATCCCCACAGTACCAACACAGGAAACCGCGCTATCCCCAAAAATATCCTCTCTGAGGGCTCTGGAGCAGGAAGAGCAAGTCCCGGATAGAGGAAACAAAGGGACTCCCAGGCGGTAACTAAGCACACTGCGATATGTCCGACCGTTCATGGTTTGCCCAAGCCTAGTAATAGGGACAACCTTCAACCAGTCAGAAGAATGATCTCCCTGCTGAGATCTCCACATGGCAACCTGCCGAGGAGTCAAGGAGAAAACAGATTCTGCCGCTGAAGCAACCCTCGTGAAATATATATCTGCCAATTTCTTCATAAGTTTTGGGGCAGCGATCTCAGAGGGGTTACCCAAGAAGTCAGAACCGATAGCCTCAACAAACCCACTCAAGACAGACTCAAAGGCAAATCCAGGAGAGCCGATCTCGGAGGGACGAAGCAGCATAGCTTGTAGTCGGCAGACTGGAGGCGAGAAGCAAGGAAGGCAAAGTGAAGGGCATCCGCGGCGGCAAAGACACCGAGCCCCCCTAGGGAAAAGGGGAGGGTGGCCAGCCGCCACTGCCACTCCCCGAAACCGGGTCCGGACGCCGTGACAATACGCTCAAGACTAGATCGGAGCGCAGTGTCGAAAGAAAGGTGGGCCGACCCAAAAGCAAGGGGAGAGCAAGTACGCAAAGTATAAATTAGAAATACCTGTGCACGCCCGGAGAAGAAGTAACTCACACTGGGGATCCTCAATCGTAGCAACCAAGTCCATGAGCTCTATAGTACGGGCGACCCTCTTCGAGTTAAGAGCGCCACTGAAAGCTGGGCACACGCTGACCGGTCCCCCCAGAACCTTAACACTGTGCAAGGGCCTGGCAATAGAGGTAGGGAAAACACCAGCACACCTGCTTCTCGGATCTTCAACAGGCCAAAAGACCTCTGTATTCGCAACATTGAGGTGGAGGCCAGAACGGGGGCCCTCCTCCATGATCATCTGAATAACCTTCCCCACAACAAGCGTATCCCCAACAATAGTACCGTCATCGAGGTACCAAGCCTGAAAGCAAAGATCAAAGGAATCCCTGATCCTACGAACCAAGGGATGCAGGACAAGAGAGAAAAGGAGGGGACCTGGGTCACCTTGCTGAACCCCCTAACACGAGCGGAGACTGTGCTCCCCATAGTAGAGCCTGGTGGGGCTGGAGTAACAAAACTCAACCCAACGGGAGTGGGCAGGGCACTGATGGCGAACCTCCTGCAGCATACTCGCCCGGTCAACCAAGTTAAAGGCATTCTGGAAAATCGACAAGTAGCATGGAAAGACCCACATCCGTGCCACGGTCCTCTACAAGGCGGTTCAAGGAATGCAGAATAGCTTCACCCCCGCTAGAAACACCAACCCCGAATTGAAGACCCTCAAAATAGCCACATAAAGATGGGCCAACCAAGTAAGCTCCAACCTTAGAAACAAGGCGCCTCCAGATAGTGCCCACGGCAATAGGACGAACCCCACCCCCCGGCTTAACGAGCGGGGTGAGTGGAGCGCTGGCAATGTATTCACCTAACCCCTGCGGACACTTCCCCCCGAGAAAAAGGTTGACCACCCGAGCGATAGAGGTAGTGAGATCATCAGAAATGGCGATAGCAGCACCACCTTATTATTATTATTATTATTATTATTATTATTATTATTATTATTATTATTATTATTATTATTATTATTATTATTATTATTATTATTATTATTATTATTATTATTATTATTATTATTATTATTATTTTGCAAGAGAAAGTATGCCTCATTTTATTAATGAAACAGGATCTTACAAAAAGTTATATCATCTAGAGCTTTTTCAAGCAAAAAGAAAGGAATATTATTATTATTATTATTATTATTATTATTATTATTATTATTATTATTATTATTATTATTATTATTATTATTATTATTATTATTATTATTTTATTATAAATGGAACTTGCATTAAACACCAGAACAAATTACAAGAAGTTAGAGGGAAGCTGAGATACTATCTGGGCCCCCACTCCCTTAGCGATTGCAAAGCTAATTCTAGTGAAAATATGAACTATTATTATTATTATTTTTTTTTTTTTTTTTTTTTTTTATTTTTTTATTTTTTTTTATAAAACGGAACTTGCATTCAACACCATAACAAATTACAAGAAGTTAGAGGGAAGCCGAGATACTATCTGGGCCCCCACTCCCTTAGCGATTGCAAAGCTAATTCTAGTGAAATATGAACTGCGGCATGCGCTCCAGCGTCTTGTGATAAAGCGAATTTCCGCATCCGCTGGAGCAGAGAAACAGCACCCGTGTCGAGCTCGCCGAGAGAGGAGAAGGAGAAAGGTAAGAAACCATACCCAATCGCCGTGCAGCGTGCCTGATACTTGGCACACTTACGACGAGCAGCATCAGCAACGACCCATCCAGGCTCAAAAGCAGTAAGGCCAGACTGAGTCAAGGGCGAGGACACAGTCAGATCAACACAAACATCATGCCCCTTGTCCCACGAGTAGAGAAGGAGGTCGGTTGGTCGCAAGCGCTTGTCGTTATCGTCGCAGAGGCCAATCTCCACCTCCTTGCCTGCAGAGATCCCCGTCCGGAAGCAAATATCCAACAATGTGTTACGGACAAGGTTATGGCGATGTTTAATCCCCACAGTACCAGCACACGAAACCGCGTGATCACCAAAAGCATCCTCTTTAAGGGCCCTGGAACAGGAAGAACAAGTCCCGGGAAGCGGAAACAAAGGGACTCCCAAGCGGTAACTAAGCACACTGCGATATGTCCGACCGTTCATGGTTTGCCCAAGTCCAGTAATAGGGACAGCCCTCAACCAGTCAGAAGAATGGTCACCCTGCTGAGATTTCCACAAGGCAACCTGTCGAGGAGTCAAGGAGAAAACAGATTCTGCCGCTGAAGCAACCCTCGTGAAATATACATCTGCCAATTTCTTCATAAGTTTTGGGGCAGCGATCTCAGAGGGGTTACCCAAGAAGTCAGAACCGATAGCCTCAACAAACCCACTCAAGACAGACTCAAAGGCAAATCCAGGAGAGCCGATCTCGGAGGGACGAAGCAGCATAGCTTGTAGTCGGCAGACTGGAGGCGAGAAGCAAGGAAGGCAAAGTGAAGGGCATCCGCGGCGGCAAAGACACCGAGCCCCCCTAGGGAAAAGGGGAGGGTGGCCAGCCGCCACTGCCACTCCCCGAAACCGGGTCCGGACGCCGTGACAATACGCTCAAGACTAGATCGGAGCGCAGTGTCGAAAGAAAGGTGGGCCGACCCAAAAGCAAGGGGAGAGCAAGTACGCAAAGTATAAATTAGAAATACCTATGCACGCCCGGAGAAGAAGTAACTCACACTGGGGATCCTCAATCGTAGCAACCAAGTCCATGAGCTCTATAGTACGGGCGACCCTCTTCGAGTTAAGAGCGCCACTGAAAGCTGGGCACACGCTGACCGGTCCCCCCAGAACCTTAACACTGTGCAAGGGCCTGGCAATAGAGGTAGGGAAAACACCAGCACACCTGCTTCTCGGATCTTCAACAGGCCAAAAGACCTCTGTATTCGCAACATTGAGGTGGAGGCCAGAACGGGGGCCCTCCTCCATGATCATCTGAATAACCTTCCCCACAACAAGCGTATCCCCAACAATAGTACCGTCATCGAGGTACCAAGCCTGAAAGCAAAGATCAAAGGAATCCCTGATCCTACGAACCAAGGGATGCAGGACAAGAGAGAAAAGGAGGGGACCTGGGTCACCTTGCTGAACCCCCTAACACGAGCGGAGACTGTGCTCCCCATAGTAGAGCCTGGCGGGGCTGGAGTAACAAAACTCAACCCAACGGGAGTGGGCAGGGCACTGATGGCGAACCTCCTGCAGCATACTCGCCCGGTCAACCAAGTTAAAGGCATTCTGGAAAATCGACAAGTAGCATGGAAAGACCCACATCCGTGCCACGGTCCTCTACAAGGCGGTTCAAGGAATGCAGAATAGCTTCACCCCCGCTAGAAACACCAACCCCGAATTGAAGACCCTCAAAATAGCCACATAAAGATGGGCCAACCAAGTAAGCTCCAACCTTAGAAACAAGGCGCCTCCAGATAGTGCCCACGGCAATAGGACGAACCCCACCCCCCGGCTTAACGAGCGGGGTGAGTGGAGCGCTGGCAATGTATTCACCTAACCCCTGCGGACACTTCCCCCCGAGAAAAAGGTTGACCACCCGAGCGATAGAGGTAGTGAGATCATCAGAAATGGCGATAGCAGCACCACCTTATTATTATTATTATTATTATTATTATTATTATTATTATTATTATTATTATTATTATTATTATTATTATTATTATTATTATTATTATTATTATTATTATTATTAATATTATTATTATTATTATTATTATTATTATTATTATTATTTTGCAAGAGAAAGTATGCCTCATTTTATTAATGAAACAGGATCTTACAAAAAGTTATATCATCTAGAGCTTTTTCAAGCAAAAAGAAAGGAATATTATTATTATTATTATTATTATTATTATTATTATTATTATTATTATTATTATTATTATTATTATTATTTTATTATAAATGGAACTTGCATTAAACACCAGAACAAATTACAAGAAGTTAGAGGGAAGCTGAGATACTATCTGGGCCCCCACTCCCTTAGCGATTGCAAAGCTAATTCTAGTGAAAATATGAACTATTATTATTATTATTTTTTTTTTTTTTTTTTTTTTTTTATTTTTTTTTTTATAAAACGGAACTTGCATTCAACACCATAACAAATTACAAGAAGTTAGAGGGAAGCCGAGATACTATCTGGGCCCCCACTCCCTTAGCGATTGCAAAGCTAATTCTAGTGAAATATGAACTGCGGCATGCGCTCCAGCGTCTTGTGATAAAGCGAATTTCCGCATCCGCTAGAGCAGAGAAACAGCACCCGTGTCGAGCTCGCCGAGAGAGGAGAAGGAGAAAGGTAAGAAACCATACCCAATCGCCGTGCAGCGTGCCTGATACTTGGCACACTTACGACGAGCAGCATCAGCAACGACCCGTCCAGGCTCAAAAGCAGTAAGGCCAGACTGAGTCAAGGGCGAGGACACAGTCAGATCAACACAAACATCATGCCCCTTGTCCCACGAGTAGAGAAGGAGGTCGGCTGGTCGCAAGCGCTTGTCGTTATCGTCGCAGAGGCCAATCTCCACCTCCTTGCCTGCAGAGATCCCCGTCCGGAAGCAAATATCCAACAATGTGTTACGGACAAGGTTATGGCGATGTTTAATCCCCACAGTACCAGCACACGAAACCGCGTGATCACCAAAAGCATCCTCTTTAAGGGCCCTGGAACAGGAAGAACAAGTCCCGGGAAGCGGAAACAAAGGGACTCCCAAGCGGTAACTAAGCACACTGCGATATGTCCGACCGTTCATGGTTTGCCCAAGTCCAGTAATAGGGACAGCCCTCAACCAGTCAGAAGAATGGTCACCCTGCTGAGATTTCCACAAGGCAACCTGTCGAGGAGTCAAGAAGAAAACAGATTCTGCCGCTGAAGCAACCCTCGTGAAATATACATCTGCCAATTTCTTCATAAGTTTTGGGGCAGCGATCTCAGAGGGGTTGCTCAAGAAGTCCGAACCGGTAGCCTCAACAAACCCACTCAAGGCAGACTCAAAGGCAGATCTAGGGGAGGCGATCTCGGAGGGACGAAGCAGCTTAGGTTGCAAATCGGCAGACTGGAGGCGAGAAGCAAGGAAGGCAGAGTGCAGGGCATCAGCGGCGGCAAAGACACCGAGCCCCCCTAGGGAAAAGGGGAGGGTGGCCAGCCACCACTGCCACTCCCCGAAACCGGGTCCAGACGCCGTGACAATCCGCTCAAGACTAGAGCGGAGCGCAGTGTCGAAAGAAAGGTGGGCCGACCCAAAAGCACGGGGAGAGCAAGTACGCAAAGCAAAGTATTACTTCGAAATACCTGCGCACGCCCGGAGAAGAAGTAACTCACACTGGGGATTCTCAATCGTAGCAACCAAGTATATTATTATTATTATTATTACTATTATTATTATTGTTATTATTATTATTATTATTTATTTATTTTATTATTATTATTATTATTATTATTATGAATTGGAGAATTTTATTGATGAATCAAAGAACAATTTACAAAAAATTGGTGGGTAGCCGAGATACAATCTGGGCCCCCACCCTCTTATTTATAGCAAAGCTAAGTCTGGTAAAAATAAAAGGAGCAGCGCGTGCTCCGGCATCCTGTGCTATGGAAAATTTCTGAATCCTCTTGAGTAAGCCGATAACATCTGCCTCCAATTCCCCCAGGGAAGAAAAGGAAAAAGGCAAAAACCCATACCCCAGCCCCGAGCATAGGTCCCTGTACTTAGCGCATTTGCGCCGAGCAGCGTTGCCCACAACACGGCCTGGCGCGAAATCAGAGAGCCCGGACTGAGCCAAAGGAGAAGACCCGGTAAGATCTACGCAAACGTCACGCCCCCTGTCCCACGAATAAAGAAGCAAATCTGCAGGACGCAAGGATCTGTCATGATCATCAATCAAGCCAATATCGATCTCCTTACCGGCCGAGACCCCGGAACGGAAACAGATATCCAAAAGAGTGTCACGAACGAGGTTATGTCGATGTTTAATACCGACAACACCCGCGCAAGACACAGCATGGTCCCCAAATATATCGTCGCCAAAAACCCGAGAGCAGGCAGAACACGGCCCAGGTACAGAAAACAAAGGAATGCCCAACCGATAGCTAAGCACACAACGGTACGTCCGACCGTTCATAGTTCGGCCCAGCCCAGAAATAGGGACAGCGCGAAGCTAATCAGAAGAATGACGGCCTTGCTGAGACTTCCACAAGGGAACCTGACGGGAGGTCAAGGAGAAATCCGATTCCGCAGTAGCCACAACCCTCGTGAAATATATATCTGCCAAAGACTTCATAAGTTTGGGGGAAGCGATCTCACTAGGATTACACTCAACAGAACCCAAAACCAAAATGCTTGAGACAAGGATCGAACACACATCCTCCATGTATTATTATTATTATTATTATTATTTTTTTTTTTTTATAAAACGGAAATCGCATTAAACACCAGAGCAAATTACAAGAAGTAGAGGAAAGCAGAGATACTATCTGGGCCCCCACTCCCTTAGCAATTACAAAGCTAATTCTAGTGAAAATATGAACTGCGGCACGCGCTCCAGCATCTTGTGATAAGGCGAATTTCCGAATCCGCTGAAGCAGAGAAACAGCATCCGTGTCGAGCTCGCCGAGAGAGGAGAAGGAGAAAGGTAAGAAACCATACCCAATCGTCGTGCAGCGTGCCTGATACTTGACACACTTACGACGGGCAGCATCAGCAACGACCCGTCCGGGCTCAAAAGAAGTCAAGCCAGACTGGGTCAAAGGAGAGGACCCAGTCAGGTTAACACAAACATCACGCCCCCTGTCCCACGAGTAGAGCAGGAGGTCTGCAGGTCGCAAGGGCTTGTCGTTATCGTCGCATAGGCCAATCTCCACCTCCTTACCTGCAGAGATCACCGTCCAGAAGCAAATATCCAACAGTGTGTCCCGTACAAACTTATGACGATGTTTAATCCCCACAGTACCAGCACAGGAAACTGCGTGATCCCCAAAAATATCCTCTCTGAGGGCCCTGGAGCAGGAAGAGCAAGTCCCAGAAGGCGGAAACAAAGGGACTCCCAGGCGGTAGCTAAGCACACTGCGGTATGTCCGACCGTTCATGGTTTGCCTAAGCCCAGTAATAGGGACAGCCCTCAACCAATCAGAAGAATGGTCCCCCTGCTGAGATTTCCACACGGCAACCTGTCGAGGAGTCAAGGAGAAAACAGATTTCGCCGCTGAAGCAACCCTCGTGAAATATATATCTGCCAATTTCTTCATAAGTTTTGGGGCAGCGATCTCAGAGGGGTTACTCAAGAAGTCGGAACCGGTAGCCTCAACAAACTTACTCAAGGCAGACTCAAAGGCAAATCCCGGAGAGGCGATCTCGGAGGGACGAAGCATCTTAGCTTGCAAGTCGGCAGACTGGAGGCGAGAAGCAAGGAAGGCAAAGTGCAGGGCATCAGAGGCGGTGAAGACACCAAGCCCCCCTAGAGAAAAAGGGAAGGGTGGCCAGCCGCCACTGCCACTCCCCGAAACCGGGTCCAGACGCCGTGACAATACGCTCAAGACTAGATCGGAGCGCAGTGTCAAAAGAAAGGTGGGCCGACCCAAAAGCACGGGGAGAGCAAGTGCGCAAAGCAAAGTATAACTTAGAAATACCTGTGCACGCCCGGAGAAGAAGTAACTCACACTGGGGATCCTCAATCGTAGCAACCAAGTCCATGAGCTCTATAGTACGGGCGACCCTCTTCGAAACAAGAGCGCCACTGAAAGCTGGGCACACGCTGACCGGCCCCCCCAGAACCTTAACACCATCCAAGGGTCTGGCAATAGCGGTGGGGAAAACACCAGCGACCCTACTCCTTGGGTCTTCGATAGGCCAGAAAACCTCCGTTTTAGTTACGTTGAGATGGAGGCCAGAACGGGGGCCCTCATCCATAATCATCTGGAGAACCTTTCCCACAACAAGCGTGTCCCCGACAATAGTACCATCATCAAGGTACCAAGCCTGAAAGCAAAGGTCAAAGGAGTCCATGATCCTACAAACCAGGGGGTGCAGAACCAGGGAGAAAAGGAGGGGGCCTAAGGGGTCACCCTGCTGGACCCCCTGGCAAGAGCGGAGGCAGTGCTCCCCGTAGTAGAGCCTAGCGGGACTGGAATAGCAAAACTCAACCCAGCAGGAGAGGGTAGAACTTGTATTAAGATCGAAACAAATTACAAGAAGTTAGTGGGTAGCCGAGATACTATCAAGGCACCCACTCCCTTAGCAATAGAAAAACTAAGTCGAGTAAAAATAAAAGCAGCTGCGCGAGCTCCCGCGTCCTGAGAGATAGAGAATTTCAAAATCTGCTTGAGTAAAGCAGCGGCCTCCGCGTCGAGCTCCCCCAGAGAAGAGAAAGAGAAAGGTAGGAACCCATACCCAGTCTTGGTGCACAAATCTCCATACTTGGCACACTTACGCTGAGCAGCATCAGCGACCGCGCGACCAGGCAGAAAATCAGACATCGCGGACTGAGTCAAAGGGGACGACCCCGTCAGATCGACACACACATCACGCCCCCTATCCCAGGAATAAAGAAGCAAATCCGCCGGGCGTAGGGGCCTGTCGTGCCCATCAATCAAACCGACATCTACCTCCTTACTGGCCGAAATACCATATCGGAAGCAGATATCCAAAACGGTGTCGCGAACCAGGTTATGTCTATGCTTAATACCAATGGTACCAGCACACGACACAGCATGATCTCCAAAAATGTCCCCCTCAAAGACTCGGGAACAGGCAGAACAAGGCTTAGGTACCGGGAACAATGGGACACCCAACCGATAGCTAAGGACGGAGCGATAAGTTCTCCTATTCATGCTTATTATTATTATTATTATTATTATTATTATTATTATTTTAAAAAAAAGCGGAATTTGCATTAACACCATAAAAAAAGTTACAAGAAGTTAGAGGGAAGCCGAGATACTATCTGGGCCCCCACTCCCTTAGCGATCGCAAAACTAATTCTACTGAAAATATGAACTGCGGCAAGCGCTCCAGCATCCTGTGATATAGCGAATTTACGAATCCGCTGGAGCTGAGAAACAGCATCCGTGTCGAGCTCAACGAGAGAGGAGAAGGAGAAGGGAAGGAAACCATACCCAATGGCCGTGCAGCGTGCCTGATACTTGGCACACTTACGGCGAGCAGGATCAGCAACAGCCCGCCCAGGCTCAAAAGAAGTCAAGCCGGACTGGGTCAAAGGAGAGGACCTAGTCAGATCAACACAAACCTCACGCCCCTTGTCCCACGAGTAAAGCAGAAGGTCGGCAGGTCGTAGGGGCTTGTCGTTATCGTCGCAGAGACCAATCTCCACCTCCTTGCCTGCAGAGATCCCCGTCCGGAAGCAAATATCCAACAGTGTGTCACATGTCCTAGGGGCTTATTATTATTATTATTATTATTATTATTATTATTATTATTATTATTATTATTATTATTATTATTATTATTATTATTATTATTATTATTATTATTATTATTATTATTATTATTATTATTATTATTATTTTATTTTATTTTATTTTATTTTTTTATAAACGGAACTTGCATTAAACACCAGAACAAATTACAAGAAGTTAGAGGGAAGCCGAGATACTACTACTACTATTATTAATTAATTAATTAATTAATTTGTTATTATTATTAGTTGGTGTTATAATATTTTTTTTCATTTTTTAAAAATATTATTAGATAATTTGTATAAGTAGTTATTAGTTTCAGCTTATTTTAATTCAGCTCAACTCAGCTTCTATCAGTCCAGCTCAGCTCCTATCAGACCAGCTCAGCTCAGCCCTGTTTCAGCCGAAAAGAACATGGCCTTACACCCTCTACACCAAATAATCCCATTCCAAATAATTCTTCTACATCATCTACTTCACCAAATTCACCACCCACTCCACCATCACCAAGAACTCCACCACCAAATCAAAACCAAACCTCTCCAAATTTACCAAATCCAAGTCCACCATCACCACCGATCCAACCAATGGCGACCCTAAGTTTGCATTCTCAACTCACACACGAAGAAACACCTTCACCGGTTGATTTCGGGGAGATACCCGAAAATTATGAATTGAAGGCTTCTTTGACAAATGCAGTCCCACAAGATACTTTTCATGGCTTCTCCCAAGAGGATGCCCAAGAGCATATCGCTTCATTTAAATAAAAATTAGTCGGGGCCCATTTAAATGGGTTAACATCATGCCAATTACACCGATTGTTATTTCCTAAGATATTGAGAGATGGAGCTCAAAGATGGCTTCATGGCCATCCCGATAATACATTCACTACATGGGCTCAATTATTCAATGCCTTCTTGGAGAAGTACTATCCATCGTCAAAGACCAATCAATATCGCATGGAAATACAAACTTTCAAGCAGGATGAATTTGAAAGCCTAAGTGAGGCTTGGAAAAGTTTTAGAGATTTATTGCGTAAATGTCCACACCATGGAATACCCGATTGGCTAACAACCCAAACATTTTATAATACCCTTTCATCGAGAACCAAGGAAAACCTCAACTCGGCCACCGGAGGAGATTTCTCTTCCCTTACCGATGAGGCATCCAAAAGTGTTATTGAAAAGATGGCAAGGAATGATTCTAGAGTGGGTCAATCGAGGGATTCTAGAAAGAAAGTTGAAGTGAACTCATCTAAGAGTTCTAATGAATTGAAACTTGAAGCAAAGGTTGAAGAATTAACAAAGAGAATGGATGCCATGTATTCTAAACCAACTCCTAGAGGTATGTACCAAATTCAAGGGAGTGTTCAAACAAAGCAACCATCACCATCAAAACAAGAAATTACATGGGAAGTTCAATGTGATCATTGTGGAAATTTTGGCCATGATTCTAGCTCTTGTATTCCTAATGAAGAAACTTATTTTGAAGAGTCAAATGAAGTCCAAGCTATACTAGTGTATGGGTAAAGACCTCAATTAGATCCCTTTTCCAATACTTACAATGCCGGCACGAGGTTTCATCCCAACTTTTCTTAATTATGGAAACCAAAATGTTCAAAACCCGATGCCACGTGCCCAAGGGAGTCAATCGAGGCCCTTTAACCAAAGTCAACAAAGGCCCTTTAATCAAGGTCCTCCAAAAATGCCCCCATATTTGCCTCCTCACAAAAGGAGCAACTTCAATCAACAAGGTAGTAACTTCCATGTTTCCAACAATCACAAAAAATTTCATCATCAAAATCAACAAGGGAACAACTTAAATCATGGATACAATCAAGGTTTTCAAGGCAATTTCCAAGGTAATCAAGGTTACAATCAACAACCATTCAATCAACCCTCTCAATCTTATGGCCAATCAAGTAACTTTCAATATGGTCAAGGAGGAGTTACATGGGATAACACCAATGATTTGCAAAGAGTCATTGGGCACTTATGGAGTGAGAATTTAGATACCAAGCAAGGCTAAACGTATGGGAATCACAAGAAGCAACAAAAGCCTTAGCCACTTCAATACATCCACCCCATGGTTTGCCCGACCAACCCTAAAACCCAAGAGATCCTCCACACCAAGCAAATGTCGTCATTTTGAGAGGTGGCAAAGAACTTGAGGACCCATATAAGAATTTTAATTTGAACTTGAACACCAAAAGCACCAGAACCAAAGTGAATCAATAAAGTGCACCACAAGCAACATCTCCCACTTCCCCCAAACAAAACCGGGGAATACAAGCGGAGTTTGATATTCTCCAAAATGCGGAGATTGAACGAAGAGAACTTGGGAAGAAAAAGGAGAAAACGGAAGCAGAAGAAGAGAAAAGAAAAGAGGCGGAGCGTTTAGCCAAAGAAGAAGAAGAATCCAATGTTCCACCGCCTCCCGTTTTTGTCCCACCATTGCCTTTTCCCAAACGAGCTAAGCCACATAAGGAGAACGCTCGATTTAGCCATTTTGTGGATATGTTGAAGAAAGTGGAGGTAGCTTTACCCTTCACCGAGGTAATTTCTCAAATGCCCCATTATTCTAAGTTTTTGAAAGAAGTCTTGACTGAAAAGAGAACAATAGAGGATAAAGAATGTGTCTCTCTAGGGGCTAGTGTTGTTGTTAACCGAGCTTTGTCTGACCTATCAAATGCCAAAGAAACTAGATGACCCCGATAACTTCTCCATCCCTTGTCGGGTTGGAAATGTTGTTAACCGAGCTTTGTGTGACATAGGGGCTAGTGTTAGTTAATTACTCTATTCAATTGCTAAGAGACTTAGTGTGGGGGAGATAAGACCCACTAGTATGTCGATTCAACTTGCGGATAAGTCCGTCAAGTACCCACTTGGGATACTTGAAGATGTACCCGTGCAAGTTGGCAAGTTTTTCATCCCTTCCGACTTTGTTGTCATGGATATGCCCGAAGACACTATTACCCCTATTATCGTAGGTCGACCTATTATGGCTACCGGTGGTACTATAGTTGATGTTAAGAATGGAATGAGTCGGTAGAGTTTTCCCTTTCCCAAGCTCTTAAACAATGAATGATTGAACAAATGTATTCCATTGAAGTTATTGATAGTTTGGTTGAGTATAGCTTGATAGATGATGATAAAGAAGAAGAGAAAACACTTGATTCCCCACCTCTTGAAGATGAGTGCTTACATGAAGAAAAGGTAGAACCACACTACCGTTGGGTAAGAGTATGCTATCCTCTCCTCCTAATCTTGAACTTAAGTCACTCCCCTATTTCCTTAAATATGCCTTCCTTGAAGGAACTAATTATCCCGTTATTGTCAATGCCACACTTGATGGTCCTCAATTGGAAAAACTTTTAATTGTTTTGAGAAAACACAAAAAGGCCATCGGGTATAGCTTTGTCAACCTCCAAGGCATAAGCCCAAATGTTTGTATGCATAGGATCAACCTTAATGATGACCACCGCCCTTCGGTTGAGGGTCAACGTCAGTTGAATCCCACCATGAAAGAGGTTGTCATGAAGGAAGTTCTCAAATTGTATGAGGCTAACATTATATACCCAATAACCGGAAGTAAATGGGTTAGCCCCGTACAGGTTGTGCCGAAAAAGGGAGGAATGACGGTTGTCAAAGGAGAAAAGGGAGAGTTAATTTCTACTAGGACTATCACCGGTTGGCGCATGTGTATAGATTTTCGAAAATTAAACACGGCCACCATTAAAGACCATTTCCCCCTTCCCTTTATTGAGCAGATGCTTGAACGATTAGCGCATCATTCTTATTTTTGTTTCCTTGATGGTCATTCGGGATTCTTCAAATTCCCATTCACCCCGATGACCAAGAGAAGACTACTTTCACATGTCCCTATGGCACCTATGCTTATCGAAGGATGCCATTTGGATTGTGTAATGCGCCGGGAACATTTCAAAGATGTGTGATGGCTATTTTCTCCGACTTTATTGAAAAGTCCATGGAAGTTATTAAGGATGATTTTAGTGTCCATGGTACATCTTTTGATTCTTGCCTTGAAAATCTTGATCAAGTGTTAGCTCGATGTGAAGAGTATAGACTTGTTTTGAATTGGGAGAAATGTCATTTTATGGTTGAACAAGGTGTAGTCTTAGGTCATATTTTTTCTAATAGAGGAGTTGAAGTTGATAAGGCCAAATTCTCCGTGATTTAGAACATGCCACCACCAACAAATGTCAAAGGGGTGAGAAGTTTTCTAGGTCACGCCGGCTTCTATAGGCGGTTCATTAAAGATTTTTCTAAAATTGTCAAGCCTTCACCTTTTGTGTTTGATGACTTGTGTCTTGAGGCCTTTTGCAGGATAAAGACCGCTCCCACCACCGCACCAATTATCAAAGCACCCAATTGGAATCTTCCATTTGAGATCATGTGTGATGCCTCCGATTTTGCCGTTGGTGCCGTTCTAGGACAACGGGTTGACAAGAAGCTACATGTGATATATTATGCAAGCAAAACACTTGATGAAGCCCAATCGAGATATACCACAACCGAAAAAGAGATGCTAGCCGTTGTCTATGCTATGGAGAAATTTCGAACACATGTTACCGGTTCCAAAGTCATTATTCATACCGATCATGCGGCTATTCGTTATATCATGTCTAAAAAGGAGACAAAGTCCCGACTCTTTCGGTGGGTGCTCCTTTTACAAGAATTTGGTATTGAGATTAAAGACAAAGCCGGGTCGGAGAACTTGGTAGCGGATCACCTTAGTAGACTAGCGGTTAGTGGAAATAATATTGAAGATGATGGTATACCCATTAATGAAGCTATGAGAGATGAGGCCTTGATGGCCATTGAAACTATTACATCTTGGTATGCGGATATCATCAATTTCTTAGTGTCTCATTATATTCCGGACGATTATTCCAAGAAAGAGAGGAAGAAACTACGTTATGAAGCCCGACGCTATTATTGTGATGAGCCCTATTTGTTCCGCCGTTGTATAGACAGTATTTGTTATGGCCGACGAACGATTTAATATTGTGAAGCACCTCCACTCGACATCTTATGGTGGACACTTGGCCAACCAAAAGACAATTGCCAAGGTTCTCCAAAGCGGGTTTTGGTGCCTTCCATGTTCAAGGACATTAGAGCTTTTATTCTCACATGCGATGCTTGCCAAAGATGTGGAAATATAACAAGGAGAAATGAGATACCCCTTCAACCCATTCTAGAGATCGAATTGTTTGATGTATGGGGCATTGATTTCATGGGTCCGTTCACATCCTCTTTTGGCAACAAATACATCATAGTCGCGGTTGATTATGTCTCAAAGTGGATCGAGGCCGTAGCTTCCCCTACCAATGATTCCAAGGTAGTAATAAAGCTTTTCAAGAATATAATTTTCCCAAGATTTGGTATGGACTAGAGCCATAATTAGTGATGAAGGTTCTCATTTTAGGAAAGATACCTTTGAACACCTTCTTAGGAAGTATGGTATCACTCACAAGATGTCCTTAGCCTACCACCCTCAATCAAATGAGCAAGCCAAGATCTCCAACCATCAAATCAAGGGAATTTTGGAAAAAATTGTAAATACACATTGAAAGAATTGGTCATTGAAATTGAATGACGCCCTTTGGGCATTGAGAACGGCTTACAAAGCGCCGATTGGAACCACTCCTTATCGTCTTGTGTATGGTAAAGCTTGTCATCTACCGGTGGAATTGAACACAAAGCAAAATGGGCTATTAAAGAGCTACACTTTGACGAGAATGTTGTTGGAAATAATCGCCTTCTCCAACTACAAGAATTGGAAGAATTAAGACTTGAAGCCTACAAAAATTCGAAGATCTACAAGGAGCGAACTCGCAAATGCCACGATTCGAGAATACTTCGTAAGGACTTCTCTGTTGGTGATAAGGTATTACTCTTCAACTCTCGTTTTAAGCTTTTTCCCGGTAAGTTGAAATCGAAATGGTCGGGTCCATTCGAAGTGACTAAGGTGCAACCATATGGATCTATTAAGATCTCAAGCCCGAAAACCAAGAAATTTATGGTTAATGGGCAACGCTTGAAGATTTACCATGCCGGACACGTTCGTGAGCCCTTTGCTACCGTGAAACTTGGTGAGCTCCTGTTGGGGAGCGTTGTTTAAACCCCTCTCGATCAAATTGATGTAGGTTTGGTGGTATCCTCAACAACCACCTTGTATATATGTATCATATTATTTGAGTTTGTTAGTTTTATTTAGCTTGAGATGATTGGATGAACTTGGATTTCATCTTGGAGCAATTATATTTGGATGAAGATCAAGCTTTTGGAGAAGTTATGGAGCTTAAATTGAAGACCACAAGCATGATTGTGGGAGAATTGATTATGTAATGTGAGTCATGTCGTTATTTGAAACTTTAGGCGATTATTGAAGAGCCATGAAATAGCAAGGCGGAAAAACGAAGCATACAAGACCGTCGGGCGAAACTTCGCCCGATGAGATTATGGAAGGTTTTCCGTCGGGTGAAACTTCACTTGATGGAATTTTTGCCACGCCAAGGGATTTGCTGAAAATTTTCCTTCGGGTGAAACTTCACCCGATGAGGTTATGACGGGGCAAAATTTCGCCCTACGAAAAAAATCCCAGAATTGTCAAAACTGCCAAAATTGACCAGAAGACCGTCGGGCGAAACTTCGCCTGATGAGATTTTCACCGGGTGAAACTTCACCCGGTGGAAAATTTTGCAGAAATTGGATTTCACGACGAAAACCTGTCATGTGAAAGTTCACCCGATGGTGCTTGACCGGCCGACGACTTTGGCCGGATCACCTATACCCTATTTACTCACTACAATATCAATTCCCTCCTTTCCAAATATCCCACATAACTTTCCCTCCAAAACACAAACACCAAATATTTACAATCTACTTTTAAACTTTCTTTTCCCTCTCAACTACCCTTATTTATATCACCTTCACCTCACATTCATTCCACCTTATCACTCCTCATTTCATTAAACCACCATCTTCCATACCCAAACCACATTCATACCTCTGTTCCATCTTATCTTGGGTGATTATATTTTGGATTTTTGAAGAAGGTAAAGCTAAAGTTTTTGGGATCATTCTTTCAAATCTACTATCATGAAGACAAGAGCAAGACGAGCCGCTCGTAAGCAAGGTATGACTTCGATTTCTAATTATTCTATACCTTCTAAAACTTTTAAATCTTCTAAGTCTTCTAAGCCTAGAAATTTACCTTGTCTTAATACTTCTTTATCTCGGACCTTCTCTGAAAGGATCTTTCAGAGTACTAGGTGGCCTTGTCCCTACACAATGACCAATCTAGGAATAGTAGACGACATTAAGGAACTATTATCCAGAACCAGAACTAGCGAGCTCTTAAGCCTTGCTAATTTTACCTACAAAGACCTTACTTGTGAGTTCCTAGGAACTTTTACCATCGACAACCCGACCGCACCAAGAGCAATCAAATTCAGACTATTCGGCAAACCCCATCTTTTGACCATTTCCGAATTTGGTCTCGCGCTAGGCCTACCGTAATGGGGTACCAGACTTAGTGAACCCTCGAGCAACATACAAGCTTGTGTGTCTAGGAGAGACCTTTGGAAGCGCATATCACGCTGTAAAGGGGGTTATGAGGCTAATTTATCCTTTGCCTCGGAAATTCGTAACCCCGCAATTCGCTACTTTTGCAAGATGCTCTCCCACTGCTTGTTACCCTCGACAGATAATATTTATACTCTTAATGTGTGTGTCTTGCAATTAATCTGTGATTCTTTGCTCGGTAACCCTAACCCCTTAGACCTACCCCTTGTCGTGGCGTTTCACTTTCACCGTAGAGTTATCACCCAACGCCCCTCCTTAGATTGTGGAGGTCTTGTGACAGTACTTGCGAACAAATTTGGTTATTCGACCGACCACCTCACCCCGCTTGACGATTCCATTTGGCTTGACTACGCCTACTTTCCTACTTGGATTTTTTATGTACCCCATCAACACCTTGTCTACATCAGCCGTGGAAGAGCTTTAATCGTTCCCAACACACACCGAACCACTATCCATGTTCACCACAATTGGGCCCTACCTTTGGGACCTGGTGAATTGCGACTGACCAAGACTGAGTTGAGAGGAAGGGGAGTTTGGGAGTATGCGCACTACACGTTGCCCGAAGGTCGTACGATCTACGACCTATGTGAGATTGAGTCCGACTATGCCCTCTCGCTTTGCGAAGGTACGGAGGAGTTTTCTCCCGTGCCATCCTCCGAGGGTATACCATTCTACCATGGGTCTCCTAATGCTTCATTTGCATCGAATGATTACTTGATCTAGACCCTCTCCCGGAGTCGGTAGGAGGTGTGTGTGTGTGTGTGTGTGTGTGTGTGTGTGTGTGTGTGTCTGTGTGTGTGTGTTGTGTATTTGTGTGCAGGTTGAGTCGGTGAGTCTTTATGTGTTTATAATTGCATGTTCGTGGGTAAATTCCGTTATTGTTCCTCTTATTCTCTAATCATTGTGATTGATTTATCTCCAACATAAATTTGCAAGCTGTCCCATTGTCCAATTGTTGCGGCCGAAGCGGCCCTAGTATTGCTCCCGGTCTTTAGGCGATGTGATTACGCTATTGACCTTTTGAAAATCCAAATTCTCTTCATTTTTCTCAAATTTATCTTAATCCGGGTTAGGTGACGTGACTACACCTAAGCCCATTTTTCACCCTTTATTTTAATTTCTTTTATTTCATTTTCATTTTTCTTAGCCACTTGGCTAGGGTCTAGGTGTTGTGATTGCACCTAGGCATGCCACCCTTTTTATCGCTTTCTTTTATTTTCCTTTGTTTTCCAAAAAAATCGAAAAATCCAAAAACATTTGAAAAAATATAAAAATCCAAAAAGATTTCCTTTTCTTTTTCTTTTCTTTTCTCGTTTTCGTCATGTTTCCGTGTCCTTTATATAGTCTTCTCACCTACTCTTACAGGAAAACCACCACCTTGATAGCGCAAGATGAGGAGATTATGGAAGCAACCCGCTCGGTAACTTCTTTCCTCTTTGCTTTCTTCTTTACTCTTGTAGAGGAGTTAGGTTGTTGCTATTGGAGGCCCTCGAAGAGATGAGCATTTGGGTGTTGTGGTTTATTTTGTGCTTGTATGTCAATGGAGTATGGAGTACATGGCTTTACTTGTGTTTTCTTTTATTTCTCTTTTCCTTTTCTTGTGTTCCTTTTGCTTTTGTATGGTGTGTCTAGGACTAAATATTTTTGAGAACCTGATTACAAACTTATTACAAGAGTTTACATTCCATTATAGATAATCCACTGTAGATTTTGGACCTTAATCTAGTAGAATGACTTTAAATCAATGAACTTGTTGATCTTTTAGCTTGAGTCCATCTTTTCTACTAGAGGTTTACTTCGTGGTTTTCACTTGACCACCCATGGAGAAGTTAGGCCTTGGTTTCCGAATCCCGTTTTCTAGGTGACCTTGGTCGAATGACCATTGAACCTTTAGTCCAAATTCCTTCCGCCTTTTTGTGGGTTATTCGGGAGTGGCGCGCGTTCTCGATTACCTATTTTTGCTCCACCTATACATCACCACAATAAGTTTACACAAAAATAACCTCCAAGCTTGGTTTCGAACCACATCAAAGAGCCAAAAAAGGGCAAACCAAAGCAAGAGAAAAGAGCACAAAAATATGAAAAACAAATGAGAGAAAAGGAGCTTTGATTAAAAAAAAAGCCCTTTGATCGACTTTTTGCCATGAAGTGCCTACTAGAGGACCAAGTCTCGAGGTAGGAAGATAGCGGTGATTAGTCGATGCACCCCAAAAATTGTAAAAACTCTACCTTTTTGTTTAGGTTAATTTAGGAAATTCGAATTTGGAACGACCCTCTTGGCCTGAGCCAAAGAGAGCGGGATTGCAGCCACCTACAGTGTCGAACAACTCCATGGTTAGCTTATTCCACTCCGTTTAACACCCGTAGTACCCCTTTAGAAGATTAGGATGTAACACTCCTGATTTTATACATTAAATTAATTTAAAGTTATGTTCGTATTTTTATTTTTTTTAATTTTTTTTTGTAAGAAGGGCAGCTTACTTATATTCATCCATCGAGGGTAAATAAAGTAACAAAATCTTACAAAAGAGGCGGCCAAAGTTATCCATTGAGTCTCTCTGCTACAAAAATAGACTCGTGAGTACATTGCAAAAGTCTAATACTTACATGATATTTAATCTTGGTAGATAATTCATGTTGTTGTCTTTCCACTCCCACAAATATTCTTCTATTACGTTCCTCCCAGATGGCATGAGTGGTAGCGATAATACAGCATAAACGCCATTGCTTGACCCAATTTTTCTTCCTCTTGGAGAAGTGTGCTCTCTTGATTTCCTTCCCAAGACTGTGCGGTCTCTGTGTAATCCCTTGCCAGTTATTAATACTAGTCATAACTCCATGAGAGTAGGTGCAATTGAAGAAGAGATGGGCAGAGGTCTCAACGTCAGATTTGCAAAGAACACATCTGTTGACAAAATGAAACCCTCTAGCTTGAAGAAAATCGATGGTAGGGAGCCTCTTTTGTGTATTTTTATTTTGTTTTTACAGGTAGCTTGAAGAGAATCTGTTGACACATCTGTTCATATTTTTATTTTGTTTACAATTTAACTCGTAATTTTTAAAATTATTATAAAATGAATTTATCGTTTAATCGTTTCAAACTCCTAAAATTCTATTTGTCTCGGAAACTCTTCTTATATTTAAAAAATATTTTTATTTCTGTTTCGATTTATTTTATACTTTTAATTTAATTCTTATCGAAAATCAATTTCGATTTAAATTCTAAATTCTTTTTATTTATTTATATTTAAGTTCGAATTTCTATTTTCGGCTCTAAGTACATTTATTTTAAGTTTCGTCAAAATATTTATTTCCTTTCCTCAAAAAATCAATTTAATTCACTTTATCAAAAATTTATTATTTATCGGGAAATACTATTTCATCGTCTAATTATTTATTTCTATAAACTTCATTTTCGTCACGAATAATTATTTATATCTCGAGAAACGTTTATTTTACTAATTTTATTAGTCGACCAATTATTTATTAATTTTCTTTTTGACTCGACTTTTAATTCGATTCGTGGGTCAGTCAATTTATCATTACGGAATTAATCCGTATTTCTAACCCACTTGATTTTAGTGGAATTCAGTCCCACTTAATATTAATCATACACCCCCCCCCCCATCTTTTTTGTCTTTTCCAATTCATTCAACGTACAACCCCTGTCTCTTTTTGTGCCATCGCTTCAATGTTAGTCATTCTCACTTATTTGATTCATCTGCTTTCCTCTCTTCTTCCTCTTCGTTCATTTTTCAGCGCACCCCTTTGCCTTTCTCTTTCTCTCCTCCGTTACTCCTATCCCTTTCATCACCTTCACCATCACCATCAATCTTCACCATTTTTTTTTCTTCCTGCGTTTTGTTGCCTGCGATTCTGACTCCAATGCCCCTGTTTTCCTCCGCCCTTTATCTACCGCCGCTGCTACTGTTTTGTGCGCTGCTAATTAGACATTTTCGACCGGGTTCCGTCGTTAGGTAACTCGATTTCTGTTCCGCTCTTCGGTTCGTTCTCGTTTTGTGCGTCTGTTTTTTTGTTCTGTTTCTCTTCCTCGAGTTCCTATTTTTTTCGTGTGCGACCTGCTGCTGTTTGCTATCTTCTGCCATTGTATTCGGTTGCTTTTGGATGCTGTTGTGAATGTGTTGTTGCTGCGATGCGCTTTTGCTACTATTGGTTGCTTTTGTTCATCGTTTTTGATGTGTACTGGATTCTCCCTGTTATGTTTGTGCTGCTGTCGTTTATTACTCCCTCTGTTTCTTTGATATCTTCCACATTTCCTTCTTCAACCATTTCTTTGATTTCTTCCACTTTCCTTTTTTCTATCACACTTCTGTCTTACCTAGGTGGCCCACTTCCTTTACACTCTCTCTACATTTACTTATTTTATTATTTTTCTTAAGAAATGTGCCACTTTTAAGGTGGAAGAAATCATAGAAACGGAGGGAGTACTTATCTGTCCATGTCACTCTTCTTTTCTTCTTTTCTTCTTCTTCGTCCTTTGAGTCTGCTGCTGTTGTGTCTATCGTTGCTGGTACTGCTGATGTATCTGTTGCTGCTCGCCTCTATTGTGGTGCGTTTGTGCGCTGTAATGCTGCTGCCATGTCTGTTTCAGTTATCGTCGTTTGTTGTCGTTACTGTTGTTGTCATGCTCTATTTGTATACTTGTTTAATAAATTAATTTTGTGTTTTACGATTTATACTAATAAATGAGAAAATAGTCGATTTTGTTTTAAATATATTTTTAGTCGAGACTATTTTCACTAATAATTTCTGATTTGTTTCCGATTGACTATTTTTAGTAAAATTCGTATTATTTATTAATAAAATCTATTTGCTAAAAAGACTAATTTGAAATTTTTTTAAAATCTCGTCTCATTTATAAAACTCGTTGACTCAATTAATTTTGATATCATTTTTCTTAAAACATCTCTTTTCTAAAATTTATATTTTAACTCGATTTCCTAATTATTTATAAAATACTATACATTGACTTATTATATTTTATTTATATTTTGAGTAACGAATTTAGAAATGTATCAAAGTTACGATAACGACGATAATAATAAAATGTTAATTTCGTTAGAAATGCTATTTTTTATACATTTCACTTATTTTTATCACTTGTGTATGTTCTATAACAATATTTCTATTTTAAGTAAGTTTTAAAATTAGTAAGTTTCTATTTATAGAAAGTTTCCTTTTTATATAAAATGTTTATTCCTTTTATCTTCATATTATTCATAATGATTACATCTCTCGTATATATCGATAATGGCTGTTTTGGAGTTATGGAATAAGGACAAGTGTGAGGTTTAGAGTAATATATTCTGAGGTTTACGTTTTTGCCATCAACTATAAGGCCGATGTGTCTTTATGGAGCACACTGGTTGTTGAACCGAGCATATATGGTGTTCGGGAGTGTGTGTACATTTTGACCTTAAACTCGTGCCTCGCAGTGTAAGACGTCGTCGGGTTGAACTTAGTATTTATGGTGCTCAGGAGGGGTGTGCATATTATCTTAAACTAGGGCCACGCATTTATAAGTCGCCGTCCTATTATGGTTGAGTAGCCTAGTTAGAGAACGAAGTTTGATTTGTTTGAACTAACTTCTCGAAGCTAGTTATAGTATTCTCCTAGTGAAAGTCTAACCTTCATCACTAATTCTTTCCATAACGCCATTTTTTAATATTATTATTATCGATTGGTTTTGGTTTGCAGGTTGGCAAATATTTGAAGTTTTCTTTTGAAAACTTGTTCCGATTATATTGTTCCAATATTTTAAGTTTTCTCTGAAAGCTTATTTCTATTATATCATTTAATGTTTTCCATTTTAATTATTTGATATAATAATACTATTATTTTCCATATGATATAATATGGCTGGGAGAACGTCCGAGTTACTCCCCACTGACGTGGCTATTATATTTATAACATGACAGGTATTTGCTGCTGGGTTTTGGGTGTGAGCTAGCGAGTAGCGTGGATCCTAGTCTTTCTTCTTTCGATTTATGGATTTGTATAAACTCGTTTGGAGATTTTACTTTTAGCCATTTTGTAAAAAGAGGCCTTTGTATTGACTTACCATTTCTTTTAATAAGATATAATTTGTCATTGTGTTTTAATCCCAACTCTACAGTGTTTTCGCCACTGTATTGCGTTAGATTTTGTAGGGAATTACATAGGAGGACCTAGCTAAGTCATCAACATCTTTATTGCTTTTATGTCATAGTATTAGGCTTTGGTCCTTGTTTACGTGGGTGATTTATCTTGAAACGTTGAAGATTGTTTTAGGTAAGTAATCGGTGTCTTCCCCGCCGTCTCGATGAGGGATTCAGTGTTTTATTTTTGCTTTGGATGCGTCTATTCTTTCGTGTTTTGTGTTTTGTGTGTGATTAGTCGCATCCACCGTTTTGAGCAAGCCCCAACTTGCCTTGCATGGGAGTACCCTACCTCATGGATATTTCGATGTGAGTTGAAGAGACAGAGCGGGCCTGTTAATTGCCCCGTATCGGCTTAACATAGTCTAGCTAGTAGTAGTAGTATGTAATTCCTTTTTGGGTCTTTGCTCGAGGATGAGCAACGGTTTAGTGAAAGAGATTTGATGTGTGCTAAATTTCGACTGTTTTTCCTCCCATTTAGACTCGTTTTTCTCTCGTTTTGCGAAACTAGAGTGGGATTATCGCCATATTTTAAGTCTTTCTCGCATTAGCGCCCCTCTTGTGCATTTTACGTGTTTTTGGTAGTTTTTCTATCTATTTTGATAGGATTTGACACCGAAAGCATGATTGAGCTTCCACGAGTAGTCGAGCACAAGAGAGGGGAATACCGTCCAATAAGCAAAGCGCAAAACTTAAAGTTCAAAGCCATCCAATCAAACAACAAACAATGAGACAATAAAAGAGGCCAGAAAACCATCGGGTGATGTTTCACCCGATGAGAAATGACCGGGCGATGTTTCGCCCGACAACAATTTCACCTCCCCAAAAATCTTCAGAAAAGTGTCTCCACCGAGCGACATGACCGGGCGAAACTTTCACTCATTGGGTGAAGTTTCGCCCGACGGTAAGATGTCCAAACAACGCAATACTGGAAGGAAGTCCACCGGGTTAAACCACCGGGTGAAGTTTCACCCGCCGGTATTGTCTCGTGCATGGCAGATTTCGCAGGGTGAAGTTTCACCATATGAACACTCAAAGGGTGAAAGTCTCACTAATGGAGCAAAAAGTTGGATTTTGGCTTGAGTTTAAGGATCCATTAAGGCTTTACTATATATATATAGATACCCTAGTTAGTTGCACATTATCATTCATTATCTCTTCATTATCACTAGCACCACTCTATTAGTATTTTAGATCATTTCGTTAGCTTAGATAGAAAGCTAGAATTCTTCATAGTTTTCATCAATTTCTTCATCATTCCTCTAGATTTATATTCAAGCTTTGTAAGAATTCAAGTTTTTATTGAAGATTCTTGGAGATTATCAAAAGATTAGTGACAAATCCCTTGTCATCTTCATCAAGCTTCTATCTTATTTATTTATGCATCTTCTTCTTTATTGTTGTTCATCCTTCATAGTTGGTATATTTCTCTTCCTCTTCCTAATCTCTAGACTAGATTTAATTTCATTCTTTCATTGTTGCATTTTTATAGTCGATATTGATGTTCTTCTATTGTTGATGCTTTCATTGATTTTACTTTCTTCGTTCTTAGATCGCTTGTTAGTTATTTTATTTATCGTAATTTCCTTCATTGTCTTGTTATTTTTTTGATTTTACTTTCTTCGTTCTTAGATCGTTTTATAGTTTATTTCATTGATCGCAATTTTCTTTAATGTATTGTTATTATTTTCTCTAGATTTAATCATCATGCTTGTTATTGTTGCTTTCTCCTTTGTTATGGTTTTATTTGTTTCCATTATGAATTGTGAGTAGATTTGTTGTTGGGGGGTTTAGGGAGTAGTATCTTGGATTATTTGAATTGAGCAATTTTGGGTTTGGTTGCTTGCTTGTTGGTTTATCTTGCTTGAGGTCGTTGTGTCATTGTTGTTTTATGAATTGTGAGTAGATTTCTTGTTGAGGGGAGGGGGGGAGGGATTTAGGGAGGAGTATCTTGGATTATTTGAATTGAGCAATTTTGGGTTTGGTTGCTTGCTTGTTGGTTTATCTTGCTTGAAGTCGTTGTGTCATTGTTGTTTTAGTTCGGCCAACTAGACCGACATTCACTCATTTCTATCAATATGGGGAAACTCGGGGTAGAAATTACCTTAACTTGAGACTTACCTTCCTTCGCCGCGAAAGCGGAATTTTAGGTGAGTTGGGTGAAGAAACCGAAAGGTGGCACTCTCCCTCTAACAATGTTGTGACCGACCCGATTCTGATTTTCTTAGACCCCATTTTCCGATTCCCAACTTCCCCCTAACACCTTTTCCATATTTCATCATCTCATACTATTTATTGCATTTTAGTATAGACTTGTCTCTTAAAACCCCCCACTAGATCCAAAACACGTCACTTCTACTCAATTCCGTTCTATTCCCTGTGGACCGACCTCGACTTACCACGAATACACTTAGTTGTTTTTGTGTTATTACGAGTCTTACAAGTATTGTTTGATCCCCCATCCTTCGCTAAACGACTGATCCGATTGGGAGGCGATCACCCACACATGGGTTCTAGAACCCTTGGGAAGCAAGCAATCCAACAAAAATATCATAAGATTGCGTATCTTTCCGTTTTGGAAAGTTTTCCAAAACTCCACCTCGAAAACTTAACCGCAGGAGGCCCTACGCCTCATCATCGTTTTGGAAAGTATTCCGTGTTACTCTAACTCATCTAGCACGTTACTCTAATACATAACGTGTGTTACTTTAACTGAGTAATATATTTTATTCTCCAAGAAATGAATGTCTGTAGTTCAATCAACTTTAAATGAATGTGTTATTGTAATTCGTTCAATACGTTATTCTAAGGAATAAGCTACGTTACTCTAATAAAATATTGCCCTAATCAGAATACTGGTTCATCTTCTTCATCCGCATCCTCTTCTTCTGATTCTAATTCTAATTCATCGTCAGATGGTTCGACAGTCAGCGGCGACCATTTTGAAAAGGGATGGGGGGCAATTCCTTTTGTCGTGATGCGTCATCTGCTTACAATTGTTGCACATGCGCTTAGGCTTCTTTGCAAGTGCAACGGATTTTGCATTGGTCGATAAAAACCTCTTGCCGCTTCCTTTTGTCTTGGAAACCTTCGGCGGGAGTATCATTATCTCTGCAGTTGACGTACATCCTAGCATTTCTTCAAATTTCTAGGTCTTATTCAAAGTCCTGGGACACTCAATCGGCTTAAGCTTCACCCTAAATTCGCGGATCAAAGCGCACATGCTCTCGACATCTGCTTTATCAGCAGACCGTAGAATACCCATCGTCTCATGAATCTCCGACCACAGTTTAGACATCTCAATTTGCTTTCCGTCAATGATGTCAATGTCATCACCATCCATCCCGTCATCAACAATACGAGCAGTGCGCAATGTGTCCCTCGACCACCTTCTGGCAACGTAGTTATCGGGTATATTGTTCAGGCCCTGATAAGTGTAGTTTGTAGTGCCTAATTTGCTGTGTTTTGGTCCCGTTTTCCTTATGGAATCGCTCCTTGGGAGCGGTTTATGGGTTACTTATGCTTCCTTTAGTTCGTTTTAGGTTCCCGAGACCATTTGTGAAGAATTGGAGCGATTTCGATTCGTCTCATACACTTTTTGGAGCCAACGAAGTGAAGGAACGATCACTCGATGCCTTGGATTCGACCCCGAGACCTTGGGACCCGATCCCGAGCCTCTTAGACTCGATCCCGAGCCCCGAGAATCGGTGAGAAGTCCATGAGAACCAAGGAGGGACCAAAAAGATCATATTGGAGGCCTACAAGACTCATCCCCGACGGGAAGGACCTCATCCCGTCCGGGATAAGGTGCACAAATGCGATAGCTTCTGTCCTGGGTCCATCCCGACCGGGACCACCTCATCCCGACTGGGAAGAGCAATAACACAGCCTGGTGTTATTGATAACACAGCCCGGTGTTATGCTTGATCCCGACCGGGAAGATAGCTTCCTGTAGACACCCAAAATTTGACCGCCAGGTGTCTATAGCAGTTTCCCAAAAAAACACCCGATGATGATCGGACGCAAACATGACTTAGTATACTCGGACTTGGGCTCGGAATCAATAATATCCGACATGGACTTTTAGTGGAGTAAAAATCTCACAAAACAGACCTCAAATTCAGGCCCAGTGGGTCATTCCGAGTCAAACAAGACTAGTTTGGGCCAAAACCGGCAGCAAAAATATTTCTCGTCTTTTAGCGACCGGGTCAAAACCCGGTCAAGACAAACCCGACACACAAAACCGACCGGGTACGTCCTCAAAACTTGCACCAGATTCAAAATCAGCCAAAAAACAATCCAAATCAACCCACAATCAATTAGAATCAATCACAATCAAATTAAGGCTAATCAAGCATTAAATTTTGCGGCTTGATTGATCCACTCGGTCGAGTGGATTGGCCACTCGATCGAGTGGAGCCTCTTTGAACCCGTCCAGGTTCATTCACGAGGGCACTCGACCGAGTGCACCCGTGCCACTCGGTCGAGTGACCCGGGGTCGGGGCTCCCTATAAATACCCCATGACCCCCATGCACAAAGATCATCCATCACAACTTTGGAACACCGACAACTCTTCACCTACACTTATCATCTACACCTTTTGGCAACTACATAATACTACGACCCTAGCAACCCTAGGCAAAAACACATCGAACCCGAGCCCCTCGTCCCTCGGAGAACCGGCGAAGCATACACACACATATACACACCATAACTCGCATACATCCTCGATACTCCCAAGCCCGTGCCGCTATTACGAGTCCATTTCCGAGGTCCCTACTAAGCATGTATGTTGAGGGTGTCCTAAACCCCATCTCGATCTCTCCTTCTAGTCTCATTTTCATTTATCGTATTTTCATATCGTATTTATAATCGTAATCATAGTAGTGACACTAGCATTAATATATTCGCACATTTTTATTTACGCTTATAGTATTTTATTTAGTCGATAGTAACGACATTTTTACTAACACTAACATTTTACTTTTCGCATTTAATCATCGTTATTATATTTTACTATAATATCGTATGTACCGTGTATATATATAATAATATCAAAACTCGGATCCGAACTCGTTTGACTACGATGATCATTTTTTAAGGTTCGTTTATTAACACGATCCCGATCATTCGTAGTTGAACGCGTATGAATCCATTTCAAAGATTAGTACGAAACCCGTTGATACGAAAACCGACATCACATAACTCGAAAGAGTTAGTTTCGATGTCATGACGTAGAGGGACATCCTTCGTCACTAATTCAAATTTTCTAAACTAACAATAAACGTTTTCCTAAAACTCCGGTGATGGTATTATAATCATTCATACATGATTATGACACCGGAAGCTAAATTGAATGCGAATCACGCAATATTCGTATTTAGTTTAGCCGATCATCGATTTCAAATCACAAAACAAAACGAATTCTCATTCGTACAGGGGCTACTCGACCGAGTGCGTACGCTACTCGATCGAGTAGCACCCATAAAAACGGGCAGTAGCTACGTCTAAGGACACACTCGACCGAGTCAGGCCATGACTCGACCGAGTGGGTCCTGCAGCCCAGAAACCGAGGGCTCTTTTTTATATCATTCGAGCCTCGTCTTTTTAAAAAAGCGACTTAGTCGACGCGTGTAAAGTCAATCACGTAGCTTTTCCAAAATTCATGCATATCACTTCACTTAAACGATTTTGATCGACGGTCCCACATTATTAATTTTATGTCGACGACTCTTTAGTCGTATCCGATGTAAAATTAATTTAGACTCAATTTCTCGAGGTGATAAGTCGGGACAAGACATCGAGGTTCGAGATCGGGCTAGCACCACGTCTAGGTCTCGAACCTCCGTCCTTTGATTAATACGCAATATAATGCGTAACTAATTAAAGTTCGTCCATCTAATACAAATTCACGGTCTAGTTTATACACGGGTCCGTTTATAATTATTGCTCGTCATTTCAATTGTATATTTCAATTATTCTATTGTACGCCGTATTGTGAATTCCGGGTTGTATTCCGCCCGTGTAACTTGTAACCGATTTATTTCGCTTTGCTTTATTTATTTGCGTTTTACCGTTTATAAATGAACCCTCGCATGCTAAATCACTTCGACAATAAATTAGATGCATTAAATTGACGTAGCTCACATTTAATTTGCATGCTTAGCTAAAACGCTATTTGCATAACATTTCACCGAATCACTAACGCGCATATTAAAAATTCAAACGATGTCCTAGTAGAGGCCGCTAAGTGCGGGCGGGGTTGGGTGTCCTTAGTGGGCTTCCCAACACGTACCCTCACCCCTTACTCAGAACCGTGGTTTCCGGATGTCCGAATCCATTGGCAACGAGAGTCATTCAATATACGATTAACCGCTCAAGTCGGCATCTATATCGATATGCAAAGGGACGAGCCCAATAAACTCTCAAACCAAAATGGGCCATACTTTGTGTGTGGACCATGGCGATATAGAGTGGGCTCGAATGGTTCCGAATAACCATAAAATTCGGTGGCGACTCCATTTCGACTTAAATTTCAATTCGATCTTTCTCATATGGAGGTGCATTCGCCTAACCCAAACCCGCGCGTGGCCGCGTCGGGGTGGACCTACGTCATGTCCACAATTTGGCGACTCTACTGGGGATCAACCGATGTGTGCCTTACCATCGGAGTTCTCAGGGTGAGACTCGAATAGAAATCGTTTGACGAGTACAATATGCGTTTTAGTTTTACGGTTCATGCATAACCCCATATTTACCCGGGCCGGTACTGGTGACCGACGTCCCACTATACCACGACGTATTCAGCTTTGGATACGTTAAAGGTGTTCATGGTCGACTCGTATGGACTTTGCGGCATGTTCTAAGCTCCACTCGACTTAGGAAGTCCGTCCCGTTTCTCGACTAGACTATGAACACTGGTATAGACCCTATTCAGACCGACCGAGACTTAGTGTAAAGCATACATGGTGTCGTCATAATGCTTACGTGACTATGTGCTACTTGGTTTCCGTGTCGTTTTCAAAAACCGTCATTTCAAAAAGTGCATCTTTCCAAAAATATTCAAATTTTCAAAAAACTCGGAAAGCTGCCGAAATTTAGACTTAAGATTTGACTCAAAACAAGCCTATTTTTTCTTAGCCGGCATGCTGCCCATTTCAAAATTCGAATTTCCGATCCACCATTCGATTTTCGAATTTTCAAAATTCAATTTTCAAATCCTCGCGATGCCATTTTCAACTTTCAAATCTTCGAGATGCCGTTTTCGATTTTCAAATCTTCGGGATCTCATCTTCAAATTTTCAAATCGTCGGAAATTCCTTTTTCCAACATTCAAATTTTCAAATTTCAAGATATCCAATTTTCAAAACCCGGGACACATACCGAATTTAGGACTTATGATTTTACTCAAAATAGCCTATTTCTAGCCGGTATGTTGCCCAATTCAAAACCCGAAAATATTTTCGAACCATCAAAATCAAGGCCCGATACCCTTTCCGATTTTTCTCGAAAAATCGAGCCTTTCCCCGAGATTTTCTCGGGTTTTCCAAAACTATCAATTTTCCAAACCTTCCTCTTCTTAGGACTTCCCGTATTTAGCAGTGTCGGGTCATGTCGTAAGTCGTCAAGGTCTATAGCGTCGAAACTCTGTCGATCCTATATCACGAGTTTCCTCCCTACCCCAGTCCGCCTTATTTGACTAAGGCAAGGCCCACCTACGTAGGACATACTCCTACGAGGGAGGGCCCGTCTACACACTCGAGTCCAAAGTCTGGGGATTAGTCTCACGTGAACCTTCCTTCGAACGGGACTAGGCTCACCAAGGCCGAAATCTTAAGGAAGTCACATTACCTACGAGTCATCCGTCTAGATGTCTTTCTCGAGTCCTTTTTCTTTTGGGTCGCACGGGATGTACTTGTTTTAATTCCAAGGTCTGGGTTCAGTTCCTGATTACGTGGTGTTCTTACAGACAGGCCACCGGCAACCAGACACGCTCGAAGGATGGCCACTTTGAACAGTCTTCAAACCTCTCTAGATGCCATAATCAAGAAGCAAGCCGACATCGAAGCCCAACTGACTGAAATGAGGGCCGGCCAAGTGGCCATTGTTGCTCGCTTAGCTACAGTGGAGCAAAGGACTCCTAATACCGGGGTCACGGAACCCCTAACTGAACTAGTTAGCTCGATTCGCCGATTGGAAGAGCAAGTCTACTTAACCGGGAATAACAACATCCATCGGGAGAATAGTCGGGATTACAACCCGGTAAGTGACAAACTGCCCGCAAACCTGAATCTCACGGGCCTACCTATGTTCGAAGGGACTGAGGACCCGTTACTACATGTACGGGCCTTCAAGGAGTTCATGGCCATTAAGGGGGTGGACTCTTCTATGTTTAAGAACCTCTTTGCTGCATCTCTGGAGAAACACCCAAAGGCCTGGTATTACAGGCTAGACCCAAAGAAGTTCTCAACCTGGGACGATGTGGCTACGGAATTCGCTCGGAACTACGCTGATAACACCGAGATTCAAACCACTATGCGGTCCCTAGAGGTTATGGCCCAAGAACCTAAGGAGGGCTTTACTAAATACCACCAATGCTGGAGGGCCGAGAGTGTCAAACTGGTCGATAAGCCCTGTGAGAAGACTTTAGTGGAGGCCTTTGTCAAGAACCTCCTCCCTTCCTACCGGGTTCACCTCCGGTATGCTGTCATACCCAATTTCACCACTCTCACTGAAATGGGCATGAGAATTGAAGACGATCTAAGACAAGAGAGCCTGACTAAGGCCTCTAACAAGGGTTACCAAGGAGCTTCCTCATCCACTACCAAACCTCCGGCCGCAACCCGAAGCATCTTCGACACAGTTAACCTTTTGGATGCCTCATCCAAAAAAAACGTCCCTCATAGGGTATTCACTGATATAAGGACTACCTACACATATGCCTTACAAAGGCTATCTTCCAAAGGCCTGGTCCAGCCGACAGGCCCAACTCCCGAAGTTCCAGTCGAAAAACGCTCCAAGAGCTACAACGCCCAAGCCTACTGCCAATATCACCGGGGCAATGGGCATGACACCGAGAAGTGTTGGAAGCTGAAGCATCTAATTCAGGATTTAATTGAGAGCGGGAAAATACCACTACCCGGGGACAAGCCAAGCAACAAGGACAACCCCTTTAGCCCTCATGCCATCTTCACCGGTGAGGTGATAGACTGTTCTCATCTTATCTCTCCTTTCCTCCCACAAATCAATGGGATCTGGTTCGATGATGAAGAAGATGTATACCTCGCCAAAGGGGAAGCTGTCCCCGTTACCCTCGAAGAAGTCAGGAAGGCTAAATCCAAAGCTTTAGCCGGTAATTCCCTCACCAAAGACGGCTCAGTCCAGGCAAACGTCACTGAACTTACCAGGACGGAAGAAGCCATTGAAGAACCAAGCACCGATACGGCTCTTGTTAAACAATTGAAAAGGACCCGAGTTGACCTCACTATATGGCAACTCTTGGTTAGCTCACAAGAACATCGAGAGGCACTTACTAAGGCTCTCGATCAGATCAAGGTCGATTCCCAGGTTACCCCTACTGAAATGGTAGCCACTATCTTACCCTACCTCAAGAGCAGGCCCAAAGGAGAAGGCCCATCAATCACCTTCTCAGATGCCGACCTACCACCGTTCGGGGCCTCTCACAATCTGGCCCTATACATCACAGTGATTTGCCGGGGTAAGTATCTTCCGATGACCCTAGTTGACGATGGGTCCGCGGTGAATGTCCTCCCGCTAAGGACTGCCAAAGCCCTCGGGATTACCGAGGCCGACTACATACCAACTGCCCACACTATCCAGGCTTTCGATGGAAGCCCAAAAGCAGTTTCCGGGGCCGTCAAGCTGACTATTGTGACCGGCCCAATCGAGAAAGAGCTAGAATTCCAGGTGATCGATGTCACCTCTTCCTTCAATCTACTCCTGGGAAGACCATGGCTCCATGCTGTGAAGGCGGTATCTTCTACTCTGCACCGAAAGATCAAAATGCCCCTACAAGACGGTATTATCACCTTAGAAGCAACCCCTATAACCGTGGCTAGCTGTAACACTACGGACCGCACCGACCTTTGGGGGTTCGATTTTGTAGGGATGATTGAAGAAGAAATCCTTTTTAGGCCCTACTTCACCACAAGCATCGACACGATGCTACAAAACTTGGGGTACTTACCGGGGGCTACTTCGAGGCCATATCTTCCAGCTAGGAAGATTATTGAGGTTCTGAATGATGGGGAATCTCACTTCGGTTTGGGGTATGCTATAACCCCGGGAAATGTGGTCCGAGCAGGAATTGAGAAGGCCTGCAACATCATCAAGGGTACCTACTTGGGCCCTTATAGCCCAAGACTGAGTGATTACTTCGTCACACCCGTATTTGGAGCTATTCAAGTTGGCCTATATCAACCAACCATCACGCATCCCGAGGCTGCACTAGCTCGGGAATGCAACTACATTCCAGATGACATATTTGCCCTCCTCCAAGCTGAATCCAAAGAGGGTACTGACAATGCCGAACCCCAAAGAAGACTTGGTGAACCTGATCCTTGGAAGCAACAAGTTCGACCCTTCGAAGCTGATCTCGGAAGTCGGTGCTGATACCGGGAAAAGAAGCTGGAAGAAGACCGTCAAGTGGACCGACGGTCAAGGCCGAGTCTACAGGCTGACCACCGGGGAAGGAGACGTGCCAGACACCGATTCCGAGTCTGAGTCCGAGTCTGAGTCCGAGTCAGAGTCTGAGTCCGAGTCAGAGTCTGAGTCCGAGTCTGTATTCGAGTCTAAGGGGTCTGATGCTAGAGTCCAAGCTGTAACCCTTCTCCCTGTAGTCACTGTCACCGGAGCCTCGGGGTCTGTCCCGAGAGCACTCCCAATCCCGCCTCTGACCAATGATCAGATGGCCGCTCTCTTTGAGCTGTTTTCCAAATTCTCTATCAATAATAACGAAAACCGTTCCGCTTATGACTTGGCTTATTTTCAAAATACTTTCAAAAATACTTTTTGCAATGACATTGAGAAACCCGATGAACAGGTGTCCCTACCCCCACATCTGATCGAGCAGCTAGAGCAGAGGGAATCCCGAGACCCGGTAATCGAAGAAACTGAGTCTATCAATGTGGGAACAACCTTAGAGCCCCAGATGCTTAAAATAGGGTTATCCTTAGATCCCGAGGAGAGACAACAACTCACAAGCCTCCTCCAAGAATTCAAGGATGTCTTTGCATGGTCCTACAAGGACATGCCGGGTATAGACCGGGAAATAGCCGAACACCGTATACCCATCAAAGATGGGTGTAAGCCGGTAAAACAGAAGCTTCGAAGAATGAAGCCCGAGTAGTCTCTCAAAGTCAAGGAAGAAGTAGACAAACAATTCAAAGCAGGCTTTATACAAGTGTCTGAATATCCAGACTGGGTTGCGAACATCGTGCCGGTACCCAAGAAGGACGGCAAGGTTCGGGTATGTGTAGATTTCCGGGACCTTAACAAGGCTAGCCCAAAAGACGATTTTCCGTTGCCACACATCGACATATTGGTGGACAATACAGCAGATCACGCCCTTTTATCATTTATGGATGGGTATGCCGGATACAACCAAATCAAAATGGCAGAAGAAGACATGGGTAAAACCACTTTCACCACACCGTGGGGTACCTATTGCTATACCGTTATGCCATTTGGTCTCATTAACGCCGGGGCCACTTATCAACGAACAACCACGACCTTATTACACGACATGATGCATAGGGAAGTGGAGGTTTATGTCGATGACATGATCGTCAAGTCTAAAAACCGAGATGGGCATGTCGCTGCCCTAAGAAAATTCTTCGCCCGCTTGCGTAAGTACAATATGAGGTTAAACCCTCAAAAATGCAGTTTTGGGGTAACATCAGGCAAATTACTGGGCCATATCGTTAGCCAACGTGGCATCGAGGTCGACCCAGCTAAAATCAAAGCCATCACCGAGATGCAACCTCCCAAGACCGAAAAAGAAATAAGGGGATTTCTCGGGAAAGTCCAATACATCAGCCGTTTTATTTCAAAGCTAACCATGGTGTGTGAGCCCATTTTCAAGAAACTGAAGATAGGAGAACGGGTGCTATGGGACGATAAATGTCAAGCGGCCTTCGACAAAATCAGGGAAATCCTGTCTGCTCCGCCGGTACTAATGCCACCTCAACCCGGTTTGCCTCTATCGTTATACCTAACAACGACTGAGACAACCATGGGGGCTATGCTGGCCCAGACAGTCGATTCAGAAGAAAGGGCTATTTACTACATCAGTAAAAAGTTCCTAGAGTACGAATGCAAATATACAATGCTCGAGAAAACATGCCTAGCTCTAGTTTGGGCAACTAAAAAGCTCAGACACTACATACTCAGTCACGAGGTACATGTCCTGTCCAAAATGGACCTGATCAAATATTTGTTCGAAAAGCCCATTCTTAACGGTAGAATGTCCAGATGGACTCTAATGCTAGCTGTGTTTGACCTCAAATTCGTTCCGCTAAAAGCTATCAAAGGCAGGGTAGTAGCCGAGTTCCTCGCTGATAGTCCGATATCTGAAGAGGGCTATACCGATACTTGGGCCTTTCCTGATGAAGACATATTCCATACTGACACCGAAACATGGGACTTGTATTTTGACGGAGCATCCAATTTTCGAGGCTTTGGGGTCGGCATTCTCCTAATCTCACCCCAAGGGGAACACACCCCGTTGTCCATCAAATTAGACTTTGATGTAACCAACAATGCGGCCGAATATGAAGCATGCATCCACGGGTTACAAGCAGCTACTGATTTGGGCATTACGAATCTCCGGGTTCACGGGGACTCATCCTTAGTCATCAATCAAGCTCTTCAAAAATGGAAAACTCGGAATGCCAATCTCGTGGCTTACCAAGCACGAGTAAGGATTCTAGAGAAACAATTCCAGAAGGTGGAATATATCTACCTCCCGCGTGAAGAAAACCAGTTCGCGGATGCACTTTCCAAATTAGCGTCCTTACTAAACATCCCGGAACATATGCCCAGTATGCAAATCTGTGTCGAAAGACGGTCCGAGCCGGCGTATGTCAACGCCATTCAAGATATCGAGATCACCGATCCAGAACCTTGGTATCAGGCCGTTCTAAATTACTTGGCTACAGGAGAATATCCCCCGGGAACTGAAAACCGGGCCAAGAAAGCCCTGCGAAGACTGGCTACCCAATTCATTCGTACGGACGACGGTCAATTATACAAGAAGACGGCACAAGGGGCTTTACTCTTATGCATCGACAAAATACAAGCCGAAAAGGTAATGGCCGAAGTACATGACGGCGAAAATGGTCCACATATGAATGCCCATATGCTAGCCCGAAAAATCATGAGGCTCGGGTATTACTGGAACAGTATGGAGACTGACTGTCAATTATATGTCAAACATTGCCATAATTGTCAAATTTTCGGCAATGTTCAACACATGCCATCATCCCTATTATACACCATGACATCACCATGGCCATTTTCGACATGGGGGATTGACATAATTGGAAAGGTGAATCCTTCCGGAACGGGAGGCCACTGTTTTATTTTGGTGGCGATCGACTATTTCACCAAATGGGTCGAAGCTGAATCATACCGTGTCTTGAACGCCAAGCACGTGGCCAAATTTATCCAGAACAAAATCATATGCCGGTACGGGATCCCCCATGAGTTTATCAGTGATCACGGGACCCACTTCCAAGCAGAAACCGCTACTTTGCTAGCAAAATACAAAATCCAGAGACACACATCTTCGCCTTACCGCCCCCAAACAAATGGAGCGGTAGAAGCTGCTAATAAAACAATTGTCACCATACTCAAAAAGATGGCTGATAATTATCGGGATTGGCCCGAAAAAATACCCTTCGCCCTATGGGGGTACCGGACATCGATCCGAACTGCGACCGGGGCAACCCCATATTATTTGACATATGGGATGGAGGCGGTCCAACCAGTCGAATTAGAAGTACCTTCCCTCCGGATCCTGCTAGAAAGTCAAGTACCCGAAGCAGATTGGGTTCAAGCTCGATATGACTCGTTGGTTCTTTTAGACGAACGGCGGTCCCGGGCTCTCAATAACATCCAAATATACCAAAAGAGAATCAAACGGGCCTTTAACAAAAGAGTTAGGCCCAGGAACATCAAAGAAGGCGATTTGGTCCTAAAGTCGGTTCGTGCCTTACTACCGGTTGATCCAAGGGGAAAATTCAAACCCAATTGGGCTGGGCCATACCTGGTCAAGAAGGTTCTATCAGGAGGAGCAATAATGCTGACAGATCTGGACGGAAATGAATTTGTCAACCCGACCAACCTAGACCAGCTGAAACGCTACTACCCCTAAAACCTTATCTCAATGTCATTCGCAAAATTTATTTAAACACTTTTTCAAAGTTTATAAAGCAAGTCAATAAGTTAGGATTATTTATCCTACTGTCGCACATCTTGAACTCATAGTCTTGGTGTATTTCGAAATTGCAAAAAATCTGCGCCCGAACTACGTTTGGTTTGATTCCACTAACTGTGGATACGTAGGCAGCCCCTCAAAAGGGCACAACCACTGCAATAACGAAAAAAGACAGAAACGGTTTCACTAATAATGCTTTTATTATTCCAAAAAAAAAACCGATAAACTCGGTATTTCAAAGTTACAAAAAAAAAAAAAGAAAGCCACAAAAAGCCACAAAAAAAAACACTACAAAAATAGTAATAATATTTCAAATAATAATAAAAGAGAGACTAGTCGTATCCGGGCATCTTGCCCTTGCCCTTGTCTTTCGGGTCTTGAGGGGCCCGGGGACGTCGGGGCGGCGGCGGCGGCGGGCGTTCCCGAATGACAACGGGAACTTCCTTAACCCGAGTCCTCTTCTTCGACAGAGGATCTTCAGCTATAGTCACGGGCCCAAGTCGAGCCCGTATATGCTCCGGCAACCTATCCTTAGGACCAAGTCGGTCCTGGGCTGAAAATCTCGGCCCTAGTCTTCTCTCCAAATCGGTCTGGGGGCTCACCTCCCCCTGAACACCTCTAGCATTGGACCCCCTAGCTCGAGTCCTAGTTTTTCTTCTCTGACTTGGCCTCAGACGGACTATGGGAGCTTGAGTCTCCCCTTCAGCAAAGAAATCCCGGTTATCTTTGACTTTTTCTCGCCTAAGCAGGTCGAAGGCCTCGTCGATCTTCAGAGCAGCACGAGCTTCGGCAGTCTCGGCTTTGGTCCACTTCTCGTAGGAATAAGACACCCAGGCAGAATGAAGCGGCTTGGGAACGGACCAAGTAACTCTAGTATACCATCTCTGAATCCAGGTGTCACATAAAATGTCGGTCACCGGGGTAGGTGCACTCACAACCGCCTCATTCTTGGGAATACGCTGTGTCCGCCCATACTGCCTGAGTATGCGGTCGGGATAGAGGTGAACTGTGTGGCTAAAGGACAGAATCACCTGGTAGCGTGCCTTGTCGTCAGGTGCCAAACCCGTCCAAGAATAAATCGGCCACCATAAAACCACCCATCGTATCAGCGGACCACGATGGAACGTCAGCTCTTCTTCCCAATATTTCTGAGTGACGAGGCAAGATGAATCGGTGGGCCGTCTCCTCGTCGTCACCTGATTGAACCAATACTCACTCGGGTTGGGGGGAGGCTCGATCTTGGACAACCTTTCAAGTAGCCAAAGCTGAAAAAAAAAACAAAAAAACAAAAAAGGGTAACGCTTATGAAATTTCGGGCAAATCAGGCGTTCGCATAAGGGCACTCGATCGAGTGCCGGGGTCACTCGATCGAGTGACACCCCTAAAATGTGGCAGAATGCTCCTCTATGAGAGCCCTCGATCGAGTGCCAGGACGTCTCGGTCGAGTGCCCTCCCTGTAGCAGTATATCGCGAAAAAAAAAAAAAAAAAAAAAAAAAAATCGAAAATTGAAAAAAAAAAAAAAAAAAAAAATCGAAAATTGAAAAGAAAGGAAAAAGCGATATACCTGCAGTAGACGGGTGCTCCCCGTAAAACGGGCTGACTCATCCCTCTTCCGGTTGTCTAAACCCTGAATGATCTCCCCCGTAATCAACGATGCAGGACTACACTCCGTCTCCATGAGGTCGGCAACAACAAGAAGACGAACGCTACCCATGCAAGACAGCAGGTCCATATGGCCTTCAAAGGCATACACGTGCAGCATACAGAAGGCGAACGCCCTACGACTATGAATAGGCGTAACCCGGATGTCATACGGGTTCATGAACTTCTCAGCTAAGGCAAGCAGAGAAACGGTATCCCCTTCGAGCATGCGGGATACTTCAGCGTGGAAAAGCCCCAAAAATTCCCGTAGTTTCCTCCTAGGGTCTCGAACGGAGAAAGGGACAGCAGGGCGGAGCAATGGATTCCACCCTCCTATGGCAGCAATTTTCTCGGGGAGGGGACAGATTTCGCCCCGAGGGAAGGCGAAGACATGATGGGTGTCATCCCAGAAGGTCAGACAGGCATCAAGGAAGTGACGGTCCGCGTGCAACTGACGAAACGTGAACAGTTGGAATATACCGGACTGCCTCAGGACTACCTTGCTCGCATCCCTGAAACGGTGTGACCAATCTTGCAGCATGTTGATCAGGCGGTCGATACCCATGCTAAGTTTCTTGAGAGGAATAAAAAGTTTTCTTTTAAAAGAGAAGATAAAGCTTTTTGAGAATTGTGACAAAAAAGAACCAGGGTGATGTATTTATAATATCAAAACCCTGGGGCATCCCCTGCAGCTGTGCCTCCTTGGCCCAAGCGGGCCTAGAACATACAGGCCCGACCCATGATTCTTCCTCACAGACACAGGAATTTAGTCATCCCGAGCAGTCTGTCAAAAATCCAAAAAAAAAAATTTCAAAAATTTCAAAACTTCCAAAGATTTCAAAAAAAATTCAAAAAATCATTTTCCCCAGCACGAGTCATTTTACTACCTACGTGTTGCATACGTTTTATGTAACTTTTACAGGTACGACTCAAATAGAGACATGCAACCCTCTAAAATCTCCCCAACGGAAGCCCAAGGCGGCATTTTCCCCGGAATGGTACGGGATGAGCCCACATATAGGCACACCCAGGACTTATGCGACAAGTCCGATTCCCCACGGAGACACTATCATCAGCACAGGTATGATTTCTAACTTATGGCTGGCGAGCCCTTCACGCGAGTCTAATGGACTATAAATGACCCGAACGGAAGCCTACTCTGACTTTCGCCTTGTCCAAGCCTCAGTCAGAGTGGGGGCTCTGTAGACACCCAAAATTTGACCGCCAGGTGTCTATAGCAGTTTCCCAAAAAAACACCCGATGATGATCGGACGCAAACATGACTTAGTATACTCGGACTTGGGCTCGGAATCAATAATATCCGACATGGACTTTTAGTGGAGTAAAAATCTCACAAAAGAGACCTCAAATTCAGGCCCAGTGGGTCATTTCGAGTCAAACAAGACTAGTTTGGGCCAAAACCGGCACCAAAAATAATTCCCGTCTTTTAGCGACCGGGTGAAAACCCGGTCAAGACAAACCCGACACACAAAACCGACCGGGTACATCCTCAAAACTTGCACCAGATTCAAAATCAGCCAAAAAACAATCCAAATCAACCCACAATCAATTAGAATCAATCACAATCAAATTAAGGCTAATCAAGCCTTAAATTTTGCGGCTTGATTGATCCACTCGGTCGAGTGGATTGGCCACTCGATCGAGTGGAGCCTCTTTGAACCCGTCCAAGTTCATTCACGAGGGCACTCGACCGAGTGCACCCGCGCCACTCGGTCGAGTGACCCGGGGTCGGGGCTCCCTATAAATACCCCATGACGCCCATGCACAAAGATCATCCATCACAACTTTGGAACACCGACAACTCTTCACCTACACTTATCATCTACACCTTTTGGCAACTACATAATACTACGACCCTAGCAACCCTAGGCAAAAACACATCGAACCCGAGCTCCTCGTCCCTCGGAGAACCGGCGAAGCATACACACACATATACACACCATAACTCGCATACATCCTCGATACTCCCAAGCCCGTGCCGCTATTACGAGTCCATTTCCGAGGTCCCTACTAAGCATGTATGTTGAGGGTGTCCTAAACCCCATCTCGATCTCTCCTTCTAGTCTCATTTTCATTTATCGTATTTTCATATCGTATTTATAATCGTAATCATAGTAGTGACACTAGCATTAATATATTCGCACATTTTTATTTACGCTTATAGTATTTTATTTAGTCGATAGTAACGACATTTTTACTAACACTAACATTTTACTTTTCGCATTTAATCATCATTATTATATTTTACTATAATATCGTATGTACCGTGTATATATATAATAATATCAAAACTCGGATCTGAACTCGTTTGACTACGATGATCATTTTTTAAGGTTCGTTTATTAACACGATCCCGATCATTCGTAGTTGAACGCGTATGAATCCATTTCAAAGATTAGTACGAAACCCGTTGATACGAAAACCGACATCACATAACTCGAAAGAGTTAGTTTCGATGTCATGACGTAGAGGGACATCCTTCGTCACTAATCAAATTTTCTAAACTAACAATAAACGTTTTCCTAAAACTCCGGTGATGGTATTATAATCATTCATACATGATTATGACACCGGAAGCTAAATTGAATGCGAATCACGCAATATTCATATTTAGTTTAGCCGATCATCAATTTCAAATCACAAAACGAAACGAATTCTCATTCGTACAGGGGCTACTCGACCGAGTGCGTACGCTACTCGATCGAGTAGCACCCATAAAAACGGGCAGTAGCTACGTCTAAGGACACACTCGACCGAGTCAGGCCATGACTCGACCGAGTGGGTCCTGCAGCCCAGAAACCGAGGGCTCTTTTTTATATCATTCGAGCCTCGTCTTTTTAAAAAAGCGACTTAGTCGACGCGTGTAAAGTCAATCACGTAGCTTTTCCAAAATTCATGCATATCACTTCACTTAAACGATTTTGATCGACGGTCCCACATTATTAATTTTATGTCGACGACTCTTTAGTCGTATCCGATGTAAAATTAATTTAGACTCAATTTCTCGAGGTGATAAGTCGGGACAAGACATCGAGGTTCGAGATCGGGCTAGCACCACGTCTAGGTCTCGAACCTCCGTCCTTTGATTAATACGCAATATAATGCGTAACTAATTAAAGTTCGTCCATCTAATACAAATTCACGGTCTAGTTTATACACGGGTCCGTTTCTAATTATTGCTCGTCATTTCAATTGTATATTTCAATTATTCTATTTTATTGTACGCCGTATTGTGAATTCCGGGTTGTATTCCGCCCGTGTAACTTGTAACCGATTTATTTCGCTTTACTTTATTTATTTGCGTTTTACCGTTTATAAATGAACCCTCGCATGCTAAATCACTTCGACAATAAATTAGATGCATTAAATTGACGTAGCTCACATTTAATTCGCATGCTTAGCTAAAACGCTGTTTGCATAACATTTCACCGAATCACTAACGCGCATATTAAAAAGTCAAACAATGTCCTAGTAGAGGCCGCTAAGTGCGGGCGGGGTTGGGTGTCCTTAGTGGGCTTCCCAACACGTACCCTCACCCCTTACTCAGAACCGTGGTTTCCGGATGTCCGAATCCATTGGCAACGAGAGTCATTCAATATACGATTAACCGCTCAAGTCGGCATCTATATCGATATGCAAAGGGACGAGCCCAATAAACTCTCAAACCAAAATGGGTCATACTTTGTGTGTGGACCATGGTGATATAGAGTGGGCTCGAATGGTTCCGAATAACCATAAAATTCGGTGGCGACTCCATTTCGACTTAAATTTCAATTCGATCCTTCTCATATGATGGCCCATCCCGACCGGGACCATTCCTTCCCGACCGGGAAGAAGTGTTGTAGCCCGCAATTGCTTCTTTCCTTCTCCTTATTCATTGTATCCCTATATATACCCCCTCTCTTGTAATCTTATGTTATGTTAGACATTACCCACTAAACCCTAGACTACTTTAGCATAGATTAGCTTAGATTAGAGTAGCTTAGTCGTTAATTAGTCCTTAATCTAGTTAGTTAATCTTGTATTAAGGGATCTCTTGAAGAATCCATCCAATCTTGACAACATTGGTGGATGTTTTGGGTGTTCTTTATATACAAGTTCTCATATTTTCATTCTCTTGTTAGTTGGTATAATCTTCTCATCCTTTTACTCTTAATCTTTGTCTATGTTATTCAAGTTTTCATCTTTATATCTAGTTTGTTATTCTTGGTTGTTCTTTATATGAATGTTTTAGTTTTTATGTTGGTTTCTCTTGTTAGTGTTAGTTTTCCATTAATTATGTTTGAGTAGACTCTTGTTAGGGTTATTAGGGGGATTGGTTGTGGTTAGGGTTGATTAGGGTGAGATGGGTGGTACTAGATGTTGTTTTTGTTGTTTCCCATTTACCTTGCACTCCACATGTTCGATGAAATGCTTGTGAGACTAGAGACGATCAATCCTTGTTTTTCTTGCATATTCTCTTGTATGTGTGTGTTTGGTTAGATGGTTTGGTTGCCTCATTACGTAGAGAGAGCCCGGTGAGGACGACCCCTAGGCCGATTACGTAGCGAGAGCCCGATCGGCGGAACCTAGGCTACGAAAGCATGCTAGTGACCCCGTTTTTCCCCTTTTTGTCTCCTTTGCACCCATGAACCCGACCTAGCCCTAGTTTTCCTTCTTATCGTTATCCTCGCTTCCCTTAGTCTTTAGTTACTTGTTTGTCTTCCTTTTCCGTGTTTTAGACCTTAGCCTAGTCCTTAGACTCCCCCTAGATTAGCTCGTCTCGAACCTAGTCCTAGACCATAGCACCCATTAGTCTAAACCCATTTTCCGTCCCTGTGGATCGACCCGACTTGCCCTAGCTACCCCAGTTAGGTTACTCGGTATTATTTGGTGGCGGGATCCGCGACAAATCCCGCCCATCAGGCCCTTCGAGGAATATATCCAAATTATGTGTCGACACAGTATTCCCCTCGTCTCAAACATTTTACACGTGCATCTGACGTCTGATGTTTCTGCAGGAAGATATTAAAGCATTAAGACAAAACGCGTTACTTTAGTTCATATTATGTGTTACTTTAATGCATTCATTCCGTTACTTTAACTAATAAAATCAGTAAAAGGCAAAACAACAGGCAGGTGTACCTTGGCTATAGTGGACTAGAAATTCTTTATCCCTAGTAGCGTCCCTCACTGTAGTTACTTCAACACCATCTCTTTCAGCAAAACCTCTAACACTGCACATTCCCACGGAAAACTTTACCTTCTCTTGAAATTTGTCAAACACGACGTGGGTGTAGATCCTTGATGCGTACTGTTCTATCGGCAGGTGTGTTATTGTCTTGGGCAGAGACTGTATGTTCTCGCTGTCAAGCTTTTTCTGGGTATACCTCTGTCGATCCATGGCGCTCTCGAAACGCATCCATAACTCAACCAACGTTCTGTGTTGGTTCTCAAACCGTTTGAAGAAACTGTTTTCGCTCTCCTATCTTTGGGTTGTTCGCATTAAGCCACCCATCTTGAGATCCCTGCAGTGTGCCATGACCCACTGCTTCCTAATCGAAAAGGTAGTTGTGAACCACTTAACATCCCCCACGTCGTGCTCCTCCATTATTTCAGTCCACCGCTCGTCGAATTCCGCTGTAGTGATCTCGTCATCCCACACTATTGCATTCAATTTATTCAGAAATTCCTGGTAGTCAGCCCTCGTGTCACCGTATTTAGTGGGGACCTTATTCATTATAATACAAAATCGCTGCCACGCCGATTTAAACATCTTCCCGAATGATGATATGATCCCGGGGTCCTGATCAGTGATGATGTACACAGGCTCCACGCCGCCCATGGCTTTCAGGAACCGTTCGAACACCCAGCTGAACGATTCAAAGTCCTCGTGCGCGATTAGAGCGCCACCGAAAGTCACCGGTCGTTTGTGATGATCGATACCGATGAACGGTGTGAATATCATCTTATATTTGTTCGTCCCGTATGTTGGGTCGAATGAAACTGCGTCACCAAACAACCTGTAGTTTCTCCTAGCAACACCGTCAGCCCAAAAGACCTTGCTCAAACTACCATCCTCATCCAGGTCGTAATCAAAGAAAAATCCCTTGTGATTGTCCGCCATACTCCTGAAACGATCGATGAATAACTGACCGTCCCTCTCATGGATGAAGCACTTTATATCTCTGCCAAAGTTCTTGAAGTCGACCAAGCTGGCACCCACGTTTGTGAACCCTTCAACCTGCTCCTTACACATCTTGTACGTCTGCGTGGCACCGATCTTCAGCTGAAACAATTCGTTGATTAAAGTAACGTATGCCAAAGGTTGAAGTAACAGTAAGACGAGATTAAAGTAACGCGTTGATTAAGTTACCAGAAATTGCTAATTCACAGACAGCATTCATTAAAGTAATGGAGTTTACGAACCACAGTAACATAGCATGTGCATTAGAGTAACCAAATATTACCTATGGCGCAGTGAACTCAAATAGCGATAAGAATTTAAATAATTTAACCTGCAAGAACTTACTCAACACATACCCGTGAACTGTTAAGGATTATTTGCTTGTGGTACTTCGTGAGGTTTCTCGATATCTTATGGAATTCTCTGTCTTTCGTTGAAATTAGCACGTGGTTGTGTCCACTGTGAAAAACAACAACTTTTAGAGGGTCGCCTTTGTTGTACAACTTAATTCTTGCCATACAACCAACACGACGGAGCTTTGTTTTCCTTTTCGGTTCATTCACAACGACTCCTTCTGCCGTCTCCTTCACTGCTCCCTCCTTCGACGTCGACTCCTTGGACACCACATCCCCGCTGTCCTTTTTTTTGTTAAAACCCTGCCTGTTACATACAAGCTGCTTTGATTTTATCTCACCGCCCCGCCATCTCTTCGTTGTGTACCTCCTCACATTGAACCCGCAGGCCAATGCGTAGATTTTATAAAAATTTACCACCTCTTCCACATCTTTGAATATCTGCCCTACGTATGGCGTGAAAGTATCACCCACATCCCTGCACCATTCTTGTGCTTGTGCGTCAACTGAAAAGCAAACCAGTGCATTGAAGTAATTAAATTAACAGAAGATGCGTATAAAATAGACATAAAGTAACAGACCACTGTCTCTAAAGTAACAAACAGTGTGCATTAAAGTAACGTATAGTGTGAACTAAAATAACTCCAGGTATATTTCATTCACGTACTCAAAAAGAATGCGATAATATGCAATGTCCGTACAATGAACGTAGAATCTAATATTATGGAGAATTTTAGTTGCTTCCATGGTGTCTACAGTATAAACTACAGACCAAGAACTTACAGTTTGATTGTTTGACAATTTGAATATCAGCCATAGAAGGAGAACCTGCAGCGGCACAAGGAAGAAGATGAATGACGAATCGTGTATTAATATTCGTTGACTGAACTCGTGTACTTTGATTGTACGTTATTCTGATTTGAAGTCGTGGACGATAGCAAAGCTGTATATTTTTCTGAATGGAGAGTTACTCTTTTTATTTGTTTCCTATTTTTTTATTTGTTTCCTATTTTCTTGGCAATCACGTCCACTATTATAGGAAACAATATCTTTTTTTATTATTTTTTCAACATGGCAGTTTCATATATCACCACGACACTCTATTGTGTTACAATAACAGAGGTTATGCACTACAGTAACATCGTTGATGAGTTAGAGTAACGGATCATAAAAGTAACAGATGTTTGTCATCAAAATAACAGACACTCTACACTAAAGTAACACAGTATGTGAACTAAAATAACCCAATATCTTTTGTATACGCAGATATCGTATGATTAATATGCAGATGAACGTAGAGAACTACAAACTAATAATCTAGTATCATCTTAATGACTCTCATGTCCTTCCCAGTATAAACTACAATCCATATACTCACTGTTTGTCTGTTCTATGATTTGCATACCAGCCATTGAATGAAAAGTAGAAGCCGGATTTATAGAACGTAGAATGCAGCAGCGCGATGAACACGATGAATGACTGAATGTGGTCTTAATTGTGTCGTTTTGAAGTAAATGGCAGCGTCGTGAATAAGAATGACGAACAAGAGAATGAATGATTGAATGAGCGAGAGAAAAATGAAGAAGAAAGTGATGGAATGAATGTTTGAATGAGTGAGAGAATGAATGACTGAATGATACGCACTACAAAAATCGAGCCGGAATTGCGTCGGACAAATCCGACGTAAATGAACAAAATCCGACGCAAATTGAAGATTGCGTCGGATTAACCGACGCAATCGGCCGCCATTATATTTTGACGCAAATTTTTTTTTTTTCATCGGCTAATCCGACGCATGGAGTTTGCGTCGGCTAATACGACACGAAGAAATGGAGGTCAACACCCCTGTCAATGGGCTTTGCGTGGGATTAGCCGACGCAAAGTCAAACACTCTGTTGACTTTGCGTTGGCTAATCCCACGCAAAGCCTATTAAAAAAAACCGTTTCTTTGTTTTCAGCTCCCCGTATGCGCGAAATAAAACAAGCTGCAATTAAACAATCCACTCCTACAACAAACGACAACAGCAGCACATCCCAAACAAAAATCCATCAATAACTCCAATCAAAGCTCTCGTACATGTCTTCTTCACAAAACTCCACAAAACGAAACAAACATAAACTAGTATACTGTTATAGAAAATGAAAATATTACAAAGACAACCAGCGCTAGGTTCATAATTCTATCTAGGAGTTGGTAAAATATATATACATACACAATGCTACCAAAGTCTAAACAAGTAACATAAGAGAGCGGAACTACCTACGAAAGGGACTCAATGTGCTCCGACCCAAAGGGATGACCATCGTTGTTGTCGTCATCGTCCCGCCTACTCATGCGTGGTCCTCCACTGCATCCCTCGTTCCCCATGGCGAACCGTTCCCTCATGAACTGAATAAACTGGTCCTGCTCTTCGCACCTCTTCTCCAATGTCTTCAGGCGCTCTTCTTGTCTTTCGAATTTATCTTCCATACGCTCGTTGAGTGTGCGTTCCTGCGACGTGGCGGTGGGGAGGTATGTGTCCGCAGATACCTCCTTACCACGGTTCAAGCATGGGCGAAAGAGCTCTTTCGCCACGTTACCTATCCCCCAAAACCTTTTCTTTGAGTTGTAGCCACCTGTCACATCGTGGAAGATCTTCAAAGTGTTGGGTGCTTGATTAGAGGCGCGTGCCTCCTCCACCGCTTTCTCGTAGCTCTCCTGAAACAGCAACATGAAACAGTGTTATAACTTTAGGAACACATACTATCACATAGTAATTTTCATGCCTAGTATATTTTTTAAAAACATTACTACTACTCACAACGATCTCCGGTCCTCTAGGGTCAATCCACTTGCCGTCTTTCCCCTTCTTCGTCTTCTCCAAGAGCTAGACCGGGGTTGCAGATGGGCCTTTCATATAACAGTGTTAAAATTTTCAGCATTTATTTACCAATAGTATATATTGAATTATACTCAAAATTTTTACTTGTGTTATAAGCACTTACCAACTGCGCGAAGGCTGTTGCTGCACTCCTACTTCCAAGGCAGCAAGTGGGTTTGGCCACCCCGTCCACCTGCCCACCTCTCCTGTTCGACGACTTAATCGCCGATTTCTTCTTGAAGGCTGGGTCGGTAGCGTTCCTCTTCAATGTCTCCCACTTATCTTGCGGAATCCAATCCGCCTTCTCGACCCTCGGGACAGCTCGCAGGAATAGGTCGGTTATCTTCTTCTTAATCCGAGTCTCATATTCCGACCTGAGGTCGTACCCCAGGTCTATACGCACTCTCTTCTGTTTATCAAAAAAAAGATTCGTTAGCTACAATTGAATGTATAAACCGTGCAACGAAAACCTTAGAAACACAGACGAGGTAATTACCGCGAAATGCATATACATCGCTTCCCGAGCTTCCGGTGGCGCCTCCGTCCAGCTACGGTAGGCGCCAGGGGTGGACGCATACGTCATGACTACGGAATCCCGCATATAATCAGAGTACTTCTTGTCGTCCCACCTACACAAGTCATTTATGATAATGTGAAGCAAATAAATGAGTGGAAATTTAGAAAAGAACTAGTTACAACAACTAAAACTCACCAAGTAGCTTCCTTCACTTTCTGCCGTGATAGGTACGATTTCTCAGGCGTGGCAACGTAGACCGTCGCCCCGACTTCCTGGACAGCGTCCACACCTAGGATGACAGGAGTCCTAGGCACGTCCTCCTCCATATGGTCACCTTGGCTGCTGGTCCCCGTCAGCATCTCACTGCCACCTGCCATAATCACGTCTACAAAATATGTTTGCGCAAAGTTAAACTGTAGAGTCAGTTTGTTTAGTGTAAAGCAGGAATTTCATTAAGTACCAAAATAGTCTTCAATTACAAATAAATAAATTACAACTTATGCGAATAAGATACAAACAACTACATAATTGCTAATTATCGTCACTGTCACTGTCACTGTCCGCGTCGGTGTGCTGTTCAATGAACCCCTCGTCCCCGTCTTCATCATCATCGTTCCAGTCAGTATTCACCTCATCACCGTCATCTTCATCGTCGATGACCAAGTCGTCGTCCTCATCACCCTCTCCCTCAAGAAGAATCCAGTCGGCAAACTCGTCGTCCTCCCCTACAGCACCAGCAACTTCAACTACATATTCTTCTTCATTGACATCATTGTCTTCGATCAGAGTTGATGACATCGGCTGATTATTACCAACTACACTCTCTTGGTAGACGTCATCGTCGATGATAGGATTATCAACTTGTGATCTTGCCTTGATTTTGAAAACCGCAGACCAATTCGTACTCTTTTTTCCCTTTGGGTAAGGTGCATAGCAGACTTGATCGACTTGATACGCCAACACAAAAGGGTTGTGCCCTCGCAGTTTTCTCGTCAGGTCGACATCCACAAGATTGTAGTTCTCATGAACAGTGACTCCGTGCGGGGAGTTGTCGATCCAATCACATTTGAACAGTATGGCCTTGCAGTTTTTGTGGCTGTCGTAGTAGTCCAGCTTGATCACCTCGAGTAGTGTTCCATAGTAATCTGACCCCTCGGTGGACAACACACATACGCCGTTACTTTTGGTCAGTTTTGGAACATCAACACCCTCGACAAACGCACGGAACTTGTACCCGTTAATTGTATATCGCCTCCAAGTTCTGACTCGTGAAGACGGCCCAGTGACTAAAGGTCTTACAATGGGATCCTCCAGCGCTTCAGGCTATTGTCAACATAAAATTCGTCGAAAAACAATGCAATTAAATTTTGTACCAAACACATACACAATTTATAATGATCAAGCAAATAGCATTTCAACATACTTGAGTACGTAGCCAAGAGGGAAACAGTGACTCATATGCCACCCAAACATCGTCAGATGTGTCACTCCCGCATGTTCTGCCATAATGAAAGCCTCGAATTTCCTGAAATGGTCAGCAATTGTACTTAATCACACATACTACCAATTATGAGGAGGGTATGTTGTACGTGAGTTACTTACTTCTCGTACGGTCTGATTACAGGGCCACAGTTTCTCAGAACGTAGGAGTGTGCCTGCTTGTACTCAACATCGGCCAACCACCTCTCCTTACATTTTCCAGTGGTGCTTCCAACATCAGACTGAAAGGGTTCCACCTCTATTTGGTGGTCTTTAGTCTGATGCGCACCCACGTCTAGGTCTTTAGCTTTTGTGTCAACGTGCTCTTCGAAGTAGAAGGAGCAGAAGTTTGATGTCTCCTCTAACAAATACGCGTTGCATATTGAACCCTCGACACGTGCTTTGTTACCAATTTTTTTTTTCAGATGGTTTAAGAACCTGCAAATTAAAATATTAGCTCTCATGTAAGACTTAATTGGTAATCAATGCACGGGAAGTCACACTAAGGAGAGTTGAGGACGTTACCTTTCGAATGGGGACATCCACCGGTACTGAACAGGACCGCCAACCCTTGCCTCATACGGCAAATGAAGTGGGAGATGCTCCATCGAGTTGAAGAATGACGGAGGAAATATTTTCTCCAACTTGCAAAGGATCTCGGGAATACTGTTCTCAAGTCGATTCATGGACTCGACTGACACCATAGTGGAACACAAATCTCGGAAGAACTGACTGATCTCTGTCAATGCATTCCACGTGTTCATTGGCACCAGCTGCTTCAAAGCTACTGGCATCAAGCGCGACATAAACACGTGACAGTCGTGGCTTTTCATGCCATGCAAAATTAACTTTGACTGGTCCACACACCGGGATAAGTTGGATGCGTAACCATCCGGAAACTTCAAACCACTCACCCAATCGCACAAAGCCTTCCTATCATTTTTGTCCATAACAAAGGACGACGATTTGGGTCGCCCAAGTCACAGTTCCTTGAAATCTGCTTTGCCTTTTGGTCCGAAGGCTGTCTTGTTCGGTACATTCATCACGGTGTTGATAATCTGCTCAAAGAAATTCTTCTCGATATGCATAACATCAAGGTTGTGTCTGATAAGCAGAGTGTGCCAGTACGGAAGTTCCCAGAATATGCTTTGCTTCCACCAACCTTCCTTCTTGTCCTTCAATTTTTTCAACTGTTGGTGGGTAGCGTGTACTATTGTAGGGTACTTCTGCACATCTGTCCATATCTCATCGCCTGTTAACCGTTTACATGCGATCCTAGTTTCATCGGGTTGTTTCTTCAGGAAACTCTTACAGTTATGCCTAAATGGATGGTCGGAAGGTAGAAATTGTCTGTGACAGTCAAACCAAGATACCTTTCCGCTATTTTTAAGCCAAAAGGATTTTTGATCCTTCGCTTGACAGTAAAGACAAGCACCGTAACCCGTTGTACTCCAACCAGACAACATCCCGTAAGCTGGGAAGTCGTTGATGGTCCACATTAGTGCAGCTCGTAAATTGAAACTAGTTTTCCTCGACACATCGTACGTGTAAATCCCATTATCCCACAAACTTTTTAACTCTTCAACAAGTGGTTGGAGATACACGTCCATATTGGCTTTCGGGTTCTTAGGGCCAGGAACAATAAGTGACAGGAGCATAAATTGTCTCTTATTGCATAACCACGGCGGTAGGTTGTACGGTGTCAAAATAACCGGCCAACATGAGTACGACTTGCCGAACTGCCCGTAGGGTGAGAAACCATCTGTGCACAAACCCAAACATACGTTGCGCGGCTCTTTCGCGAACTCGGGATGTTTTATATCAAATGTCTTCCAAGCTTCACCATCGCTAGGGTGTGTCATCATACCACTAACTCTAATTTTGGAGTTACTGTGGTGCCAACTCATCTCGCCCGCAATTTTCTTTGTCGCATACAGTCTTTGCAGCCTCGGGCCTACTGGGAAGTAAGTCAAGACCTTAGTTGGTACTCTCTTCCCCCTAGTATTTTTTGTTCGACTCTTGTACCTCCCGGATCCACATTTCCTACACGCGTCGAGGTCCGAATCTCCCTTCCAGAACAGCATGCATCCATTCGGACACGAGTCTATCTTTTCATGGGGGAGTTGGAGGCCCTTCAACAAATTTTTAACCTCGTAGAAATTATTTGCCATGACATTCTCCTTAGTGCCTCGTAGAAGGTCAATTAGCAGTTGGATCCAACCGTCTAAATGTCTTAAGGCCATGTTGCTCTCGCACTTCAAAGTCAGCATCCTTGAAGCGACTTGCAACAGACTCATATCGCACCCGCTGAAAACTGGGAGTTCAACATTTTTTAGCATTTCAAAAAAGGAAAGGACTTGTGCGTTGGGTTCATGTTGCACTTCTTCGTCGCTTATGGTGTCTGGGTTACGTTCCTCCTCCATGATGTCCTCAACCGTCGTACGCAGTGCGTCCTCTACGAAGTCCCGGTACGGATTTTCGCGAACGGGTTCTTGCAGGCGACTACTTTCATTTTCACCATGATACGTCCACACGTAGTAGTTGTCAACAAAACCGTGCTTGTATAGATGTTGTTTGACATCTACTTCATGTTTTAAGGCACGGTTTTGACATTTTCTACATGGGCACCTAAGCTGCTCGCTGGTGTAGTGGGGGTTATTATCTAAGGAAAACTTGATGAATTCCTCCACACCGTCTCTAAATTCTATTTTCGGTCGCTTATTGTCGGCCAGTCTCTCGTACATCCAACTCCGTTCTACTCTATTCATTCTATATGGATTGAATTATGAATGATTAAGGTATGTAGACATGAACAAAATGGTGTGGGGAAAGAAGTCAACAACATGGAATTTGAAGAAAAGTTCGCGAATTTCACCATAAGTTGGAACTCTCACAACCATCAATTTAAAAACGATTCATCATCGGGGACCTTATCACTCCAACCTAAACCCATTCTTGTGCGTTCCATGTCACTGATAAACACGAAATTGTGTAATGTCGATAAGAGAAAAATTCGGCAGCAATTCGCCTCAGTTCTCCAAAAGCACAATGTGGAATATATGAAAACTCCACATATGCAATCGAAGAACATTGAGGGAATTGTCACCAAATTTTCCTCTTACCAACACAACACAATTTCATGTTTACCACCTAAGTGACATGAAAGGCACAAGAACAGTCCCAAAACGGGGACTGTCCAAGAATTACTCCTAATGAGTAACTCTTGAACGGGCACTAGGTAGGTCTGAGTAGATTTCAAACAATGCTCATGCACAGTACACAACGAAAACAAATAACAACAGCAATCATATCTCAACACAGTAATCCAAAACATTAATACTTACTATAATTACGACCACTAACTGCTGAAATTTAAGAAACAAAACGAATTTCCCTTTTTTTAGTATTGTTTATGTAGTAGAAGTACATAGTAGAAGATTAGTAGTAGTAGTAGTAGTAGTAGTAGTAGTAGTAGTAGTAGTAGTGGTAGAAAATTAGTAGTAGTAGTTTACTAGTAGTAGAGGAAATAGAATATTAATAGTAGTAGTAGTGGAAAATTAGTAGTAGTAGAAATTTATTAGTAGTAGTAGTAGTAGTAAAAGTAGTAGTTTAGTAGTAGTAGTAGTAGTTTAGTAGTATTAGTAGTAGTATTAAAAGTAGTAGTAAATTAGTAGTAGTAGTAGTATAGTAGTACTAGTAGTATAGTAGTAGTAGTAGTAGTAGTAGTTTAGTAGTAGTAGTAGTAGTAGTAGTAGTAGTAGTAGTAGTAGTAGTAGTAGTAGTAGTAGTAGTAGAGGAAATAGAATATTAGTAGTAATAAATTAGTAGTAGTAGTAGTAGTAAAAGTAGAAGTAGAAAATTAGTAGTAGTAGTATGTAGTAATAGTAGTAGTTTAGTAGTAGTAGTAGAGGAAATAGAATATTAGTAGTAGTAAATTAGTAGTAGTAGTAGTAGTAGTAGTGGAAAATTAGTAGTAGTAGTAGTAGTAGTAGTAGTAGTAAAAGTAGAAGTAGTAGTATAAGAAAATTAGTAGTAGTAGTAGTAGTAGTTTAGTAGTAGTAGAGGAAATAGAATATTAGTAGTAGTAAATTAGTAGTAGTAGTAGTAGTAGTAAACGTAGAAGTAGAAAATTAGTAGTAGTAGTAGTATAAAAAAATTAGTAGTAATAGTAGTAGTTTAGTAGTAGTAGAGGAAATAGAATATTAGTAGTAGTAAATTAGTAGTAGTAGTAGTGGAAAATTAGTAGTAGTAGTAGTAAAAGTAGTAAATTGAAATTAGTAGTAATAGTAGTAGTAATAGTAGTAAATTAGTAAAGTATTAGCTAGATTAGTAGTAGTAGTGTTAGTAGATTTGTTGTACTAGATTAGTAGTAGTATTAGTAGTACATAGTATTAGTATTAGGTTATTCGTATTAGTAATATTAGTAGTAGATTAGTAATATTATTAGTAGCATTAGTAGTAGTAATGAAGTATTTTAATGTAATATTAGTAGTAAATTAGTAATACTACTACTAGCACTACTAATGTAGTACTACTAACACTACTAATTAATCTACTACTAATACTGCTACTCATCTATCTCAACAAATCTAATTCATTATACTAGTACATACTACTACTCCTACTAATCTAATAACACAATTTTCTAACCTAATACAATAATCACTAACACCTAATTAACATACTAACTAACCTAATTGACATACTACAATTACCGTCTAACAATAAAATGAAATCTAACCTAATTCACATACTAATTAACCTAATTAATATACTAATTAACCTAATTACTAAACTAACTAACCTAATTAACATAATCACCCTGCAATCTAATTAACTAATTAACCATACATAATCATCATACAATCTAATCACCATAATTATTAAACTAATTATTAATCTAACTTAATCAAAACAGTTTAGTAAACTAACTGAGTAAAAATTAAGTAAAAATTAATCTAATCAATTGAACTAATTGAGTAAAAATTAAACAGTAAACCGTAAACTAACAATTAAACCGTAAACTAATTGAACTAATTAAGTAAAATTAAACTAATCAAAACATTAACCTAATTGAACTAACAGTAAACAGCACCATACCTGAGATTTGGGGGGTCGGGTTAGGGTTTTTCGGGGCTGGGTCGGGTTAGATACGCCGGGGGTTCGGGGCTGCCTTCGCCGGACTCTGGTACGCCGGCAGGGTCGCGCGTGGGAGGGGGGTTGCGCCGGCAATGTTCGTCGCGGGGGGGGGGGGGGGGGTCCGCCGGCAACGTTCGTCGCGAGGGGGGGGGCAGGGTTCGCCGGTGTAAGGGGCTTAGGGTTTCGATTTTGTTTTGGGATCCAATTAGGGTGATAGTGCCGGATCTGGGTAGGATGGTGGTCGCCGGAGGTTTATGCGTCGCCGGTGATGGTGTAGGATGGTGGTCGCCGGTGGTTTCTGCATCGTCGTCTTTTTCGTCGTCTAGAGAGGGATTGGGGGTGCGGGTTTAGGGTCTGTACCCTTCTCGCGATAATTTTTTTTTTATATTAACAGCAACTGCATCGGAATAGCCGACGCAAACCGACGCAGTTTTCAAGTTTGCGTCAGCTATTCCGATGCAGACCTCGATTTTTTTTTATATTCAAAAAGGTTGCGTGGGATTCGCCGACGTAGACCAACGCAATATTCACGTCTGCGTCGGCTAATCCGATGCAACACCTTTAATTTTTTTTTTATTTCAACACACTCTGCATCGGATTAACCGACGCAACCAGACGCAATATTCAACTTTGCGTCGGCTAATCCGATGCAAAGCTAATAATTCTGGTGAATAAATTTTTATTTGCACACACGTTGCATCGGATTAGCCGACGCAAAGTTGAATATTGCGTCTGGTTGCGTCGGCTAATCCGATGCAACGCTATTAATTCTGTTGACTGTTTTTTTTTATTTTGACGCAGACTGCATCGGATTAGCCGACGCAACCAGACGCAATAATAAACTTTGCGTCGGCTAATCCGATGCAACGCTATTAATTCTGTTGACTGTTTTTTTTTTTTTGACGCAGGCTGCATCGGATTAGCCGACGCAACCAGACGCAATAATAAACGTTGCGTCGGCTAATCCGATGCAACGCTATTAATTCTGTTGACTGTTTTTTTTTATTTGACGCAGGCTGCATTGGATTAGCCGACGCAAACGTTATTATTGCGTCTGGTTGCGTCGGCTAATCCCACGCAAACCCTTTCACATAGTGGCGCCAACCCAAAATTATTGGCGCCTGTATCATGGAGTCGGATAGCGTCGGCTAGTCCCACGCAATATTATTGCATCGGATTAGCCGACGCAAATCGACACAGTTATGCCAGTTGCGTCGGATGATAAATCCGACGCAACTTATCCGACGTTACTGAAATATTCTCCTACCTATTTTGATGGAAGCAGTATCTTCTATTTTTTTTATTTATTAATATAGCGATTAATCTCATCCCTTCATCCATCTCCCATCCAATGGATGGGATGGGGACCTTAGGGACTCAATACTTATAAGGGACTCATTAGAACCTCTCTCTCTCTCTCTCTCTCTCTCTCTCTCTCTCTCTCTCTCTCTCTCTATATATATATATATATATATATATATATATATATATATATATATATATATATATATTGAGTGAAGATCAAGTGAGTCCCTTTTTCTTTTTTGAGTCCATGAGTTATATTCTTAGCCATTGATCTAAAGAGGATGAATGGTTGAGATTGCATGTAGTAATTAAGGTAGTAACTACCATATTTTGAAAATAATATGAGAAAATCTTCTCTCCTCCCTAAATTACTGCCAACTGATATCTTCTTCTCTCTCATCTCATTCATTTTTTTCATTCAAACACCCGCCTAACAGAAAAACCCTTCACCTTCATCATCTCTCATCTCATTCAATTTTTTCGCTCAACTCAAGCACACCCGAGCATTCAATCGCTCAACTTAACTCAATCGCTCAATTCAACTCAATCGCTCACCTTCAACTCGAGCAAGGTTATATTGAAGCAGCTTTCTAGCTTTAACAAACATAATGAACAAGGTGCAATCGCGATTGTTGGAAAACGTAGACAAGTATGCGGACGCTAGACAAAAGATCATCGACGCTCCCAAGAGCAAGCCAACAACGGGCCGAAAAAAATAACGTGTTTACTGAATCATGTCATCTCTTTTCTAACTACGAATTAATGGTTTGTATTTTTAGTTACATGTCTAATTATATTGGTATTTTGACTATCACCAATGCATTGAAGCTGTTAAACTCTGTTACACTGACTAGCTGTACCTGTTACTTTAATTTACTGCTGGTGTTACTATGGGGATTACTGAAGTTAACCCAATTTTCTTTGGTCTCACAATCTGTGTGTTACACCGAAATACTGTAAATGTTACTTTAATGAACAATTTATGTTACTTTAAGTTATTAATGGTGTTTGTACAATGATATTGCAATCAAATCCTCTTACGCATTATATATTGTTTTTTGAAGAACAAACGTTAGTACTTTGTCAATGAATGGAACCAATCCAAGTTATCCCCAGTTACTTTGGCAATGATTTTGTCTAAACAACGTTGTTGTCTTCCGTTACTTCAATGCATTGTTTCTGTTACTATAACAGACGAATAGTGTTACTCTGACACACATGAGATGTTACTCTAACCAAAAATACATGTATTAAATAAATATAATGTTACATGCACCGTAACACAGCGCTATGTGTAAAAAAAATTGTACAAAATTAGTTTTTCGTGTAAACCAGAAAAAAAGAAAAAATTCTTATAATGACAAAAAAACACGAGTATTCTCAAAACACTTGTTCATCCTCCTCGTCTTCCTCGGTGTCTTCTTCAGTTTCCTCTCCTTCGATGTCTTCATCTACTTCATCCTCGTCATCCTCATCATTGGTTGGCTTAGTAGACTGTTTAGGCGGTCGTGCTGCGTACGGATTTGGACAGTTTCGTTTGGTTGGCTTAGTATACTTTCTCACATCAAATCCGCAAGCCATCGCGGATATTTTGTAAAATTCCACTGCCTCATCAATTGTTCCGAATACTTGCTCCATGTACGGAGTGAAAACCTCACCCACATCTCTGCACCATTCCTGTGCATTCGGTTCTATGTCAATGCTTCGTGCAAGAAATTAAAAATGTCACGCCCATGGACATAAGTGTTACTTCAACTCATAAGTTGTGTTACTTTAACCCTTAAAGGATGTTACTCCAACGTCAGCGCCAAAAACCCTTTTCAGTGTTACGTGTTTGTGTTACTCTAATTAGAATTAGATATTACTGTAATTCATAACTTGTGTTACTTCAACGCCATGACCGCTTCAACATAAAGCAAACAATAATATCAATGAAATAATAATATCAATGAACCATTGTTATTAATCCATGATTGATTAAATGAATCAAATTCTACCTTTTCCAGTGTTGTCATGTGCGTTCGCATATTTGGCAAAACCACCTGCACAAAATCAAACGGCGTTACACCCATGCAAATAATGTGTTACTATAATTCCTAAGTGGTGTTACTCTAACGTGTACAATACGTTACTCTAACATCATCATCAAAACCCTTTTTCTGAACGTTCATTTGTGTTACTGTAATTGCAAGTAAGTGTTACTTTAATGCAGAAGACATGTTACTTCAACAACGTTTATGCGTTAATTGAAATCAAAACAATAGTATCAATGGATATCATGGAAAATCAGAATAAAAAGCATAAAGCCTTGTAATCTATAAAGATCGAGAGAGCAAATAACCATTGATACGAAACTGTGATATCAAAATGCAATGACATAAAAAAACGCAAATTGATACGAAACTGTGATACGAAATGACAATGAAAGCACTATAAACATGAAAATCGACGTAAAAAAAACGCAATTTGACGCGATAAACCATTGATATTAAAAGGCACATTGAAAGCAATATGACCATCGAAATCCATGAATAAAAATTGAATCAAAACGTGAATGAAATACTGAAACTCACCATTGTTATACTTGATCAGTTGCTTATCAACCGTTGAAGACGATGACGCGGTCATTGAATCCATTGTAACAGAATTCCGAGTACAAAATCGATGACTGAACATGAATGAAGAAAGGGTTTTTTTTTTTGGTGTTTGAATGAACGTGATATGATGAATGAATGTGAATGATGAATAATGTGATAGGGAGTTATTGTTTCCTAAATTCTCTCTCTTTTTTTTTAATGGATGCATCTTGTCCATCTATTGGATGAGATGAGGACTTAGGGACTCACAAAGAGTAAAGGACTCATAAGAGTCTTACTCTATATATATATATATATATATATATATATATATATATATATATATATATATATATATATGATCAAGGAAGTTGGTGGTGGATTGGGAAGTTGGGAAGTTATGTTGTTGATCCTTGATCTTGTGTTAAATGGATGCCTTAGATTAGATTAAAAAAAAGGGGAAAGGGTCAATCAGGCAAAGCCTGACAGCAGCAAGAGTAGCAGCATGCCCTTCTCTCACTATCAATCACACCAAAACTCTCCTCTCTCACTACAATTCAAACCACTCCCTCTAATTCATACTAAACACCCACAAATTTTTTTTATACAATTTAATCAAACAAACCCCAAATTCTTCAACCTTCATTCATCTTCATCTTCAACATCTCCATCTTCAAGCTTCATTCATCCTACAAAAAAGAACAACTTCATCTTCAAGCTTCATTCATCCAACAAAAAAAGAAGAATTTCTTCATCTTCAAGGTTCGTTCACCCAAAAAAAAGAACAATTTCATCTTCCAACTTCATTCATCCAACAAAAAAACATTCTAATTAATATGTTATAGTTGAAAATATTATTTTGATTGACTGTAAAAACATTCTAATTAAAAAAAGAACAACTCATTTAGTGCGTAATGTTCTTGCAGAATTGCAAGGTCACACACTTTCAGTTGTATAGTCACACTCATTATGTTGTAGAATCACGCAGCTGTACACTCATTGTAGTCACATATTCAGTTGTATAGTCACACTCATTCTGCTGTACAGTCATACTCGCTATGTTGTAGAATCACGCAGCTATAGAATACCTTGGGAATAAGGTATCATTCGTTTAATTATCTTCATCTTCATGCTTGTTTTATTTTTCATACCTTTTTTTTGTATTTATAAAATTATTCATCTTCATTATCCAAAAAAATGAAGGTTGAATATGGATGAATGGACGACTGTGACTTTCCTCAATAACGACATTCTAAAAAAATGAAAGTATTAGTCAAATACAAAAGTATTTAAACATTCATTAAATATTCAACCTCCATTCATGTTGGTTTCTTTTATAGTTGATTTCATATTTGTAAGACGCATTTAATTTACTCTCCTATCACAAATATTACAACAGGTGATTGTTAAACGTAAAATGAGTGACTTCGATTCATCCAACAAAAAAAAAGAAATTCTCGTCTTCAAGCTTCGTTCATCCAAAAAAAAAAAAGAACAACTTCATCTTCCAACTTCATTCATCCAACAAAAAAACATTCTAATTAATATATGTTCTAGTTAGAAATATTATTTTGATTGACTGTAAAAACATTTTAATTAAAAAAAGAACAACTCATTTTGTGCATAATATATTGTTCTTGCAGAATTGCAAGGTCACACACTTTCACTTGTATAGTCACACTCATTATGTTGACATTTGACTTTACGCACAAAATGAGTGTGATTCTACAACATAATGAGTGTGATTCTACTGCATGGCGCGTGTGACTATACAAAATGAAAAATCAAAATCTGTCCCGGTTATACAACATTAGAAGTGTGAGTATACAAAATAGCGAATGTGACTATACAACAAGGCGAATGTGACTATATAAATACGACCACTTTTGGCTACATACCAATTGGTGCACAGCTGCGTGGGTTTAAAGGTGAATGGATAAGTGATTTCGCTATAGACCTCGCGTGATTAATTATGAAACTAGAAAATAGCGATGGAAATATATTTACATTAGAAAAAGTCCATCCTCTACATATAGTACGTCAAACATAAAAACATTCTGTTAGTGGTTTCCATCATGTTCGATCTGAAAGCGGTTTAAATATTATGTAATTATACGCGGTATTAATCGTTGGTGATAAAAAGAACAATAATTAAAATGAAACAATAATAAAAATGTTAGTGTTAGCGCGGATTAATAGTTCTAATAATAAATAGTATATATACATATATATAATCGAAAAAGAGAAGGGAGAAGGAGATGTCGGGATTTGAATAACACCCTCAACCTACATGCTTAAGTATCTCGGAAACGGACTCGTAGTAGCGGCGTGTGCGCGGGAGTGTCGAGATATGTAGGATGAGTTATGGTGTGTATAGTTGGGGAGAGGATTGGACAAGTTTTGCTCTCGGTCTTTGACGAGTTTTGATCTCGGGATTTTGTGCTAGTGTTGTGTTATGTGTAGGGAGGATATGAGGGTTGAATTGATGATGAAAATCTGAATTTTTGAAGTTGTAGAATGATGGGTCCTTGTAAAAGTTGTAAGTGAAGAGGAAGAGGGGTGTATTTATAGAAACACCCCGGTTTAGGGTTACTCGATCGAGTACCCTATGTTGTACTCGATCGAGTGGCTTCGTAAAGAGGTGGTTGTGTGTTTTACGTGTATCTATTCGATCAAGTGGACCCATGTCACTCGATCGAGAGGGTTAATATGGGTAGAGGGGATTTAGGAAAGTCAAGATTGCATTTTTGACTTGATTTTGTTGACTAATTTGTTTTGATTTTGCTTTTGACTTTGAACATAGCCATACCCATATGCATGGCTAGAGGTAGCAATCGGGTCACTCGGGTCGGTTATGGGTCGGGTTAAGACGGGTCGGGTCATCTCGGGTTCGGGTTTTAACGGGTCAGTATACTTAGACGGGTCGGGTCGGGTTCGAGTCGAGTCTCTTACGGGTCGGGTTAACTCGGGTTAAAAATCGTAACGGGTTGGTTATGGTTTGTGTCGGTTATCTAATAAATCGGGTTATATCGAGTCAATGATGAGTTCTGGTTCGGGTTGGTTATCTAATCGGGGCTATTCGGTACAATCATCGGGTATTCCATGGGTTAGTTGAGTCATTTAAATGTATTTTCAGGTCTATTTTTGAAAATAATCGGGTCAATTCGGGTAATACAATAAATTGGGTCAGTTAAGATCAGACAATAAATCGGATTAATTCGGGTTAGACAACCAATCGTGTCAATACGACTAAAAATAACGAATCAGGTCAATGTGTTGGATTCAAATTGAGTCACTAATAATTTTTACTTTAGAAAGTTAGATACATGAACTCAAAATAATACATGAATCAGTTACGGGTCAAGTTGGGTCGAGTCACAAGTCGGTTAGGGTCATGTCATTTTGGGTCCTATCGGGTTTGCGGTTAGCCTTCGGGTCGGGTTCGGTTCATAGTATTTCGGGTTGTATCGGTTATCGGTTTGTCATTGAGTCGAGTCGGGTCGGTTTCAGTTCATCAAAAGTTTGGGTTCTATCGGGTCGGGTTTCGGGTGGGTCGAATCGGTTTCGCGGATCGGGTTAGCTTTTGCCAACTTTATACATGGTTGGTTGCGTCTCGAGATTCGACTTTGACCGGGTTTGGACTCGGTCGCTAAAAGACGGTTTTATTTCCGGTGACGGTTTTGGCCCAAATTAGTCTTATTTTATTGGAAATGGTCCACTGGACCTGAATTTGAGGTCGGTTTTGCGAGATTTGTACTCCATTAAAAGCCCATGCCATATACTACTGATTTCGAGTCCATATTCGAGCGCATTAAAGCACGTTACGTCCGATCATCATCGGTTTTTTTGTTGGAGACTGCTATAGACACTAGCAGGCAAAATGCGGGTGTCTACAATTATTCTCTTGTACAGTTGTACATAGCTAGACTAACACAAATTCTTATTTTACTTAGAGAGCAATTTTAGTACTTTCTCCTTCCATAAATGTTCTACCCATTATATATTCATCTAGGTGGTATAAAATAATCAAATTGATAGAACATTAATGGAAGAAGGAAATACATTACTCTCCTAGCTTGCGACAAGTCAAGTATTACCTATGTGGGATAGATAAGACAAAAGCAAAATGGCTAGAAAATGGCTACCTGTTTTGTCTTATCTACCACATGGTAGTGATTGATGCGTCGTAAACTTGTGAAGGAATATGCACGTCACAAGGAAGACTTGTTGAGAGACTAAAGTTATATTATCGTGTTAAATAGTAATGTTACTATTAGACTTGAGAAAACTTGACCTGACTTGTAAATCTGACTCGTTCAACCCGTTTATTGGTAGATCAATATTCAAAACCTCTAAATCTTGATTAGTGACTCGATATTTAAATTACAAATATAGACTAATATTCAATTTAATACAACATTTGTTTATCTTTTGATAGTAAAATAATTATTAAAATACTTTAAAACTTCATTGAAATATAAACATTATAATCAAAGTCTATAAAATAATATTATTAAAATAATAAAAAGGTAATACCAAAAATATTATTTAAAGGGTAAAAAATCCGGCATTAAAAACTATGTTTCACCCGTATTCTAACCATAACCCGGCTCGTGACCCGTATAACCCGACCCATAATTGAACTGGCCCGTATTATTCTGATCAATAAACTATGTAGTTTAAAAAAAGTTGCACTCAAAAAAAGGTTCAATTATATTCATTTTATTTTTAAATAGAACAATTGATTAAATAGAACATTTAAATAGAACAATTGATTAAATAATTAAAAATGAAATGAATATAATTTAAGTATGTATTTAAGAATCCAAAAACTATTGGAGATTACCATATCGCTCGAAAAACGTCTTGCTTAATTAATTATAGGGATTTTCTATGTGTTACCTCTGAACTTTTTACTTTTCTACTTCGTACCCTACCTTTTTTACATTAATACATGTTACTTACCCTTCTACTTTAATAAAAGTTTCCTTGGTACCCCTAAACTTTATTATTATCTTTATTGGTACCCCTAAACTTTTTTTCCCGTCAAGTTTTAGCAACAAATTACCTTTTTTATGTTTAAGATTAAAAGCTAAACGTCATTTAACATACTTAATTAACCAATAATTGAACTTAAACTAACAATTTTTTAAGTGTTTGCAGTTATACTCCGAATCTAAACGGATTATATTTTTGACGTTATATTGTCAAAATCAAATGATAACACTTAAATTAAGCTCAATTATTTGTTAATTATCTAAATTAAACGATATTGAAGTCTTAATCCTAAGCTTAAAAACATAATCTAACCACAAAACTTGATGGAAAAAAACTTTTGGAACGCTAGTTAAATTAATAGTAAACTTCAAGGGTATCTGTATAGATATAGAAAAGGTAGAGTATCAGGTAGAAAAGTGAAAAATATAGGGGTACCGCGTAAAAAAAATCTTAATTATATATTTGTAGACACCCGCATTTTGACTGCCAGGTGTCTATGGCAGTTTCCAAAAAACACCCAATGATGATCGGACGCTAACGTGCTTCTACGCGCTCGGATATGGGCTCAAATCCATTAATCGCTGGCTAACACACTTACAGAGTACAAACCTCACAAAATCAACCTCGAATCCAGGCCCAGTGGATCATTCCGAGTCAAATAAGACTAATTTGGGCCAAAACCGACACCGGAATTAAAACCGACTTTTTGCGATTAGGTCAACCCCGGTCAAAATCGTTTCCGAGACACACAAAACAACCCCTCACATCATCAAAAGTCCAAGTCAAACACAAAACCCATCAAAGTCAAGGTCACGGTCCAAAGTCAACGGACCTGCGCGATCCAGTTGGGCCACTCGATCGAGTGGGCCTGTTTCGAGCCTGGCTGCAGGCTTCACGGGCCACTCGACCGAGTTAGCCCCATACTCGGTCGAGTAACCCTAATCTGGGTGCCCTAGCCTTGCCTATATAAGCAACCCCCATGCAACACATAACACAACTTTTACACAACCTCCTACAAACCCTAATACTATACAAACTCGAGAATCCTAATCTCTACGCAACCCTAAGCAAACCCTAGCAATTCTACAATAGCAAAAAATCCTAAACCTAGTTTTAGGAATCAATCCCGAGCCACCATAACTTAACCTTCATCCACCTCGAAGACTCTTGTGTTAAAGCCACGGTTACGAGCCTTATTCCGAGACAAGAACATGTAGGTTGAGGGTGTCAAAACCCTTTTTTTTTTCTTTCTCTTCTCTCCTCGTCGTCCGTCTCCCTTTTCTCCGTCTTTTTTTCGTTTTTTATTTATTTCGTTCATTGCATTGTAATATCGATAATACTATTAGTACAAAGCATTAAGATACTTATTGATTTGTGTCGAACGTGAGTGATGGTGGGATAAGGAAAACCGCATATACAAGTGTACTGCACATGCGTCGTCGGTCGCTTATCCCATCACCCCGATCGTTTGATTATTGAAATAAGTTAACTTAAACAATAATTCGTTTTTTTATTTTTGTAGTCATCATCATCGATTTTGCATTCATCAATTTTTAAAATCAATTTTAATAAGGGTCGAAACCCATTGACACGGATCCGACATCACAATCCCTAGGGATTTATTTCGATGTCGGAGAAGTCGAGGGAATCAAGTCTTTTTTTATTCAAGCAAAGCGTCGATTTTAGATTCGATACCAATTACATAATTGGATATCGAATCTAACGATCAAGTCACATAAATTAATTAACGTGATTTGTTCATATCACGATAATTAATTTAAGATGACTAAAATTAATCTATTTTTTTATTTCACTCTAATATTCCATATCGATTCAAATAATCGAATATGGGATACAACGAGTATTTAAATTTAGAATCAGGTTAAATTCAACAATATTTATATTCGGTTCAACAAAATTCGCGATTTATAAAAAACCAAGTCGAACATAAATTGTGCAATATTTATGTCCGATTCGGTAAAATCGTCGAACTATCAAAAATCAAAAGCAATTTCAAAATCAATAATTAATTTGCAAACGAACCAGGTTCGTACAGGTGCCACTCGACCGAGTGCCTTAGTCACTCGATCGAGTGACATCACAAAATCGAGTCAGAATGCTTATTTCGACCCCCACTCGGTCGAGTCTCACAGTGACTCGATCGAGTGGCCATGTACTCGACCGAGTTGGTCAATAACTCGGCCGAGTATGGTCTATAACGCAAAACAGAATCGTCTTTTACAGATCCACTCGATCGAGTTCATCGACCACTCGATCGAGTGACCTCATAACGATTAAAACAATGAGTCGTACATTCTTCTATTTTCAAACTCGATAGTATTTTACGACTTAGGTCAACACGTGCGTAATTAATCACGTGTTTACTATCTTTTCAAACCATACATCATCATATTTGCATCTCGTTTACATCATTCAACTCAATTCATCATTTGCATAAACCGTTATTATTCGTTATATCGTTACATCGTTACTAACGCGTTTGTTATTTCTTTTGTCAATCTAATTATTGTTCGTTTATTGTACTAAATGAACCCATATGCTAAAATTCCACTTTGACGTAGAATTAATTGCATTAAATTGACATTGAAACCCGTTTTTCAATTTCATTCACATGCCTAGGAAAAACAATGTTTGCATAAGCATTTTTCCCGTTTTACTAGCACGCGTATTAGAAAATCACTCGAGTTCTTAGTAGAGGCCGCTAATGTGCGGGCGGGGTTGGGTGTCCTTTGTGGGCTTCCCAACACGTACCCCGCACCCCTTACTCAGAACCTCGGTTTTCGGATGCCCGAAACCGTTGGCGCACGAGAGTCATTCAATACACGATATCCGATAATGTCGGTATCGGTATCGCAATGCAAAGGGACGAGCCCAATAAACTCTGACATCGGAAATGGGCCGTATTTTGTATACGGCACACTACGACATAGAGTGGGCTCGAATGGTTCCGAATAACCACAAAATTCGGTGGCGACTCCACATAGACCTAAATTTCAATTCGATCCATTCTCATATGGAGATTCATTCGCCTACCCAAACCCGCGCGTGGCCGCGTCGGGGTGGACCTATGTCATGTCCACAATTTGGCGACTCCGCTGGGGATTAACTGATGCGTGACTTACCATCGGCATCCTCAGGGTGAGACTCGAATAGAAATCGTTTGACTAGTACAATACGCGTTTTAGTTTTACGGTTCATGCATAACCCATATTTTCCCGGGCCGGTACTCGCGACCGACGTCCCACTATACCGTTGATGTACTCCAATATGGATATGTCAAAAGGTGTCCATAGTCGATTCGAGTGGGTTTCGCGGCATGTTCTAAGATCAACTCGACTTAGGAAGTCCGTCCCGATCAACGTCTAGACTATGTACACTGGTATAGACCCCCTATAGACCGACCGAGACTTAGTATAGAGCATACATGGCGTTGTTATAATGCTTGTGTGACTACGTGCTACTTGGTTTCCGAGTCGTTTTCAAAAACCGTCTTTTTTTCAAAGATTGCATCTTTTTTCAAACTATTCCATTTCAAAACCCGGGACACATACCGAATTTAGGACTTATGATTTTACTCAAAATAGCCTATTTTCTAGACGGTATGCTGCCCGATTCAAAACTCGAAAAACATTTTTCAAAACCCGCGGCCCAATACTTTTTTCGTTTTTTTCCGAAAAATTGGGCCCTCAACCGAGTTTTCTCGGACCCTTTTCAAAAAAACAATCAATTTTCCTTCTCCTTAGGACTTCCCATATTTAGCAGTGTCGGGTCGTGTCTTGAGTTGTCAAGGTCTTTAGCGTCGAAACTCTGTCGATCTTTCATCAAGAGTTTCTTCCCCATCCCAGTCCGCCTTATTAGACTAAGGCAAGGCCCACCTACATAGGACAAACCCCTACAAAGGAGGGCCCGTCAACACAATCGAGTCCAAAAGTCTGGGGATGTCTCACGTGAACCTTCCTTCGAACAGGACTAGGCCCACCCGCCGAATCCTAAGGAAGGCCCACATGTCACAAGTCACCCGTCTAGGTGTCTTTTCCGAGTCATTTCCCTTTTAGTCTCGTTCGGGATGTACTTTCTATTCCGGGATTTTGGGCTAGTTTCTGATTACGTGGTGTTCTTACAGACAGGCCACCCGAAACCAGTCATCAACGCAAAATGGACGAGTTGAAAAATGTTTTGACCAAGATCGAGACCCAACTGGCTGCCATCCAGGCTAACCAAGCGACTTTATCCACCCGCCTGAGCACCGTAGAGAAGACGGTCCCTACCGAAGGAGGTGAGCCCGCCGGGCCCATGGCCGAGCTGGTTAGTATTGTTCGTAGGCTCGAAGAGCAAGTCCATCTATCGACGAACAACTCGATCCACACCGAAAATGCTCGTACTTATTCACCTTTGAATGACGAGCTACCTGCCAACCTCAACTTAACGGGAATTCCTATGTTTGAGGGTACCGAAGACCCAGTCCACCACATCCGGGCTTTCAAAGACTTCATGGCGGTCAAGGGGGTGAAGTCAACTATGTTCAAGCACTTGTTCTCTTCTTCCTTGGAGAAACATCCTAAGGCCTGGTTCTACAATCTCGATTCCAAGAAATACAAAACTTGGGACGATGTGGCTACCGAGTATGCTCGGAATTACGCCGACAATACTGAAATCCAGACTACGATGCGTACTCTGGAAGTAATGGCCCAAGAGCCCAAAGAAGGGTTCACCAAGTATCTGCAAAGATGGCGGGCCGAGAGTGTGAAGATGGTCGATAAGCCCAGCGAAAAAGTGCTGGTGGAGGCCTTTGTCAAGAACCTCCTCCCATCCTACCGGGTCCATCTCCGGTATGCTATCATCCCTAATTTTGCCGCCCTCACTGAAATGGGCACAAGAATCGAGGATGACTTGAGACTAGAGAGCCTGACTAAGGCCTCTACCAAGGGCTATCAAGGGGCTAGTTCATCCACAAACAAGCCCGTACCTGCAGCTGCAACTCGCAGCATCTTTGACGAGGTGAACTTGCTCGACACCTCATCCAAAAAGAATATACCAAATCGGGTATTCACAGATATAGGGACTACCTATACTTACGCCTTGCAAAGGCTATCTTCAAAGGGCCTACTCCAACCGATAGGCCCAACCGCAGAGCCTCCAGTAGAGAAGAGGCCCAAACACTACAACGCTCAAGCCTACTGTCAGTATCACCGAGGTAACGGACATGATACTGAAAAAGGTTGGAAACTAAAGCATCTGATCCAAGATCTTATCAAGAGCGGGAAAATCCCGTTGCCCGGAGACAAGCCGAGCAACAAAGAAAACCCGTTCAGCGCCCATGCCATATTTACAGGGGAAGTAATCGACTGTTCTCACCTCATTTCCCCGTTTATCCCACAAATCAACGGGATATGGTTTGATGATGAGGACGATGTGTACCTGGCTAAAGGGGAAGATGTCCCCATCACCAGAGAAGAAGTCCGAAAAGCCAAGTCCAAGGCCTTGGCCACCAACCACCTCGCCACTGCTGGATGCGCCACTCCAACACCCGTAACTGAACCTGCCATGACGGAACCGACCCTCGAGGAGCCCAGCAATGACGCGGCCTTGGTCCAACAAATGAAGAGGGTTCGAGCTGACTTAACCATATGGCAACTACTGGTTAGCTCGCAGGCTCATCGAGAAGCACTGACTAAGGCTCTCGATGAAATCAAGGTCGATTCAGAAGCTACCCTCGCTGAAATGGTAGCTACTATCATGCCCTACCGCAAGGGCAAGTCCAAGAATGAAGGCCCACTCATAACCTTCGCCGAATCTGATCTGCCATCATTTGGGCCCAATCATAATCTGGCCCTATATATCACGGTCATCTGCAAGGGTAAGTACCTCCCGATGACCCTTATCGACGATGGATCGGCCGTGAACGTCCTACCTCCAAGGACTGCTAGGGCCCTCGGCATCACTGATGCCGACTATCTCCCGACAGCACAAACTATTCAGGCTTTCGACGGAAGCCCAAAGCCAGTCGCCGGGGCCGTTAAATTGAAGATCATAACGGGTCCAATCGAAAAGGAGCTGGAATTCCAGGTGATAGATGTCACCTCATCATTCAACCTCTTGCTAGGAAGGCCTTGGATCCACGCAGTCAAGGCCTTGACATCTACCCTCCACCGAAAAGTCAAGATGCCCCTTACAGACGGTGTCATCACACTGGAGGCGACCCCGATGACCGTGGCTAGCTGTAATGCCACAAACCGGGCCGAACCACGAGGATTCGACTTCGTGGGTATGATTGAGGAGGAATATCTTTTCAGGCCCTATTTCACTACTAGCATCGACATGATGCTACAAAATCTGGGTTACCTACCCGGAGCTACCTCGAGACCACATCTTCCAGCTGGGAAGATAATCGAAGTCCTGAATAATGGCGAGTCACAATTCGGGTTGGGATATGCCATAACCCCAGAGAATGTGGTCCAGGCCGGTATTCACAAGGCCACTTACATCCTCAAGGGTACTTACCTAGGCCCTTATAGCCCGAAGTTAACTGACTACTTCGTCACTCCAGTCTTCGGAGCCATTCAAGTGGGCCTCTACCAACCCACCATCACATATCCCGAGACCAAAACGGCTCGGGAATGCAACTATATCCCCGATGATATATTCACCATCATCCAAGACGAGTCCGAAAAAAGGTGAAGGCGACTCCGAGCCCGTGCTGGGGCTCTTATTCGGAGAAAACAAAACTGTCCCTGCTCCAAAGGACGATTTGGTCAACTTGATCCTCCGAGCGATCGGTTCGACCCAACCAAGCTAATCACCGAGGTCGGTGCCAACACCGAGACAAGGGCTTGGAGGAAGACCATAAAATGGACTGACAGTCAAGGACGGGTCTACAAGCTAACCACTGGCAAGGGAGACATGCCAGATACCGAGTCTGAGTCTGAGTCAGAGTCTGAGTCTGAGTCTGAGTCCGAGTCTAGGGGGTCAAGTGCTAGTATCGAGTCTGTAACTCCCTTTCCCTTAGCCACATCCACTGAGGTCTCGGGGCCTGTCCCAAGACCTCTCCCTATCCCGCCTCTGACCAATGATCAGATGGCAGCTCTATTCGAGCTATTTTCCAAATTTACCATCAATAATAATATCGAAAACCGTTCTGCTTACGACTTGTCTCATTTCCAAAATTTTCTCAATTTCAAAAATTTTATATGCAATGACATTGAGAAACCCAACGAACAGGTACCTCTACCTCCACATCTGGTCGAGCAGCTCGAGCAAAGGGAATCCCGAGATCCGATAATCGAAGAAACCGAGTCCATCAATGTGGGAACCACTTTAGAGCCCCAGATGCTTAAGTTGAGCCTGTCTTTAGATCCAGAGGAGAGAAAACAATTCACAGACCTCCTCCAAGAATTTAAAGACGTCTTTGCATGGTCCTACAAGGACATGCCGGGAATAGACCGAGAAATAGAAGAACACTGAATACCCATCAAAGATGGATGCAAACCGGTGAAACAGAAGCTTAGAAGAATGAAGCCCGAATGGTCTCTTAAAGTCAAGGAAGAGGTCGATAAACAATTCAAAGCGGGTTTTATACAAGTGTCTGAATATCCAGATTGGGTTGCAAACATCGTGCCGGTACCCAAGAAGGACCACAAGGTGCGAGTATGCGTGGACTTCCGGGACCTAAACAAGGCCAATACAAAAGACGATTTTCCGTTACCACATATCGACATTTTAGTGGATAATACGGCCGACCATGCCCTTCTATCATTCATGGATGGGTATGCCGAATACAACCAGATTAAAATGGCAGAAGAGGATATGGGTAAGACCACCTTCATCACACCATGGGGGACTTACTGTTACACCGTCATGCCATTTGGGCTTATCAACGCCGGGGCCACTTATCAACGGACCGCCACTACTTTGCTACACGACATGATGCATAAGGAAGTGGAGGTCTATGTGGACGACATGATCGTCAAATCCAAGGACCGAAGCGGACACATCTCGGCCCTAAGAAAGTTCTTCATCCGGCTACGTAAACACAATATGAGACTGAACCCACAAAAATGCAGTTTTGGGGTAACGTCGGGCAAATTACTGGGCCATATCGTTACCCAATGCGGCATCGAGGTCGACCCATCTAAAATCAAAGCCATCACCGAGATGCAGCCACCCAAGACCGAAAAGGAAATAAGGGGGTTTCTCGGGAAGGTCCAATACATCAGCCGGTTCATTTCGAAACTAACCATGGTATGTGAACCCATCTTCAAAAAGCTAAAAATCGGAGAACGGGTGCTATGGGACGACAAATGTCAAGCAGCTTTCGATAAAATCAAGGAGATTCTGTCTGCTCCGCCGGTACTAATGCCACCTCAACACGGTTTGCCTTTGTCGTTATACCTAACGACGACCGAGACAGCCATGGGTGCTATGCTGGCCCAGACGGTCGAATCAGAAAAGCGGGCTATTTACTACATCAGTAAAAAGTTCCTCGAGTATGAATGCAAGTACACCATGCTCGAGAAAACGTGCCTAGCTTTGGTTTGGGCCACTAAAAAGCTCAGACACTACATGCTCAGTCATGAGGTACATGTGTTATCCAAAATGGATCCTATCAAGTACTTATTCGAGAAGCCCATCCTCAACGGAAGGATGTCAAGATGGACTTTAATGTTATCTGAGTTCGATCTCAAGTTTGTACCATTAAAAGCCATCAAAGGCCGGGTAGTTGCCGAGTTCCTCGCCGACAGCCCGATATCCGAAGAAGGCCACACTGATACATGGGCCTTTCCTGATGAAGACATATTCCATACCGATGCCGAGACATGGGATTTGTATTTTGATGGAGCATCCAACTTCCGAGGATTTGGGGTCGGAATCCTGCTAATCTCACCTCGAGGGGAACACACTCCCTTATCCATCAAGTTGGACTTCGACGTGACCAACAACGCAGCCGAATACGAAGCATGCATTCACGGGTTGCAAGCCGCCGCTGATTTGGGGGTAACAAACCTCCAGGTCCACGGTGATTCATCATTGGTCATCAATCAAGCACTCCAAAAATGGAAAACTCTGAACCCCAATCTCGTGGCTTACCAAGCACGAGTATGGGTTCTAGAGAAACAATTCCAAAAGGTGGAGTATATCTACCTGCCCCGGGAGGAAAATCAGTTTGCAGATGCACTTTCCAAATTAGCATCTTTACTGAACATCCCGGATCACCTGACCAGCATGCCGATCTGTGTCGAAAGACGATCCGAGCCGGGATACATCCATGCCATTCAGGATATCGAGATAACTGACCCAGAACCTTGGTATCAAGCCGTCTTAACCTACCTGACAACAGGAGAATATCCCCCGGAAGCTGAAAATCGGGCCAAAAAGGTCCTACGAAGATTGGCGACCCAATTTGTTCGTACTGATGACGGACAATTGTACAAAAAGACGGCACAGGGGGCTCTCCTCCTATGTATCGACAAAATACAGGTCGAAAAGGTCATGGCCGAGGTCCACGACGGTGAAAACGGTCCGCATATGAACGCCCATATGCTATCCCGCAAAATCATGAGGCTCGGGTACTACTGGAACACCATGGAAACAGACTGCCAGTTATATGTCAAGCACTGCCATAACTGTCAGATCTTCGGTAATGTACAGCATATGTCATCTTCCCAATTATATACCATGACATCACCATGGCCATTTTCGACATGGGGTATTGACATAATTGGGAAAGTGCACCCTTGCGGGACGGGAGGACATTGCTTCATCTTGGTGGCCATCGACTACTTCACCAAATGGGTCGAAGCCGAGTCATACCGTGTCTTGAACGCCAAGCACATGGCCAAATTTATCCAAAATAAGATCATATGCCGATACGGGATCCCTCACGAATTTATCAGTGATCACGGGACCCACTTCCAAGCTGAAACCACTGCATTACTGGCAAAATACAAAATTCAGAGGCATACATCTTCACCTTACCGACCCCAAACAAATGGAGCTGTAGAAGCGGCCAACAAGACAATTGTCACCATACTAAAAAAAATGGCTGAGAATTATCGGGACTGGCCCGACAAGATACCTTTTGCATTATGGGGGTACCGAACTTCGATCCGCACCGCAACCGGAGCAACCCCATATTACCTGACATATGGAATGGAAGCAGTCCAACCGGTCGAGCTAGAAGTACCATCCCTAAGGATTTTGTTTGAAAGCCAGGTGCCCGAAGCAGATTGGGTCCAATCCCGGTACGATTCGCTAGTCCTTTTGGACGAACGGCGATCCCGGACCCTCAATAATATTCAAGTATATCAAAAGAGAATCCAACGGGCTTTCAACAAAAGGGTTAGGCCCAGGAAAATCAAAGAAGGTGATTTGGTCCTAAAATCGGTTCGTGCCTTACTACCGGTTAACCCAATGGGAAAATTCAAACCCAATTGGGCTGGGCCATACTTAGTCAAGAAAATCCTATCAGGGGGAGCGGTGATGCTAACGGACCTGGACGGCAACGAGTTCGTCAATCCGACCAACTTGGATCAGCTGAAGCGCTATTACCCATAAGCCCAATCTCAATGTCATTTGCAAAATTTTATAAAACTTAGTCTTTTTTATAAATTTTCAAAATTTTAGACAAGTCAATGAGTTAGAATTAATTATTCTACCGTCGCACATCTCGAATTAATAATCTTGATGTATTTCGAAAATTGCAAAAATCAATCAAATCAAATTTTCGAACTACGTTGGGTTTGATTCCGCTAATTGTGGATACGTAGGCAACCCCTCAAAAGGGCACAACCACTGCAATAAACGAAAAGACGGGAACGGTATTCAATAATATGTCTTTTATTAAGTCTCGATAAACTCGGGTTACAAAAAAAAAAAAAAAAAATAGATCACACCAAAAAAATAATAGTAATATTCAAATAATAAAATTAGGAGACTAATATCCCGGCATCTTCCCCTTTCCCTTGTCCTTCGGGTCGCGTGGAGCCCGAGGTCGTCGAGGTGGGGATGAGCGTTCCCTAATCACCAGGGGAACCTCCTTGGCACGAGCCCGTTTCTTCGACGGCGGGTCTTCAATCACAGTCTTTGGCCCAAGACAGGCTCGCACATGTTCGGGTAGCCTATCCCGTGGGCCAAGTCGGTCCTGCACGGCTAGTCTAGGGCCCAGTCTCCTTTCCAAGTCCGTCTGGGGGCTCACCTGCCCCCAAACACCTTTAGCACTAGACCCTCTAGCTTGAGTCTTAGTCTTCTTTTCCTGGCCTGACATTAGACGAACTAGAGTAGCCGGAGTGTCTCCCTCATCAAAAAATCCTCTATTGTCTTTAGCTTGCTCCCTTCTCAGCAGGTCAAAGGCCTCATCAACCTTTAAAGCAGCTCGGGCTTTAGCATCACCTGCTTTGGTCCACTTCACATATGAGTCTGAAACCCAGATCGAATGACGAGATTTGGAAACGGGCCAAGTGTGCCGGGTGTACCATCTTTGCATCCACGTGTCAAACATCACATCAGTCAATTGGGTAGGGTCACTCACAATTGCCTCTATTTCTGGTATCCGTTGAGTTCGTCCATACTGCCTTAGTATGCGATCCGGGTAAAGATGAACCGTTTGGTTGAAAGACAAGATGACTTGGTAACGGGCCCTCTCCCTCGGGTCCAAACCTGACCAAACGTAGATGGGCCACCATGGCACAACCCATCGAATCAGCCGCCCACCGTGGATTGATAGCACCTTATCCCAATATTTCTGGCTAATCAAGCGAGAAAAATCGATGGCCCGTCTCCTCGTCATCAGTTGGTTATGACGATTGTTGCTAGCATCAAGGGGAGGATCTATCACCGATAGCCTCTCATAAAGCCAAATCTGAAAAAAAGGAAAACAAAAGCATGAGATTCCAAGAAGAAACAGGCGTCCGCCTGATGACACTCGATCGAGTGCCAGGGTGACTCGATCGAGTGGCACCTCTGAAAGGCAACCAGAAGGTTTTTATCGAAGGCACTCGATCGAGTGCCAGGGTGACTCGATCGAGTGCCCACTGCAGTAGCCAGATGCTCGAAAAAAATTCAAAAAATTGAAAAATAAAGGAAAAAATAATATTCGACATACTTGCAGCAAACGGGTGCTTCCGGCGAGACGAGCGGACGAGTCCCTTTTGCGATTATCCAATCCTTGGATGATTTCGCCCGTGATTAACCAAGCCGGACTATGTTCAGTCTCCATCAAGTCCACCACAGTTATGAGACGAGCACTACCCATGCAAGATAACAAGTCCATGTGACCTTCAAAAGCGTAAACATGGAGCATGCAAAAAGAAAAGGCCCTGCGGCTATGGGCTGGTCTCACCCGGACATCATGCGGGTTCATGAATTTCTCAGCCAAATCGATCAGAGAAATATTGCCACCCTCCATCATATGGGACACTTCGTTATGAGATAGCCCCAAAAATTCCCTCAGCTTCCTCCTTGGGTCATAGACTGAATACGGGACGGTGGGCCGAAGCATTGGGTTCCACCCTCCTATCGCAGCAATTTCTTCAGGTAAAGGGCAGATTTCGCCCCGAGGGAAAGCAAAGACATGATATATGTCGTCCCAATTAGCCAAGCAAGCGTCCAGAAAATAGCGGTCAACTACCATCTGATGGAACGGGTACAGCTGAGTTATACCCGTCTGGTTCAGAACCACCCTATCGGCATCCCTAAATTGTCGGGACAACGCCTGCAACATAGCACTCAACCTGTCGATTCCCATGATAGATTTCTTAAGAAGATAAAGAGACTTTCTTTTTGCCTTAAGGAGAATAAAGAGATTTTCTTGTGATGAGATTATGAAGAAAATTAAGAGCAAAGGGGGCTATATATAGCATTAGCCTTGTACACTTCTTTCCATATCACTTTTAGGAAAGTTTCCTAATTCCAAAACGGAATTAAGCCATGAGCCTAGTCCCGATACTAGCACGGAAATATTCATCCCGAACTTTCCTAATTTCTTTAGGAGTCAACTCTTTCAAAATTTCCAAATTTCAAAATTTCAAAAATTTCAAGATTCGATTTTCAAAAAATGCAAAAGGTCATGTTCCCCAACACGAGTCATTTTATTACCTACGTGTTGCATGCATTTCATGTAACTTATACAGGTACGACTCAAGCAAAGGACATGCAAGCCAATCAAATCTCCCCAGCAGCATTTTCCCGGGATGGCACGGGATGGGCCTATACACAGGCGCACCCAGGACTTATGCTACAAGCCCAAATTCCCACGGGAGCACTATTATCAAGCACAAGTATGATTTATGTCTTATGGCTGACGAGCCCTTCACGCGAGTCTAATGGACTATAAACAACCCGAACGGAAGTCTACCAGGTCTTAACAGGCTTGGTAGCTACTCTGACTTTCGCCCTGTCCAAGCCTCAGTCAGAGTGGGGGCTCTGTAGACACCCGCATTTTGACTGCCAGGTGTCTATGGCAGTTTCCAAAAAACACCCAATGATGATCGGACGCTAACGTGCTTCTACGCGCTCGGATATGGGCTCAAATCCATTAATCGCTGGCTAACACACTTACAGAGTACAAACCTCACAAAATCAACCTCGAATCCAGGCCCAGTGGATCATTCCGAGTCAAATAAGACTAATTTGGGCCAAAACCGACACCGGAATTAAAACCGACTTTTTGCGATTAGGTCAACCCCGGTCAAAATCGTTTCCGAGACACACAAAACAACCCCTCACATCATCAAAAGTCCAAGTCAAACACAAAACCCATCAAAGTCAAGGTCACGGTCCAAAGTCAACGGACCTGCGCGATCCAGTTGGGCCACTCGATCGAGTGACCCACCCACTCGATCGAGTGGGCCTGTTTCGAGCCCGGCTGCAGGCTTCACGGGCCACTCGACCGAGTTAGCCCCATACTCGGTCGAGTAACCCTAATCTGGGTGCCCTAGCCTTGCCTATATAAGCAACCCCCATGCAACACATAACACAACTTTTACACAACCTCCTACAAACCCTAATACTATACAAACTCGAGAATCCTAATCTCTACGCAACCCTAAGCAAACCCTAGCAATTCTACAATAGCAAAAAATCCTAAACCTAGTTTTAGGAATCAATCCCGAGCCACCATAACTTAACCTTCATCCACCTCGAAGACTCTTGTGTTAAAGCCACGGTTACGAGCCTTATTCCGAGACAAGAACATGTAGGTTGAGGGTGTCAAAACCCTTTTTTTTTTCTTTCCCTTCTCTCCTCGTCGTCCGTCTCCCTTTTCTCCGTCTTTTTTTCGTTTTTTTAATTATTTCGTTCATTGCATTGTAATATCGATAATACTATTAGTACAAAGCATTAAGATACTTATTGATTTGTGTCGAACGTGAGTGATGGTGGGATAAGGAAAACCGCATATACAAGTGTACTGCACATGCGTCGTTGGTCGCTTATCCCATCACCCCGATCGTTTGATTATTGAAATAAGTTAACTTAAACAATAATTCGTTTTTTTATTTTTGTAGTCATCATCATCGATTTTGCATTCATCAATTTTTAAAATCAATTTTAATAAGGGTCGAAACCCATTGACACGGATCCGACATCACAATCCCTAGGGATTTATTTCGATGTCGGAGAAGTCGAGGGAATCAAGTCTTTTTTTATTCAAGCAAAGCGTCGATTTTAGATTCGATACCAATTACATAATTGGATATCGAATCTAATGATCAAGTCACATAAATTAATTAACGTGATTTGTTCATATCACGATAATTAATTTAAGATGACTAAAATTAATCTATTTTTTTATTTCACTCTAATATTCCATATCGATTCAAATAATCGAATATGGGATACAACGAGTATTTAAATTTAGAATCAGGTTAAATTCAACAATATTTATATTCGGTTCAACAAAATTCGCGATTTATAAAAAACCAAGTCGAACATAAATTGTGCAATATTTATGTCCGATTCGGTAAAATCGTCGAACTATCAAAAATCAAAAGCAATTTCAAAATCAATAATTAATTTGCAAACGAACCAGGTTCGTACAGGTGCCACTCGACCGAGTGCCTTAGTCACTCGATCGAGTGACATCACAAAATCGAGTCAGAATGCTTATTTCGACCCCCACTCGGTCGAGTCTCATAGTGACTCGATCGAGTGGCCATGTACTCGACCGAGTTGGTCAATAACTCGGCCGAGTATGGTCTATAACGCAAAACAGAATCGTCTTTTACAGATCCACTCGATCGAGTTCATCGACCACTCGATCGAGTGACCTCATAACGATTAAAACAATGAGTCGTACATTCTTCTATTTTCAAACTCGATAGTATTTTACGACTTAGGTCAACACGTGCGTAATTAATCACGTGTTTACTATCTTTTCAAACCATACATCATCATATTTGCATCTCGTTTACATCATTCAACTCAATTCATCATTTGCATAAACCGTTATTATTCGTTATATCGTTACATCGTTACTAACGCGTTTGTTATTTCTTTTGTCAATCTAATTATTGTTCGTTTATTGTACTAAATGAACCCACATGCTAAAATTCCACTTTGACGTAGAATTAATTGCATTAAATTGACATTGAAACCCATTTTTCAATTTCATTCACATGCCTAGGAAAAACAATGTTTGCATAAGCATTTTTCCCGTTTTACTAGCACGCGTATTAGAAAGTCACTCGAGTTCTTAGTAGAGGCCGCTAATGTGCGGGCGGGGTTGGGTGTCCTTTGTGGGCTTCCCAACACGTACCCCGCACCCCTTACTCAGAACCTCGGTTTTCGGATGCCCGAAACCGTTGGCGCACGAGAGTCATTCAATACACGATATCCGATAATGTCGGTATCGGTATCGCAATGCAAAGGGACGAGCCCAATAAACTCTGACATCGGAAATGGGCCGTATTTTGTATACGGCACACTACGACATAGAGTGGGCTCGAATGGTTCCGAATAACCACAAAATTCGGTGGCGACTCCACATAGACCTAAATTTCAATTCGATCCATTCTCATATGGAGATTCATTCGCCTACCCAAACCCGCGCGTGGCCGCGTCGGGGTGGACCTATGTCATGTCCACAATTTGGCGACTCCGCTGGGGATTAACTGATGCGTGACTTACCATCGGCATCCTCAGGGTGAGACTCGAATAGAAATCGTTTGACTAGTACAATACGCGTTTTAGTTTTACGGTTCATGCATAACCCATATTTTCCCGGGCCGGTACTCGCGACCGACGTCCCACTATACCGTTGATGTACTCCAATATGGATATGTCAAAAGGTGTCCATAGTCGATTCGAGTGGGTTTCGCGGCATGTTCTAAGATCAACTCGACTTAGGAAGTCTGTCCCGATCAACGTCTAGACTATGTACACTGGTATAGACCCCTTATAGACCGACCGAGACTTAGTATAGAGCATACATGGCGTCGTTATAATGCTTGTGTGACTACGTGCTACTTGGTTTCCGAGTCGTTTTCAAAAACCGTCAGTTTTTCAAAATTGCATCTTTTTCAAACTATTCAATTTCAAAACCCGGGACACATACCGAATTTAGGACTTATGATTTTACTCAAAATAGCCTATTTTCTAGACGGTATGCTGCCCGATTCAAAACTCGAAAATACTTTCGAACTTCCAAAACTCGTGGCCCAATGACTTTTCATTTTTTTTTCTCGGAAATTTGGGCCATTCACTGAGTCCACTCGGTCCTTTTTCAAAACAATCAATTTTCAAAACCTTCTTCTCCTTAGGACTTCCCATATTTAGCAGTGTCGGGTCGTGTCTTAAGTTGTCAAGGTCCTTAGCGTCGAAACTCTGTCGATCTTACATTACGAGTTTCTCCCCTATCCTAGTCCGCCTTATTAGACTAAGGCAAGGCCCACCTACGTAGGACATACTCCTACAAAGGAGGGCCCGTCAACACAATCGAGTCCAAAAGTCTGGGGATGTCTCACGTGAACCTTCCTTCGAACAGGACTAGGCCCACCCGCCGAATCCTAAGGAAGGCCCACATTTCACAAGTCACCCGTCTAAGTGTCTTTTACGAGTCAACCTTTTACAAGGCATAGCCCTATAACAAAAGGTTCACGGTCCTTACGTCTAAGGGTCACTCGTCCCACACTTGAATCTTAACAAAATCTTCAATCCCACTTGGGGACTACCCCTTAGCAGGGCGATCAATCACGGTTGCTCTAAGGGTCATGTCTTACACGTGTCTCACATAACCCACTTTCGAGTCACTTAGATGCCACACCATCTGAGTCCTTAGTCTCACTTGGGGGCTATTCTCCGACGGAATGACTAATCACAGTCACGCAGAGAATCGTACCCTACACATTTGTCTTAGGGGAGTCTAACCCGAGCCAAACCGGGGCCGTCCCTCCTCTTGCGCTATTTCCTATGCCTTGGTGAGTTTGAGTCCCGAAGCAACCTTTCTGATTACGTGGTGTTCTTACAGACGGGCCACCCGAAACCAGATACCAACGCAAAATGGACGATTTGAAAAATGCTCTGGCCAAGATTGAGACTCAACTGGCCGCCATCCAGGCTAACCAAGCGACTTTATACACCCGCCTAAGCACCATGGAGAAAACGGCCCCAGTTAAAGGAGCTGAGCCCACTGGGCCCATAGCCGAGTTGATCAGTGTTATTCGTAGGCTCGAAGAGCAAGTCCACTTATCGACGAACAACTCGATCCACACCGAAAATGCTCGTACTTACTCACCTTTGAATGACGAGCTACCTGCTAACCTCAACCTTATGGGAATTCCAATGTTTGAGGGTACTGAAGTCCCGGTCCATCACATCCGGGCTTTCAAAGATTTCATGTCGGTCAAAGGGGTAAAGTCCACCATGTTTAAGCACTTATTCCCTTCCTCCCTCCAGAAGCACCCCAAAGCCTGGTACTACAGGCTCGATTCCAAGAAATACCCGACTTGGGATGACGTGGCAACAGAGTTCGCTCGGAACTACGCCGATAATATCGAGATCCAGACTACAATGCGTACTCTGGAAATCATGGCCGAAGAGCCCAAAGAAGGGTTCACTAAATATCTTCAAAGATGGAGGGCCGAGAGTGTGAAGTTGGTAGACAAGCCCAACGAGAAGACACTAGTGGAGGCATTCATCATCAACCTCATACCTTCTTACCGCGTCCATCTTAGGTATGCCGGCATTTCAAACTTTGCCGTACTTACCGAAATGGGCATTAGGATTGAAGACGATCTTCGACACAAGGAAGATCTGGATGAAGTTTCTACTGAAGGCTATATTGGACATCAACTCGAGTCCTTAGAAGCCGACGACTAATGACAACATCATCCGAGAGTCCAGATTTGGTTTAAGTCTTAGTCTGAGTCCGAGTCTAGGATGTACCATTTCTTTCAAAGTCAAGGTCAGAGTCAGAGTCAGTTGTATTCTGTCCTCTTTTTCAAAATTCAATAAAATCAGCTTTCAATATTCTTTCTCATATACACTTTCCTTATGTGTTTCCGAGAACATGATGAACACCATCATACACTGTGAGCACACGCACGTGACTATTATAGGCACATCTATAATAACTGCAGGAAACCGAGCCCATGTTTTCTTTTTACCTATTCCATGTCTGGTATAGAAAAAACCACACAACTACCCGTAGCAGGAGCGGTATCGAATCCTATGACAAATCTAGGTAATCTCCTAGTTTGGGTTCAAGACGGGAGGCAAGCCCATTTCCCACAATAAAACACCCCTCCGATAAGACTGACCAATCCCTACCTTAGGTGTTAGTCTGACTGGACAAAAAAAATCAAAAGTCAAAAAAAAAAGAAAGGGCCAAAGCAAAAAGAAGGCCATCAAAAAAAAGAAAACTGGACACAAAAAAAAATCGAAAGTCCATGAAAAAAAAAAAGCAAAAGGCCAAAACAAAAAGGCAGGCCATCATCAAAAATTCAGAATACCCACGATCGTGGTCAACGGTCAATTCAAGTGAAAGCCCCACGACCAGGGTACGGTCAAAATTATCAAAACCCCATGACCGCAAGGTCAATCAAAAAATCAAATAATCAAATACTCAAGTGAAAATCCTTTGACCGGGGTACGGTCAAATTCAAAATTATCCATGCCATCCAAAAGGGGAGTGACAATCAAGCTGGTCAGATAACACCACACTCAGCCTTCCCACATTACAACCCTCAAGACCTACCCGAGACCCAGGCTAGAGACAGCCCGGAATTTTGAGGATTCAAGCCCCATAGGATACCCCTAACCACTAGGGCCAGACATGGAGGCCATTTCCCGCATTATCTAACCGGCTCTCGAAGCCTTAGCTCCACAGAACCGAGCTCCAGATTTCGAGTCATCAAGGCCATTTACTTCATTATCAAACCGGCTCTCGAAGCCTCAGCTCCACAGAACCGAGCTCCAGATTTCGAGTCATCAAGGCCACTTAATTCCTAGCACCACATCCCCAAATACATCAAATCCCGAGAACAAAACTCGTTAAAATCCCGAGAGCAAAACTCGTTAAAATCCCCGAGAGCAAAACTCGTTAAAATCCCCGAGAGCAAAACTTGTTAAAATCCCCGAGAGCAGAACTCGTTAAAATCCCCGAGAGCAGAACTCGTTAAAATCCCCGAGAGCAAAACTCGTTAAAATCCCATCCCAATTCTTCACATCCAGACAAGTTACCAACCCCAAACACGGGAACTCAATCTGCGGTCGGCATAGAACATGCCCAAATAGTTCACACCACCTCTGGGGGCTACCCCAGAGAACGCTCACAGTCACAGGATTAATATCCTAACCATTCAAGCCCTTTGATCAGGACATCACTGGGAATGCACCTAGCCTACACCATCGCTATGGCTAGTTACACACAAAGTCCTATTAGAATAGGCACCATAATACATCTTCCGACACTGAACTACGGCTTGGTTTGATTTCACCACACGTGAATACGTAGGCAGCCTTTCAACAGAGGCACAACCACCCACATTGACACACATTCGAAAAGCATTATCATTCCGGGCACGACACTGTCATGTTCTCAGTAGCTAGCTTTGTCGTCCTGGGGGCTTTTCTTAGACAGAAGACCTCCATCCACTCACAAAATCCAGATAAATACTTTCAAAATCTAGCCTCCTTTTTGTAGTGTGTCCTAGTACTCGGCTCAGTCGAAGACAAGAATCTGTCAGGACTCGAGGCAATACCCATTTTGGACTGTACCTTAAAATCAGAAATCCAGAAGGGCACCAGACTAAAACAGTCTCATTACAGGCTACTGCAATCCCCCCATAGCATATCTATCCCATTTCGATGTACGAACGTGTTGCCACTCGCCTAGACTACGGGATAGCGCAACTTAAGAGTCTTGTTAGGCGGCCCACATCCCTATCGAGTCACGGTCCAACCCTTAGAGAGTCAAGTCCGTGTCAGTCAACTCGTCCTATCGTGTCCAGAGTTGAGTCTGTCGATAGGCCCCTCTCTTCAAATTCCACTTTGAAATTTGCAAAATTTAGCCATTTAAAAAAAAGATCTTTTTCGACAAGGTCAGATTTCAGTCTATTTAAACTGCGAATTTCTTTTATATCCCTTTCCATTTTGAAAACCTAGCTCGTGATTGCTTTCAGGATTTCAAAAATTCAAACTTTCAGGCCTTCAAAAAGTCATTTTCCCCAGCACGAGTCATTTTACTACCTACGTGTTGCATGCATTTTATGTAGCTTATAGAGGTACGACTCAAGCAAGGCATGCAAGCCAATCGAATCTCCCCAGCAGCATTTTCCAGGATGGCACGGGATGGGCCAACACACAGGCGCACCCAGGACTTACGCGACAAGCCCAAATTCCCCACGGAGTACGATCATCCAGCGCAGGTATGGTCTCTGTCTTATGGCTGGCAAGCTCTTCACGCGAGTCTAATGGACTATAAATGACCCGACCGGAAGTCTACCAGGTCTTAGCGGGCTTGGTAGCTACTCTGACTTTCGCCTTGTCCAAGCCTCAGTCAGAGTGGGGGCTCTGTAGACACCCGCATTTTGACTGCCAGGTGTCTATGGCAGTTTCCAAAAAACACCCGATGATGATCGGACGCTAACGTGTTTCTATGCGCTCGAATACGGGCTCAAATCCATTAATCGTTGGCTAACACACTTACGGAGTACAAATCTCACCAAACGGATCTCGAATCCAAGCCCAGTGGATCATTCCGAGTCAAACAAGACTAATTTGGGCCAAAACCGACACCGGAATTAAAACCGACTTTTCACGATTGGGTCAACCCCGGTCGAAGTCATTTCCGAGACACACAAAAACAGCCATACAATCCTCAAAGTCCAAATCAAACACAAAACCCATCAAACACCCAAAGTCAAGGTCCAAAACAATGGACCCGTCCAACCCGGCTGGGCCACTCGATCGAGTGGGCGTGCTTCAAGCCCGACGGCAGGCTTCACGGGCCACTCGACCGAGTTAGCCCCATACTCGGTCGAGTAACCCTAAATCGGTGCCCTAGCCATGCCTATATAAGCAACCCCCATGCAACACAATTACAGAACTTTTGACATCCTTTAGCAATCTTAAAAAACCCTAGTACACTCTAGGACAACCCTAACACATCTACACACACTTCAAAACCCTAGCAATTCTACACTAGCAAAAACCCTAAACCTAGTTTTAGGAATCAAACCCGAGCCACCATAACTTAGCCTCCATACACCTCGAAGACTCTTGTGTTAAAGCCACGGTTACGAGTCCGCACCGAGACAAGAACATGTAGGTTGAGGGTGACAAACCTCGTTCTCCTTTCCCTTTTCTTCTCGTCGTCCATCTCTTTTATTATTATTATTATTATTATTATTATTATTATTATTATTATTATTATTATTACGTTTATTATTATTATTATTATTATCATTATTATTATTATTATTATTATTATTACGCTTATTATTATTATTATCATTATTATTATTATTATTATTATTACGTTTATTATTATTATTACGCTTATTATTATTATTATTATTATTATTATTATTACGTTTATTATTATTATTGCATCATAATATCGGTAATATTGTTTGCATCAAAATATTAAAATACTCATTGATTTGTGTCAAGTAAGAAGGATATCGGGATAAGAAAACACGAACATACAAGTGTACTGCACACAGCGTTGACGGTCGCTTATCCCGGTACCCCGATTATTTGATTATTGAGATGAGTCAACTTAAACAAGAATTCGTCATTATTTCTCGTCGTTATCATCTTTAATATTGCATTCATCGAATTTTCTAAAACCAATTTTAATAAGGGTCGAAACCCGTTGACACGGATCCGACATCACGATCTCTAGGGATTTATCGATGTCGGAGAAGTCGAGGGGATCAAGTTCTTTTATTATTTAATCAAAGAGTCAATATTTCTAAATTGCATTAAATCAACTTAGGGCAATTTTCGTTGATGCTAGATAATTGTCAAAACAATTCTTTAGAATTATGACATTATTAACGCGGAGAAAATTTAATCACATCTCAATAATCAATTTTAAACGATTTTCGACATAAAACACGATTTTACAAACGAATCTTAATTCGTACAGAGGACACTCGACCGAGTGCCTAGCCCACTCGGTCGAGTGGCACCTCAAAATCAAGTCAGAATGCTAATCACGATCACCACTCAATCGAGTCTCACAGTGACTCGGTCGAGTGGCCATGTACTCGACCGAGTTGATCAATAACTCGGCCGAGTACGGTCCATAATGCAAAACAGAATCACTTTTTACAGGCCTACTCGATCGAGTCCATCGACCACTCGATCGAGTAGCCTCGTAACGACTAAAACGCAAGTCGTACATTATTCTATTTTTCAAACTCGATAGTATTTTACGACTTAGGTCAACATGCGTATAATTAATCACATGTATACTATCTTTTTCAAATAGTGCATCCTCATATTTGCATCTTTTCAATTCAATTCAATAGTTGCAAACCGTTATTATTCGTTTCTTTACATCGTTTACTAACGCGTTTTTTTTGTTTCTTTTGTCAATTTAATTATTATTCGTTTATTGTACTAAATGAACCCGCATGCTAAAATACAACTTCGACGTTAATTTTAGTTGCATTAAATTGACATAGAAACCCACTTTTCAATTCCATTCGCATGTTTAGGGAAAGTAAATCTTTGCATATCATTTTCCCGTTTTACTAACGCGCGTATTGTAAGTCATTCGAATTCTTAGTAGAGGCCGCTAATGTGCGGGCGGGGTTGGGTGTCCTTTGTGGGCTTCCCAACACGTACCCTCACCCCTTACTCAGAACCTCGGTTTCCGGATGCCCGAAACCGTTGACGCACGAGAGTCATTCAATACACGATATCCGATAATGTCGGTATCGGTATCAAATGCAAAGGGACGAGCCCAATAAACTCTGACATCGGAAATGGGCCGTATTTTGTATACGGCCCACTACGACATAGAGTGGGCTCGAATGGTTCCGAATAACCATAAAATTCGGTGGCGACTCCACATAGACCTAAATTTCAATTCGATCCATTCTCATATGGAGATTCATTCGCCTACCCAAACCCGCGCGTGGCCGCATCGGGGTGGACCTATGTCATGTCCACATATATCAATTAATTTTAAGTTAGATCATCTAGCACTCTGAGTATATTGTTTGCTTATATATCGAGAGACTAAAGTTGTGCTCTCGAGTTGAACACTACCCCCTCCGTCCCACTAAGATTGCTCCATTTTATAAAAATTGTCTATTAGGATATTTGCGATATTTGCTCAGTCAAATATAACAAATATAGCAATGTATATTCTGTAATATGTTAGCATATATTTTGTTACCTTCTTTCTAGCTAATTAGGCTCTTGTAATTAGGAACTACCAGATTGTATTCACACATATATATATGCTTGTAACACTACTGAGAAGAAACACGCAGAATATTCTATTCAAAACTAATCTCTATTTGTGATACTTTATGGTATCAGAGCATAGGTTGCTCGATTTGCTGTGATCATGGCAGGTGACAACGATTCTACTCAAACCCATGTAACGAAGCCAGCGTACGTTCTTTCTCATAACGATGGACCTGGAGCGAAAATTACTCATGTTACGCTCAAGGGTTCGAACTATGAGGAGTGGGCGAAGGCCTTTCGTGTAGGTCTGGGTGCGAAGCGGAAAACCGGTTTCATCGACGGAAAAATAAAGAGACCGGCTGATAACTCAGAGGACTTGGAGGATTGGATGACGGTAAATGTTTCTGTTATTCAATGGATTTTTAATACTATTGAACCAACGTTGCGTTCTACAATTTCATATCGTGACACATCATATGAATTGTGGGAAGATATAAGGCAGCGGTTTTCAGTCGGAAATAGTGTTAAGATTTATCAGTTAGAATCTGATATTTCCGACTGTAAGCAAAAATCTGGTGAGACTATAATGGAGTATTATGGTCGATTGAAGAAATTGTGGGAGGATCTAAATGATTATGATGCACTCTCTTCTTGTACTTGCAGTGGTTGCAAGTGTGGTTTATCTGTCACACTGCGGAAAAGACGCGAGACTCGTCAGACTCGTAATTTTCTAATGGGTCTCGAGGCTAGTTATGCTAATGCTCGCTCATCAATTTTAGGGGTTGAACCTCTACCATCTCTGCACTCGGTGTATTGTCGTATTGTGCAGGAGGAAGAGATGCGAACCATTACTCAACGACAAGCTGAGACCAATACAGCCATGGCGTTTGCAGTGCGCGGCGGGGAAGGGAGTGGTTCGAAGCAGGGGCGTTCTCATTTCACTTGTACACACTGCACAAAAACCGATCAACGGAGGATCGTTGCTGGGAAAAATGGGGATATAAGGGACGAGCACCAAAGTCCGGGGGTCGTAATGGTGATGAGACAGGAGCAGGGTCTAGTTCCAGTGGAGCCATGGCCGCGACTGTGAGCACATCAACTGGTGAGACCACTCTTGAAGCTAATTTTGCTCGTCTCAATGGTAAGCAATTTTCGACTTGGATTGTTGACACGGGTGCCTCCACCCATGTGTGTGGAGATATGAGTTTGTTTGATTCTTTTGATGTAATACAGCCGCTCAAAGTTGGTTTACCTAATGGTAAACATTTGAAGGCAACGCACAAAGGGACGACACGTATTAATACCTTACTTATATTACATGATGTGCTTTTTGTTCTCGGGTTTACTTGCAATTTGCTCTCTGTTTCTCAATTATTATTGTCACGAAAATTAAAGATTGAATTTACTAATTCCAATTGTGTTATTCAGGATCCTATCTTGATGACGAGGATTGGGGTGGGGAAGCTTGTTGATGGACTTTACCTATTACCGATGGATGAGTCAAAACGTGTCAATGTGGTTCAAGGCACCGGAAGTGTTGAGATATGGCATAAGCGCTTGGGTCATCCGTCTTTACAAGTTATGGAGTTATTGCCTCAGGTTTCTCATAATAAAGACAATGCTTTAATTAAGTCGTGTGACATTTGTTTTAGGGCAAAACAAACTCGGAAATCTTTTCCTTTCAGCAATAATAAAGCCTCTTATTTGTTTGATTTTATGTTGATGTTTGGGGACCTTATCAGCCAAATCGATCGTGTGGGTCTCGATTCTTTCTTGCTATTGTGGATGATTTTTCTCGTTGTTTATGGGTATATTTGATGCGTACTAAGGATGAAGTTACTCGTTTAATGAAAGAATTTTTTGCTTTAATTAAACGGCAATTTAATCTTCACATCAAAGTTGTTAGAAGTAATAATGGAACCGAATTACTTCCTCTTGTTCCATATTTTCGAGAAAATGGGATCATTCATGAAACCTCGATGATAAAGACGCCCCAACAGAATGCTACGGTGGAGCGCAAGAACAGACATATCTTAAATGTAGCCCGTGCTTTATGGTTTCAAAGTTGTATGCCTCTTGAATTTTGGGGAGAGTGTGTTCTTGCTTCCACTCATTTAATTAATCGCACACCCTCTCGAATTCTTGAAAATAAAACTCCTTATGAAATATTATACTGTACGGTCGTGCTCCAAATTTTAATTTGCTTCGTGTCTTTCGTTGTTTGTGTTATGCCAAAAATATGGCTCCAAGTGACAAATTTGACAGTCGGAGTCGACGTTGCATTTTTATTGGTTATCCATTCGGAAAGAAGGGATGGAAGTTGTATGATTTAGAGACAGGGCAGTATTTCGCGTCGAGGGATGTGACATTTATTGAGGATGAATTTTCGTTCTGCCATAGTCAAGATATGCAGAACCATTGTTCTGATGATTTTGGCGAGCCCGAAGAAGTGGTTATGGTCCCTGACACGGTGCAGCCCGGGTCTGTTTTGGCTCCGTTCTCCGGGTCCGATACCGGGCCGACACCAAACCAATGGGTTAAGGGGACGGTTGAGTCGAATATAGGTGCTGATGGCCTGGTGAATTCAGACGAAGACCACAGTGCATCTCCTTCTTCTGATTCGACGAGTGTGTCTTTAGAAATGGGTCGAGGAAAGCGCACCAAAATATCCAACAAAAATCACAGAGACTTTATTGCTTGGGACCACATTGACACTGAAGCGACTTCTTCATCCACGCCACCCACCACCAATTCCGTCTCAGGTAGCCTTTATCCCATAACACATTTTGTGAATTATAATTCTTTCTCTTTGCATCATCGTGCTTATGTTTCAGTTATTACTAATGAACTTGAGCCCAAATCTTTTAAAGATGCTATGAATGATCCGCGTTGGCGTATGGCAATGGAGGACGAGATTCGTGCTTTGGAATCTAATGGGACATGGACACTCGAAACTTTACCGGATGATAAAACAGCAATCGGTAACATGTGGGTATTTAAAATTAAGAGGAAAGCTGATGGATCGGTTGAACGTTTTAAGGCCCGTCTTGTTGTTCTTGGTAATCACCAAGAAGAAGGGATTGATTACACGGAAACGTTTCCTCCAACCGTCAAGATGGTAACTGTTCGTACTTTTCTTACCGTCGCCACTATTAAAAAATGGGAATTGCATCAAATGGATGTCCATAATGCTTTTCTCCATGGGGATCTCTCGGAAGAAGTATATATGCGCTTGCCTCCCGGTTTTTGTCGTGGTGTAAAAGGGAAAGTATGTCGCCTTCGCAAGTCTTTGTATGGGCTTCGTCAAGCCCCTCGGTGTTCATATTTGAATAAGTATATATATTTGAACCTCTACACGTAAGTGTATCTATGAGAGCATTCAACATGCATGTGATATGGTGTGAATGCACGGTTTCATTGTCTCTGCTTGAAGTTTGAGCGTATGAAAGATCATACATGATTAAATTTTTGTCATGTGAAAATACTTTATGGTCCAGAAGCACCATAATAGTTGGAAAATAAGGTAGTGGAATGCTACAATGAGTATGTTAATCCGTACAATGACAAGAAATCAATTATTATTTAAGATAAATCGGACTGATTGATAATTCTCCTGAAGATCGATAATCAGTTGAGAAATAATGTTAGCTACACTCTTTTTCCCTTCGACTAGGTTTTTTGTCCCAATGGGTTTTTCCTAGCAAGGTTTTAACGAGGTAGCGCTATAGACATGTTAATACGCTATAGTTATGATCATCATAATTTTGAGATGACGCGATACATATTTGGTAATGCATTGAAGAGTCATGATTGACGATGTTCAAAGAAATGTGATTATCACGGATTCCTATTGATTGAAGATACCAAGTTTGTTGTTTACGACAAATCTATTTCAACGTCTTACAGTTACATGAAGATGTGAAGTATTCAAGAAATATCAAGTTATGTAATCATCAGGGGGAGTAAGACGTGTTGTACTCTTTTTCCTAAGCCATGGTTTTGTCCCATTGGGTTTTCCATGGAAAGGTTTTAACGAGGCAACATGTTATGCGTGTTTGAAGATCTATGTACTCTTTTTCCTTTATTAATTTTTTTTCCCACCGGGTTTTTTTTAGTCAAGGTTTTAACGAGGCATGTTCTTCAGTGATGTACATCCAAGGGGGAGTGTTATGAAATAATATGTGGATGTGCATCGGGCCTTATAGCCCATTATGATGTAACCCTAGGATGTAGCATGTACTATATATACCCCTTGATGGGATGAATAAACGACATCTCTAATTTCTCTCATTCCTTTATCTCTCTATAGTTTCTCTTCTCTCCTTCTTTCACAACAATGAAAAGATTTTCCCTCCAAACATTATTACTCAAATAATAAGGAAACAAATACATAAAACATTAAGCTCATATAGTTATAATATATTGATGTAAAAGCAGAAGATTTTTTTTTCATAAGACAATAAATAAAATTATCATGTATGGGTTATTAAAAAATAGACATTTACGAGATATTTTTTAAAAAACTAAATTCAACTGTAACAAACTATTGAGATCATATATTGACGTGAACAAATATAAAATATTTGATGATGAAAAATATATAAAATACTTTCAATTTTTTATTTTAATATATAAATAATTTTTTTTGATCTGATAATATTTGGAGTATTATGTTATCTTCTAATTTATTGGAAAAAGTTCTAACTAATTTGAATATAAAAAAAAAGTATTTTTATTCTAGACGCTTTGTTTCGTGATAAGAAAACTAAACTTTTATTAATAATCAGGTTAAAAATTATAAAATATTATCATTAGCTTTGTAACAAAATAACATACAGTATTTAGTTAAGTATACGTTAAATGAGATTACTCGATTATCTTATAATCTTTGAAATTTTAAATTATTTTTCCCAAATCCAAAGGTAAAACTTAAAAACATAAAAAGTTAATATGTTGTCAATTAGATATTTACAAGTAATAACTAAATAAGAAATCATAAATGTACCGCGCATTAGTGCGCGGGATCTATACTAGTAGTTGTATTAATTGCATTGATGTATGTGTAGTTCATTCTTTAATTTTTAACTTTATACCAAATTGGGAAGATATTTAAAGACTTAAAAACAAACTTAAGGGTTGTATTTAACATAACCCTTATTTATATAGTAGAATTTTATCCCCTCATTAAAATTTCTCAATGTGGGATAATCTTTAACTTAAATTTATAGCTTTAAGACCTATTATAGGACTCAATTTTTTTTGGTTAATATCAAAAAACGAATGTTGTCTCTTATTTATGATATAGAATTTCATCACCTCATCATAATTTTTCGATGTGAAATAATTTTACTTAAGTTTATAGTAATCTTTAGAACTCAAAAGATTTCATATTAATATCTAAAGATGAAATATTACTATATTTAGTAATAGAATTCCATCAACTATTATTATTTTCCGATGCGAGATATTTCTACTTAAATTTATAGTCTTAAAGCTGTTATAAGACTCAACAGAATTTTGGTTAATATCCAAAAACGAATGATTTCTCTTAGTTAATTATGATATACTACGTAAAATTTAACACCTCATCATAATTTTTCAAAGTGAGATAATTCTAGTTAAATTTATAGTTTCAAAAACTCTTTTTCGGACTCAAAGATTTTTGGTTAATATCTCAACTCGAACGATTTCTCTTATTTATGATGTAGAATTTCATCACCCCATCATAATTTTTCGATGCAGGGATAAATCTACTTAAGTTTATAACCTAAAGAACGCTTTCTAGAACTAATTTTTTTTTCTGATTGATATCTAAATATAAATGATTACTTTTATTTTATATAATAAAATTTCATCAATTTATTACGGAGTATTATAATTTTTCGATGTGGGATAATTTTACTTAAACTTATAGTCTTAATTACTCTTTTTAGGACTCAATTTTTTTTGGATAATATCTAGAGACGAATGATTACTTTTATTTATATAATCACCTTATTATAGTTTACTAGTTCAAAACCCGTGCCTACGCACGGTTTTTTAATTAATTTTGTTTCTGAAAGAGTATAGTGACGTGATAAAATTATCACAAATTCTTACTTGTGACGGCCATATTCGTCATATGTGTATGACGGGTCAAGTACTACCCACATGGAGAGATAAGACAAAAGCAACATGTGGGAATGTCTTTTGTCTTATCTACCATATGTGTACTATTTGACCCGTCGCAAACTTGGATATACCCGTCACAAGCAAGACCTACTGTAAAATTATATTCCCTCCGTCTAAAATGACTTACGCCTTTTTTTTAGTGCTTCCGTCAGCAGTTCACCTCTCTGTTTAGTAGAGTATTTCGAAAATTAATTTATTTCTAAATTAGGGGATTATGATGATCAGTGATTCTTTAATTGGGATAGGAACGAAAAAAATGCTAATTAGATCGGGTAATCATACAAATTAAGAAGATCTTTGGATTAGAAAATAGTCATGTCAAATTTTGACTTGACTCGTAAACCTATCGCATCTTTTTAAGGTCAGGACTCTTAAACGTTGACTCACGATCCATTTTGCTTAAACCTGAAATGATCCGTTAATTTAGGATCAAAACCCGGGTTGACCTGACATGTGTAGACACCCACATTTTGACCGCCAGGTGTCTATAGCAGTTTCCGACAAAAACCCGATGATGATCGGACGCTAACATGCTTTAATACATAGAAACGGGCTCAAAATCATTGGCATTTGGCTTGGGCTCATTATGGAGTACATATCTCACAAAACCAACCTCAAAATCAGGCCCAGTGGGTCGTTTCGAGTCAAATAAGACTAATTTGGGTCGATTCTGACACCAGGGGTAAAACCGTCTTTTTACGACCGAGTCAAAACCCGTCAAAATTATTTCCGAGGCACGTGAGTCAGCCGTGAAACCTCACACGGCTGATTTGAACTCTAATCCTACGAAAAATCAGCTACATAAAATATTAAACAAATCCGTTTAAGGATGGAATTCGATCTCAAGTAGGAATCCTATCCGAAAACCGATTCAGACACCCGACCGAGTGCAAATACTCGGCCGAGCAGCATATTCCAGCCGTGTTCCCTTTCTTCCTTGACAAGAAAGCGGAATTCTCATGACTTACAGCTTCCTATATTTCCTATCTCTAGCGGTAGTTCAAACTCTCCTAGCCAAGGTTGGAAACTCCCTATAAATAGCCCCTTGCGCACACACACTTTTACACATCAATTAGCATCTACAATATACATTCATTATCAATCATCAATCATCTACAACATCAATTATTCCCATACACATAAGCACCAAACTTAACATCGAGAAACCGATAATATTCCCGAAGGAAAACCGGTCCATTTAAACCCGAAACCCTTCACCCGAAACTCGTCCAAACCGAGCCACCACCTCACCGACGCATACTCGACGCTCCAGTGCCCAAGCCACGTCCCGACGAGCCCCGATCCGAGTAGACTAAAGCATGTAGGTTGAGGGTGTACCAAAACCCGACTTCTCTCTTCCCTCCTCTTCTCCTCCTCGTCGTTTTTTTTATACGGGTCGAGTCGTTTTTTTTAGTCATTCGTCGAGTCTTTTATTATCTCTAATATCGATAATATCAAAAAAACTATTTTCATATTTCGAACGTTCTTAACAATACGATATCAACTCTATAGTTGAATATCGCATTAAAAAGAATTATATTAAAATTTCGACGATATTAAAAATCGTTACATCTTTTTTATTCAAACTTTTTTTACAAAACGATTTCAAAATTTATATCTTTTCTAAAACTATTCCAAATATTTGATATTGATTTCGTAGTCAATTATCGAATATAACGAATATCGAAAGTATTAGATCGAGTACAAATTATGCGATATTTGTACGCGATTTAATAAAAGCATCGAGTCTTCAAAAAACCACTTTCGAAATCAGCCCGACACGCGACTCGCCGGCATCCCGGGCGAGCCGCGCGGCCCGGCTGCCACGACGCGCCTTTCTCGATTTATTATTATTTTTCGAACTTCGTTTTTTTATACAAAACAACGTTTTTAGCAATATTTTTCAGATTTCGATTAATGCTTATTTTCTCGATCTCGTATATTTATTTTATTTGCTATATTATTATTTACAAATCGATACTAACTTGTTTGTTCATCTTGTAGCAAGTTCATCTTTTTCATCTCTTGTTTTATTATACTAAAACGAACCTCACATGCTAAATTCAACTTTGATGTTAAATTTTTCATGCATTAAATCAACTTAGCAACCCATTCAATTCCTCGCATGCTTAGGAAAACAATGTTTGCATATCATTCATCGTATTACTAACGCGCGTATTACAAAATCATTCGATATCCTAGTAGAGGCCGCTAATGTGCGGGCGGGGTTGGGTGTTCTTTGTGAACTTCCCAACACGTACCCTCACCCCTTACTCAGAACCGTGGTTTCCGGATGTCCGAAACCATTGGCAACGAGAGTCATTCAATATACGATTAACCGCTCAAGTCGGCATCTATATCGATATGCAAAGGGACGAGCGCAATAAACTCTGACATCGGAAATGGGCTGTATTTTGTATACGGCCCACTACGACATAGAGTGGGCTCGAACGGTTCCGAATAACCATAAAATTCGGTGGCGACTCCAACTTCGATTTAAATTTCCATTTGACCATCTCATGGAGATTCATTCGCCTCCCCAAACCCGTGCGTGGCCGCGTCGGGGTGGACCTATGTCATGTCCACAATTTGGCGACTCCGCTGGGGATTAGCTGATACGTTACTGACCTTCAGCATCCTCAGAGTGAGACTCGAATAGAAATCGTTTGACTAGTACAATACGCGTTTTAGTTTTACGGTTAATGCATAACCCCATATTTTCCCGGGCCGGTACTGGTGACCGACGTCCCACTATACTATCGATGTAGTCCAAATTGGATATGTCGAAGGTGTCCATTAGCCGATTCGTATGGGTTTTACGGCATGTTCTAAGCTCAACTCGACTTAGGAAGTCCGCCCCGATTCTCGATAGGCTGTGTACACTGGTATAGACCCTTTCAGACTGACCAAGACTTAGAATTAGAGCATACATGGCGTCGTTATACTGTTCCCATGACTACGTGCTACCTGATTCTTTTCAAAAACCGTCTTTTTCAAAATCGCATCCTTTTCAAAATATCCAATTTCAAAACCCGGGACATATACCGAATTTAGGATCCACGATTTTACTCAAAATAGCCTATTTTTAGCCGGTATTATGCCCATTTCAAAACTCGAAAATATTTTCGAACTTTCAAAACCGTAACCCGGTCCACCTATTCCGTTTTTCTTTCGAAAAGGGCCGGTTCTCCGAATTTTTCTTCGGGCTTTCAAAACTTCAATTTCAAAACCTTCCTCTTCCTAGGACTTCCCGTATTTAGCAGTGTCGGGTCGTGTCATAAGTCATAGAGGTCTCTAGCGTCGAAACTCCGTCGATCTTATATCAAGGATTTCCTCCCTATCCCAGTCCGCCTTATTAGACTAAGGCCAGGCCCACCTACGTAGGACATACTCCTACAAGGGTCGGCCCGTCTACACAATCGAGTCTAGAAGTCTGGGAATGTCTCACGTGAACCTCCTTTCGAACAGGGCCCAGCCCACACGGCTGGATCCTAAAGGAGGCCCACCTTTCACAAGTCACCTGTCTAAGTGTCTTTTCCGAGTCGACCTTTTACAAGGCATAGCCCTATAACAAAAGGTTCGTGACCCTTACGTCTAAGGGTCACTCGTCCGACACTCGAGTCTTAACCAAATTTTCGATCCCACTTGGGGGCTACTCTTCATCAGAGCGGTCAATCACGGTTGCTCTAAGGGTCATGTCTTACACGTGTCTCACGTACCCCACTTTTGAGTCACTTAGATGTCACACCATCTGAGTCCTACCAGAGTCTTTAGCCTCACTTGGGGGCTATTCTCCGACGAAGCGATTAATCACGGTCACTCCGACGATCATACCCTACACATTTGTCTTAGGAGAGTCTAACCCGAGTCAAACATGGTCGCCCCATTTTCGGACTCACCCTCGTGCAGCTTGAGTCTCATCGTCAAGTCCAAGCCAGTGGTCGTTACCTTGTCCAGGTCAACGTTCGAGTATCCCGATCCAAGAATCCTAGTTATTCCAGTCACCCCGGGTCGCGTCTAGTTTGACTCCCTCTCTTGCATTTGCGCAAAACCGAGTTTAGGCGAGTCGTGGCACTTGTCAAAGACCTTACCAAAAAAAACAACCAACCAAGCATCCGAGTCCGGATCTGATTCGAGTCTGAGTCTAAGTCTGAGTCCGAGTCTAGGATACCCTACATCCTCATTTCCAAATCAGAGTCAGAGTCTTTTGCATTCTGTCCTCTTTTTCAAAATTCAATAAAATCAGCTTTTCTATTGCTCATATATACTTTCCTTATGTGTTTCCGAGAACATGATGAACACCGTCATACACTGTGAGCACATGCACGTGACTATAGGCACATCTATAATGACTGCAGGAAATCGAGCCCGTGTTTTCCTTTACCTGTTCCATGTCTGACATAGGAAGCCACAAAACTACACTTAGCAGGAGCGGTATCGAATCCAATGACGAATCTAGGTAGTCTCCTAGTTTGGGTTCAAGACGGGAGGCAAGCCCATTTCCCACAATAAACACCCCTCCGACAAGATCAACCATACCTACCTACGGTGTTAGTCTGACCAACAGAAAAAAAAAAAAAAAACTAGACAAAAAAAAAGAAATCGAAAGTCCATGAAAAAGGAAAAAAAGCAAAAGGCCAAAACAAAAAAGCAGGCCATCATAAAAAAAAAGCATCCACGACCAGAACGGTCAACACAAATGAAGATCCTATGACCGGGGCTAAGAGGTCAACCAACAAAAAATATTCAAATGCCCATAATCGTGGTCAACGGTCCACTCAAGATCAATACTCATACCATCCAATAAGGGAGAAACAATCAAGCTGGTCAACTAACACCACATTTAGCCTTCCCACATTACAACCCTCAAGACCTTCCCGAGACCCAGGCTAAAGACAGCCCGGAATTTTTAGAATTCAAGCTCCATAGGATACCCCTAACAATTAGGGTCGGACATCAAAACCAGATCCCGCATTATCAAATCGGCTCTCGAAGAACCGAGCTCCAGATTTCGAGTTATCAAGGCCATTTACTTCCTAGCACCACATTCCTAAATACATCAAATCCCCGAGAGCAAAACTCATCAAATCCCCAAGAGCAGAACTCGTAAAATCCCCGAGAGCAGAACTCGTTAAAATCTCATCCCGATTCTTCTCTTTCAAACCAGTTACCAATCCCAAACACGGGAACTCAACCTGCGATCTGCGTAGAACATGCCAAAATAGTTCACACCACCTCTAGGGGCTATCCCGGAGAACGCTCACAGTCACAGGATCAATATCCTAACCATTCTAGCCCTTTGATCAAGACATCATTGGGAATGCACCTAGCCTGCACCATCATTATGGCTAGTTACACACAAAGTCCTATTAGACTAGGCACCATAATATATCTGAATTGGCTTATTCGAAAAAAACTCACACTGAACTACGGCATGGTTTGATTTCACTATACGTGAATACGTAGGCAGCCTTTCAACAGAGGCACAACCACCCACATTGACACACATTCAAAAAGCACCATCATTCCGGTCACGACACCGTCATGTTCTCAACAGCTAGCTTTGTCGTCCTGGGGGCTTCTCTTAGGCAGAAAACCTCCATCCACTCACAAAATCCATATAAATTCAAAAAATCTAGCTTCCTTTCTGCAGTGTGTCATAGTACTCGGCTCAGTCGAAGACAATAATCTGTCAGGACTCGAGGCAATACCCACTTTGGAAATGTATCCTAATATCAAAAATTCAGGAGAGCACTAGACTACAACAGTCTCATTACAGACTACTGCAACCCCGTATAGCATATCTATCCCACTTCGATGTTCGAGCATGTTGCCACTCGTATAGGCTACGGAATAGCGCAACTTAGGAGTCTTGTTAGGTGGCCCACCCCCCTACCGAGTCACGGTCCAACCCCTCGAGAGTCCAGTCGTGTCTGTCAACTCGTCCGGTCACACCCAGCGTCGAGTCTGTCGATAGGTCTCTCTCTTCGAATTCTCATTTTTAAAAAATCTGCAAAACTTAGCCATTTGAGAAAACCCTTTTCGACAAGGTCAAATTTCGGTCTATTTAAATTACAAATTTCTTTTCTACCCATTTCAGTTTTGAAAACCTATTTCCTAGCACGTGAGCTGCTTTCAGGACCTCGATTTCAAAACTAAGCAAAAATCATTTTTTATTCCCCAGCGCGAGTCATGTTTGTTTCACCTACATGTTGCATGCAAAATTTTATGTAACTTATACAGGTACAATTCAAGACCGCGCAATTCACATAACTCCCCAGCGGGCATAGACTTATACGACAAGTCCGATTCCCCACGGAGTTATCATTATCAGCTCAGGTACATTTCTAGTCTCCGACCGGCGGGCCCTCCACGCAGGTCTAACGGACCTTAAACGACCCGACCGGAAGTCTGCCAGGTCTTAATCTTTGATTGGCCTGGTAGCTACTCTGACTTTCGCCTTGTCCAAGCCTCAGTCAGAGTGGGGGCTCTGTAGACACCCATATTTTGACCGCCAGGTGTCTATAGCAGTTTCCCACAAACACCCGATGATGATCGGACGCTAACATGCTTTAATACACAGAAACGGGCTCAAAATCATTGGCATTTGGCTTGGGCTCATTATGGAGTACATATCTCACAAAACCAACCTCAAAATCTGGCCCAGTGGGTCGTTTCGAGTCAAATAAGACTAATTTGGGTCGATTCCGACACCAGGGGTAAAACCGTCTTTTTACGACCGAGTCAAAACCCGTCAAAATTATTTCCGAGGCACGTGAGTCAGCCGTGAAACCTCACACGGCTGATTCGAACTCTAATCCTACGAAAAATCAGCTACATAAAATATTAAACAAATCCGTTTAAGGATGGAATTCGATCTCAAGTAGGAATCCTATCCGAAAACCGATTCAGACACCCGACCGAGTGCAAATACTCGGCCGAGCAGCATATTCCAGCCGTGTTCCCTTTCTTCCTTGACAAGAAAGCAGAATTCTCGTGACTTACAGCTTCCTATATTTCCTATCTCTAGCGGTAGTTCAAACTCTCCTAGCCAAGGTCGGAAACTCCCTATAAATAGCCCCTTGCGCACACACACTTTTACACATCAATTAGCATCTACAATATACATTCATTATCAATCATCAATCATCTACAACATCAATTATTCCCATACACATAAGCACCAAACTTAACATCGAGAAACCGATAATATTCCCGAAGGAAAACCGGTCCATTTAAACCCGAAACCCTTCACCCGAAACTCGTCCAAACCGAGCCACCACCTCACCGACGCATACTCAACGCTCCAGTGCCCAAGCCACGTCCCGACGAGCTCCGATCCGAGTAGACTAAAGCATGTAGGTTGAGGGTGTACCAAAACCCGACTTCTCTCTTCCCTCCTCTTCTCCTCCTCGTCGTTTTTTTTATACGGGTTGAGTCATTATTTTTTAGTCATTCGTCGAGTCTTTTATTATCTCTAATATCGATAATATCAAAAAAACTATTTTCATATTTCGAACGTTCTTAACAATACGATATCAACTCTATAGTTGAATATCGCATTAAAAAGAATTATATTAAAATTTCGACGATATTAAAAATCGTTACATCTTTTTTATTCAAACTTTTTTTACAAAACGATTTCAAAATTTATATCTTTTCTAAAACTATTCCAAATATTTGATATTGATTTCGTAGTCAATTATCGAATATAACGAATATCGAAAGTATTAGATCGAGTACAAATTATGCGATATTTGTACGCGATTTAATAAAAGCATCGAGTCTTCAAAAAACCACTTTCGAAATCAGCCCGACACGCGACTCGCCGGCATCCCGGGCGAGCCGCGCGGCCCGGCTGCCACGACGCGGCTTTCTCGATTTATTATTATTTTTCGAACTTCATTTTTTTATACAAAACAACGTTTTTAGCAATATTTTTCAGATTTCGATTAATGCTTATTTTCTCGATCTCGTATATTTATTTTATTTGCTATATTATTATTTACAAATTGATACTAACTTGTTTGTTCATCTTGTAGCAAGTTCATCTTTTTCATCTCTTGTTTTATTATACTAAAACGAACCTCACATGCTAAATTCAACTTTGACGTTAAATTTTTCATGCATTAAATCAACTTAGCAACCCATTCAATTCCTCGCATGCTTAGGAAAACAATGTTTGCATATCATTCATCGTATTACTAACGCGCGTATTACAAAATCATTCGATATCCTAATAGAGGCCGCTAATGTGCGGGCGGGGTTGGGTGTTCTTTGTGAACTTCCCAACACGTACCCTCACCCCTTACTCAGAACCGTGGTTTCCGGATGTCCGAAACCATTGGCAACGAGAGTCATTCAATATACGATTAACCGCTCAAGTCGGCATCTATATCGATATGCAAAGGGACGAGCCCAATAAACTCTGACATCGGAAATGGGCTGTATTTTGTATACGGCCCACTACGACATAGAGTGGGCTCGAACGGTTCCGAATAACCATAAAATTCGGTGGCGACTCCAACTTCGATTTAAATTTCCATTTGACCATCTCATGGAGATTCATTCGTCTCCCCAAACCCGCGCGTGGCCGCGTCGGGGTGGACCTATGTCATGTCCACAACATGTAATTAAAAAATAGTAATTAAAATAATTACTAAAAATTTATAATGTTAATATTGTAAATTACAAAAAAAATTAAAAAATATTGTAATTAAAGGAGTATAATTTTTATACCATTAAATGATAAGATATGGTAATTATTTTAATTTAATTACATTAACGATGTTAAGTATGATTACTATTAAATAAATGACTGGATTTTTAATTGGTAAAAAGTAATGCTTCGGAAATTATGTATCCGCCCAGTATTCTGAAATTATGTTTAGTATTAGTACTCCGTATAACGACTTTTGATATATATATGTTATTTGGTTATTATTATGTATTCATTTGCCTATTTTGTAACCTAATACGAAGTACGGAGTAGTTTTTTAAGGATTATAAATTATTCAAAAAATTAGGAAATACAGTTGTTAGAAATAATTTCTTTCTAAAATTATTTTGGCGAATTATTGGACTCGTATTTTAAATAAAATTGTCTTATGATTCATTTAATTGAGCCTTGGAGTTGAAATGAAATTGTTTGATTAGAAAACCCACTTTCCATAATTATGAAAAGCATTTAGGCGGGAAAGTTGAAATGACTCTCTTGCCCCTTGGTTTTTGTTTTAGTGAATAGGGGATCGATGTGAGATAATTTTAGTCTCACTTCTGTTTTTGACATTATTCACAAATAAAGAAAATTTTCAATATTTTGACAATCTATAAGAGGGAATATAGTCACGTGAGATCTTGTGTGTTTAGTCGTTATGAGTATATATATTATAAATATCAAACTTTTATATTTTTTTGCTAATGTATATTTGATATTGATGGTGCAAAATGCGTCTCGACAAATGTGAAAAAATAGATGAGAGCATTGGATATGAATAGAGGAAATATGTAATAGATTCACCGTTTACATTATTTCTTGGATGTGGGAGAAAAACACATTAAAACTTACTCTGACATTTATTTCAGCAAAAAATACAATACTTATGAGACTCAATTTTTTTTTTAAAAATTTACCTAATGACCAATGATGCCTCTTATTTATTATAATCACGTCTCGTTATTATAATTTTTCAATGTGAGATAATTTTTACCGTTTTATATATATGTAAACAACAAAATTATCGTAATTTTATATTTTTAGAGTTTTTAATATTGATTATAGGGTGAATAAATAAATAGTCGTAAATATTTAAAAATTCGTTAAATAGAAATGACTACACGTTCCACGCGGTTTCTGTTAAATTTTTGTAGTATTGTGAGGTGATAATTGACTGTTTATATAGTGATAATTTTTTTAATCTTAGGTGTAGTAGGATTGTTTTTTTCCAATACGAATCTAATATCGCTTAAATCTGAGGTGGAGTAAGATTAATTTATCCTATATAAATTTTTATATTCTTATTTAAATTAAAAAATATATTAAAATTTTTACTTAAATAATTTAAAAAACTCCGACCAATCATATCGCTCGAAAAGTTCATGCTTTATTAATATATACTGATGATTGAAAATTAGAGTTTAATTGATGATTATGGTTATTCTTTTTTTTTAGATATTTAGGGTTTATGGTGGTCGGATGGCGATGTAGCCAAAGTTTTGAGAAGGGAGGTGGCCCCCACGGCCGGAGGAGGGTGGACAGCGCGGTGGCTGGGGTGGTATGGGTGGTGAGGGTGGTATGGATTGGATGGCAGGGGGTGTGCGGTTTGTTTGGTTGGTGTTTTTTTTTTTGTTTTTTTTTTAAAAAAAATTTCTAATTTAAGTTGCACAGTATTACGTATTATTTCGTAATTAATTTTTTATTATAATTATCGAATTAATTATGTTTTTTTAATTTTTTAATTCTCATTTTATTAAGGACTATTTTATGACAATAATACCAACTATAAGGGGGCTTCTTAGATTAATCCCAATTATACGTAATCTCGTTTTAATATGAACTATGGCTTCATTAATCTTTCATTGATATAAGTGACCGATTACCTAAAAAACCGGTTGAACCTTCCTCTTCAGTTTCGGCTATTGGTTAATTTCTTTTTGAATCTTCCCAAAATTCATCTTGCATTTTTCCTTTCCGATTAGTATTATAGAAGCCATGAAAAAAATGCTTTAATTTTCTTATTGTTTTGGCTTTCATGAACGACGACTAAACACTCAATGACCCTAGAAAGTCACAACCGGTCACTATTACCGGTAATGGCAGGTCATGATTTTGTCCATAGCGAAATGAGATTAATGAAGGCATAGTTCATATTAAAACGAGATTACGTATAGTTGGGATTATTCTAAGAAGCGTCCTTATAGTTGGTATTATTGTCATGAAATAACCCTTTTATTAATTCTCATTAATCTCATATTATGTATATATTAATTCTAAATATTAATTGTGTAGTATTCATCAATTCTCATATTAGTAATTAAAATAAACAATTTTTCGTAAATAAAAAATATTAATACTAATCATTTTCCCAAAAAAATCATGAAAAAATAATAACATTAATCATATTTTTAAAAAAGGGAGAAAAACGGAGAAAAAAATGATGAAAAGAACCGTGAAAAAAAGATGTGGGGGCCGATGTGGTGGGGTGGTGGAGGGAGGTGAAGTATTTTTCTTTCAAAGGGGAAATGAGAAGGATAAAATGGTAATTCTTAGATACAATTGAGTAACACGTAATTATAAAAAAGTAACACGTAATAAATAATATATTTTAAATTAATCAAAAATATATTAACAATATTATATAAACATTTCAAGAAAATATAAAATGCAAAATAAAAACAAAAATACAAAAGTTTCTAAAATCAAGTTAACTAGACTAAGGTTAACAATTAGCTAAAGATATAAAATTACTAATGTAACCCTAGACTAAATTTGACACGTTCGATTTGACACCTGACGCGATATGGTTCGATGAAATTTTCATACACCGTGTGAGTGTATCATCTTCCACCTAATACGTCAACAATCAAGAAAACAATTTTATGCTAAAAAACTCCTCCCTCCTAGTTGTTTATATTTTTTTTTTGCGTAAATATTAAGGAAGAGAATAAAGAATTGATTAAAGTAAGAAAATGCGGGGTATAAGGTAGAAATATGGTGGAGTTTGGGAGTAAATAAAATAATAAAGAATTGAATGAAGAATAAAAAATTGATTAAATATAACAAAAATTGGAAAGATGGAAGATATAGTGTAAAAAGGAAAAAGGGAAGATAAAAAACTGTGAGATATAAATAACGCAAAAAATCCAAGATTCCACGAGGGTTTTTGTACCTGAGGAAGAGCCTCCCCTTTTATAACTCGAGTTCTTCCTCCTGTCTCCCTCCCTTCTTTCTCTCTCTCTATACCTTTTATCTCTTTCTCTCTCCTCCACTGAAGAGAGAAAGAAACTCCAATCTCCTCCCTTCAATCTTCTATTTCGAAACGTCCATAAACGTTTCTTCTGGGAATTTCAAATCCCTTTATTTATAAACTCCTTCCATTTTTTCAATCAAACGACGACGTTTTGTTGAGTTATGCCGGCTGACCAGACATCAATTAGCTTGAGACCTGGTGGTGGAGGCAATCGAAACTCTCGGTTTCTCGGACCCCGTTTCGAAACCTCTTCTTCTTCTTCTTCATCTTCAATTTCATCATCAGTTGCTTCTTCTGATTCTCAGCTCCTTCGTTCCCATGGCGCCGCACCTTCCCTCTCCTTCAAGGTTTTTTTTTACTGGAAGTTTTCAGCTTTTTCTTGTAGATCTGCGTTATTGTAGTTGATTTTAAGATCTGGGGTTTGTTTGTTTTTAGATTTCGTGAAGTGGGTCTTTGATTGATGGATCTGGTTTTAATGGCCTTTGATTTGTTATTTCTGTTGATGTGTGGATGTTTTTATATGGACTGAGTTTAGAATTTGATGTTTTTGGGTGTTTTTTATGATGTCTATTATGATTATTTTGAGCTCAAGGTTCTGTTATTGTTAAGATAGTGTGGTACCTTATTAAATGTTGGATCTTTTTGTATATATTGGGTTTTCAGTTGATATCACTGGGTACTTTTATGATGTAAATTGGTGATGTTTTGAGCTAAAAATTTGTCATATGGTTTATATGGCTTAGTTAGTTCACAACCCTTTTTGTAGAAAAAAAGGGAGACCTTTATTTGGTTTGTATAGCTAGGAGTAGAGTATTGAATAGCGAATTGCATGTTTATAGTTGCATAGTACTGTATTTGTTAAGAGAAGTGGAGGGATGAGTCTTTAGCGTCAGGTTTACTTATAGGCGATGTTCCCATGTCACAGAATTTGGTTTCTGAAGTTTATGTGAGCATTGTTATATGTACTTTGATACTGGAGATATCACCTCTAAGGTTTTAATGAGGCAAATGAACGTCCTGATTCTTGGCAGAGCACATTAGATGTGTTTCTTGTTGTAAACATTGACGAAAAATCAGCATGTATGCTTTAGGTGGGCTAGCAATGAGCTATATCTTGTCCATGAAGAAACCTACAAACAATTACTGTATATATATGTATATATAAATGTAAAAGACAAATAGTAATAAAAGATACGATAGTTTCTGGTATTGGATCACTTAGCAGGCTTTGCTATGGATCAGAGTATATATTTATTAGTTGTTTACTTTGCGTCTTTTTTTTTGTTACGTTAGTAGTAAAACATTAAATCACAAAAAAAATTAAAATTGCTATTAGGAGGGATTGTAATCGGGTAGTTTTCACAAACATTCACATACAAAACATTGTAGCAACATTGTGTTTATTTCATTACTCCTACTGGATAGGAGTATGTCTTTTCATCTCATGTTGTCATGGTTATACGTGCAGTTAGCTGATTCTTCTTATTACGCGCTGTTATAGTCTAATTTTCTTAGTTATGGATTGTGGTGCAACAATTTTTAAAGGCGAAACAGCCAAGCTATATTTAATTTTAGTTGTAGTAAATTCTCAATTGAAGTAATGTCATCATTGTACTCATTGGTTCTCTCGTGCTCTAGATTGGAGACTCTCGATTTGAGAGTCGTGAGCGAGTGCGCTACACTAGGGATCAACTGCTTCAACTCAGAGAGGTAATGTTAATAGTTACTTTGAATTTCATTCTTTACATCTACCTGTGAAGTGGGAACTCTTCAGATTTGCTCATTGGTTATGTTAATATATGTTGTAGCTGTGAGAATCTCCATTATTTGTTTTCTTCTAAAATTCTGATGGTTTTTTTCCTTTGAAGGAGGTCCGAAGGTTGCTAATAGCTAGACCTGCGTACCATCTTCTTATAAGAAGGGTATTTTATTGACAAAAAGAACATGACAATATATACCACCATGAATGAAGATCTCTTATTTAGGATACACTAACATGTGTCTTGCTTATGTTAAGCTGCATCTGTCTGCTAGCTTCTTTTTCCCTGTACAATGGTATAACATGTCAATCAAGCACATGACTGTGATTCACTCCTTGTGGTTTTACTGTGTAATTGATGATAATTGTGTTTATAATGATCTTTACAGGTTGTCTCAGTTGCTGAAGATATCCTGAAACTTAAACAAGATATTGACTCTGAGTTACTTGGTGAAGAGCAGAATTGGAATCGTGCTGAACCTATTGTATGTCTTTAACATAACACCACTTGAAATTAATTGTTCACATTGCTGTGTTTTTCTGGTACTGGATGAACTATATGTTTATTATTCTAATTGATTTTCTTTTGTAGCCTCAGCCTTTGAGTCAGCCACAAAATCGATATTCTGAACCCGACAATCGTGACTGGCGGAGTCGCTCTATGCAAGTTTCTTCCCCTGCAGCAGATGAGAGATCTTGGGACACAATTCGAGATAGAGAAGTCACTGGTAGGTATGATTCAAAAGGGGTAGATAATAATCGGCAGGGTCAACTTAGCTCACAGTTTGGGAGGGCACAAATCTCTAATCAAGGGGTAATTTTTTTTTCTCTTGTGTGTTCTCTTATTTTCCATTTCTTGAAATCAGAAGACTTCGAGTAACTTGATGATTGTTGGTGGTGGAATTATTTCACCAATAGTTTCCTTCTTTCAGATGTTTAGTTGCTTGGAAAATACTCTTGATTTAATCTGCATTTTGATCCTTTTGACAAAAGTATCATGTTATCTTATTCTAATAATCTCAACTAATTAATAGCAGTGGATTCGTTTGAGTGGTGCAACTGTGCAAGACTTCAGTTGCCCAATGGACATGTAATTATATTTGTTTCCCTGGAGCAACTCTTGCACCTACTGGAGCCCATGAATATGAAAAATACCCTCTCTGTTTTGTACTTTGTATATATTTTGTATATGTTTTTCTGGGACTTGGCAGATTATTTACACATTTGGAAAAAAGATGTTATAATTATAGTCATAGCAGAAAATTTATTGATAAGATTATATGTTTGACATTTTATATACTTTTATTTGAAAGGAATTTAAGTTCCGAGCAAGGTGAATGACTTTTATAGAAGGCACCAACATAAAAAGGAGGATATAGTCCCCTAAGATACTTGAAATGAAAATAAGGCACCAACATAAAAAAGAGGATATGGTCCCCTAAGATACGTGAAATGAAATTATATCCACATGATGTTTTACTGTGTAAGATCTGTTAATGTACAAGTGGTGCAATAGCTGATTACACAGAAGATAATAATTACTTGTCCTTGTCGAAGGATTTATTTTGGCATCTCTCTTTGTTTGTCTTAGAACAAACTATATGTTACTTATGCAAACTTACCAGAGTTTGTGTTTGATGCGATCCAGGGTCCTGCTCCTGCTCTGGTTAAGGCAGAGGTGCCATGGTCAGTTAAGCGAGGACAACTCAATGACAAGGACCGTGTCTTGAAGACTGTCAAAGGGTAATCTCTTTTTTTTTTTACTCATGTCACTAGCCTCTATGGTAATTTCTAATTTATAAGTTATTCATGCAATAATTTTAGAGCAAATTTTAAGGGTGCATTGCTTATCAAGCACATGTTGATACTTCATTTTATAAACTAAATATTTCAATAATTTGTAATATATAATTGAAAACTTGTTTTGAAGACATGTTCAGTGGCCATATCCTATGTTTAGGATAGAGTTCCCATTTCAACACTTGTATACGAGTCCCTGTTGCATTAGTCCTGGACTACTGGTATTCTGAGACTAGTTCAATGCTTCAAACTTCTACTCCCTCCGTTCCAACGAATTGTATACATTTGCTTTTTCTACACTATTTATAAGTAGAATGAATTTTCGATATAACTTCTAATATATAAAATAAAATATATTCATGTGAGATCTTGTTTAAATCGTCTAATCGAATATCAAATTTTTGTAACATTTAGTATTACGTAACTAAAGATATTGACAAAAGAAAACGAGTATCGACATACGTGCATAAAGCAAATGGATACAAATGGTTGGAACGGAGGGAGTATCTTTTATGTGTCTCATGCTCGATGTCAATGATACGTTGCTTTGTCTGGGGTTTAGAGTATTATCCGCCATGTTATCCAGATAAATGGTCAATTTAGTTAGTACACTGTCGTTGTCTATCTCCTTCATGTCAACCGCAGTTGACCTTATTGGTGTTTAATTTTACCTTTTTAGAAATGCAATTGTTTGTCTGATTATTACTTAATAATTTCTTTTCTTATTTATTCTGAGTGTAGGATCCTCAACAAATTGACGCCTGAAAAATATGATCTTCTCAAGGGTCAACTTATTGAGTCTGGCATCACATCAGCTGATATTTTGAAGGTTATCTTTCTTTATTTGATGTACCTTTGTTTTTCTTGGGTGGTGCTTTTTCGTCATATCAATATCATGTAGTTTTACTTATCTACCCCTCATTTCCTCCCCTCTCTAACTCCTCGCCTCACAACCCCTACCCCACCCCACCGCTGCCAGCCTCCCCCTCCTGGTGCCTTCCTCTACGTGACCCTCTGTCGCTGGCGTCAACCATCCACTCTCCGACGAAACCCGAGCCCCTCCTCGCTGCTGTTTGTCTCCCCCTCACTCCTCCGCCAAGTCGCTCTCCCCTCCCCACTTTCGCCGGCCATCCCCACCCACTAAGCTAACCCCCTTCCCTGCTCACTTACATTGTCCCCCACCCAAAATAACCCCCACCACCACCATCCTCCCCCATTGTCATTATAATAATACTCCCTCCGTCTCTTAAAGATTGTCACGTTTCATTAAAATACTCATCACATATAATGAGGGTAAACATAAAGAGACGGAGGGAGTAATTATTATTATTATTATTATTATTATTATTAATATTATTATTTATTTCAATAATAACCTTATTATCATTATCATTTTATTTTTCCAATGAGAATTTTAATTTGCAGTTGTCATCATTATTACTGTTATTATTATACCCTATTATTACTATTGTTATTATTACTATTATTGGAAATAAATCGATTAAAGGCCTCTTCTGACACCTTTTGCAAATGGCGCCTCCTCCAACCCTTCTCCGACCACCATCACGGCAACTCAAACCACCACACTTATCCCTAATTAGAATACAATAAACGCTAATTTGAGAGAATAAATTGCTAAATCAAGAAAAAAATCTCTAATTACTTCGTTATATCTGATTGATTTTTAGGGATAAAAGATAACCTTAAGTAGAGAAGTTAAATAGACTATTTAGAATAGGGGTGAAAGGGCACTAAAGGAAAAAATATGAAAATTTCGTTATGATTGAGTGAAGTTATGTTATGAAAAAAGTAATTTTGTTTTGCTTAATAGTTCTCCCTATGCCCCATATTTGATGTCCCCATTTGACTTTGGTGGTCAACCACTTTGGCCATCAATTTCTCCGAATATATGAAAAATTGTACTCCATATACTCCTTTGGTGTCCTTCCATTTCAATCAATTCTATACATTTGATTAAAATAACTCGCATATATTCTACACATCTATAGAAATGATTGTACAACTTATCATGTTCTGTTTATGGCAACAAACTATTTTGTATTGTTTTTTTTTTTGAAAAGTTTCTTCTATATTGTGATATAATATCGGTCGATGTCAGTATCGTAGTTGACATTATTTTTCTCATCTTCCAGGGAGTTATATCACTGATATTTGACAAAGCAGTTTTAGAACCTACATTCTGCCCAATGTATGCTTTGTTATGTTCTGATTTAAATGAAAAGCTTCCTCCATATCCTCCAGAAGAAGAGGGAGCCAAAGAAATAACCTTTAAGCGTGTCCTCTTGAACATCTGCCAAGAAGCATTTGAAGGGGCCGAAAATTTAAGAGCCGAACTAAGGCAGATGACAAGCCCTGACCAAGAGGCCGAACGCAGAGACAAAGAAAGAATGCTCAAATTACGTACTCTCGGTAACATTCGCCTCATAGGTGAACTTCTGAAGCAGAAAATGGTTCCCGAAAAGATTGTTCATCATATTGTGCAGGTATATGTTCCTTCTTCTGCTGTATTAATTATGTGGATTTATAATTTTTCATCAAGCCCTAAGAGCAAGTAAAGTCTCCTGTAAGAGATATGTAATACAGTAATTAAGAAGGGGCAGTTACAAAAATGGTCAGACAGCTGCAAATTATTTAAAATGGAGACTATGGATGTAGTAAAAAGCACTCTTACAATATGAAATTAGATCGTTAACTTAAAAGCCTCCAGGGCCAATATAAACATTACAGAGTATATTGGTCAACTGATATGATGAGGGGTAACTGGCAAGGTTGGTTTTTATTTTGAGAAGGCCTATACTGTGCGCAAGACTTAAGCCCATGCTGTTGTCGTTGCTCTGCAGGAATTATTAGGTCCTGACAATAAAAGTTGCCCAGAGGAGGAAAATGTTGAGGCTATCTGTCAGTTTTTCAGTACTATTGGCAAACAGCTTGATGAGAGCCCAAAGTCGCGTCGTATTAATGATGTTTACTGCCAGCGGTTGAAGGAACTAAGCACAAACCCTCAATTGGCTCCTCGTCTTCGGTTCATGGTCCGTGATATTCTTGACTTACGCTCGAACAATTGGGTCCCTAGACGAGAAGAGGTCTCACATCTATCTATGAACTTCGACACTGATATCTGAATTATTATAACTACCCTTGCCTAACACTTGATTTTATAGGTGAAAGCCAAGAAAATTACTGAAATCCATGACGAGGCTGAGAAAATACTTGGTCTGCGACCTGGCGCTACTGCAAGTATCAGGAATGCCCGCGGTATGCTTCCGGGTGGTCAAGGAAACCTCAGCTCGGGAGGTTTTCCGGTCAATCGTCCTGGTGCTGGTGGTATGATGCCCGGCATGCCCGGCGCAAGGAAAATTCCAGGAGCACCGGGACTGGATGACAACTGGGAAGTTCCTAGAAACAGGTCGTTGCAGAGGGGTTATGATCCTAATGCTGGACCTCCTGGTGGTCCTCGTGTTCAGTCCCCGTTCATGGCCAAGCCTGGGCAATTGAACCCAAAGCTCTTGCCTCAAGGTAGCGGTGGCCCCCTCAGTGGCAAATCAAGTGCCTTGTTGCAGGGAAGTGCTGTGCCTGTTCGTCAACCAAGCTTTGGCTCAGCTGTGGACTCCGCTAAGCCCAGCCCACCTCCAGTTGCTGCTGCCCCATTTGCTGAGACACCCGTTCCCTTGAAAACTAGTATCAAACCCGAGGAACTGAAAAGGAAGACATTGTCCCTTCTTGAGGAATACTTTAGTATCCGGTTGGTAGATGAAGCATGTCAATGCATCGAGGAGCTAAAATCTCCTGCATACCACAGCGAAATTGTGAAGGAGTCGATTAATTTGGGATTAGAAAAGAATCCGCCATTAGTCGACCTAGTTGTGAAGCTCTTAGAGCATTTGCTTGCCAAAAAGGTTTTCACTTCTCGGGACTTGGCTACCGGGTGCTTGCTTTACGGTTCAATCATGGATGATATTGCTATCGATTTGCCCAAGGCCCCTAATAACTTTGGGGAGATCATCGGCAAACTGATTTTGGTTGGTGGAGTCGATTTCCGTGTAGTAAAGGAGGTCCTAAAGAAGATTGAGGATGAAATGTTCCGAAAACCAATATTTGACGCGACAGTCAGAGTTCTCGGTTCTAGCCCTGCCGGGCAAGGACTTTTGGAAGCACAAGCCCCAGATGTCGAAGAATGCAAGGGGCTTTTCTGAAACGTTGATGAATTCTCCCTTCACACAATGATATTTACTTGAAAATTTCAATGGAGTTCTCAATTCTAAGTTACCGGACACTTCTCGTCGTTGAATTTTGATATTTTTTTTTCCTTCTTCTGGTTCCTCCCTTTAATGAGGCCTGCCTGTACTTTCTATACAAGATCTGAGTCTTTATACCCTTTTCTTAATCTTTTTTTTGGTCATCAACTCATTATGGAATTTTTTTGTTCAAGTTGCTTACAAACTACCATGGGTTTTGGTGTCATGCATGGTTAGAAATGTGTAATGTTACATGGGATAAATATACCATTGATAAACTGATGTCATTATCCAATTTACTAATTTAGAGTCTTCTGGAGTTTGTCCAAGGCTATTTATTTATTTTCTGGTAATCAAAATTTCTGTTGGAATTATTAGGCCGATTATGATGCGACTAGCTGAGGTTATGACTTATGAGTATATCTCTCATGATTTTTAAACTAAAGTTGTTTGGAGTGCTGTTTTTGGTCGTCGGTATTTCAGCCAGGTCGTCGTCGCCTTTTAATGTAAATGACAATCATGCCCTTCTCTAATTACATTAGTTAACTAAGTTAATATAATTTTAGAAATGAAATTATGTTAATGAAACTCGTTGATGAAACCCGACTTTCCTTAAAACCCGACTTTTCTTTGAAAAATCGACTTTTCCCAAAATGGATCAACAAGCGATTAGTGTATTTTTAATTTTATTTTTCTCCCTTTTGATTATATTTTCTCCTTTTAATATGTTAATGTGTATTAGTTTAGCATACAAAATCGCTTTTTCTGGTTTAATTTGTCGTTTATGTTTACGGTTTGTCGTATTCGATGTTGTGCTCGATTTTCGTGTTATATAAAAATAAAGAGGGGACGCGGAGAAGAAGTCGGGCGTCGGTTTCTGGTGCCTGGGGGGTCCCTGGACGCCAATTTTTTAAGATTACGATTTTTGTATTTTTTTACGGCTTTTGAGACACGTGTCTCAATGTAACCCGGGAATCTTTTTAGGAAATTTCTAATGTTTTGTTAACAATTTCGTATCATAATAATTCCAAACACTCAAAATAACAACACCCGAGTCACGATATAAACATTTATCGAAGAAAGAAAACAAATTAAACAGATATCGTAACGTATAACATCGTATGGGGGAAAAAGAAAGGAAAAAATGGGCTGGGCGCCAGTTTTTGGCTTCAAGGGAGTGCCCTGGGCGCCCAAAAATGGCGCCCAACCCAAATTTTCCTTTTTTTTTCGTACGACGTTATACGTTACGATATCCGTTTAATTTGTTTTCATTCTTCGATAAATGTTTATATCGTGACTCGGGTGTTGTTATTTTGAATGTTTGGAATTATTATGATACGAAATTCTTAACAAAATGTTAGAAATTTCCTAAAAAGATTCCTGGGTTACATTGAGACACGTGTCTCAAAAACCATAAAAAACTACAAAAACCGTAATCTTAAATTAGTCGGGAAATAATAATTACATTAATTGAGAAACTTAACTAATGTCATTAATCATAATTATGGAAGGGTGAAAGAGTAAATTCACGTATAAAGCGCCGACGACCTGGCTGAAATGTCGACGACGAAATATGGTAGGGGTTGTTTGTGAGTCGAGAATAGAGAATGAAAAGGTCTGTTATCGAGTAATTAGATAAGTAGACATTGTAAATGAATTTTAATTTCCCACCATTTCTATATCCCTTGTTTATGGAGATATTTGTTATGAGTATAATGTTATAATGGGTTGCATATCTATATATATAATAAAAAGACAAACCTTTTTACATTCTCTTACAACATTCATTTCAAAGTGAATATCATCAAGTCACGTCATCAACGTCATCCATCATAGTTTGACACATGGCAGCTTTCTTCACCCCTTATTCTTCCACTTAAATTTTGTAGCATAAATAAGCCATATGAAAAGTATCTAAAGATCATAAAAAAAACATTATTAACTTCTTTTTTATACTTCTCGATTTCATTAATATCTCATTATGTGCCGTAAATTACAAATGTTTGATGTCCTTTTGTGGACGTACACTTTCCTTTCCTTGAAAAGATATTATTTTATTATGAAGTGTTTTTTTTTCTATTTAGCATCAACGCACTTAAAATTGTTTATACTGTAATTATCAATTATTGATCTTTTGAGATTAATTATACAAAATTTTAATTCGTTTTTTAACTATATATTGATATAAGCTAAATAACTTAGTTTGATTTTGTGAAAGTGATTTTATTTTTTAGTTAATGGTGAATAGTTGCGATACATCACATTAAAAATGTTTCTCTAGCTAGCGTGAGTAGACACATGATTGTAACGATATAAAGAGGAGAAATTGAAACATTCAAATTCGTTGAACAAATAAGTAGGCTAATAGTAGCAAATTAGCATCGTTCTCTAAGAAAAAAAAAGTTTTGACATATTATTATTTAAACTTCATTTATCTCTAGGTATTACTTCTTTTGTTTCAAATTAAAATTAGTTGAATTTCTTATAATTTTTAATTTTTATATGTCTACAAGTTCAAATTTTGATTTAACCTATTCCATATTTTGTAGTATATTGCTCAATTTTATCCCATTACATTGTTCTTCGCAAAAGAATGTTTAAAATTAAGTACTTTAGAAAAGAGAAATTAAAATTAAAAAGACATTATTGTTCATACAAATAAAATCTATTTAGGGAAGTCGTGTATATCTTTGCAAAACCCCAAATTTCTATCTAAAAATTATAATTCTCCGTATGAAATAACAATATAAATTTAATGTACACACAATTAGGTGATAATTAAACAAGTCCGTGCATTGCACGGGTACAAAACTAGTTATTCATTTACATAAGCATCCAACCCAAAGAAACAATACTTTGTCATTTTCTATCTAAATGAGTAATATTTAAGGTTTCGACGTTCAAACACATTTTCAAACCTCTCTCTCTCTCTCTCTCTCTCTCTCGATCATTTCAAGGGTCAACATTTTCCGAAATCCTAAACCTACTTACAACATTTCTACATTACAATTCCGTCAGGTTGCGTTTGGGTACTCAGAATTGATTTGAATATCAAGAATTCAATTTCTGTATATGAATTTCTAGACTTGAAATGTAAATCCAAATCCAAAATGCCGTTTGGTACCCTTGGATTTGGATTTCGGACGGGTGGAGTCGGGTCAAGGTCACCGATTTTTAATTTTAAAATTTTTTCATTAGAAAAATGTAAATGTTCAAATAAGGGAAAAAAAATAAAGAAAAACAAATATATTTACGACAAGATTATGCGAAAAAACAAATAAACGACAAGTGACGGAATTGAAATGACTACCCATATAGTAGGAATTTGAGAAAACCAAATTGAAATGACTACCCATATGTATTTGGTCAAAATTTCAAATCCAAATACCAAGGTTTCCAAACGTTCGAAATATTTTAAATCCGAAATTCGAATCTAAATCCAATTTCCCAACCATACCATCAGCATTTTTGAAATCCTAAAGCTTACCTACAAGTCTCTACTCTCCAGTCTCCATTCTACATACAATTCCGAAATCCTAAAACCACTATTTCAACATCTTAAAAGCCAATCCTATATTCCCAAATACTAAAACCTATACTAAAAGCAATACTGAAACCTATTTACTAAAACACCCTAACTCGACTACATATCAAGGAGCTATCTGTGTCCAAAGTCGATATCGAAACGAGTTCTGCATCGAGGCAAGAACATGTAAATTGAGGGTGTAACAACTCCACTTCTAACCTTTTCTCTTTTCAATACTAACATTTTATTTATTGTTTATAACTACTAACATTTAATTTCCGTATACTAACATTTCTAACATTTTATTTATCGTTCTTTTCTTTCTAATTGAATTAAACAACTTCAACATCGACATGTAAAACAGAATTAGAGCGTTAAGACTAAAATACCCAATTCAATCATATTAAATGTGTGGGGTGGCAAGATGAGAAAACCCGAACACAAGAGTATCGCACTCGCGTCGTCGGTCGCTCATTTTGTTGTCTCGCGTGTTTAGTGTGAAAGGAGCGAGTCCACTCCTAAAACGAACATCGAGTTCTAAATACTAAAATAACGCATCTTTCTCTCACAGTCATTCTTGACAAACGCTTTCAAAACGATCATATTCAATAATCTGTTCTGCCCCAAGTCAGAATACGCATCAGACCAGGCGCAGAGAGTGAAGCACTTCACAATTGAAGCGTCTGGTCCCCCGCGTTCGAACATCGGAGCGCACCATGGCGCACGTTTCTATCTTTGCATATATACAGTAATTTTTAATTAAATTATCGACTGTCTTCGACGCGTGATTAGAATAACCTTTTGAATATTTGATATGGGTTCTATAATCGAAAGTCGAGTATTAGGATTAGTCGAATTCTGTTTTACTTGTTTGAGACGAGTCAACTCTCGTCTCAAACTCATACAATCACTACGATAACCATACAATATCAAATGTGCATCTCGATTAGTTTAGCTCTATCTAACCTTTACTATTATACCGTACTATTACTACCGCGTATATTATTCGAACTTTTTGATACGACTAAGAGCGAATATCCAATGACGCTAATTTGAACATCGTAGACCGTAACGGTCAAACAACGATGTCAATAACGCGTAGGATCTAATATTCGCAATGACGAGCTGTCGCAAACTATTTTCTAAAGTGACTTAGAACGAATACTCGTTGATGCTACATCGACTAATGTAGGCTATCACTAGTCAAACAACGAAGTCGATATGTCGAGATTCTAAAATTCGTAATGACAAGTCGGGACGAGACGTTCCAAGACGCCTAGATCAAGCTAGCATCACGCTTTGGTCCCGGTCTCTGTCGGTTGAGGTGCGCCAGTTCTCGCGCCAGAAGGTTAAGTCGCACGGCTCCGTGCACCTAAGTTCCAGGAGCATGAGGTCGTGTGTCTCTCCTTTGTCCTCTAGTCAATGCGTAATACAATACGTAGCTGATCGTCTGTCCAATAATTCTATATACGTTTCAGTTTACGTTTTCTGATGAGAAGAAAATTGTCAGGTCATAGATAGCAAAATCTAGTCATACAAACACATTTATAATACCCTAAACATGCACAATAACAACTATAAAGTAGCAAATGACAAGTAGCGAGGTCGAACCTGTAACAACCCCGCCCAAACTAGGACCGGTGATGTTAGTCGCGGTAGCTCGCCAGGCTATGTACTGGTCCCACAGACCAACGAAGTCTTTTCCAACGCATTTTGACCTCATTCATGCGCATCCCGGAAACCTTCCCAGAAGGTCACCCATCCTTGGAGCTCTTTTGCATGGATGACCAGAAAAGAAAGTGCACTTTGTTGATATGAATAATACTTTCAATCCCTTTAAGCACTAGTCATTTAAGCTCATAAATAGAACATTTTCAATCAATGTGGGGTGTTTCAGAACCACAAGGATGAACGTAAATTCTAAAAGACAAGAATTTAGGGAAAACTAAACTAGCAAAGCAAACGATCTACTAATCTAATGGAAAAATTAGGATGACAAGAGAAAATATTGACTAATCTAAACATTGAATGGGGGAATTTGTAAGTTGGTTTGGTGACAAACAAGCAAAGGATGATAATGACGAAATCAATAGTAGACAAGTATCCCGGTACAAATCGATACCACAACAATATAATTCAACCAGAATTGTAAAACAATCAACTCTCAATAATAACTATCTTTATTAAGTCACAACTCTATGCTCAATAACATTACATATGGAATATTCATCCGTCCACATGAAGAACAACAAACAACATCAACATGTGTCTAGGATTTAGATCATCAAAGAGAGAAAATAATGGCTTATGATAAAACAATCAACACATCTTCAACATGCATATTCCTTTATCAAAACAATCGATTGACGACAAACACACTATAATCTATGTCAAGAATGCTACTTGGGGGTGTAGATAGGTGAAACAAATTTTCTAACACACAAGCATGAAATGTACTTAGATAAGTCATTTTGATAAAATCAAAGACCTAATATATGGAAAATCACACTTAACGATAAATGATAGGAATATCACAAGATAGATTAAAACAAGAGTTGAAAGTCTTACAAAATAGTAAGAATTACATCATCGGGTAGATTCACACCAAGATGAGAGGATCATCCCCTTATAATTAAAGAACAAACCCTAATTGATGAAAAAGACCCCATCTTAAATTTGTTCACAAGTAAAAGAGAATGAAGACTAGATTAAGAGGCAAAAGACTCTCTACAAAATGTGAGAAATGTCTCTTTATATGGGTGCCCAAAATCCTAGGATTAAATGAAAAGTCCAAGAAAAGAACTCAAGCTTTGCAGAAATTAAAACCCGAATCAGCGGAACAAGTGAAAATATGAAGCCTGCGCGATGGGCGCAGGCTGCGCAGCTGCGGTTCCGGTTTACAGCACCATCTTGCGAACGCGCTAACTCTCTCGTTTCTTTCCTAAATAAAGTGTATGACCTATCATTGAAAAGCTAAGAGAAAGAACTTTTACTTCCAATTGGACTTTCATCATTTGGAGTTCTAGAACAAAATTAATGCTCATTTGAAGTTGATGCGACGAAACCGGACTAACGCAACTTGTAATTTCCAACTTCATTCTTCGTGTTTTCTTCATTGTTTTGCCTTGTTTATTCTTCGACATGGCATATTGTCCTTGATAGTTGGATGAGATGATCTTTAGGACGTAATCGGCCTACTAATGTCGGGTTAGGTGATCGGCTACTCCCTTGATCGTCTCTCTTTTGGCTAGCTCAATGAACTTCATCTTCACCATTTGCTTGAAGACAAAAAACATAGACAGAAGCTTGGAAATATAGCAAAATACACAAAATGGGGGCAAACATAACAATAATCTAAATATGAGTATATAACGATAAAACCACCCAGAATTGCTACCAAAAATAGCCTAAAAAGAGGGTCTAAAATGTGTCGATCATTTTCTATTTATGAGTCTGTTTATAATTTACGTTTATATCCTAAATTAAATATTATGCGATTGTTCAAGTATTATGGATTCTGGGTTGTATTCCACCGGTGTACATGCAATTTACATTCAAGTTCTTTATTTCACATTGCTTGGCATTCACCGTTTTTCCAAATGAATCCACATGCTAAATAAAACTTCGACAATTAAAGATGCATTAAACGACGTTGTACAACATACAATAATTCACATGTCTAGATTCAAAACAATGGTTGTCATGCACAACCGTCTTACTAACGTGCGCACTTATTAAACATCAATCGATATCTTAGTAGAGGCCGCTTTGTGCGAGCGGGGTTGGGTGTCCTTCGTGGGCTTTCCAACACCTGCCTTCACCCCTTACTCAGAATCTTCAGTTTCTGGGTGCTCAAACCATTGGTCAAGAGAGTCATAGGATATTCGATATTCGACATTCGATATTCGATATGCAAGGGAACGAGCCCATAAGCTCTAGTACTATATAGCAAACCATACTTTGTGCGCGGTACGGCTTAAGTATGTAGAGTGGGTTCGAACGGGTCCGAACTCCCACAAATTTCGTTGCCGACACCACTACGATTTCAATTTTAATTCGAGAAGCATCTCACCACAAGATTTATTCGCCTACCCAAACCCTTGTGTGGCCGCGTTGGGGTGGACTTTGCCATGTCCACAGTTCCCCCCTCTGAAACATGTACTTATTCGTGTTTTTGGGTACACTTGATAGGTACACTTGATATCTGCATGGATGCATTCTGCTTTCGGGTTTTGCTGAGCGATAAAGGATTTTGACTATTTAAATTGATCTCCGAACTATTTATATTTATATTAGATTATTGGTTTGAGATTAGTTTTAACTGTTTTAAATTTTGTAAGACTTAAATCTTCCGCTGCAACGTTTTCATTTAATTAGATATCAAAATTCTACTTCATTTCAAAAAAAAATCTATCAATTTTTTTGGTTGATTTATATTATTTTATTTGCCCTGCACTTGGTTTTGTGAGCTAAGTGCGGAGTAACAACTTTGAATTTTTTGTTTTTGGTTTATTATTTTGGTCATGGAAATTTAGGGCTGTTACAGTTGCTATCAGAACAATGGGTTTTCCAAAATGTTTTGCGAAATTTGATATGGTTTTATAAAACAAAAAAACGATTACCTCTTTATATGAATAGAGTATTGGGTGGACTGGGTGTAACACCCCGTATTTTTGACCATTTTAGTTATTTCAAATAACGATTAATATTAATAAATCAAGTCTTGACAAACTATTTTAAATAGTACTCCCTCCGTTTCATTGAAAGTTTCCACTTTTCCTTTTTCGTAAATTTCTTTGATAGCTTCCACCTTCTTTTTTGGTATAACTTTTCACTCTTACTTAGGTGGCCCACCTACTTTACATCCTCTCTACTTTTGAATATTTTATTATTATCCTTAAAAAATGTGTCATTTTTTAGGTGGTAGCTTTCAATGAAACGGAGGGAGTAATATTCAATTCTTGTGCCTTTGGAACCTTTCTATTTCACTTCACTGTTTGCAAAACTGAAATTTTCTATCGTTATCGCAATTCTGCACGATTTCGTAAAATGGTTTCTATTTTTTCATACGGACTCCAATTGAGGCGTTTCAAAAGCCTAAATTTATTATTTTTCCAAGACCTAAACAATGATCAAGTTAAAAATTACATTTTATAAGTGAACGTAAAAATATTGCACGGGACAACCACTTTGCAATGAAAATCGTCATCGACGAATCGTTTCTCGACTTTCTATTTCCGTACTTCTTTCCTAACCTTTGTGTGGACATGACATAGGTCCACCCCAACGCGGCCACGTGCGGGTTTGGGGAGGTGAATGAATCACGTGTGAGATGGATCGAATTGAAATTTAAATCGAAGTAGAGTCGCCACCGAACTTTGTTGGAGTTCGGGCCCGTTCGAACCCACTCTATATCTTAGTGGGCCGCGCACAGAGTACGTCCTTTCCGATTTTAGAGTTTATGGGGTTTGTCCCTTTGCATTGCGATACTGATACCGACATTATCGGTTACCGTGTATCGAATGACTCTCGTGCGCCAATGGGTTCGGATATCCGGAAACCACGGTTCTGAGTAAGGGGTGAGGGTACATGTTGGGAAGTTCACAAAGAACACCCAACCCCACCCGCACTTAGCGGCCTCTACTAAGATATCGTTTGAGTTTTGAATACGCGCGTTAGTAATTCGATTGAATGATATGCAAACAGTATTTTGCCTAAACATGCGAAGATTTGAATAAGTTGCTATGTCGATTTAATGCATCTAAATTAACGTCAAAGTTGTATTTAGCATGCGAAGTTCGTTTTAGTACAATAAAACAAACAACGAAAATAAATCGCTAAAACATGAACAAACAAGTTAGTAACGATGATAACGATTTGTAAATTGAATAAACGATATGAATATAATGCGATGCATGGTTTTGAAAAGATGAATCACGTGATAGACTTGACACGTGATGACCGAAGTCATTAAAAGAATTTTATCGGGGCTCGAAAGATGCTAAAAGACTCACGGTTTTGATAAACCAGGAGCCACTCGATCGAGTCATAGGGAGGAACTCGGCCGAGTGATCCGCAAAAAAGTTTCTGCCCGGTTTTTGGGGTGCCACTCGATCGAGTGCCCCCTTTACGAACAATGGTTTGCTTTGCTTTTGATTTCGAAATTGCTTTTTGAAAAACCGATAATTTTGCTAAGTTGTGTAAAAATATAATACTCCCTCCGATTACCTATTTTCTCCCCTCTTTTCTTATTGGGCTGAGTTTGATTTTTTTCTCCCTTTTCATTTAAGGAAAGTTTTCCACTACTCTTTAATTAATATAATATTTCTCTCTCTTATTTTTTCATCCCACTTTTTCTCATTTAATTAATATAATATTCATCTCTCCTACTTTTCACCCCACTTTTTCTCATTTAAATTAATATAATATTTCTTTCTCTTACTTTTTCATTCTCCCTTCCATACTTTACCAATATACTCCCTCCGTTTCTATGATTTCTTTCACCTTAAAAGTGGCACATTTCTTAAGAAAAACAATAAAATAAGTAAAAACTAGAGAGAGAGTAAAGTAAGTGGGCCACCTAGGTAAGAGAGAAGTGTGATTGAAAAAAGGAAAGTGGAAGAAATCAAAGAAATGGTTGAAAAAAGAAATGTGGAAGATATCAAAGAAACAGAGGGAGTAATATTCTTTCCTTATTTTCTTCCCCAAAAAGAAAGGGGAAGAAAATAGGTAATCGGAGGGAGTACGTATACTCGACTTAAATTTTCGATACTCGTCATATTCGATACTCGATTATGAAATCAATATCTAATATTCAGAGTGATTTTTAGAAAAGATGTCTATAAATTGTTTGAAAATCGAACTAAGATGAAATAGATTCTCTTCGCGTCGAAAACGTCGTATTTTGTCTTTTTAGGACTATGTGACGATTATCTTAGCATCAACGAACTTGATTCAATTCCTTTGGATACGATATTCGACTATAGAGTCGGTATTGTATTTTTAGAATGATCGTTTTGTATATAAAAATTAGATAGTTGTTGCAATAATGTCGATATTAGAAACGATGAAAAAGAAATAAAAAAACGTGGCGACGATTTGATAAAGATGGATGGACGACACAAAAAAAACGAGAGAGAGAGAGAGAGAGAGAGAGAGAGAGAGAGAGAGAGGAAAAGTCGGGATTGAATTTGCACCCTCAACCTACATGCTTTATATTCTCGGAACGTAGCTTGTCTAGTTGTGGCTTAGGCACGAGAGCGTCAAGATGATATAGGAAGAGTTATGGTGGTTTATAATTGAGAAGAGATTTGACGAGTTTTGCTCTCGGGTCTTTGACGAGTTTTGATCTCAGGTCTTTGATGAGTTTTGATCTCGGGTTTGCTAAAGGTTGCTGAAATTTCGGGGGATGAATTGTTGTTGTGAATTGTGTGTTGTGAATTGTTGTGATTGATTGTTTGCAAAGGGGTGTAATTATAAGAGAGGTTTCCGGCTTTGGCTAGGAAAGGTATCCGGCTTGGGTGAGAAGAAACACCCGCTGTGGATAGGAAAGGTACACAATCTTAGATGAAAAAGGATTCCGTCGTTGGATGGAAGATGAATCCTTTTTCGGCTGGAAAAAGAACCACTCGATCGAGTGTAGTGCATAGCACTCGATCGAGTGCCCGGTCTAATGCCGGTTTTGTGCGGTTTTGCGAGGCTACTCGACTAAGTGGGCTGGTCCACTCGATCGAGTGGGTCTGGGTCGGGTAGGAGTCTCTTTTAGAGATCGAGTTTCATCTCTAACGAGTTTGTTTGGTTGCTTGATTCTTCTTTGTAGCTGATTCTTGTAGTTTTTGACTCCGAATCAGATTCGTGAAGCGACGTGGCAGATATTTATGCCTTGGAAATGTCTTTGACCGGGGTTTGACTCGGTCGCTAAAAGACGGTTTTACCTTTGGTGTCGGTTTTGACCCAAATTAATCTTATTTGATTGGAAATGACCCACTGGGCCTGGATTTGAGGTTAGTTTTTTGAGATTTGTACTCCGTAAAAATCCCAAGCCAAATGCTAATGATTTTGAGCCCATATTCGAGTATATTAAAGCATGTTTGCGTCCGATCACCATCGGGTGTTTTTTGGAAACTGCTATAGACACCTAGCAGCCAAATGTGGGTGTCTACACTTTGTGAACCAAAATAACTTCAAAATATCATCCTTAAATACTACATACCGTCACTTTGAAGTCCAAGAGTCAAAATATGCTTTTCTAATCAAAAACACCAAATAGGGTAATGTACCTTCAAAAGTATGACTGACCATTTGAAGCAATTGTCATTTCTTTGTCCATTGTTTGCTCCCTCACCAAAGGCACGACCAAGGGCCCTTATAATCACCATCATATGATCCTTAAACTCATATGTTCATCCACCTAACATCCTCCTTAAAATCCTTTCTAAAAATCAAAGAAAAACCATCAAAATAATCCTAAGTTCTTAAGTCTTTACACCACCATTTTGAAGAGCTCTAATCCCTTCTTTCTCTTATCTTATACTACTTATTTACAAATTTATTTAATAGTATAACAAATAAATTAGTTTGTTTCTGTGTCCTTCGAACTAATTTACGAAGAAGAGCAAGAGAAAAGGAGCATCGATCTTCGTTTTCTTATATGTTGTAGAATCGATTGTTTTTGCTTAAGGTAAGCTAATTTTTCTTCGCCCTCAAATATTTTAGTATAGTGTTTAGACTCTTTTTCTTACATATAACATCATGTTTAGGACTAAATCATTAGGTCACAAAGTTTAAAGTTAACTATTTGTTGATTTATCACTTAACAATACATGCTGTAAAATGGATTATGTGATGTATGATGTATATTTAAGATTTTTCTGTGTAAAATATGTTTCGAATTAGTCTTAGCTTTCTTCAGGAAATTTGTAGATCTGAATATATAGTATATAAGAAAAATATGAAAAGTAATTTTTTATGATTATATACATATTTAATAATGATTTATTTCGTAAACGGATACTGTATGATTTTATATACTATCTGGTTAAATAATATGCTTCTTGATGTTAAACGTTTTCTTTGGACATGAAAATAATACATTATGTTCCTGATGATGTCTAGTATAAGCTCGCCAAATTTCATGTAAATCCAACATATATATTTTAATTTATAAAATTTGTACTAAAATGGATCAGATATGGAAAGATGATTTTATTTAAGAACATTTGTAAAGTATTTTAATCTAACTTTCTGGGGTTAAGTTATGTAAAAATATAGGTATCTAAAATAAATATTTGGTTAGCTTTCATGATTTTTAAGATTTTAAAAGATTTAAACGAAAGTATTGAAAATTGTATCGTTTTTGTTTTTAATTTCTTAAAAATAATAAAAATTCTTATTTATGAAAAATGAGTTTATATATGGAAGCCTAACTCATAAAATTATATTTAATACAAAAATCGTGATTTATAAATGATATTTGAAAAATGACTTATTTTGTATCCTTAATAATGTTACCGATTTCGTTATTACTTAAATTTATTTTTGTAAAACAATGAGTTTTGATAATATAATACTTGATAAGGTTAAAAATAATTTTTATAATTATTATAAATTAATTTGATTTTTGGAATATTTTACTAAGTATAAAAGGTTTTATAAGATAAGTGTACTTGTACAAATACGAAAACATATAAAAATATAAAATACGTATACTTGAAGAATAAATGTACTAAGTATTTATGCCCAAAAAATATAAAGTACTAAAGATGAATAACTCACAATACTAAGTTAAAACATGCTTAAATGAGTTAAACATCACTTAAACTTATTAATAACCACATAAGAACAAATTAGCGACTAAGTTAAAACTAAGGGTTGACTAGTCTATCGTAGTCAAGCATTGACTTTTTAAGTCAACATAGGCCAAGTTATAATAAAGAAACTCATCTTAAATAATGTACATAAAAATAATTGAATCTTAATCAAATCTCGAATAATAAACATTCAAATAATATATATCAAATAAAATGTTCCAAATCTCTAACATCAAATATACTTAAGATGATCAATCAAGCAAAATACACTTAACATAATTGTGATGATCGTTTAGTAAATCGTTCCTAAATTAGCTTAAGGAACTGTTATACCTTCGGGTCACTCAGTGTTCTATATGAATTAGTGGACCTTCCTAGTGTTCCATTTCTTGGAGCTTTTGTACCTACAAGACAATATGCATCCTTCCGATTATCTGAACTAAGGTCCTACGAGAGTTTGAATGTTCGATACCAAGTGAGCCATATGTAGCAACTGTACCTTCGGGACGGTATGCAATCATTCTGGTTGTCTGAACCAATGGTCCTGTGGGAGACTGAGTGTCCAACACCCTTATATGTCTCATATATACAATCTATATCGTAGTATCGTTACGTGTTGGACAATGTTATGCCGAGGTTTAGAGATCGACGTGATGGGAGATTGCTCGGAGAGCTTTGCTATGAGAGTACGGACATCACATCCTGAAGCTGCGTGTGGATGGATTGTCGTTAGAGTAGTAGTCACCGGTTATAACTAAGGACCTACGGGAGTCCAAGAGTTGTGGTAGGGGGTACGTGCGCATGTATTTGACAAGGGCCTGATCAACTCTACTCTCTTTTTGATATCTTGGCACTTTTATTCACGGTTGTGTACGTGATTCTTTTCCCTGACTTCTGCGTGTTGTTAGTGGGCCTTGCGGTAGTGTGGGTAGGCTTCTGGGAGTTGTCGTCTACATCATCAGCAGTCTTTTCACCCCTGCGATTAGAGTTCTAAATCAAATCATAGCTGTTGTTCGATCCTACTGAGCACTAGGGGTGAGATGTAAACCTTCTAGTATCAATATATGATTGGCGGGATTGATTTTCCCATCCGCACTTATGGTGAGATGCAAGCCTTAAGTGTGCATGATACATTAGTAGTCATGTCTCGTGCATTATGTGAAAATGAAACCATTGTTTTTAAAAGTAAATGACTACAATTTTGTAAATCACTTGTGTTGGTTACGCCATGTATGTTACTGTTCTATACCCTCATGACTGATGATGTGATTGAAATACCTGATAATGGGAAGTGATGTTTTGTGATCATGATTGATATTATCTTTCATATGATTTGCATTCTGCATGTCTTATTGTATTTTATTCATGTGGCACTTAATGATATACGTTAATGTAATCTATTCACATGATGCTCATACGATGTATATATTATTGTATTCTATATAGCCTGCATGTCTTATTTATTCAATTGATTCGCATGATGAACCGAAATCACTTCATGTGTATCTCACATTGTATACATGTCGATTTGTAATATGACATGCCTGCGTATCTGTTAATTAGATAACCTACAGATTGTACAACATTGATTATTCGGGGCCGTATTGGAAGGACGGTTAGGTTACTCCCACTAGGTGGGACATGTATATTTAAATATGCATTCAGGTTGACGAACCCTCAAGACTAGACATGAGGGCATGCATGAGTGTAAGAGATACAACTTAGTAGATGAGAGTGTCAAACTATAAATCTTGTAACACAAATTTTGTCATACTATTGTATTTAGAAATTTATAATTCAGTTTTCAGTTGTTGTATTTTAGGAAACGGTTCATTTATCAGTAAAAGACTCCCTATGAGTCAACGGTTTTAATTGTTACCCCTTTTTACTGCTTAACTATTTTCCGCCTTGTTAATTATATAATGTCATTAGAAGAACCGGGTTGTTATATTGGGCACATTGCATACGTTGTGGATACTGTCACCCGCGCATGTTCCGCGGCGGCCACTCACACGGCCCGCTCGATCGGGGCTGGTCTGATCCCGCGTTGGGGTTAAAGTTTCAGACCTCGATTTGGTTTACGATTTGTTTGTTGTACTAGATAGATGCATGTATGAGCAATTCTATGTTTCCGTTGAAATTGATCGAGATGTGGTCGTAAATGTTTAAAGGCCAGATCATTTGGTCTGACGACCGTTTAGTGAACCAAATTCACGATGTGATGTTGGAGTCGCCACCGAACAACTATGGGGTGTTCGGAAATCGTTCATGTCAACTTTGATCCCTTTGTCGGCTCAAAGTTAAGTGACATAGGACCTAAAGATAAAGACTTGTACCCTTAAGCACTCCATGTCTAGAATGACTCTCGTTTCAAGGATTAGGTCATCCGTTTATCCAGAGATTCGAGTAAGGGGTGAGGGTACGTATTGGGAAGCCAACATTATAAACATCGACACCGGACGTTTCAATCGATGCCGGACGTTTCTCGTTCTCAAGTGGTGAAAAGAAAAATAACAACCACTATTTTAACTCTAGCGATAATGTATCTTAGCTAAGTCGGTTGATTTAAGAGCAAGTTAGCTATTGTCGAAGTAGATATTTTACATTATTTGCATGCGAGATATGCGATTACATGTGACAAACATTGCACGTTAAGTTGCACGTAGGAGAGTAGAGAATATTATTTAATAAATGTATTAGTGAATGAATTTTAGGTTGAAATTTAAAAAAGAGTTGTATCTCACTTTTAACCAAAGTTAGAGGCATAATCACTACATACTCAACTTAAGGGTTAATCTCACCATTTAACCATCACTACATATAAAAGTGAGTAGTTTTTATATTTTCTTATATTCAACAAAAGTATTTAACTAAAAGTTAGTAAAAGTGTGAATGACAACCTAAGTATTGGATAGTAATTATATTATCCAAATGTTGTATCGTGCGACAGGGGTAAAAATTTATAATTATGATTAAAAAAAGTGACAAATTTAGGTTAGCTAATGGTTATTTTCAGATAAATAGTGGTCTAACATAATATAAACTAGGTTAGTACCCGTGCAATTTTGCACGGTTATAAATAAAAATATTATGTAGATAATCTTATTTGGATCTTAAATTTTTAACACAAATAATTTGAAAATGATAAAACTGTATGCTTAAAATCAACATGAAACATTCACACATGAAATCAATGCAAAGATACATGTTTGACCTGTATAAATCTTTTAACATATAGTACACATATCTCGTACATTTGATACAATTATTGATTGGGTAAATTAGTTTTAACTTATGCTCTTTTAAATAATGTACAAATTTACTCTCAGTATAACTAACTTAATATGAAAATCATAACACAAAACAGTTGAAGAAAATTGCGAATAAAAAATAGACTTCTAATTGGAACCGCCTCATGAAAATCAAAGTGTACCATTAAAAAATAAGTGATTGTTATCTCGTAAATTAATAACAAAATAAAATTATTTAATGTAACAATTACTCATGTAGAAATTACGGAGTACTACTATAGAGTCGTCTAATATGTAAAATGCGTTGTATTCTCCAATTTTAATATATTTCAAAGAAGTCTGGTAACTACGCTGTATTATATACGGAGTACTACATTAGATGAAACTTACCTACATTAATATTTTCATAACTAATATACATTTTTTTGGAAATTATTATTCGTTATTGATACTAATATATTTTATAGATATAGATTTTTTTTTTTATCTATTTCATGTTATTTTATCAGTGATTATACTGATTAGTTTACGTTATAAGGAGTACAAAATATGTTTAATTTTACGTATACTAGATTAAAGCTCGTGCGTTGCACGGGTTAGTTGGCTTCGTGTTAATTGGCTTAATTATATTGATGATGTATATTCGTTGAATAAGAAACTTGATCAATCTATATCATTATAATAAATAAGATGATCACATGATATTAGTAATTAAACTTAATTTCAACTAAGTTTATAGTCTTAAGAGCTTATTCTAAAACTCAAAAAAATAAATGCGAATAATTTTTTTGATTGATTATATAAGATTTTATCGCCTCATCATAATTTTTCGATATAGGATAATATACTCAAGGTTTATAGTTTTAAGATATGCTTTAACAACGCAGAAAAATGCACAATTACTCTTATTTATAATATAGAATCATCACCTTATTTTAATTTTTTCGATGTGGGATAATTTTAGGTTTTTGTCCTTTTAAAAGCTTTTTAAGACTCAAAATTTGTTGGTTGATATTTAAAACCATAAGATTACTCAATTATGATATAGAATTTCATCACCTCAGCATACTTTTTATCGATGTGGTATAATTTAATTACTTAATTAAGTTTATAATTTTAAGAGCTATTTTAAAGACTTCAAAAACTTTGTTTTTATATCTATGTTAGATGATAGACGATTACTCTTTATTTATATAATCGAATTTGATCATCTTTTGTTATAATTTTTCGATGTGGGATAATTTTAATTAAGTTTAAATATAGTCTAATTAAGAACTTTTATTTATAGACGGATGAATGATTAGTCTTGTTTATAATATAGAATTTCATCACCATAGAATTTCATCGTCTTATTATGGTCTTAAGAGTTTTTTGAAGACTCAAAAGATTTTGATTGATATGAACAAATAAATAGTCTTATTTATAATATAGAACCATAACCATATTATAATTTGTCGATGTGGGATAATTTAAGTAAAATTTATAGTCTTATTTATAATATAGAATCATCACCGTACCTTATTTTAATTGTTTCAATGTGGGATAATTTTAATTTTGTATTCTTATTAAGACTTTTTTAAACTCAAAATATTGTTGGTTGATATTTAATAACAATGATTACTCTTATTTAGTAGAAATTCATAACCTCATCATAATTTTTCGATGTGGGAGAATTACTTAAGTTGGTTGATGTCTAAAGAAAAAATTATAATTAGTCTTTTGTGTATAGTCTTAAGAACCTTTTTAAGACTCAAAAGATTTTTGTTTGATAAAACTTTATAATTTTTCGGATGTGGGATAGTTTTACTTAAGTTTCACCTTATTATAATTTTTCGATGTGAGATTATTTTAGTTAAGTTTGTAGTAACTTTATAATTTTTCGGATGTGGGATAGTTTTATTTAAGTTTCACCTTACTATAATTTTTTGATTTGAGATTATTTTAGTTAAGTTTGTAGTCTTATTAAGAGACTTTTTAAGACTTAGAATTTTTTATTGATATTTAAGAACGAATGATTAGTCTCATTTATACTATAAAGTTTCATCACCTTATGTGAGAATATTTTTATTTAACTTTGTAGTCTTATTAAGAGACTTTAATGTTTTTTTATTGATATTTAAGAACGAATGATTTGTCTTATTTATAATATAGAATTCATCAACTTATCATAACTTTTCGAGGTGGGATGATTTATTTAATTAAGTTTATAGTCTTCCATCAGCTCGTCAATTCTTTTCGATGTGAGATAATTTACGTAAGTTTATAGTCTTAAAAGCTCTTTTTAACTCTTGATTATAATACGAAGTATAGAATTTCATCACAATTTTCAACGTGGGATGATTTTAAGTTTGTAGTCTTGTATATTAAAAGCTTTTTAAGATTCAAAAGTTTTTTTGTTGGTATTTAACCCATAGGGTTGTATTTAAGCATTTAAAATATTCCACTTTTAGTATAAACATATGGATTATATTATTATATATTTTGGATGAATGATTATTCTTATTTATATAATAATAAAAATTTACCTTATTATTATATTTCGATGTGGGATAATTTTTACTTAAATTTATTTAAGTTTAGATATAGTCTAATTAAGAACTTTTATTCATAGACGAATGATTACACTTATTTATAATATATAGAATTCTATCAATCCATCTTCATTTTTCGATGCGATATAATTATACTTTAGCTATATAGTCAGTCCTAGAATTTTTTTTTTGTCTCAAAAGATTGTTGGTTAATATCTAAGAACGAAAGATTACATAGAATTCTATCACCTCGTTAAGAACTTTTTTTTAGGACGAATGATTAATCTTATTTATAATATAGAATTTAATCACCTCATCATAATTTGGAGAAATGACTACTTTTATTTATACAATAGAATTTCATCGTCTTATTATACTCTCTTCGTTCACTATTTTTTCTCCATTACCTTAGTATTTGCGAGGGACCTTAATATTTGCGAGGGGTATTTTAATGAATTTCATCGTCTTATTATACTCTCGTATTTTAATGAAATTTTCTCCATTACCTTAATATTTGTGAGGGACCTTAATATCTGTGAGGGGTATTTTAATGAATTTCATCGTCTTATTATACTCTCTTCGTTCACTATTTTTTTCTCCATTACCTTAATATTTGTGAGGGACCTTAATATTTGTGAGAGATATTTTAATGAAATGATGCAAAAAATAGTGACCGAAGGGAGTATAATTTTTTGATGTGGGATATAATTTAATTAAGTTTATAGCCTTAAGAGTGTTTTAAGACTCAAAAGAGAGGGGTATAATTTTTCAATGTGGGATAATTTAATTAAGTTTATAGTCTTAATAGTTTCTTTAAGACTCAAAAGATTTTGATTGATATCTAAGAATCTAAGAACAAATAATTAGTCTTATTTATAATATAAAAATCCATCATCTTATTATAATTTCGATGTGGGATAATTAGTCATATTTAAAGTTATAAATTCATCACATAATATGAAACAAATGATATGAAATTTATACTCTAATGAAAACATTTTTTAACACGAATCTAATTATTTCATTTTTATAATTTATTTTACGATAATGTTTTAAAAAATGCACTACAAGAGTTTAAGTATTGGGCGACTGAGCTTAGCTACCATCATCTGTAGCTAAAAAGAGACGCGCGACTGTCGCTACAGTTAGTCGCATTTAGCGACTGATTTCAGTCGCTAAAAAAACGCGCGACTGATTTCAGTCGCTAATTTTAGCGCCTGAAATCAGTCGCTAAGGCCTCACTTTAGCGACTGATTTCAGTCGCTAAAGGCGTTAGTTAGCGACTGAAATCAGTCGCTAAATGGTGTGACGTGGCGACATACAGCGACTGATTTCAGTCGCTAAATAGAAAATTTAGCTACTGATATCAGTCGCTGTTGTACCTAAAATAGGCCGGTTATAATTATTATTTTTCTAGCCAAAATCTGCACAATAAAACAAACCAACAACCACAATACATCCCAAACATCATTCCAAATGTTGTTCCAAACGTTACGCAAGCTTCACACTCCAAAATTGGCAACCAAGTACGCAAACGTCGTGAATACACTAAATTAAAAGTGTTGTCACAAACTGTTTTTTTAACAAGCATTCAGAAACTACAAACTGTTTTCAATCCACTCACCTAACAGTGAAACTAACTGACGCACCACTACCACCCCCATTGTTTGGGTCTCTAGGATCCGGGGGTCGGGGAATGGGGCCGGAGTTACAGTTATACTGCTCCATGCTCCTAAGGCGCTGTAGCTCTTGCAGAATTTGCAGGTTAACTGACTCCTACATCTTCAACCTCTCATCCTGTTCCTTCAGCTTCTCGGCCATAGCCTCCCCTCGCGCCCTTTCCTCCTACAGTTCCGACCTAATCTCAGCCATTTCGGATGGTACACACTCCGTCGAGGTCGCATGCCCCCTCCCCCCCCAAACATTGGGTGGTGTCTAATACAGGGAATGAGCGTTCCCCGTACCGTACACCGCTCCCTTGCGGTACCCCTCCACGACTCTGAACCAAATCGTGCTCGAGTCCACACCTTCATTCTCGGGTGCTCTAGTGGCCTCCAAATACGACCTCTGAAAGAAAATGAAGTCGTGATTAGGTGGGTTGTGTGAAGAAAAAAAAGTAACGAAGTCTTATGTTTTAAACTTACCCAAATGTCCATATCCTTCTTCGTGGCGAATGATCGACCGTCAGTATCGTTCCCCTTGCTCTTCGTCTCGAGAAATAGCTGCACCGGCGGAGGGAATTCTCCGGTTTTCTTCTTCACCTGTTGACAGTACATGTAAAGTTCTCATTTATATTTATAATGAAAACATTAAATAAGAATCCAAAATAAAAATCAAAGATAAGGAAATACTAACATTCATGGCCCGCTGGTGCATCGACTGCGAACCACCATAGTGGGTGCGGTCCGCCTCCCCCTCGGGGTCCCCTCCCTGCCTCTTGTTCTTTTTCGCTTGGACGGATCTGCTGAGGAACTTCGGGTCGGAGCGGACTGTTCTGAACTGTTGGATGGCGTCACCTACAATTTATACACTTTGAGATCAATAAGTGTTTTGAAGATATATACAACTTTCTATTCAAGTACGGAAACTAATTGAGTAATCGAACCTTTAAGGTGTTTTTTTAACTTCTCGTCGCTCGCCATCTTATACATCATGTCTTTGTATCTGGGCTTCGCGACATCCATGTACCTGTCTCTCACAGCCACCTCGAGACCCTCGTTGTAGAAGTGTTTCAACTGCAAGATCGTTTGTTGTCATTGTATTAGTAATCTGTAAACAGTAACAGATAATTAATAAAAAACAGAAAATGGTGTACCTTGAAGTTGGCAAACCACTTCTCCCGTTGCCACAGAGGCAACTTGGTCCAAGTTGTGCAGTAGGTAGTCAAATCATTCATAAAACTGTCCTTCACACCAGTCACCGTCGCACGAGTACGAAACCTACACCAAAGAGTGAAATAAGATGATGTCTCACAAAAAAAGGAAATATAACGTCTCATCATGTGTTCTCCGGGCTAATAATAAGGCGTCCGTCGTCTGTATACTGAAGCCCTTGATCCTGTTGTGGTTGTTCTGGTTGCTCCTCGTCGTTCTCCCCTTGGTTATCCTCCTCTCGCCGGTTCTCCTCCTGGTCCTCGTGCTGCTGGGACCCCCTGTTGCTGTTGCTGCTCGAACTACCGTACCGCAGCCTGCTGCCCAACGTCATATCTGCAGACATATAGTAGTAGAAAGTTAGAAATTGACATCGTAATATTGAAATAATTTGACTACAATATGTAATGCAGATTACTATGTACAAATAATATAACTTATTAAAACTATACCCTACTAAAAATCATCGTCACTCTCATTGTCATCTTCCACTTGCCTACTCGAACCAACGACATCCTCTTCCTCGTAGTCATCTTCCTCCTCCTCCTCCTCGACCTCTAAATCATTGGTGTCGTCCTCCTCCTCGACCATATCAGTAGAAGCACCTTCTTCCTCCTCACCACCTTCATCGTCTTCAAAATCTTCCCCCACATCCACCTCATTATTGTCATCATCATCATTTGCAAAAAGATTCTCATCAACTGGAGACAATGTTGTACCACTATAAATGACATCCTCTTGGAAGAGGTCAGAGTCATAGTGCCCTCGTGGCTTAGTTTTGAACACCGCCCACCACTGGTTTACAGTTCTGTGTTCTTTGTGGTTGGGTAAGGCGCAAAGTACACTTGGTGTGCTTGATGTGCAAGTATAAACGGATCGTACTTGGAGTATTTTTTGGTATGATTAACTTCAACTAGTTTGTACCTTTCATGTACTCTAGTACCTAGCACAGAGTTGTCCTTCCATTCGCATTTAAATACCACAGCTCTATACCCATGATCATTTCCAACATAGCACAACTCGAAGATGTCCTCCAATAGACCGTAGTAATCTTCACCCTCAAGTGACGACACACTCACACCGAAATTACATCTACTCCTACTGCTACCATGGGCAAATGTATGAAAATTGTAACCATTAACCGAATATCGGTTCCAAGTTCTAACATTCTACAAAGGACCTAATGCTAAACTCCTAACCAAATCATCCTGAATATTCTCTGAAATTACATGCTCCTTAAGCCATTTGGGAAACTGTTCCTCATGCTTATTCCAAACGTCATCAGCATGTAAATGTGGATTAGCAGCCACAAATTCAGATACAAATTTCTTCTCGTACGGCTCCAAAACTTCGCAGTTTGATAGCAAGTACAGGTGAGCACGATTGTACTCCTTCTCATCTAATGTCCTCCAACCTCCAGCTGATGACGCTCCCTCACCTACCTTACTTTGAAAAAAGTCTGGTACGTTGGGGTCAATCATCGTCTCGGGTGTTTCTAGGTTTAGATTTTTGGCTTTGGTGTTCACTTCTTTCTCAAAATACAGAGAACAGAAGTTGGCTATCTCCTCTGTTAAGTAAGCATTACATATGGAGCCCTCAACCCTCGCCTTGTTACCAGTTTTTTTCTTCAAATGGTTGAGAAATCTATGACAATCATCAAGCAACTATGTTATTATCAAATTATAGTGTCTAACGTTAGTTAGTGGGTAAAATAAGTAAGTAGTTGAAAGTTCTCACCTCTCAAACGGGTACATCCATCTAAACTGTACCGGTCCTCCCACTTTAGCTTCGTAGGGCAAGTGGACCGGTAGATGCTCCATTGAGTTAAAGAAGAAGGGTGGGAAGATCATCTCAAGTTTGCATAGTATCTGAGGAATTTGATCCTCCAAACGAGTCATGTCGTCATTTGTAACTGTCGACGAACACAAATCTCGAAAAAACTGAGATATCTCAGTGATAGGATTCCAAACACTTTCCGGTAGCAGGTGCTTCAACGCCACAGGTAGTAACCGCTCCATGAACAGTTGGCAGTCGTGACTCTTCAAGCCTTGGAGCTTCAGTTTCTTAATGTCCGCACACCGACTAAAATCGGATGCATACCCATCAGGGAACTTTAGTTTCCCTACTCACTCTAACACGACCTTTCTCTGAGCCTTATCAAGGCTAAACAAGGCCCTAGGCTTGGACCCATCCCGCTTGATATGCATTTTCGGACGGTCACAAATTTTTTTCAAATCTTTTCGGGATCCTACGGTGTCACATGTCTTACCCTCTACATCCATGACGGTGTGAATTAGTTGCTCAAAGAAATTCTTCTCAATATGCATCACGTCCAGATTATGTCGGAGTAATAAAGTACTCCAATATGGAAGGTCGAAGAAGATGCTTCTTTTAAACCAACCATTTTTTAATTTCTTAAGATCTTTGAACTCTTGATCGGTCCCATCAACAGTAGATGGGAACTCTGAAATCACCTCCCAAATCTCATCTCCTTGGAGACGAATCGGTGCCTCATCTAGCACCTCCTCACCCTTCTTGAAAGCTCTCTTATTCTTCCTATACATGTGACCCTCGGGTAGAAACTGTCTATGACAGTCAAACCAACTAATTTTGCTTGAATTACTTAGGTAGAATGCTTTACTTTCACTCATGCAACAAGGACACGCTTTTTGGCCTGCCGTAGACCAACTGCTCAACATACCATACGCAGGAAAATCGTTTATAGTCCACAAAAGCGATGCTCTAAGCTGGAAATTTTGTTTCAACGACACATCATATGTCTCCACCCCTACTTCCCACAAGTGTTTCAATTCCTCTATCACTGGTTGTAAGTAAACATCCAAGTGGTTTTTGGGATTTTTTGGGTCGGGAACAATGAGAGAAAGGAATATGAACGGTGGTTTCAGACAAAGCCATGGGGGTAAGTTGTACGGTGTGACCATAACAGGCCAGCATGAGTACGACTTACCGAACTGACCGAAAGAGGCGAACCCATCGGTACACAACCCAAGTCTCACGTTACGGGGTTCCTCAACAAATTCAGGGTAAATCCTATCAAATCGTTTCCACTCCTCCCCATCACTAGGATGACACATCTTCCCCTCTACACGAGTTTCTTCCTTATGCCACCTCATTTGTTCGGCAATGGTTCTGGTTGCATATAGTTTTTGAAGTTTAGGGGCGATGGGAAAGTAGGTAAGTCGACTAAGTGGTATAGATTTTTTATGCCTCGCAACACTCTTTCCCTTCCTACCCCTCAAAACAATGTTCCCATCTACACTTTTGTATCTACCCTTCCCACATATCTTACATTCCTCAAGCACGTCATCGTCCTTCCAAAAAAGCATACATCCATTGGGACAAGCATCGATCTTTTGATGCGGAAGTTCAAGACCTTTAACAATTTTTTTGGTATTGTAGAATGTTTTGGTCATAATGTTGTCTTTTGGGATGAGTTTCTCAATCAACGCAGCGATACCGTCTACGCACCCAAAAGGTAGGTTATACTCACATTTAAGGGTCACTACCATAGACGCCACTTCTAACAATGTCACATCACACCCTCCATATAATGGCTTCTCCGCAGCCTCTAACATATCAAAAAAAGCTTTCGCTCGTGGGTTTGGCTCTTGTGGGGTTGGTTGGTCATCGTCGTTAGTGTACATGCTCTCATCATTAAACAAATTGCACTCAACCACATCAACAATCATTCCTCTCACCCCGCCCTCATTCTGATCTACCTCAGTTACCCCAACAGCAGACGTCTCACCATGACAAATCCAATAATAATAATTTGGCTAAACCCATTTGAGATAATATGTTCCTTAATCAGAATATCATCCAAGAATTTGAGGTTCTTACATTTCACACAAGAACACCTAAATCTACCCTCTGACGCGTATTCGGGATGGGTTTTAGCGAACTCAAGAAAACTATTAACACCCTCTAAAAATTTAGTTCTGGGACGTCGTCTCTTATCTAATCTTTCCTCATACATCGATTTTCGTTCCTGTCGCTTCATTTTTTTATCTAAAAAAATTGAGACAATAACCACATACAAATTATTTTCTCTTAAGTAATTTACTAATAAATACACACTACTCACATATTTTGTAAAATTCTCGATTCACCTAAACATAGTACTATTTGCACCTAATCCATCCATAATTACGTCACTAAATCGACATAATTGTATTTCAATTCCAATTTCCTAACACATCAAAACAACCCAATTCATTCAACTACGTAACCGCAAACCCTAATTTTATACTAACAATCTACCTATTTCAAATTGGGGAACCTATTGGGCGATTAACATTCTAACTACACTAAATATTCCAACACTAACAACAACACTACACTATAAAAACATCTAACTCAAAAACTAATCTATTTATATCAATAAATAAAAAATTAACAAATAATTTAAATTAAGTATAGATAAAAAAACATACCGTAACTAAAAAAATGGAGGAATGAAGAAGGGAGGAATGAAGAAGGAAGGAGTGGGAGACGGGTTAGAGAGAAGGGAGAGGGTTTGTAGAGAGAGAGAGTGAAATGAGAAATGTGCGAGGGGGAGGGGGGCTGCTCGCGTATAAAAAAAATTCACAAAGATTAGCGACCGAAATCGGTTAAGAGCTTTTTAAGGACTCAAAAGACTTTTTTTTATATATAAGAGCGAATGATTAATCTTATGTCTTATTTATAATATAAAATTATATCACCTAATCATAACTTTTCGATGTGGAATAATTTTATACATAAGTTTATAGTTTTCAAAAGTTTTTATTTAAGTAGACTCAAAAGATTTTTGGTTGATATCCAAGGACGAATGATCACTCTTATTTATAATACTGTATAGAATTTTATAAATAAAATTTTTCGATGTGGCATAATTTTACATGAGTTTATAGTTTTCTAAGCCTTTTTTAAGACTCAAAAGATTGTTCGTTCAAATCTAAGAACGAATTATTAATCTTATTTATACTCCGTAATATAATAGAATTTCATCCCCTCATCATAATGTCTTTATGAGGAATAATTTTACTTGACTTTATAGTCTTAGAAGCTTTTTTTAAGCCTTAAAATATTGTTGGTTAATATCTAGGAACGAATGATTACTTTATATAATAGAATTCTATCACCTCATTATAATTTTTCGATGTGTGATAATTTTATTTAACTTTGTAGTCTTATTAAGAGCTTTTTTTTAAGATTTAAAAGTTTTTGTTGATATTTAAGGACGAATGATTACTCTTATTTATAATAAGAATTTCATCACCTCATCATAATTTGGAGGAATGATTACTTTTATCTGTATAACAGAATTTCATCGTCTTATTATATAATTGAGTACTCTGATTTTATATTTATAATATAGAAATGTGAGATTATTTTACTTAAGTTTGTAGTCTTAGTAAGAAACTTTTCAAGACTCAAAAGCTTTTATTAGTGATATTAAGAACCAATGATTATTCTTATTTATAATATAGAATTCTATTATCATAATTTTTTTGATGTGAGATAATTTACTATTTAAAGAGATTTTTTTAAGACCCAAAAGAACACATGATTATTCTTATTTATAATATAGAATCATCATCTTATTTTAATTTCTTTCGATGCGGGATAATTTTAAGTTTGTAGTCTTATTAAGAGTTTTTTTGAGACTCAAAAGTATTTTGGTCGATATTTAAAAACAATGATTACTCTTATTTATAGTATAAAATTTCGTAACCTCATCGCAATTTTTCGATGTGAGATGATTAATTAAGGTTTATAATTTTAATCTTAAGAGTTCTTCAAGACTCAAAAGATTTTTGGTGGATATATATCTAAGGATGAATGAATGCTCTTATTTATAATATAAAATTTCATCACCTTATTATAATTTGTCGATGTGGGATAATTTTACAATTTTGTACTGTATGTAATAAATTCACCACTTTTTCGATCAAATGATTTTAAACAAATTATATGAAATATATACTCAAATGAAAGCATTTTCTACCAAGAATCTAACTATTTCATTTTTATAATTTTTTTTACGACAATTTTTTGTAAACGAATTTAAAGGTTTTAAGATGAAAATTAGAAAAACATCACATTAAAATGATAGATTACATATATTATTATAATAATTAAAAGATTCTCTACTTGATTTTTTTATTATTATTGTTAATGATACTTTCCTAAATTGAGTTTTGATGCAACGGACCAATCATCGCTCGAAAAGTTCCTCCTTTAAATATATACTAGGTTAAAACCCGTGCAAATTGCACGGTGGCATTAAAAAACACGTGACAAAGTCAGTTATAAAATAACGAATAGTTTAAATCCATCCAAATCGCAATCGTCGAGATCAAAATAAGTAATACGGAGTACAATTTATCATTTCATGTCCGTATAACTACCTTAATTTTGTTAGGTTAAGTAGCGTTTATGATCTTTTACTTTGTTGAAGATGTAGGTATAAATAAATGAAATAACTTGAAAAGTAGCGGACTAAAGTGATGAAGTATACACAAACCATGTCCAAATAATAGATACTCCGTGCATACATTTGCCTTAATAAGCCCTAAATTGTTATTCAACTCGGATTATTTCTTAGTTAAATCTAACTAATACCCTAACCTTGACCTAGTTACTTAAAATTGATGTCATGGTTAACCAAATTCTTTATCGTATCTATTATCGCTAGTACCGTACTCCGTATGAACCAAATCACATGCTTCACAAATATTGGTTGAAACTGCCACACATAAGTAAGATAATCATAATGGCTAAAAATTTATGGAGTATTTGTTGAAGATGTAGGTGTAAATAAATTGGATAAATGGAAAAATAGCGGGTTAATGTGTAAAAGCACCCGTTCAAATATGAGTCAACTTATGTAGATATTAATTATAGTTGAAAAAGTTGGTCACACCTCATAACAACGTTCTGCGAGTGACTATTGACTATCTTGAACGACACTTTACAAAGTTTAATAGTATCAAAACATTTGCTACTAAAAATATCGAGAGTACAAAATACGGAGTAAAAATAATGCAACAGCGGACGAAATATAAAATGAGTCTTGCCAAAAAACTTGCATGATATGCCAAAAAAATTCTAACAGTGAAAATCCATAACAATGTTAAGGCCGAAAACTCTTGACAAAAAACCATTGTATGAAGAAGGGCAGGTGCGCCATATTTATGTAGTATGGTTAAAAAAATATCACTGAAGCCACATAACTAACAACTTGCCTTGCAGCTTAAGCTTTGTTGGAGTTCAACTTGTTCACCGAACGATCCTCCGTCGAGTCATCCTGCCGTACTTTATTGTTATCTGCTCAACATCACTACCTTTACCAACTTCCATTGAAATGTCTCTTTGTGCTTTCAGTCCTCCTCCCCCCCTTCAAAAACACATTTCTCTTCTTTCTTCATTCTGTCTCTGCCCCCTAGTTTCCCTCTTTTTTTATGGTAAAGTTTCAATTTTTCCTCTTATTTTTTTACATATTATAGATTTTATGTATAGTATTTAGCATTGATGGTGAAAAAGTATGAACTTTTTTGAATATGGAAGTACTTTTAACTAATAATTGGGATATCGATGTATACCTGGTGATGAATATTAGAAAACTCGAGAATCCGAGAGTGAAAATCCCCTTTAAATGAGAATACTCTCCACTGTCGTTGGCAACCTTGTCGGTTTCAACATCGGTCTCCAATGAAATGAGTAGATCGTCCTTCATACAACCTATTTGCTCATCTTGAACACGGATTTTCTTGACAATAATTGTTTCTGGCACAATGTGCTTCAGTTGTGCCAAATGCCGCAATGTGAACGTCCTGCATTCATTCATCGAAGACGATTAATTCAAATCGAAAAGAAAGTTCATTACAGGTAACTACCCCAAATCCTCCGTGTGTTTTAGTGAAACTGTGTAATATGGTACTCTAGTTCGATTTATTATGCACGTACGATCTTAATCATTCCCGTCTTTAAGTTAGGTAACAACGTAATAGCAAGAAAAAATAGAGAATTAAAATTGAATAAACATAAACAGAGAGAGTGAACTGAAGTAAGCATCCATGATCCACCGCCAAAGCTAACAATTTAGAAACCTTCCCTACATTCGCATTCTTTCTCATCTCCCACAACTTTTCATATATCTTCTGCAAATCCAACCTCTCCCTCCCACTTCAATGAAACACATCTCAATCTCACTACTCAGACTACATACTCAAGCTCCACACCTCAAGCAAGGCCAATCCTTAATAAACCATTTATTTACCAAACTGAATAAAGATGATGAAAACCAACGATCAGAAATCCATCAAGAAATAAAATCAAAGGCCTGAAATCCCTAAACTTGCCTCAAGCATCCACCCTCAAGAAATACCCTGAATCCACCCTCACAATTCACAATTTAGTTATTGGAAAAATTCAATCACAAAATTTATTTTGCTTTCGTGTATGTGTGTTTTTCCAATTTACTTCTAATTTTAAAGTTTTTATACAATTTATTATACTGTGTAGATATTAATATTAATAATAAATTTATTTACACGAATCACATACGGAGTAGTATTTTTACACTACTACGAAGTATTGGTGATGAATAATTTTTTTTTTAGAAAATATTTACTTTTGGACGAAGTTAGGGGCCTCATTGTGTAAGAAAATAAGAAGATTAATTACCACTTTTGTGTCAATATTAGTAAATATAGGGGCGGAGTAAGAGTCGTACCTTGACACTTATGGAGTAGAGGACTAAAGGGTCAAGGAGGTGACATTTAGATGAAGTACAACAGAACATAGTGATAAAACACCCGAAACCAATTTGGATAACTGCCTCGGGTTAGATGCCCAAGCTCCTTTACATAGTCTATGACACCTCCTACTATTGAAGACTGATCACCCTTCTGTTGCAACAGACAAAGCATTCAAGTCATATATGGTAGTGTGTTACTGAAATGCAATGCAATTGCATGCATAACATTCGATTTTTGGTTTGAATTCGGTTTGATTCTTTAGTGGATTACAACCTACTGGCTATATATCATTCTCGACTCTACAATTGGTCTAAGGATCTTAAGTTCAAACCATAAAATCGGTTTATCAAGTTCGACTTTCTTATTCCCATAATCCAAATATCTGAGAAAATACTCACAAATTCACAATCATCAAACCAAGAAATTAATGAGCAATACAATCCAAATTTCAATACTCCACATAATAAGATTCATCGATAGTGGTGAAGGTGTATTTGCACAATGACTTACATAACTACCCATGACTTCACGTAGGAAGATTGTAGTTTTATGACGAGTATGTGTAGAAAACTTCACTTCATTCAGTTTTATGGAAGATATAAAGAACTCAGCCCAGATACTATTTCCCAATTCTGTGAATTATTGACTCTGTAGTTTGTGAGTTTTCCGATTTACCTGTTTGTATGACATTTTAAGAGTAATTGGATTGGATTATAGCGTGATGAACTGATGAGGTCACCTGTTCAGCCAAATGTAATGTACTTAATGAAAACGCTAGATCCATGTAAACAAAAAAAAGTGCATAAGTGAAGAATATGGTTGTACCAAAAAAATGGTAAGAGTGGAAACATACCATATACTCCGTAACTTGCTTCTCATTTCATTGGTAGACTTCAAAGTCTTCTTTTTTGCCATCTACAATATTCTACTGATAATATAAATTTCATCTCATTAGATTTGTATGTCATTTTACTGCAAAATATTTGAAGTAATTATATCAAGCACACATGAAAATTGACAATGCAACAAATTAACCTCAATTGAATCATAAAATTAAGCCCAATTGAACTAACTATCGAATGCAACAAATTGTCAATCCAACTGAAATAGAGTAAAGAAAATTACCTTAAAACTCCAATTCCAAAGCATAATCATCGAATTTGGCAGTTAGCAGAAATATAATTTAATGTAATATACTGAAATTACAGAGAAAACAAAGGAAGCATAAAAAATCACACCAAATTTTCCATTGTTAATCATTGGGGACTACATATATATTTGGGTAATTTTGAGGAGTCTGATTAAGAGAAGTTTACGGACCAATGAAGATTTGAGAGGGAGTAATCAAGGGAAAATCAATTGAGATTTTGAGAAGTCTAATTAAGAGATTTTACAAACCAAGGGGATTTCAGGATAGAGAGACGGTTAATGAGAATGGGGAAGTTGCAGGGAAGTTTATGCATCCCAGTTATTTGAAGCAGTGGGAAGTTGAAATAGTGGGAAAGAGGATTAAGGAAACGATGAGGAGGATAATGGGGATAGGAAACTGCTGTCAGTTTTTTATGATAGCAAATTAGCAATAGCATCACTTAATTTTATTTTTTTATCAGCCTGCCACCTCATTGCCATGTAAGTGCTATGTCATCGCTTACTTGTATGCATACGTGGATCAATGTGAGGCTCTTAAATGTTTTAGCTTTAAAAGATTAAGATATATATATATATATATAGATCTAGAATCCTTTGAGGCAGCTCAACTCGCCGCACCCATTGAGGCACAATCTCAACTATTAGATTAAAATCAAATTAAAGGCTAAGATTAAAACAAAAACTCATACATAAAAAAAATTTCCCCAATTTTTATTTTTTTTTTCCGGAAAAAAAAAATTTCGGAATAAATTTTTCCAAAAAAATTTTTTTTTTTAGAAAAAAAAAATTCCGGAATTTTTTTTCCAAAAAAATTTAAAAAAAAAAAATTCCGAAAAAAAAAATTCGGAATTTAAAATAAAATTGGTGTATATAAAAACAATTTCAGTGTACATAATAACTGTTTTAAGGTATATAACAATTCTATTATATCAAATAATTAAGTACATATGCCAATTATTTCAGTGTATATAGTTGATTAATTGGTGTACATAGTAACCATTTGAATGTATATAACAATAACTATTTTACTGTATATATATTTAGTTTTTAAGTGTATATGTATATGTAGTGAGTTTAATAGCGTATATAATGAGTTTTTTAGTGTATATAACAGTTATTTTGATGTACGTTCCATTGTTGATTAACTGATGTACATATTAATTATTTGGGTGTATATAACAATTATTTTACTGTATATATTGAGTTCTTAAGTGTATATATGCAGTGAGTTTAATAGCGTATATAATGAGTTTATTTAGTGTATATAACAGTTATTTTGATGTATGTTCCATTGTTGATTAATTGGTGTACATAATAACTATTTGAGTGTATATAACATTTTTTTATTTAAGTGTATATAACATTTTTTTACTGTATATATTAAATTCTTAAGTGTGTGTATATAGTGAATTTAATAACGTATATAATGAATCTTTTTAGTGTATATAACACTTAATTGGATGTATGTCTCATCTTAATCTAATGGTTCAGATTGTGCCTCAATGGGTGTAAAGAGTTACTCTGCCTCACCGGAACCCACCTCTCTCTCTCTCTCTCTCTCTCTCTCTCTCTCTCTCTCTCTCTCTCTCTCTCTCTCTCTCTCTCTCTCTCTCTCTCTCTCTCTCTCTCTCTCTCTCTCTCTCTCTCTCTCTCTCTCTCTCTCTCTCTCTCTCTCTATATATATATATATATATATATATATATATATATATATATATATATATATATATATATATATATATATATATATATATATATATATATATATATATATATATATATATATATATATATATATATATATATATATATATATATATATAGGAATTGCATCTCGTGAGTCTCTCTATTTTAAATGAGTCCGTCCCGCGAATCACAGCCACATGATCAAATCACATGAATGACTGAGATTCAGCGTCATCTTCATCGTATATAATCTTACTGTTACAGTAACAGAACACTATTACAGTAACAAACTATCTTACTGTGACACTATCACAGTAATAAGGAATTACGATAATAATGTCACAGTAATAATGTTACAGTAACAGAATACTATTACAGTAACACAAATATCTTACTGTGACACTGTCACACTATTACAGTAACACAAATATATTATATAATACTGATACAGTAATCATATTACTGTAACATCATGGATTCAGCATAGTAATGAGATCAACTCCTAGCACACATCTTTAGGCTTGAAAGAAAGCCTTTTCTACTGTCTGTTACCGACTTATAGAAGCTTTTAGAGTTCATGACTAGTCGACCTTGAAAAGCTGATGCAACCCAGATTAACCCAATCCATACCTGAAAAGAACAACTCAGCCAAAGCCCCGAACCAGAATTTTACCCAATTTGGTATGCATTTCGAAATTGTCGGTTGTATTTTCGATCAATTGTTTCTCAATTTGATTCCTGTTTTCTCAGTTTCATATCTGTTGTTTACATTTTCTGAATTATATAGATGTATTCATTGATTGAAATCGAAGTGTTTTCGTTGCTGATTGTTTCATTCGGAAATCGGAAGTATGATTATTAAAGAAGAACTAATGTTTTTGTATCTTTTGAGACTTGAGCTGATTGAGTTCTTGAGGTGACGGATTGATTGTTTCATTTGTTTTTGATGATTGAACTGAACCGATTAGGTTGATCGTTAATAGATTTGTCGTCTGAATGGATTGATTGTTTCATTTTCTGATTTGAAGTATGATTTTTTCAATTTCTGAATTGAAGCATGATTGTTTCATTTGATGATGATCGAGTCGAAGCGATTAGGTTAATCGTTAATAGGTTTGTCGTTTGAATTGATTGATTATTATATTTTGATTTGATTTGGTTTATTACTGTAAGCCGTTGATCTCATTAGATCTAATGACCCTAAATTACGGGACGGACTCATTTAACGAGGAAGACTCACCGGATCCTCACTATATATATATATATATATATATATATATATATATATATATATATATATATATATATATATATATATATATATATATATATATATATATATATATATATATGTAGACACCCAAAATTTGACCGCCAGGTGTCTATAGCAGTTTCCAAAAAACACCCGATGATGATCGGACGCTAACGTGCTCTAACGCGTTCGGATACGGGCTCGAAATCAATAATGACCGGCATGGGCTTTTAACGGGATACAAATCTCACAAAACCAACCTCAAAACCAGGCTCAGTGGGTCATTCCGAGTCAAACAAGACTAATTTGGGCCAAAACCGACACCAAAAATAATTCCCGTCTTTTAGCGACCGGGTCAAAACCCGGTCAAGACAAACCCAACACAAAGAACGACCGGGTGCATTCTCGAAACATGCACCAGGTTCGAAAATCAGCCAAAATCATCCCAAACCATTCAAAATCAATCACAATCAATCAAGAGCAAATCAAGGCCAATCCTTCCCGATTTAGCACGGCCTAATTGATCCACTCGGTTGAGTGGATTGACCACTCGATCGAGTGGAGCCTCACAAAAACGGTCTAGATGCGTCCGCAAGAGCACTCGACCGAGTGCACCCGCGCCACTCGGTCGAGTAACCCTATATCATGCTCCCTATAAATACCCGTCAATCCTAAGCACAAAACACAACAACTTTCTTCAAGAACAACTTCTCAACCAGAATTTTCAGCCAACTTTACACATCCAAAACCTCTCATTTTCAGCCATAATCCGACCCTCAAACATCATCACGCTTATACACACTTCGAGAGCAAAACTCGTTAAAATCCGTCTACATACAAAACCTCATACACACACCGTCAACTCCTCCTACATATCTCGACGTTCCCGTGCCATTGCTGCCATTTGAGGAACCGTATCCCGAGAAGCAAGAACATGTAGGTTGAGGGTGTAACATTCAACATCGACTTCTCCATCTTCCCTCCCTTTTCTCGTCTTTTTTGTATATATATATTCGTACATTTTTATTTACGCATATAGTATTTTATTTAGTCGATAGTAACGATATTTTTACTAACGCTAACATTTTACCTTTCGCATTTAATCATCGTTGTTATATTTTACTATAATATCGTATGTACCGTGTATATGTATAATAATGTCAAAATTCGGATCCGAACTCGTTTAACTACGATGATCAATTTCCAAAGATTCGTTTTTTAACACGATCTCGATCATTCGTAGTTGAACGCGCATAGATCCCTTTCAAGGATTGGTATGGAACCCGTTGACACGAAAACCGACGTCACATAATCCGTAAGGATTAATACCGATGTCGTGACGTAGAGGGACGCAATTCCGTCACTAATCAAACTTTTTATCTAACAATAACTTTCTTTACAAAATTCCGATAACGGTATTATAATCATATAAGACATGATTATAATACCGACAAACCGAGTTAAATCTAAATCCGTCAATATTTTTATTTGACTCGGCCAATCATCGATTTAAAACGCATTAAAACAAACGAGTCATAACTCGCACAGGTGCCACTCGACCGAGTACACCTGCTACTCGATCGAGTAGCACCCTAAATTACGGGCAGTAGCGTCTTCCAGGACGCACTCGGCCGAGTCCAGCCATGACTCGACCGAGTGGGTCCTGCAGCCCAGAAACCGAGAGTTCTTTCTTATCATTCGAGCCTCGTCTTTTTAAAAAGCGACTTAATCGACATGTGTAAAGTCAATCACGTGGCCTCCTTTTCAAAACTCATGCATATCACTTCACTTAAACGATTTTGATCGACGCTCTCACATTATTAATTTTATGTCGACGACTCTTTAGTCGTATCCGATGTAAAATTAATTTAGACTCAATTTCTCGAGGTGATAAGTCGGGACAAGGCATCGAGGTTCGAGATCGGGCTAGCACCACGTCTAGGTCTCGAACCTCCGTCCTTTGATTAATACGCAATATAATGTGTAACTAATTAAAGTTCGTCCACCTACACAAAATCACGGTCTAGTTTATACACCGGTCCGTTTATAATTATTGCTCGTCATTTCAATTGTATATTTCAATTGTTCTATTTTATTGTACGCCGTATTGTGAATTCCGGGTTGTATTCCGCCCGTGTAACTTGTAATCGATTTATTTTTGCTTTGCTTTATTTATTTGCGTTTTACCGCTTTTAAATGAACCCTCGCATGCTAAATCACTTCGACAATAAATTAGATGCATTAAATTGACGTAGCTCATATTTAATTCGCATGCTTAGCTAAAACGCTGTTTGCATAACATTTCACCGAATCACTAACGCGCATATTAAAAAGTCAAACGATGTCCTAGTAGAGGCCGCTAAGTGCGGGCGGGGTTGGGTGTCCTTAGTGGGCTTCCCAACACCTACCCTCACCCCTTACTCAGAACCGTGGTTTCCGGATGTCCGAATCCATTGGCAACGAGAGTCATTCAATATACGATTAACCGCTCAAGTCGGCATCTATATCGATATGCAAAGGGACGAGCCCAATAAACTCTCAAACCAAAATGGGCCATACTTTGTGTATGGGCCATGGCGATGTAGAGTGGGCTCGAACGGTTCCGAATAACCATAAAATTCGGTGGCGACTCCATTTCGACTTAAATTTCAATTCGATCCTTCTCATATGGAGGTGCATTCGCCTAACCCAAAACCCGCGCGTGGCCGCGTCGGGGTGGACCTACGTCATGTCCACAATATATATATATATATATATATATATATATATATATATATATATATATATATATATATATATATATATATATATAGGAGGGTTCTTCTATATATTTGAGTCCCTAAGTCCTTCTGCTACCATCCATTGGATGATAATATAATGGATGGATGAGATGGATTGAGATTTTGTATTAAAAAATATAGGAAACACAATCAGTATTTCAATAATTATGTGTAAGGCGTATTTATTAGAGTAACACGTTTGTAACATTGAAGTAACACAAAGTATCTATTAGAGTAACACGTTTGTAACGTAGTAACACAAAGTATCTATTAGAGTAACACGTTTCTAACGTTGGAGTAACACAAAGTATTTATTAGAGTAACATGTTTGTAACGTAGTAACACAAAGTATCTATTAAAGTAATACGCTTCTAATGTTGGAGTAAAACACAAAATATCTATTGGAGTAATACGTTAATAACGTTAGAGTAACATTATTATTCATATGTTGAATTAATAATTAGTTCAGTGTTGGGGCATATAACTCTGAAATCAATGTAAACATATTTGCATGATGTTCGTTAAAGTAACACCAAACTTTAGCGAGAGTAACAGTTCTATACAATAAGAGTAACACAAAATAAATTAAGGTGAGGAGAAGATATGCGGTGAATTATTATTTTTAGTTCTATATAATAACAATTTTTTTTAAAATGAAAATCTTAATTGTGAAGGAATGTGTGTGTGAGAGACGGTAATTATTTTTGATATGAGAGATATTAAATGATGAGTAAAATAAGGAGAGATATTTACCAAATATAGTCACTTGCTTTAATTACTCAAACAAATAACAACAATCAATCTCTTTCTAATCCAAGAGATGTGATGAGAACTCACGGACTCAAATATATATATATATATATATATATATATATATATATAGAGAGAGAGAGAGAGAGAGAGAGAGAGAGAGAGAGAGAGAGAGAGTGTGAAGATCAAGTGAGTCCCTTTTTCTTTTTTGAGTCCATGAGTCCTATTCTTAGTCATTGATCTAAAGAGGATGAATGGTTGAGATTGCATGTAGTAATTAAGGTAGTAAAAACCATATTTTGGAAATAATATGAGAAAATCTTCTCTCCTCCCTAAATTACTGCCAACTGATATCTTCTTCTCTCTCATCTCATTCATTTTTTTTCATTCAAACACCCGCCTAACACAAAAACCCTTCACCTTCATCATCTCTCATCTCATTCAATTTTTTCGCTCAACTCAAGCACACCCAAGCACTCAATCGCTCATCTCAACTCAATCGCTCACCTTCAACTCGAGCAAGGTTATATTGAAGCAGCTTTCTAACTTTAGCAAACATAATGAACAAGGTGCGATCGCGATTGTTGGAAAACGTAGACAAGTATGCGGGCGCTAGACAAAAGATCATCGACGCTCCCAAGAGCAAGCCAACAAAGGGCCGAAAAAAATAACGTGTTTACAGAATCATCTCATCTCTTTTCTAACTACGAATTAATGGTTTGTATTCTTTAGTTACCTGTCTAATTACATTGGTATTTTGACTATCACCAATGCATTGAAGCTGTTAAACTCTGTTACACTGACTAGTTGTACCTGTTACTCTAATTTACTGCTGGTGTTACTATGGGAATTACTGAAGTTAACCCAATTTTCTTTAGTCTCCAAATCTGTGTGTTACACTGAAGCATTGTAAATGTTACTTTAATGAACAATTTATGTTACTTTAAGTTATTAATGGTGTTTGTACAATGATATTGCAATCAATTCCTCTGACGCATTATATATTGTTTTTTGAAGAACAAATGTTGATACTTTGTCAATGAATGGAACCAATCCAAGTTCTCCCCAATTACTTTGGCAATGATTTTGTCTAAACAACGTTGTTGTCTTCAGTTACTTCAATGCATTGTTTCTGTTACTGTAACAGACGAATAGTGTTACTCTGACACACATGAGATGTTACTCTAACCAAAAACACATGTATTAAATAAATATAGTGTTAAATGCACCGTAACACAGCGCTATGTGTAAAAAAAATTGTACAAAATTAGTTTTTCGTGTAAACCAGAAAAAAAGAAAAAATTCTTATAATGACAAAAAAACACGAGTATTCTCAAAACACTTGTTCATCCTCCTCGTCTTCCTCGGTGTCTTCTTCAGTTTCCTCTCCTTCGATGTCTTCATCTACTTCATCCTCGTCATCCTCATCATTGGTTGGCTTAGTAGGCTGTTTAGGCGGTCGTGCTGCGTACGGATTTGGACAGTTTCGTTTGGTTGGCTTAGTATACTTTCTCACATCAAATCCGCAAGCCAGCGCGTAGATTTCGTAAATTCCACTGCCTCATCAATTGTTCCGAATACTTGCTCCATGTACGGAGTGAAAACCTCACCCACATCTCTGCACCATTCCTGTGCATTCGGTTCTTTGTCAATGCTTCGTGCAAGAAATTAAAAAATGTCACGCCCATGGACATAAGTGTTACTTCAACTCATAAGTTGTGTTACTTTAACCCTTAAAGGATGTTACTCCAACGTCAGCGCCAAAAACCCTTTTCAGTGTTACTTGTTTGTGTTACTCTAATTAGAATTAGATATTACTGTAATTCATAACTTGTGTTACTTCAACGCCATGACTGCTTCAACATAAAGCAAAAAATAATATCAATGAACCATTTTTATTAATCCATGATTGATTAAATGAATCAAATTCTACCTTTTCCAGTGTTGTCATGTGCGTTCCCATCTTTGGCAAAACCACCTGCACAAAATCAAACAGCGTTACACCCATGCAAATAATGTGTTACTATAATTCCTAAGTGATGTTACTCTAACGTGTACAATACGTTACTCTAACATCATCATCAAAACCTTTTTTCTGAATGTTCATTTGTGTTACTGTAATTGCAAGTAAGTGTTACTTTAATGCAGAAGGCATGTTACTTCAACGACGTTTATGCGTTAATTGAAATCAAAACAATAGTATCAATGGATATCATGGAAAATTTGAATAAAAAGCATAAAGCCCTGTAATCTATAAAGATCGAGAGAGCAAATAATCATTGATACGAAACTGTGATATCAAAACGCAATGACATAAAAAAAAGCGCAAATTGATATGAAACTGTGATACAAATGACAATGAAAGCACTATAAACATGAAAATCGACGTAAAAAAACGCAATTTGACGCGATAAACCATTGATATTAAAACGCACATTGAAAGCAATATGACCATCGAAATCCATGAATAAAAATTGAATCAAAACGTGAATGAAATACTAAAACTCACCATTGTTATACTCGATCAATTGCTTATCAACCGTTGAAGACGATGACGCGGTCATTGAATCCATTGTAACATAATTCCGAGTACAAAATCGATGACTGAACATGAATGAAGAAAGGTTTTTTTTTGTTTTGGTGTTTGAATGAACGTGATATGATGAATGAATGTGAATGATGAATGAATGTGATAGGGAGTTATTGTTTCCTAAAATCATGGGAGCTATTTTAGGAACGTAAATATTTTTTTTTAATGGATGCATCTTGTCCGTCCATCCTCATCCCATCCAATGGATGAGATGAGGACTTAGGGACTCACAAAGAGTAAAGGACTCATAAGAGCCTCTCTCTCTCTCTCTCTCTTTCTCTCTCTCTCTCTCTTTCTCTCTCTCTCTCTCTCTCTCTCTCTCTCTATATATATATATATATATATATATATATATATATATATATATATATATTGATCCGGTCAAGGAATCAATTAACCCGACTATGAATTCGGGTTCTTAGTATTCAGATATCGCTCGCTTGACTTCCTTTGATCTCTCCTTTCCCCTCTCCTATGATCGGACCTCCCCGGCGGATCGAGCCTGCTCCCTGCACAAGTAGCGCACAGGGCCTCGGAGGTTGTCCGAGGGAACCCTCTCCGATGCCTAAGTCAGTCCGTGAATGCCTTGATGAACCTAGTTCGTGAGGAACTAGGCGGCATTTTTAGGAGTAAGAGTCTAGAGAGAGAAAATCCAACCCCCTCTAAGTGGGAAATGGGTGGGTATTTATACCTTCCCACAAGAGAAGGAATTGGAGGGGAAAAAGAGCGGGAGAATGGGTGGATGTCAGGGTTACACGTGGACCTGCTTCATCCACTCATTCCCTTTTACCTTAGGCAGAAAGACGAAGGGGCCCCTGGTAACACCTGCCCTGCTCGGGAGGGAGGTCGCCTAGGGGAAGGTGGTTAAGAGGAGTCTACTGGCCCTCCCCAGCTGGTCGCTTTACCCTGCTGGACAGGCGGCCTTCTCGGAGTCACATTTATAGGGGAAAGTCCCGACATCTTACCTCGACGGCCTGCTGGACAGACTCTTCGATTCCCGGGTTGGGTCTTCGCGGGGCCTGCCAGGCGGGCGACCCGGCGCAGGCTCTCAACCCTCATCAATTGGCCCTCACCGGCCGGGGGGAAGTAAGGCTTCTCCTTGGCAGGTGGACTCTTGATGGTGAGTAGTTGACTTGTGGCTTTTACCCTTGCATTTAATGCGTTCGCGTATTCCCGAGGGGGAAGACTCTTCTGTATTGGGCATGCCAAGAGTTTAATTGTCTTTTGGTCATGATTGCTTTCCAGACCCAATGGATTTTGGGGCAGCGTGCTGGTGTGCTGATTGGTCGTGCCCCCTGTCAAAGTAGTTGGGGCGCCAATTAATGTTTTTGCCTCCTTTTTCGTATAAATTGCGGTTCCTTTGCCACTTTCACGACCCATCTCCAAACTTCTCTTCTTCTTCCTTCAAAGAAAATGTCGTGGATTACCAAAGTACTTTTTTGCCAAGGGGCTCGCGTAGTGAGCCGTTGCTTTAGGGGGCGCTGGAAGCTAAGGTACCCCAGGGCGTCTTTTCTCATTTTGCGCCGTAGCAGGCGGCCCTGCGCTCGACGTCACCGTAAGCTCAGAAGGGCCCTTGTCAAGGTGGGCAAGCGCCCTCAGAGGGCTTCTCCAGCCGCTCCAAAATACAGGCGCTGCCCCCAGGGTGGGAGTTGTTTCGACAGGGGGTGCCATGAGTGTTTTCCATGGCTACACCCTGAGCAGTTCGACCCCGACTGCTCTGAGCTGGCCTCTTCTCCTGAGTCGGGCCCTTCTTCTCCTCTGAGGAGGAGAGTGGGCTGTGGCTCCTATGATGATACCAAAACAGTCCCTTATGGTAGGGACTGGGACGTCAGCAGCCGGGATTCCGGCGATAGTGACGACCAGGGTTACTCCTCTGGTCGGGGTGATGACGATGACTCAGCGGATCCCTTCAAGGACTCTGATGATTGGGACTGAGGGTCCGATGCAGGGGGGTGCAATAGCCCTGGGGACTACTCCCCAGGCTTTGACGATGATTAGGCCTGCCCGAGAAATGCAGGCGTGGCGAGCCAGAAACAGGGGCTCTTTTGGTATTTCTTGTTTGTAGGCGATGTAACTTGCCCGTTTTTCGGGTTTTCTTTAATTAATGAAAAGATCAGGCAGCTTCGTTTACATGTGTCATTTTATTATTTGTTATTATTTGTTTTTGTTATTATTATTAGGATGGAGGGAGGATGTCACAATGTGATCGATCCCCCGACGTCCTTTTGTCTTCTCGAGGTCATCCTTGGGAAGCTACAAGGGGCTGCCTTTCGAGAGTTCGACACGTGGACAGTAGCCCTTGGGCAGGTCTTCGAGGGTTGGCGACTTTTCGTCTGCCTTTCCTCCTATAAAAACGATTTGTCACTCATTCCTCCTCTCTTTCTCTTTTCACACTTTCTTTCTTTTCCTCTGCAAATCTCTCGGTGTGATAACTCGAGCTTTCCTTCGCACCCCCGTTTCTTCTGGGAGATTTCTCTTGCAAGCTTACATTTCCTCGGCGGGCGACCCTAGGTTAGACTTTTAATTTCCAACTCTTGCTCCCTTTCTTTTCGATTTCTTGCTTTTTCTTTCCTCTTAGGGCTGCTATGTCTAGAACTCGCCCACGCATTCTACCATTCACCGACCCCTTGGGGAAAGAGGAACGGGAAAAGGGTAGGGAGGACCTTGCCTCCTCCTCTAGGGAGGTTGGCCTTGGGATGGTTGAGGAGGAGGACCCGGCGGGCAGTGGGGGCGGCAATTCCCCCGAACCTGCCCCCTACGACGTTATTGATTCGGATGACGAGGCGATGGAGATCGACCCCTCCAGGACCTCTGGTCCCCTCATTCCCCGGGAAAGGGGCAGGACCTATTACTTAGACAAAGTCAAGTACCGCATCCCTCTGAGTACTTACCCTGACCAAAAAAACCGGATCTGATTCTCGCGAAGAATGCCGCCAACGCGATTGAGCGGTTCTACAATTTCGGGGATGGGTATACGATTGTCATCCCTGGCGAAAAAGACACCGTGTGCTGCCCTCCCGACGGGTGCATTGCGGTTTATCACAAATGCTTGGAGTTTGGTCTTCGTTTCCCTCTTCATCCTGCTCTAGAGGAGATTTTCAGGCGGATGAATGTGGCCATCGCCCAGCTGACAGCCATGGCTGTCAGGTCATTGATTTCATACGTGTGGACCTCCCTGTTCCATCGCGCCGAACCCTCTATTGACGCCCTAAGATTTATGGTCGGCCTGCAAATGGTTTCTTCTGGGAGTGAGGGCTCTCCTGGGTATTAGTCCCTTCTGAGACAGAAAGGGCATACTTTGGTGTGGCCTGCTATGGACAGCCTTAGGGATTGGAAGAACAATTTTCTCTATGTGCACAGCGCCCATGGGTGGAAAATTCCCCGCCATTTCAGGAATCACGTTCACACCCGGCTTGAGACTCCTTAAGAATACCACCCTGGCGTGGGAGGTAAGGCTCTGGAGGTGAAGTTGAGCGAGAAAGACAAGGATTTGGTGGACCAATTTGCTGCCAACACTGATAAGTATGGGGTGTACAGTCCTTCATTATGGCTTCCCCATGCAGAGGTCATTGCTACTGACAGGTACCTGACCCGGGTGGGCATGAATCCGGGCTTAGACGAAGGTAGTTCAGGAGCGTTGATGATTTTTCCTTACTCGCCTTTTACTTTTTAAATGGCCTTTCTAACCAGTCATCCGTTTGCTTTGCAGACCTCGCCACCTTCCTTTGGACAAAAGGGGAGGTGAGACGTTTGGGTTTGTCCGGGACTGTCGACGTTATCCAAAGCCGTCCCTCCCTTCCTCCTGACTTCAAGAGGGGCGAGAAAAACCTGATGAAGCATCTGAAGGGCCTTTCGTTCAGCAGGCCGAGGCTCCCTGCTCCCCCTAAGTCAACTCCTGCCAAAACGGCGGTCTCTGCAGCCACCCCTTCTCCGGCTGCAAAAAAGGCGACTGCCTCTGAGGTTACTCCCTCCCCCACCGTCAAACAGGGAGGTCCTCCGGCAGGGGTTCAGATTCCTCAGGGGGCGCAGGCTGCTGGCTCTGAAGAGACTGGGGAAAGCACTCCCAGGGGGTTGATCAGAAAAAGGAGCAGGGGAACTCCAAGTGCAGATCATGTGGTGGATTTGGAGGCTGATACGCCTGACCCTAAACGCTTTGCCCAGGGAGTCCCTTGTACCCTTTTCTCTGAGGAGAATACTAAGTTCCATTATGCCGCCGGCGATAGCCAGGACGTCTCTGCCTTACTCTCTGACTCTGGGGCGGTTTTGGCGGATCACCTCCTCAAGACTGTCCGCTCTGCTACCCACCGAGTGACCCAGTACATCCAGCGCACTGCCAGAATTATTCAGGCCTCTGCTGAGCTGGCGGCCCTCAGTCGCTTAAGTGACGAGGATCTGGCCAACCCCGACCGTCTGGCTACAATTGAAAAGGACGTCACCCTTATTGCTGGCCTGAAGGATCAGCTGGCCAAAAGGGAGAGCGAGCTGGAGGAGGCCAGGAGTCAGGTGACTCACTGGAGGTCTCAAAGCGAGAGGGCGGTCCGGGAGGTGTCCCGCTTGGAAGAGGAGTCGAAGAGAGCCCAGCAGGCCTTTGCAGAGCTGGAGCAGGCCAAAAAAGCTTTAGCCGAGTTGGACCAAGCCAAGAAGAAGGCTGCCGACCTAGGGGAGCGTCTTTCCAAGGCAGATTCGGCTCTTCAGGCGGCCCTTGGTGACTTGGCGGCGAAGACCGAGGAGTGGCAGAAGGAGAAGGATGAGATAATCCAGGAGGTGGAAACTGCCGTGTCAGCAGGCTTCGTCAATGGTGCCAACTCTTGCTTGGGGGTGGTCATGGAGGCTGTCAGGGAGATGTTCCCAGGTTTCGATGATGAGGCTTTTCGGGCTCTTTATACCGCCAAGGACGAGGCCCAGATGCGCAGGATGGATGAAGGAGCTGCTACATCTGGCCCAGAAGCTCCCCCTGCTGTTTAACATGGAAGGCAGTCATCCTTAGAGGGCTCATGCCTGTCCCCTGCCGCGCTCATGCTAATGTTTTGACTTCTTATCTGTTCTGCGCGCCGAGCCCTTTTGTGGCCGGCTGCCGTATTCGATGTAATTACCTTAGAAAACCTTTATTCGGTGTATCTTCTGCTACTTTATTTCCTTTTCTAAGGATTTTTCCGTTTGTTTTCATCCTGCTTCTGTTTGAATTTTTTGTTTGGAGTTTCTTAAGGTATGGCCTGCCCCCTGCTTGCCCAGAGGTAAGCAGGGTGATATTTTGCATTATTTATACAAGGGTGGGGGGCATGCCCCCAGTCCTTGTTAGTTTGGCCTGTCCCTGGCTTTTGATCAAAGTCCAGGGGGCCTGCCCCCTGCCTGCCCAGAGGTAAGTAGGGAGGCGTTTGATGTTTTTTATACAAGGTTGGGGGGCCTGCCCCCAGTCCTTGTTCGTTTGGCCCGCCCCTGGCTTTTGATCAAAGTCCAGGGAGCCTGCCCCCTGCCTGCCCAGAGGCTAGCAGGGAGGTGTTTGAACTTTTTGTGTGGGGGGGGGCATTTTCCTTAGTTCTGGTAACAGGGGGGCCTCCCCCTATTGCCCCCTGCTCGTTTGTGTGTGAAAACGCAAGTTTGAACAGGCAACGAGTATAGACTTGAAGTTCTTTCATTTCTTTTGTAAGAGTCTAACACATGGGTGGTCGGAGCCGTCGACATTCTTTGGCCGTTCTCCGCCAAATTTTAAGAGTCGAAGACTATTTTAAGATTCTGCTTAAACATAATATTTCTTCAGGGTGTCCGCGTTCCAGTGAGCACTCAACTCTTGGCCCTCCATATTGGCGATTTTATACGTGCCTGGCCCTAAGATTTGAGTTACCTGGTACGGACCTTCCCAATTAGCGCTGAGTTTGCCGTGCTCTCTCGATTTTCCCACGGCCTGTGTTTTTCTGAGGACTAGATCACCCATTTGAAAATTTCGCTGATGTACTCTCTTATTGTATGCCTTCCTCATTCGTTGTTGGTAGGCGACAATATTAGCGCTGGCTTCCTCCCTCACCTCACTGACCAGATCCAAGGCCTCAGCCATCGCTGCCTCATTCTCGGCCTGGTCGTATTGTAGGGAGCGCAGGGAGGGGATCCTGGCCTCGGTTGGTAGTAGAGCCTCTGCACCGTAAACCAGGCCGAACGGGGTTTGGCCCGTTGATTCCTTTCGGGTGGTCCGGATTGACCAGAGTATGCTGGGGAGCTCGTCGGCCCACCTGCCTTTGAGGTTATCTACCATTTTCTTAAGGCCATTCAGGATCTGCTTGTTGGCCGCCTCTGCCTGTCCGTTAGTCTGAGGGTGACAGACGGCAGAGTAGGCAACCGCGACGCCATGGCCTTCCAGCCAGATTCTCAGGGGGTCATTATCGAATTGCCTTCCATGGTCAAACACCAGCATCTTCGGCAGGCCGAACCTAGTGATAATGTTCCGCCAAATCACCTTTCTGACCGCAGGCTCGGTGATGTTAGGCACTGCCTCAGCTTCTACCCATTTGGTGAAGTAGTCGATGGCGACGATCAAGAATTTTCTCCCCCCGGTGGCCACCGCAAAGGGTCCTAGTATATCCATCCCTCACTGAGCGAAGGGGATGGGAGACAGGATTGGCCTGAGCTCTTGGGCCGGGGCATGGATGGATGGGGCGAAGAGCTGGCATTTTCTGCACTTTTGAGTCAAGTCTTTGGCGTCGGCCAGCAGGGTCGGCCAGTAGTATCCGGCTCTCAAGGCCTTGTGTGCTAGTGACTTTCCTCCTATGTGATGACCACATAACCCAGAGTGGATGTCATCCAACACCTCCGCCGCCTGCTCTGCCCCCAGGCACCTGAGCAGAGGGGACGAGAAAGATTTCTTGTACAAGTCTTCTCCCATTATGATGAACCATGCAGCCCTTGCCGGCATTTTTCTTTTTTGTACGGGGTCAGTCGGTAAGATTCCGTGTTTCTTGTACAGGATGATGGGGGTCCTCCAATCCCCAGGCCCTGCTTCCTCCACCGCACCGACGGTTTGACAGGGGACGGTAGATTTCTCCTGGACGACGTCCACCCATACCGACCTTCTTATATCCTGCAGGCTGGAGCTAGCCAGCTTTGACAGGGCGTCTGCCCGGTTATTCTGGGATCGAGGGATCTGTCTGATTTCATATGATTTTAAGCCTGACAATTCCCTCTTCACCATTTCCAGGTACGCGGCCATTGTTTGGTCCCTAGCCTCATATTCTCCATTGATTTGGTTGGCGATGAGCTGGGAGTCTGTCGCTAGAACAATCCGCTCTGTGCCTGCAGCTTTGGCTAGGTTGATGCCTGCGAGTACTGCTTTGTACTCGGCTTCATTGTTCGAGGCGGGGAAGACAAATCTGAGAGCATGCTCAAAGTCGGTACCCTCCGGACTGGTCAATACTATTCCTGCCCCTGCTCCATTAGCCGTGGAGGACCCTTCGGTGTACACGATCCATTCGCCGGTGGTTGGGCTATCCTCCTCAGAGTGGGAACACTCTGCCAGAAAGTCGGCCAGGGCTTGGGCCTTGATGGCTGTTCTTGACTGGTATGTTATCCCTAGTCCACTCAACTCGATAGCCCACTTCAGCAGTCTGCCTAACTTTTCAAATTTTTCCAGCACCTTCTCTAGGGGCTGGTCTGTCAGCACTACGACAGGGTGTGCGTCGAAGTATGGCCTCAACTTTCTGGCCGCTATAACGACTGCGTAGGCTGCTTTCTCAACCAAAGGATAATTCTTCTCTGCTGCCCCCAGGGCGTGACTTACAAAATATATGGGCTGTTGAGCGCCTGCTTCCTCCTTCAAGATGACCGCGCTGACATCTACATTGGTTACAGCGATGTAGAGGAAGAGTTTTTCCCCTGCCACTAGTCTTGCCAGGGTGGGGAGTTTCTTTAAATGCTCCTTCAACTGCCCGAATGCTTCTTTTTGCTCGTCCTCCCATTTGAATTGCTTGTTGCCTTTCAGTACTTTGAAGAATGGGGTTGACTTGTCTGCTGACCTGGCGATGAATCGTGCCAGGGCGGCCATGCGGCCTGTCAGACGCTGGATGTCCCTGATGGTCTTTGGCTCAGGAAGGTCCAGAACAGCCTGAACTTTCTCGGGGTTAGCGTCTATCCCTCGAGAGCTGACCAAAAAACCCAAGAATTTTCCGGAGCGAACCCCAAATGTACACTTCTTCGGGTTGAGTTTCATTTTGTAGGCGCGCAGGGAGGAGAAGGTCTCCCGCAGGTCGGCCAGGTGCTCTTTGTCTCCTTTACTCTTCACAATGGCGTCGTCGACATAGGCTTCTATGTTCCTGCCTTTTTGACTTTCGAACACCTTGTCGACTAGGCGTTGGTACGTGGCTCTTGCGTTTTTCAGCCCGAATGGCATCATCTTGTACATGTAGGTGCCTGAACTCGTGATGAATGCGCACTTAACTCTGTCCGGCTGCCATAAGTACACCTGATGATACCCTGAGAAGGCGTCCAGGAAGCTTAGCATAGTATATCCACTGGTAGCGTCCACCAGTTGGTCGATTCTGGGGAGCGGGTAGCAGTCTTTCGGGCAGGCTTTGTTGAGGTTCGTAAAGTCCACGCACATCCTCCACGCGCCTGACGATTTTTTGACCATGACCACATTCGCCAGCCACTCAGGGTAGTCACAAACTTCTATAAAGTCCGCCTTCAAAAGTTTTTCAATCTCTTCCTTGATTGCCAAGTCTTTTTCTGCGGACATGTTCCGCTTTTTCTGCTTCACAGGGCGGGCGTCTGCGCTTACGTTCAGCCTATGAACGATACACGCTGGATCGACCCCCGACATCTCATCCGCCGAGTAGGCGAAGACATCCTTGTTTTCTTTCAGTAGCTCGACCAGTTCAGCCTGGTAGGACTCTTCCAGGTCGGCCCCTATAAGGACTTGCCTCCCTGGCTCCAGGTCCACCAGCATGCTTTCTCCCCCAGGTTCCAGGTGGCTTGGCGCCTGACTACCGGCTGGAATCTCGCCTTCCCTGCTGGGGGAACTGTCGGCTTTTCTCTTTCCTTTTCTTTCGCTTTCGTGAGCCTGCAGGGCCACGGAGTAGAACTGTCTGGCCGATTCCTGGTCTCCGCGCACTTTCCCTTCTAGGCCAAAATCAGTAACATAGGCTATAGTGAGAGCCCTGATTGATATGGCCGCTTCAATTTCGTCCAGGGTGGCTCTGCCGATCAGGGCGTTGTAGGCAGACTTTGCATCCACTACAACAAATGATGCCCTGACATTTCTGGCAGTAGCTCCCTCCCCAAATGTCACAGGTAGGTCTATGATCCCCATGGGCAGTACGCCTGCTCCGCTAAACCCATATAATGACCCAGGGGCAGGTCGTAGGTGCCTTCTCTCCAGGCCCATTTTGTCGAAGGCGTCTTTGTACAGCAAATTCGTGTAGGCACCGGTATCCACCATGCACCTCCGAACAATGTGGTTGCTGATTACCAAGGATAGCACCAGGGGATCGCTGTGAGGGTATACCACCCGCCCTGCATCTGCGGGGGTGATGCTCAGCGTTACTCCTTTCGGGCTTCCCGCTCTTTCAGCGTAGCAGATCTGGTTCCTTAGCTCACGAATTTGCCTTTTCTGCCCCCTTCGGCTGACTACGCCTTCCGCATCTCCTGATACCACATGGATTACCAGGCGGTTCTGTACCGAGCCTTCGGGCTTTTCAGGTGCTTCTTTCTGAGTTTTATTCCTGGCTGCGTAGTTGGCCAACCAGCCATTCCTGATCAGCTTCTCGATCTCGTCTTTCAGGTGTCGGCACTCTTCGGTGGTGTGGCCTACACAGTCGTGGAAAGTGCAGAATTTCTTGGGATCCCCTTTTGGACTGCGCGGTTTGCTCGGGCGATTCCATTTAGCAGTTTCCTTTTCCAGCTCGAAGATTTCCGCCCTGGATTTGTTAAGGGCTGTGTAACTGTCGAACCTGGGCTGATAGACAGTGCGCTCCTTTTTAGGGATATCCCCTTCCTCAGTTCTATGTCTTCCGGACTCGTTTCTACCGCGTCCACCCTGCGGTCCCCCCTGCTGCCTCGCGGGGCCTGCGGGGGTCTCTGGCAGGCTGTGGAACTCTTCCTGCAGCATAAACCCCTCTGCAATCTTTCTGGCCTTGGCCAAGGTCTCAGGCTGGGCCCTGATCATTTGGTTTTTCATTTCGCCGGGTAGCAGGGAGTTGGTTAGTGCATACGCTGCTGTCGGGTCGTCAATTTCCTTTACCTGCTGGAACGACAAGTCGAACCTCTTCAGATATTCCCTGACAGTCTCGCCCTTCTTTTGCCTGAGGGTCATCAGGTCGAAACGGGTGAGACGTCGTCTTTTGTTTCCAACATACTGATCCAGGAACATTTCTGCCAGTTCGATGAAGAAAGAGATTGACCCCTGCGGGAGGTCCCTGAACCAACCCTGGGCTAGGCCCACCAGGGTGGTGGGGAAGATCTTGCACCGGACTGCGTCGTCGGCGTCGTACATGCCCATGCGACTTTCGTACGCGGCCAGGTGATCTTCCGGGTCTGTAGTTCCATCGAACTTTACAGTTGGCATCTTAATTTTCGGGATAGGATACGCCTGAACCTCAGGGTGAATCGGGGTCTTGGTCGGCCTACACACCATTTTTGACCTGCTCGCGCCCGAGTAGTGACCGTAGTCATCCCTTCTGTCAGGGGTCGGTCGCCTACTTTCAGGGGAGCGGTGTCTTGGTGGGGGCCTCGGCCTGTTTATCGCCTCATCGCCCTGGGAGGGGGAGTGATACCGTGAGCGCTTTTTCTAGGCGGGCTCAAGGTTATCACCCTGACGGTGCCTGGGCCTCATAGGCTGACCGTTGTTGAGCCTGGATTGCAGGCTCTGGGATAGCCCGGGGGCAGGCCGCAATCCCTCAATCGGTGTCAGCCTGGAGAATACATCCTGTTTCTCTCCCAATCGTTTGGACACTGGCTCCTTGTGCTTCATGCAATTCCTCAGGTCTTGGGATAGGCCTCCTCTTTCACGAGCGGCCGTGGACTCTGTAGTATGAATGAAGAATGCGCCCTCAGGACCAGCTACCTCCTGCTGTGCAGGGGGCTCCTGACGGGCCTCTGAGATTCGCCTTTGCACTTGTGCGTACGCCTGAGCTGTCCTCCTAGCCTTTTTCTGAACGTTTCTGACGGCGGTTCGCTTTGTGCCCCCGGTTCCTTCTCCACTTTCAAAGTGGAGCAACCTGGGGGTCGTGGCGACCCTGCCTACCAGATCGTCCGGGGTGAATTCCTGATCCAACATAGCTGAGAAGAACGCTGCAGTCTGTACCATCTGAGCAGGGGTGAGGTTCAGAACTGGCCTCGGATTGCCCCCCTGCCCTGCCATGGCAACTGCCCCCTGACCCGGTGCCCCCTGGAGACTGGCTCGCCCCACACCCGGAATCGTGGCAGCGGGCGTCACTTCCAGTGGCATGCCATATTGGGGGGCTTTGGGCGGATTTGCCACCGAGCTAGTGTCGAAAATTTCTGGCATATTCAATTTTGAGTGGTTAATTTGTTAATTCTGTGTTATGGAATGGTTGATTTCTTGTGGGTAATTCGTGGATACAACCAATTCTTCCCCACAGACGGCGCCAAATTGTTCCGGTCAAGGAATCAATTAACCCGACTATGAATTCGGGTTCTTAGTATTCAGATATCACTCGCTTGACTTCCTTTGATCTCTCCTTTCCCCTCTCCTATGATCGGACCTCCCCGGCGGATCGAGCCTGCTCCCTGCACAAGTAGCGCACAGGGCCTCGGAGGTTGTCCGAGGGAACCCTCTCCGATGCCTAAGTCAGTCCGTGAATGCCTTGATGAACCTAGTTCGTGAGGAACTAGGCGGCGTTTTTAGGAGTAAGAGTCTAGAGAGAGAAAATCCAACCCCCTCTAAGTGGGAAATGGGTGGGTATTTATACCTTCCCACAAGAGAGGGAATTGGAGGGGAAAAAGAGCGGGAGAATGGGTGGATGTCAGGGTTACACGTGGACCTGCTTCATCCACTCATTCCCTTTTACCTTAGGCAGAAAGACGAAGGGGCCCCTGGTAACACCTGCCCTGCTCGGGAGGGAGGTCGCCTGGGGGCAGGTGGTTAAGAGGAGTCTACTGGCCCTCCCCAGCTGGTCGCTTTACCCTGCTGGACAGGCGGCCTTCTCGGAGTCACATTTATAGGGGAAAGTCCCGGCGTCTTACCTCGACGGCCTGCTGGACAGACTCTTTGATTCCCGGGTTGGGTCTTCGCGGGGCCTGCCAGGCGGGCGACCCGGCGCAGGCTCTCAACCCTCATCATATATATATATATATATATTTATATATATATATATATATATATTGATTTGCAGCGGAACAGCGTATTAATAAGAAGTATAATAAACTCATAAATATATATATATATATATATATAATAATCTTCACGGACAGAATAAATAATTCTCACAGACAGAATAAAGCACCCCAAACGTGATGCCTCCTTTGGTATCCACACGGGTATGGAACTGCGACGTATATGCAAGTATAAAGGTTTGTGAGATTGTCTCACAACTTTTCTCTAGATCTGTCTTATAATTCTTTATAAGAAGAATACTCCGTATATATATTATGAGTCAATACTCTTTATTTCATATATTGGTTCATCATATGAACCTTCTTATATAGGAGATGAGAAGGTAGAATTAGGTTATTACTCTAATTACCATAATTAGATTATTATCATAACTCTAATTACCATAACCCAACAACGCAGTTGGGTCCGTATTACTACTGACCCGATATATTTAATATATCTATATATATTAATAATATCCCGTACACATTGTGTGTGACCCAATGGGCCCACTTAAGACTACCAGACATGTAACTCATTTACATACATGTCAACCCGACATCGACCTCTAGCAAGGTATATCGGATACATAGACTTAAGCGGGTTAATCCGTATAGGACGACAGTACGTGAACATAACTCCTTCATATTTAACCCGAACAATCTCAACTTTGGGTGGTATTCCATAAATACAACCAATTTTAATTAATCTGAAAATAAACTATATATGAGCACATCAAACAGGAATGGAATTACCTCATTAATGACCGGATGTAGTAGATTTGTGGGTCTCATTCCATCTTCATTCCCACATCAATGTCGATTCTTTCCCTAAACCCAAATTCTCTCCCCCTAAACCCTAATTTTGTGCAACAATAACCCCTAAAAATGGATTTTCGTTAATATTAATGCTAATTATAAGGATAGACGAAGTTTATAATTGATACACAAACAAAATCTTCGACAATAAGAAAGATCAATGGATGAAGAAGTAAAGAAGAAGATGAGGTGAATGATGAAGTGGAGTAAATTACTGAAGTGGAATAAGGAATATTGTACAAACTTAGTAGGTAGCAGGTAACTCAAATCCATTCGTATATGATGTGTCTCATACATGAGTTTATTCCCATATTATATAAGTTGGTTTTATTTATGGAAGACCAACCAAAGTTGAGATTATTTCTGTTATATAACCAAAAAGTAATTTGTAAATATTAGATAAAAATTGTTTTAAATTATAGGGTTATTTCATGGAAATAATCTCAACTATGCGTGTGTTTCTTAAAATAATCCAAACTATACGTAATCTCATTTTAATATGAACTACGCATTCATTAATCTCGTTTTGCTATATATGAAATTATGACTTGCTATTACCGGTCATAGTGACTTGTTGTAACTTTCTAGAGTTTCATTTAAGTCCGTTGTGGTCATCATGAAAGTCAAAATTACAATAAAAGCATTTTTTTCGTAGCATCTATAAGACTAATTGATAAAAAAATGAAAGATTAATTTCCGGAGAATATAATTTTTTTATCAATGGCCGAAAATGAACACGAATTGTGAATAACAAGAAGAAGAGTAAGATGGAGAGTTGAATAAGGGAGGTTCAACAGGTAACCGGTCACCCATAGCAAAACGAGGTTAATGAATGTGTAGTTCATATTAAAATGAGATTACGTATAATTTGAAGTAATTTAAGAAGCATACACATAGTTGAGATTATTTCCATGAAATAACCCTATAATATATCATTAAATTCCTTTATAAAAATCGTTAAAATCTAACCTAAGTCAACTCGACTAATTATTGATCCAACAAGACTTGACCCAACCCGAATCCGACCCGTCTGATTTCCACCTTTAGACATATTTTAATTATATAATTCATCATTCGTAAAATTTACGACTTAATGTTATTGCTACATATGGTTTCATATTAGGTTATCTTCCAAATTATTGGAAAACAAAATGAAAATTGGAAATGATAAAGAACCAAATTCTTATAAAAAGTGATAAATAATCAAAAAATTAAAGCGGATAATGAATTATTGATGGTTTAAACCAGACCAGGCCAAACAAAACATAGTTCGACCCGAACATGACCCGACTCGATAATGATCTGAACCTGATAATGCCTAGACCCGGGAATGACCTGAACTTGACCCAGAAGCGGATGACCTGACAACTCAACCCGAATGACCCAACCTGAAAACCTGACACAAAAGTTTACTTGATTAACCCGACCCGTAGGCGACCTGAACCCGACCCGAATCTGACCCCACGTTAGCCATGACCTGATAATGACCCGGCCCATCGGGCCCAATGATGACCCGACTGGACATGACCCGCCCCGTCCGCCCGATTGCCACCTCTATGCGCAGCCCTCCAAAATACTACTCGTAGAACAACTAGAATTTGAGTAGCATTTAGTAATATGATTAGTGGACAAATACGGTGATACCTGGCAAAAAAAAAAGACTAATACAGTGATAAATGTGGTTCGTTGTGAGTATGTTGTGGGTTCTATTTGGCCTGTCAATATTCTTATTTTTTTGGCAACAATATAAGATATTAATAAAACGAAGAAACCAAACTATATACACCGACCATGACTTATTACAATCAAGATACATCTGGAGCCTAGAAATAGAAAACAACAAGCCTACTAGGAATGCCGAAACATGCACATCTCGTTTCCTCAGGAAAGGTAACAATTGTTTACAAGGGCAGTGAAAACAAGCGACGACCTGCATTGATGAGGACGCATATGACATAGGTCCAAGCAAAGCGGATACAGTGACCTGGAGAAAGGAGGAAGAGAAGAGTGGAAGGAATGAAGCAATTAAAGATCCATTGAGTTGGATGTTGTAACCTCCATGAAGTCTTTTCCTGCAAAAGAAGACAGAAGTAGTATAAGTGAACCACGGGCAAGCGGTGTTGAGCACAAAGGTTGATTGCTAGGAGCTTCTGTCGTGTCATGCCAGTTCTTATTCAGAAAATGTTGGAAATCAATCTGCTGATTGCACATAAATTGAATATGATGCAAGATTGAAATAGGATCCTTAGCTTTAGAACGGAAAATGACATCATTCTGGTGCTTCTATAAGGCAAAAAGAGTGAAAGGGAAAATCAGAGTCGTGGTATCAGCAGCAGTCGGATTCAGAATAAGATAAGAAAATAAATTAGAAAACCAGATATTGAAAGTAAGAAAAGGCTCGAAACTTGGTCGGAGTCCAAGTGACCCATTAAGCCAGATGTGTTTGGCAAAATCACAGTCACAGAAAAGATGGCTCAACGTTTCGTCGTTGCCCAGACAAAATGAATAAGACAGGTCAACCGAAATACCGCGGAGACATAACTTATCAGAAGTAGGTAGTATGTTATGGACCAATTTTCAAAGGAAAATTTTAAACTGGGATTTACACGGAAGCTTCCAAATACGGTCCCAATTAAACATGAGAAGTCTTGGCTATGTAATCCTTGTTAATTTCTTGTCAATATTCTTCGTCTATTAGGGTTTTCCACATGTTTGAGTTATAGAATGATTCTTCCTTATTTGGTAAAAAAGAAGTTTATAATAGTACCATGCACTTTTATTAGCCTCAATTTTTTTTGGATTTAAACTCCATTTTGGTAACGAAATCCTAAATTCACGTCGTAGCTAACGTTTCATGACTTATTACGTTTCCATGCCCCTTGTACCCAATTTCTAGCATCATCATTATTGGGTACGTGTCACTTGTTGATAATAATTATTCGATAAGTTTTAACAAGGGCTTTCTATATACGTCCTAATCATTTCTTTACTTTAACTACAATAAATTACTCTATTAGCGACCTCACACGCGCGACCAAAATTGTCAGTCGCTTTTGTAGCAACTGAAAAAAAATCAAGTGTGCTGGCTGATACTTATTAATGCATTGATTTATTATGTGTGGTGGTCGAGGAATAACGTTGTTCATGATTCATGTGTACTGAGGCCTGAAGTTGTTTGTAGGCTTATTAAGAATGATATTAGATATAGACTAACCCGAATTCGAACTCATTTGCATATGCAAATAAGGTGTTTTCTCTAGTTAGCTAATCTATATATGCGATGTAATTCGGCCTTAGATTCCAAGTTGTATGTTTGGTATGGAATGAAATTCTTACATTTTACCAAAAAAAAAAGAAACATTTTCTGTGTTTAAGTAATAAGGTATAAACTTAGTTTGTACGTGTTTGGATATTGCGTACCTTTTATTCTTTAGTCGAAAAATATTAAGGGATTACATTAGGTTATCGAGATCCACTAAGGGAACCAAACATATTATTGTTTGTCATTTATATTTAGACCAAAACATTGTTAAGATATAAAAGAGATCGGTTTAGGTTGATATCATTTGGTACTTCGACTCTTATTTTGTCATGATTATTTCTTACAAGGCTACAAATTATGTCCGGTATTGAAGGATATTTGAAGTTATTGATCACAAAATGACGGTTATTGTAGTTTCAAATAACAATAAAAGGGATGTGTTTTGATAGAAACGATTCAGAGTGAAAAATGTCTTATGTATGTTTGTACAAATTTCATTCTTACGGATCGCTTACCAAGGAATTACCACCTAACAGTCTTTATCTTGGGCAAATTGATCAAATGGGTGGTTCGGTTCTAAGGATATTCGGATTAATTGGGAGTCTATCACGTTAGAGATATTATAATATAGGGTTATTCAGTTCTGCAGAAATAAGGTTTGCAGTTTTCAGTTTTACCGTGTCTTTATTTGGTTCATCTCACTAAGATTTAAGGTGGACCAGCTGGAAATTTACATATGGGGATCACATTCAGATGCAATTTCCTTGCTACACTCCCTGACTCCATTCATTTCGTTGGTTATATTGACATGCGTAACCATTGAGAGTACTTCTACGACAAATTGTAGTCGCTTTGATCCTATATATGATAGTATGACTAATGAACCGAATTGCTTAAAATGGTTGGAATGGTTGATAACACTTTTGAGTTCACAAGGTTATATTGTGATTACAATTATCAGGTGTCAGACATATGAACATATTTAGTCCAAGTGGGAGATTATTGTAAGAATTATGGGTCTGAATATGATAGACGTGGACAAATTATTTATTCGGGTAATAATTGTATTTATATGCTACTCCGTATCTATTAAGTGGGTGTTTGGTTGGGGTTTTGGAATGTATGAGTTCTAGTGTTTGGTTGATAGCTTTTGAAATTGAGTTTGAAATCCAAAGGGTTCTAATTCCACACTAACCTCTTGAAATCTCAATCCTAAGTCTTTACTCATGATTCTAATTCTACCCCTCTTATATGCATCATGAAAGATATTTTACAATCTATTCTAGGATCAAAACAAACAAGTACTAATAAGCCTTGGGTTCTATCTCAATACGTCTATGGTTTTAGAATTCATTCCATTTATATTGTTTGAATCAAATAACTCCCAACTTATGCCCAAATATAATGTGATCCACTATGGTGTACGATTTATGGACTTATATACTTTTTAAAGAGTATGAGTCAGACTATTAATTACAAGTGTAGATATCCATTATTAGGTTAGACTAAGGATGCTATATCGAGCCAGGTGACCATGGTTATGGTCCGTGATAGACTGATAGCACACAATAATTTAATCTTCCGAAACCCTTCACAAGAGATATCCGTACGGTTTCTGTATCTACTAGAGACTCATAATCTAGAAGACCGTCATGACTTAAGTTATCTTCTATCAATGTTGTCAAGTACGCTTTTGCTACATTCAATTGTCAAATAATTTTGTAGGGTGGTTTTGTCATTACTCATTAGTCTCAAATTTTTTATGGCCTACTCATTTTTTTTTGTAGTGGCAAAAAAAAAACATTCAATGGATTGGATCGGAAATAAAAGTAATAATGAATGGAGTAAATATTATAATGTGTACATAGGATGACCGGAATTTTGGTCACTAAGATCCATTTTTTCTTTCAACCTTGAGTCAAGTATATACTATGATGGGTGCGTTACAAAGAGGGACACATTACTGTAAGATGGTTGACATTTATGAAAGTATAGATAAGAAATTTGTTGGCCAGGAAAGTGGGAAACAAAAAGGTGCCTTTGGTAATGATAACATTTGCACTAAATTTTTTAAATGAGTTGTTCACCAATTCTACAATTGTACCCCAAAGTGGTCGCAGCGAAACTTTTCACATTAGTTTTATAAAGAGAAAAAGAGGTCATCACTATCAACATACTAGTAAGTCTTTGTTGTAACCGAATATTTCCGTTATAAAATGATGATGGGTCAAATAATATTACGTAGTTAGATGAGGTAAATCAAAATCAAGTAAATTATTTGTTGTCTATCTAAGTGAGTATTATTAACTTGAGATGAATATTCCATCATAAACAAGAATTTGTGAATACTAATTTTTATTTGGTGGTGAAATTAGATTAGTCCACTTGCCTAATTAAACATAAATACTGTACTAGAGACAAGTGCTAATGCATTTTCTCTAATAAACTTTTGACTCAAATTATAGGGTAAAACTGTTATACCTAGGCCTATCGAACAAGTCGGAGGGTCAGCTTTTGGGCTCAGAAAAAATATGGGTCGGGGGTACTTTGGGTTTAGTAAATACGGGTATCTTATGGGTCTTGTTTATACGGGTTTCGGATCAAGTACAAGTCATATTAACGAATTTTTTTAACTCGTATTTTCTTTACTTTTTTTTATTATAAATTCCATTTTATTCTTAATTTCTTGATGATCTAATTTAATACTCCGTATATGATAGTAGTAAGAACAAATAAGGGGACGTTTGGTTCGAAGCATTGGAATGGATTGGAACGGAGTGTGATTCCATAAATGATTGGAATTAAATACTCATACTTGTAGACGGTTGTTTGGTTCGAGGGTGGAATGAATTGTAATTGTATTAAGGTGGAGTGAAATTGGAAACTTGAGGTTGGGGACTTGGGGTAGGGGATGAGATTCCAAGGGATTGAGATGGAGTTAGAATCCATTGGGGATCTAACTCCATTCCCAAATACTCCAACAACTACTTTTTAATAATAAAAAGTGATCATGCTAGATGAACTAACTCAACCAAAAAGCCTAAGATGAATATTAAAAAAAACTTAAGGTGATGATTGAGTCCAACTATTACATCTATACTAATATATTACTCCCTCTCATTCATTGGAATCCTACCCTTTTATTAAAATATACCTCACATATATTCAATAAATGGTAGGAATCTAATGAATGGGAGGTAGTAATACAGAAATCACACATTTGGTTTTTTTGGCACCAAAAACACTTTCTTAATATATCACATTTTTCATATTAATCTAATACTCCATAAAAACGAGATATTTTGGTATATACTTTCTTAAAACGACATAAGTACAAGTTTAAAATATTCTGATAGTAATATAATTTATTGAAACGAATTAAAATATTTGAAAACAGAGTAGGTATACACCTGCGGATAAAACAACGTAAACATTGTCGAAAATATCCCTATTACACAATTTTCTAACATATAAACCAATCAATATATATATATATATGTATATATATAGAAGTGGGATCAGGTGAGTCCCCTTGTATAAGTTGAGTCCGTGAGTCCCCATATCAGCCATCGATTCAATGTTAGATTAATGGCCAAGATCTAATCTCATAATTATGGAAATAACCATAATATCTTTGAAAATACATCTTATTTTCTCTCTCTTCCTTTGATTTCTCCCGCCCAACCTCTCTGTAAACTCTTCAGTTTCACCGCTTTACTTCACACCACGTTTCATCTAGAGCAGAGCTATTTTGATCTTCTGAAACACTCCCGCCTTCATTTTCGTCTTCTCATCTTTGCTCATCTTCGTCTTCTCTTCGCTCATCATCGTCTTCTCTTCGCTCATACCGACTTCATCCACGCAGCTACACCATATTTGAACTCCAAACTTAAGGTAAATTAGGGTTTTTTTCTTTTGTTTTAATAATTTTTATGGTAAATTAGGTCTTGTTCGTGATGCTAACTACCTTTAAATTAGGTCTTGTTTTTGTTTTATTTCTCTCAACCTGTATCTAGAATGCACGATTGATTGTATATATTTCTCCCCTGCATGTTATTTTCGTTACTGTAACGAACATTATTTGTTATTTTGACTGGTATCATTCGGAATTTTAATGAATAATCTATAGAGCTAAGCTTATCCTTGTACTGATAACATATTAATGTAATGTATACAGAATGTATGTGTTTTTGTTACTTTAATTCATATATTATGTTACTTTAGTACATAATTTATGTTACTGTTATGCGTAGATCCATGACAAGGATCCTTTTTCTCGAACTTTTTTATTGGGTTACTTTAATTCATATATTGGGTTACTTTAAATCACATGACATGTTACTTTAGTATAGTACAATGCGGATGAGGGGTATGTTATGCGGATGAGGGGTATGTAATTCTCTAGTCAGTTTGTATCATTGGCATTATTCTCATAATAATATATCTTCAGATGGCAGAAGAAGGTAAGATTGTCGTTGCTGGTGAGAAGAAGGGGCAGGTTAAGAAGCGAGTTCAACGGGCAAAGAAAACGGCTGTCAAGCCATCGAAGTTGAAGAAACTAGCTACCGGTTTGACAGATGCAGCCAACGTCGACCGTTCGTCTTCTTTAAGGTGCAGCTCGCAGCTCCTTGTTGATCTAATATCTAATTTAAACCAGAGGCAGCGGGAGGCGCTTTCAGCGATCGGATTTGGCAGTGTACTTGAAATGCACCTTAAGAGCTTCCCTATAAAGTTTGCTGCTGATTTCATGACTTTATTCAGCGATGACACGCTGATTTTTAGATGCGGTACCAATCAGTTCCTCGTAAGCAAACATGATGGACATGACTGCTTCCTCCTTCCACTTGGACCGGACCCTGTTGAGCTGCTGCCGATGGGTCGATCGAAGGCGGCCGAAGAGGAGTCTGTCGTGGCGCTGAAGAAAAAGTGGAGGGGTGACTTTCATGTCGGCAATGAAAGCGATGCAATCCCTATGTCAAAGGTCCTTAGGAAACTGCAGGATGATGTAGGGGGTGGAGAGATGTTCTGTAGGATGTTCGTTCTGTACAGCATGTCGATATTCTTCTGCCCGACGTCCAACCATGGGGTTGATCTGAGACTACTGAAGGCTGTGCAAGATGTACAACAGATTAAAAACCTTGACTGGTGCACGTTCATACTGGATGGACTGGCGCAGGCGGGCGAGGATTTTGTGTTCCGTAACCGATCATATTTACTTGGCTGTGTGCCGTTTTTAATGATTACATACTTCCAGCGGTTTTCCTACCGCAATCTCCCGTGCCCGTGTGATCTCCCTTTGATCAAGCACTGGGATCATAAACGCATTCTTGAACGGTTGGCCGGCGAGTACATTTGTGGTGGGCTGGGCCGGCTTACCCGATCTGATGTTGAGTACCCCCGTTGTTTACATGCGGTGAGGGAGGGAGAACCGTCACCGCCGTTGAAGATTACACAGAACCGTCACACTGACGATGGTTCATTGCCTGGACATGAGGACGATAAGTTCACCACCATCAAACTTTCTCGTGGTCTTGAAGATGATAGTGAACTGAGAGCCAAGGCGGCCGACGTAAGTAATCATGTCAATAATTCATTAATGAATCTATTTGTGTCTGTGTTGGAAACCATGGAATCAGTAAGGATTTAAATCTGTGATGTCTGTAACTCTGCATGTTACTCTAACATATCTTCTGTTACTTTAGTGATCAACATGTGTTACTTTAATTCTTACAATCCGTTACTTTAACTGTATCGTCCACATTATTGCTCCAACATATATGATGTTACTTTAATCCATACCATTTGTTACTTTAGTTGATACTATCTGTTAATTTAGTGTATACTCTATTTTCACTACACATTCTTTCAGTTTATCATTCAATGTTACTTTGGTACACGTTTGCAACATAATTATTCTTTCTTGCAGGAGGTCCACCACATTCATCTGATGATGGGAAGGAATGCAATCGCATTCCATGATTGGGGGGTCTCACATGCTGCGAAGATCAGGAGGATAACTTCGGGCAATCCATTACCCGAAGACCCGGTGCCATCACAAGCAACCCAGGCATTCTGGGGAGGAGCATAGTTGCACCGGGTGGTGGATGAAGTTTGTGAGGCGCTGCGTCGCGCTAGGGAGTTGTCGGAGCAGGGGCCGTTACTTGAGGCCAAAAATACTAATCAAGCTGAGGAGGATGATCCTAACATTCAGCCGTACTCGACGGCTGAGGTTAATGATATTCAGAGGGGACTGAATTTAAGCAGTGACCGCCAGATAGTGCTTTCTCTGTGGGATATTGACAGAATTGGAGACGAGGATGTCGGTGAGTGTTTGTCGGTGGTGGTAGACGGAAGGAAGGTCTTCCACCCTTTCATTTTTCATTCTGAAAAGCTGTTGGGATGCATGCAAGTCGTCGATGAGAGGCTTGGGTGTTCTTGGGACTGTGACGTCCCAGATCCTGACCAGCTCACGCTGTCGGACTTCCTGGGTGGGGACGGCAGGCTTTTCAGGTCTGTTTTATCTGTGAGGAAAGACGTAATTGACTACGTCTTCTACAAAAATGAAAAATACAGTACATCGTTAGTGGTCTACATCACCTAATTCTTTTTTAGTGCGCATTATTGTCGATTTTTGTTAAATGTTTCATAATCCTTTCGATTATTTGCAGGGAAATGATTGTGAGGTTCAGTGACTATTTCAACATACCCCGTGGTGAGTTGGCCACGCTTGCGCCCGGAGAGCAGCTCTCGAATGCTGTGATTGACTGCTGGTGCATACTCATGAATCACTTGACAGCTGCCCAGTCTGCACCGCGTCGGACATCACGATGCTTTTTCGGTGTCAGCCACAGCGTAAGCTAATTTATTTACTTGCTTTTCCCAAATGATAACTGTAGTTCTATGGCTGTGTTACTGTAATGTACTCTCTGAATCACTCGACCTGTTACTCCATGCAGGATACACCTCTCCAGATTTGGAGAAATAGAAAGCGTGGTTTGTTTGTGGACATGAGCGAAGCATTGTTCAACTTCTGGAACATATGGGTCGATGCAAACAAAGGGAATCTCGAGCTAGATTCTGACCTGGTATTTTTGATTTTAGATCACATATTTTGTAAGACTTGAATGTCTGCAATTCTGCATGTTACTCCAACATATCTTATGTTACTTTAGCAGTTAATCGACGTTACTTTAGTGAACAATATGTGTTACTTTAATCAATGAGACCCGTTACTTTAACCTGCATCATCTACATTATTATCAAAATATATGATGTTACTTTAATTCATTCAACTTGTTACTTTAGTTTATATTATCTGTTACTTTAGTATCCACTCTCTTTTAACTACACCAACATGATACCCATTTCCTACCTACAGGTATTCGTTCCGGTGCTGTCAGAAAACAATGACCATTACAGCTGCGCGTGTATCAATTTTTTGGCAAAACGGATTGAATACCTTGATAATAGGTCTTACGACGAGGGGGAGTTTGAAAGTCTTCCTTACGTTGGGATGGCACGGCTCTCGGTAAGTCTGCTTCATTTTGGTATATATTTAAACATTCCTTCATTTTCTTGGTATTTTATTTATTTACTTTATTTTATCTAATACCACCAAGGCTGAAGAAATGGGCAAGTACATGGTTCAGCGAGGCATCAACAAAGGGACCAATGTCTCTTCGTTCCCTCTCGTCAACGTCCCGTTCAGATGGCAGGGCAGCGGGTTCTCGGCTAACGATTGCGGCGTATACCTCATGATACACATGATGTTGTACGCCGGGGAGGCCTTCGACTGTCCCTTGGGCACGAGCGAGGCGAACAATCTGTACAGGGCAGAAATCGCGGCGACGCTGTGTCTCTGCAACATTAACAAGGAGAGGGACTTGTTGATTTCGCGGGTGTCATCCTTTGTTACTGACAAAGCCAACCTTGCCATCAGTAAGACCATGTCAGATGTCGCCACGTCCGTCAGTGAGTCCGAAAAGAGGTCACGAGAGCCGACCCCCGACGTGCAACCCTCTAAAAAGAGCCGCGTGCTACCATCCACTCCAGGAACACCTGCTGTAGAAGCCGCGTATATATCACCGGAAACTGCCGGTGAATTATCTATTCTTGGGAGTCGATCTAGGGGGAACGGGGACGGCTTAGGCTGCTCCATTGACTGTGGCAATCCAGATCCCAATGCACCCATGGCATGTCCATTCCTTTCAAACAACAGGACCCTGTTGGGCTTTGTTGAAATTTTGCGGAAAAATGTCGTCGACTACTGCTTATTTCAGCACAAAAACTACAACAACAGGTAATAAGGCGAACACTACACATATTTGGAATATATAGTGTTGTTTAAATTTTTGTCACCTATCTCTTGTCTGCAAAGCATACTGATCTGTCCTGAATGCAGCAACATGGTTGCGGAGTATTCACCGTCGGCTGTAATGACCCGGGGTGATGTGATGTCCATGCTCCCGGGTAATGACATGTCGTCCTCTGTCGTCGAGTACTGGTCAATGCTCCTGAACAGTCTCGTCGCGAACGGGAGCAGGTCGGATGATTACCCTAAGATGGCGTTCCTTGGTCTACGGCAGACGGTATGTCTAACGAGTTACTTTGTACATATGCATTATTTTTGCCTCATATTCTGATTCTTTTTAGAAAACTCTTGACTAGAGTAACACTTCAACTGCATTGAAGTAACACTCTACACCTGTTGCGGTAACAAGGATACCAACTAATTACTGTGTAGTTACTGCAAATATTCACACAATCCTAACTTTTTTACAGGATGCGATCATGAGGGTTATTGTCGAAAATCAATCAGCGTCCTTAAAGAACGCAAACACATTGTTGAACGAATGGCATACTTTCAAGGATAACTGTGGTGATACATTCCAGGTGGACGCTGATCTGATCTTTGTGCCCATCAACGTTGACGGGTACTTCTCATGCGTAGCCGTCAACCGAAAGAAGAAGACAGTCGATTTCCTCGACCACCGTCGATACACAGCGATCAGAGAAACAGATCTATTTGCAGCCATCAAGACAATTGTTAGTCTCTCTATTCTTCATTTCATCAGTTTTTTATCATAATCTTGTGCTCCAATGAGTGATTTCCTTGACCACTATCATCAATGATTTTCAGGTGGCGTCAATGAGTGACTTCATTGACGCCTATGAAGTTCCTGGTGCGGCGGATATTGTGTCTTACAAGTTCCGCTCTATTAATCTTGGCTGGCAGTCCACAGTCCGTAACAAGGACGAGTCAGGGATATTTCTTTTGATGCATATGCTACTGTACGAGGGCCGCGAATTCAATAACGATGACCTCCACAGGAAGGTTAACAGAAGATACTTGGTCGTCCAGCTTGCAGCAACCATCCTCCTAGCAGACCTGAACATTTATCGAAGGCGGCTGATCGGTGATGTAGACAAGTTTGTGGCAGCTAGGCCGAAATTAATTGAAGAATTGAAGGGTACGCGAGGAAAGAGCCGAAAACGGTAGTCAGTAAATGGTTAGATTAACTGAGTATTATTTTGTACAAGGTTTAACCAAAAAACTAAGTGTCATTTTGTACAAGGTTAACCTATACCTTAAACTTTGTTACTCTATCCGTCAAACTTTGTTACTCTAACACCCAGAATTTGTTACTTCAATGCATGTCATGTGTTACTTTAATTCTTACATCTTCTACGCTGCATGTTAATTTATATCTGCCATTCGATCAACACTTAAAAGATGATATCCCGTGTTATTCCAACTCATCTATCACGTTACTTTAATGAATAATGTTTGTTACTTTAGCTGAATCTTCCTTTACCTACTATATTCTCCAAGGAATGAATATCTGTAAGGAATTTTTACATCTGCAATGCGATCAACACTTAAAAAATGATATCCCGTGTTACTCTAACTCATCTATCGCGTTACTTTAATGTATAATGTGTGTTACTTTAACTGAATCTTCCTCTACTTATTATAATCTCCAAGGAATGAATATCTGTAATTCAACAAACCTTTACAAAACATGTTACTGTAATGTTCCCAAATTAATACCATAAAGAACAAGCTATGTTACTATAAGGAAGAAAATTTCACTAATCAGAATACTGGTTCATCTTCTACATCTTCCTCGTCCTCATCTTCTTCTGATTCTGACTCTGATTCTGATTCATCGTCAGACGGTTCGACAGGTGGTGGCGGCCGTGTTGCAAAGGGATTGGGGCAATTCCTCTTGTCGTGGTGCGCCATCTGCTTACAATTGTTGCACATGCGCTTTGGCTTCTATGCAAGTGCAATTGATTTCGCCTTGCTCGATAACAACCTCTTTCCGCTTCCTTTTGTCTTGGAAATCTTCGGCGGGAGTATCGTTATCTCTTCTGTTGACGTACATCCTAGCATCTCTTCCAATTCTTGGGTTTTATTCAATGTCTCGCTACCCCCAATCGGCTTAAGCTTCATCCTGAATTCGCGGATCAAAGCGCACATGTTCTCCACATCTTCTTTATTAGCAGACCGTAGAATACCCATCGTCTCATGAACTTCCGACCACAGTTTAGACATCTCTATCTGCTTTCCGTCTATGATGTCAATTTCTTCGCCTTCCACACCGTCATCAACAACACTATATTTGCGCAGCGCATCCCTCGAACACCTTCCAGCTACGTAGTTATCGGGTATACTAGTCAGACCCTTTGAGGAATATATCCAAATTATGTGTCGACACAGTATTCCCCTTGTCTCAAACAATTTACACGTGCAATTGACGTCCGACGTTTCTGCAGGAGGTTAGTATAGCATTAAGATACACAACCCACCCACTCACAAATCAGTTCGCATTACTTTAACTAAAACTATGTGTTACTTTAATTCGTGAATTTTGTTACTTTAATACTGCATCCTGTGCTTTATCTACAACCTACAAACCGCGTTACTTTAACTGCTAAGTTATGTTACTCTAACACATTCATCCCGTTACTTTAACTCATAAATCCCGTACAAAATAAGACAGCAAGCAGGCAACTGCGTACCTTGTTTGTAGTGGACTAGAAATTCTTTACCCCTTGTGGCGTCCCTCACCGTAGTTACTTCAACCCCATCCCTTTCAGCAAAACCTCTCACACTGCACGTTCCCACTGAACACTTTACCTCCTCTTGAAATTCATCAAACACCACGTGGGTGTATACCCTTGCAGCGTGCTGTTCTATCAGGAGGTGGGTCATTGTCTTCGGCAGAGATTGTACATTCTCGCTGTCAAGCTTTTTCTGGTTATACCTCTGCTGATCCATGGCGCTCTCGAACCGCATCCAGAATTCAACAAACGTTCCATGCTGGTTCTCAAACCGCTTGAAGAAACTGTTTTCGCTATCCGATCTCTGTGTTGTTCGCATTAAGCCTCCCATCTTCAGATCCCTGCAGTGCGCCATGACCCACTGCTTCCTAATCGAAAACGCAGTTTCGAACCACTGAACATCCCCCACGTCGTGCTCCTCCATTATTTCCATCCACCGCTCGTCGAATTCCGCTTCATCGATCTCGTCATCCCACACTATTGCATTCAATTTCTTTGGGAATTCCTGGTAGTCGGCCCGCGAGGCGCCGTATTTAGTGGGTACCTTATTCATTATATGCCACATACAAAATCGTTGCCACGCCGATTTAAACATCTTCTCAAACGATGCAATGATACCGGGGTCCTGATCGGTGATGATGTACTCAGGCTCCTTGCCGTCCATAGCCGTCAGGAACCGTTCGAACACCCAGTTGAACGATTTCTCATCCTCGTGCGCGATGAGAGCGCCACCGAAATTCACCGATCGTTTGTGGTGATCGACACCGGTGAATGGGGTGAATATCATCTTATATTTATTCATCCCGTATGTTGGGTCGAACGAAATTGCGTCACCAAATAACCTGTAGTTCCTCCTGGCAACACCGTCAGCCCAAAAGACCCTGCTCAAACTACCATCCTCATCCAGGTCGTAATCAAAGAAATATCCCTTGTGATTGTCCGCCATACTCCTGAAACGATCGATGAATAACTGACCGTCCCTCTCATGGATGAAGCACTTTATATCTCTTCCAAAGTTTTTAAAGTCGACCAGGCTGGCACCTACGTTTGCGAACCCTTCAACCTGCTCCTTACATATCTTGTAAGTCTGCGTTGCACCGATCTTCAGCTGCAACAATTCGTTGATTAACGTAACGTATGACAAATGTTGAAGTAATAGTTAGACGTCATTAAAGTAACATGTTGATTGAGTAACCAGAAATTGGTAATTAACAGACGACTTTTCATTAAAGTAATGGACTACATAAACCACAGTAACACAGAATCAGAATTAGAGTAACGAAATATTAATACAGAATGTGAATGTGAACTAAACACGCAGTGATCTCAATTTAAATGATTGAACCTGCAAGAAGTTACTCAACACATACCCGTGAATTATTCAGTATCATTTGCTTGTGGTACTTCGTGAGGTTTCTCGATAACTTATGGAACTCTCGGTCTTTTGGTGAAATTAGCTCGTGGTTGTGCCCGCTGTGAAACTTAATAATTCTAAGAGGCCCGCCTTCGCTGAACAACTTAATTCTTGCCATACAGCCAACACGATGGACCTTTGTTTTCCTTTTTGGTTCCTCACAGCGACTCCCTCTGTCTTCCCCTCAGCTGCTTCCCCCTTCGACGTGCCCTCCTTGGATGCCCCATCTCCGTTGACTTTTTTTTTTGTAAAAACCCTGCCTGTTGCATACTAGCAGCTTTGATTTAATCTCACCACCCCGCCATCTTTTTGTTGTGTATCTCCTCACATCGAACCCGCAGGCCAATGCGTAGATTTTATAAAAGTTTACCACTTCTTCCTGGTCTTTGAATATCTGCCCTAGGTATGGCGTGAAAGTCTTACCTACATCCCTGCACCATTCGTGTGCTTCTGCATCAACTGAAAAACAAAACAGTGCAGTGAGGTAATTAAATTAACAGAAGATGCGTATAAGATAGACATACAGTAACAGATGTATGGCTTCACAGTAACGTTTAGTGTTCATTAAAGTAACGAATATTGTGCACCAAAATAACTCCACGCATATTTCATCCACGTATTTAAAAAGTATGTGATGACATGCAATTTACATACAATGAGCTTAAAATCTAATAATAAGGAGCATTTTAATTGCTTCCGTCCACAGTATAAATCACTAACAAAAAACTTACAGTTTGTTTCTTTGATAGGTTGAATATCAGCCATAGAAGGAGATGTTGCAGCGGCAGAAGGTTGAAGATTAATGGCCTAACGTCTATTATGATTCGTTGACTGCAATCGTGTACTTTGATTTCTAGGTTATTTTGAAGCAGTATATTTCTTTGAATGGGCAGTTACTCTCTTTATTTGTTTCCTATTTTGTTGGTAATCACGTCCCACTATTATAGGAAACAATATCTTTTTTAATCATTAGTTTAATATGGTGGTTACATATATTCCAATAGCTCTTTAATGCGCTACAATAACTGATGTTAAGAACTAAAGTAACAAAATTTATGAATTAAAGTAACAGACCATAAAAGTAATGAAGCTTTGGCATTAAAATAAAAGACACTCTACACTAAAGTAACACATTATGTGAACTAAAATAACCCAATATCTTTATGATTTAGCATGGTGGTTTAGTATCATCTTAATGACTCCCACTATTATAGGAAACAATATCTTTTTTTACAACACTAATGCGTTACGATAATAGACGTTTCAATCTAAAGTAATGG